>OW203745.1:6582040-7209540 GCA_934045075.1 Yponomeuta sedellus | reverse complement strand
ACACTATACAAAATAAAAGTACTTACACAGAGTGTGCGTCAACATTGTTTGAACCGCGTCGGTGGTAACTGTAACATATCTTGTGGAATCTTATTGTAAAACCCAGTACAGTACTACACACCATAAGAGTCCCTTCGGGAATCTTCGTTCGCGCAGACTACGAAGAAGTGTAACGAAAGTACCCGATGCTATAAGTACATTCAACATGATCTTTAACCGATACGGTAAAGGTGCAGAATTGATTGCCGCAGTAGCGCTAGCTATTTCGCTCACGCTAATATTGCCAAACTAATAGTCACCTGCATCGATGACGTTGAATCATCCAATAGCAATAAAGGCGCGCGGCCTGCCATAAAATGAAACTATCTGATTGGTCGATCAACTTGCCGCACATCCAAAATTTGGTCATCTGCGCAGGTACATCCGCGAGACTTATTTCTTGTGTAGCACTGTACAGGGCTCCATTAAGAATGTATTAGCTTTTGTCAGTCAAATTCGTGAAAATTTTATCACCAGACACATACGGTCCTTTTTAAAAAGTAAGATTCCTCTAAAAATACTTGCAGTTTAAATAGCCTATCGTAAAGGGGATTATCAACTTGAACTGCACTTAAAGAGTGTTTCATCAAATCGCGCTTTTGTGACTGCTTACCTGACCGTTCTCTGCTACGAGAGGCGTCTGCAAAACAACTATTAACTAGTTTCAAAGCCGGCTATGAACAAGACTAATTTCAGCACATGTCCAAAGCCTTCGTTTTGGGGCAAAACCTAAGCGCGTTACAGTTTGCGGTTGGCGCCGGCGAGTTACAAATGTGCCTTCCTAGTAGTCAAAACTAAGGGTGACTACACGCACGAGTGTAGGGTATTTTAGAAATTAATGCCCTTAGCCTTAGACACCTCTATCAACCCTTTGTATGCCCCCACTGCTAGGGGGTTCTTTCTGTATCGCAGGAAGGTTAGGCCGCGGGTGCCAAGTCCGCGATGGTGGAGGCTTATAAAACAGTGGCGTGGCTTACTGACAGAAGTCGTCAAGCCACCCTTATTGGGCAAATGTTATAAGCCTTTGCCTCGAAAATCATGCAACAGTGATTTTAGAGGATTGGGGATTCGTGATTGGAATCAATCACTCGGGTTGAGCAACAGGCGCGAAGCGGATATTTCCGAGCGCTTCCATGCTTCGCATGGCACGCTAAGCTGTTGGTACCGGCTGGTAAGGGCAGTCATTAAGCCATGTCAGAGGCCTTGTAGGCGGCTTGATAATTTCTAACAGTAAGGCCCTCCACTGTCTTAGAATCCTCCAACCTGGAATTGATCCCCGTGTTGAAGTACGGCCTAAACTTCCTCCAATGCAGGGAGAGACCCGTGTCCCAGCAGTGGGGATATACAAAGGTTTCTTCCAACCTGTAATTGATCCCCGTGTTGAAGTACGGCCTAAACTTCCTCCAATGCAGGGAGAGACCCGTGTCCCAGCAGTGGGGATATACAAAGGTTTCTTCCAACCTGGAATTGATCCCCGTGTTGAAGTACGGCCTAAACTTCTTCCAATGCAGGGAGAGACCCGTGTCCCAGCAGTGAGGATAGACAAAGGGTTCTTATCATGTGAGTAAATATTTTGGTACCTTTTGGCAAAGATTGTCTTGGAAACTAATTGTGCCAGCTTGGTGTACGTGTGTAGGCACCTTTACGTCATAACTGCCCAGAGCGAAGGCACCTTTATTTCACAAACATAACTACAGAACACAGAGCAGCTTACGTTGAAGTGGTAACATTTATTTATCGCAGCCTGTGCTGTCGCAAAGTCACTTTTGTCCCGTTCAATTTAAGAGTGTATTTAAGACGACTGAATAAAGTATGACTTGGTGTGGACATAAAACTATTTCATTTGTGTTTTATTTAAACTTTCAACGTAGTTTCAAGCGAGAAAAAATATAGCACCGCTGCGTTTCATAACGGTAGTTTTTGGGAAACGGTTTGAGAAAGAACGCTACAGTCCCAATCTTTGTAGGGTTCCGTACCTCAAAAGAAAACCACCAAACCCTTAATTAGTTAGATAGAACTGAGATTTTCGCACTTAGCGTCATAGTTGGCCCGTTGTATGTAGCAAGCGCAGAGTTACATTAACATTTCAGACACTAGGGTTTCCTTACGAAGTTTTCCTTCACCGTCAGCGAGTAGTATTGCTAGTACTCGTATAACTTCACATTATGTACATAACTTAGGAAACAAAGTCATTGGTATAGACCGGGTTCCGAACTCACGGCCTCTTAGACGGGAGATGCGGGAAATAAAAAATAATGAATAATAGTGAAGGGAGACTTTTAATGTCGATAGGATAGGTGATACGAAGTACACCAGGTCATCTAGTAAGATAATCATATCGTAATAACAATAACATTCACACAACACGTTCACTTGACCTGGTCCCAAAGTAGGACTTGGTACTATGGTAACCAGACAAGGACGTCACCAACATAAAAATACACCCAGACTGAGGCCACTTGTACAAATGTACAATGGGCCCCAGTGGGAACCGAACCCACGACCTTTGTATTGGTTTGGGTACCACCGGCTTAGAGGCTTGACTAACGAGGCAGTAATTTATATCGTTGTCATTATGTAGTTGGATAGGCCTTTTTAATTGAGCAATGATTGTTATAACAGCTTTGTTTTTACAATTGTCCGTTTGGAGTTATGACACTTTTTATTAGACAAGAAAAATATTTTTAAAACCTTTTATGCAAGTATCTTCTTCTTTTTCAGGCTATATTATGTAGTTCACTGCTGTACATACGAGGGCGACACTGAAAGTTTTTATAACTGGCCACTTGTAAACAATATAATAAAAAATAAGTTTAAATTTCGAAAATGGAACACTTTGCCTATATTATTGAGTATTTATTTTATTTATTAGTCATTTGTTTTATGATTTGGTGGCAAATTGAAAATTGTCTGTGTCACGTTATCATGGAATTGATGCGAGAAAATTTTCGTGCAATGATTTTTTATGACTTTCGAAGTCATTTTAGTCAACAAAAAAGTTATGATAGACTTCGATTGGCCTTTTACGATGAAGCCCCATCTCGTGCCACTGTTTACAACTGGTTTAAGGAGTTTAAACGTGGTCGCACTAATCTCACGGATGATCCGCGTGAGGGACGGCCTTCTACGGCGACGACTGAAGATAACATCAGTGTTGTGCGGCGCATGATAGAGACTGACAAAAGAGTGACCTATCAGCAGATTCGAACAAGCTTTGGCATCGGTATGAGTCAAGTGCACAAAATCCTTCATGAACATTTAGGGGTCAGGAAGCTTTGTGCCCGGTGGATACCTCATAATTTGACCGAGGCTCAAAAACTCCATCGTGTTGATTGGTGCCGAAAAATGCTTCAAAAATTTAATAGAGGTGACTCAAATGCTGTGTTCGACATACTGACGGGTGACGAAATCTGGATTTACTGCTATGATCCCGAAACCAAAAGACAGTCTGCTCAGTGGGTGTTTCCTTCCGAGGAGTTGCCTACTAAAGTGAAGAGAGGTCGAAGCGTGGGCAAAAAGATGGTGGCCTCGTTTTTTGGAAGGACAGGTCATTACGCATCAATTCCTTTAGAAAATCAAAATACAGTCACTGCAGAGTGGTACACTAACAATTGTTTGCCACTTGTCCTGGAAAAAGTGCGAAAGAAACGACCTCGCAGCAGGATCCTCCTTCACCACGACAACGCCTCGTCACACACTACCAAGCGAACGACCGACTATTTAGCGACGTTAGCCCCGTCCTCGCACCTTGCAATTTTTATTTATTCCCGAAAATAAAAGAAAAACTTAAAGGAAAAAGTTTTATAGACGCCGAGGAAGCAGTGAATGCGAATCAAAAGGCCGTTGAGGAGACCCCTAATGACGAGTGGGCAAAGTGCTTTTCTCATTGGTTCCATCGGATGCAGCGATGTATTGATGTGAATGGACACTATTTTGAAAAGATATAATAAAAACTAATAACTTGCTAATACGCTCAGTTTTTGATTTTCTAAGAACTTTCAGTTTGACCCTCGTAGCCCTCCCCTAACGAGCGCCATAGCGCCCTGTCTTCAGCTTGCAAGTATAAGTATGTTTAATACGTTTTATCATCATCATCGACCCATTATGCCCCATCGAGGGGCACGGTCTCTTCCCTTAGGAAGGTTTGGCCATTCTCCACCACTGGGGCCAAGTCCAGATTGGTAGAGATGTTTTAGAATATGTTTTATAGTCATGTTGTTTTATCTCGCTTAGACACTATACCTCCTCGCGTACGCGTATAGGTAGCTAAGGAGTTTACAATGCGGTTTTTTTTTTCAAAAAGAGAACATCATAGACCTTAACAACTTCAATGACAATTTTAGGACCTACAGTTTAGAAGCTAGAATCAACAACTTATGACTCAAGCCCTTCGACAGCCTAAGCCAAGCAAGATGAGAGCTATGTTTAGCTTACAGAATCAAAGACCTCTACGAATCGCCCTTTTAGCCACTGTTGTCTATATTTCAACTCTCTGAATTTGCTAGAACCTAGGCTCAACAACCTAGGACTCATGCTCTTTGCAAGCCTACGCAAAGCAAGGTGAGACCATTGTTTAGCTAACAGAATCGAAGGCCTCTGCGAATTGCCCTACTAGCCAATGTTGTCTATATATAACCCTTCAACCTTGCTAGAGCTTAGGTTCAACAACCTAGGACTAATGCCCTTTGCCGGCCTAGCTAGTTTAGCTGACAGAATCCAGGCCTCCGTGAATTGCCCTAGTAGCCAATGTTATCTTTATTTCAACTCTCCAACTTTGCTAGAACCTAGGATCAACAACCTAGGATTCAAGCCCTCTGTCAACCTAGCTAGTTTACTTGACAGAACCGAAGGCCTCTGCGAATTGCCCTATTAGCCAATGTTGTCTATATTTCAACCCTCCGACCTTGCTTCGTCGTCGATGGAGCGCGAATCCAATATCCGGTAACGCGCACATGTTTGATAGGCCTTATGCTTAATTTACACTAGTTTAGTAACGGTGCCAATGGCTCCGTTTTCTAAGTTACGTACAACTGTGAACTTGCGGTAGCACTACCACACGTTAACTGTGAAGGAACACGTCGTGAGGAATTCTAAGTGCCTGAGGTGTGCACTTCGCTAGATGTTCTGGAGTTTTTTATTTTGCTGAAGCGCCAGAGTGTAAAGTGTTTGTGGATGGGATTGTAAGTGTGGTTAAGGTATGTACGAGAATGCTAGAAGATGTTTGACATGTAGTTACAATATTCGTAAGGCCCGCCACTGCCTTACAATCCTCTACCAACCCGGACTTGGCCCCTTCCTGTGATGCAGGAAGAGACCCGTGCCCCAGCATTAGGGACATACAAGGGTTGATATCGTCAATATTCATGTAAATAAATAAAGAAATTTCAGTAGCAAAACTCTTTTACCAATTTTTTCGCTCTAGCTATAGAATTAATAGACTTGTTACTAAACTGATATAAACACATCACCTCATGTGGCGGCAAGGACGGATGTAGAACTGTTCTGTCAGCAATCGGGCCTTTATTGACTTATGTATTTTACGTCTGCTGCAAAGCTATCTACAATAGGCATGTTCTATCTTACTTTTTGTTTTAGGGTATTATGGTATAGCTATATTTCTGATTTTCGATTTCCATCTCGGTAGCTTTAAGTTAAGAGGTATAACCAAAGTAAAATAAAATTACATTCTTATTTAAAAGACTTTACGCGTAACAAATAAATATCGATCCGCCTCATCGACTTATCAGGCGATCCAAGAGCCGGTAGCTACCTCAGCCAGCTTATCAACCGATCATTCAGAGGGAGGAATGGCGACACCGTCTTAGAAACTCTCCCCAACGGCAGCGGACCAGAGTTTTTTTTATATAAAAACCAATTTCGTAAGTATGTTAATGTGTAAATACTGTTAATTAGTAATAGTTGTTATTAAGTATGAATATGTTATGGGCATTACCCCCCAATGATGGCACAACCTTGCGATATGGCGCTCATTAGGGGAGGGCTATGTCCAGCAGTGGACTAATATAGCCTTAAGAAGAAGAAGATGAATATAATATTAACTAATACATTTTCCTATAACTAAACCCAATATTACTACTAAACAGGATTTCCATATTTACAAAAAAAAAGCTCCATATAAAAAAGTCTACACCGCTGCCGATGGGGAGAGTTCCGAGGACGCAGTCAGCATTAAATCTCTGAGTGGCCAGGGTCATTCGTTGTAAATATATTAATTTATAAATAAGTTAATAAGTATAGTTGTTAGTATATAAAGTATGTTAATCATGTAATTTTTATATTAATTTTACGTAATATGAAAGAAGTGTTAGAAGTGCTTGAGGCTACCCAGGCTTTACAGGGCGACCAAGATTATGACCAGGTGGACGCCGCAACAAAAGAGACCAAGAGGCAGACCCAGAAAACGTTGGTACGACTGTACTGTAGAAGACCTCAGAAAGATGGGCAAATACACGAACTGGAGAGAGAGTCAAAGGCACGAGACACGTGGAAGAAGATTTTCGAGGAGGCCAAGAGCCACAAAGGGTTGTAGCGCCTTAAGAAGAAGAAGAGGCTACTCAAGAAGTGAAGTATCCTTTTATAGTGGAATTTATAGCCTCCAAATAGGTTTTTTAATATTATTTTACTTTCTTTGTCACAAAGAGTTTAAACCGTATCTTCATAAAAGAAAATAAAAGAAACTACTTACCTGGCATGCAAATATCTAGGTCTCTAGCGCAGCAGTTGAAAGACACTTAACTCCTCCATTTACAGCAGTAAATAATAGTTAAAACGAATCGCCCGTTGAGAAACGCAAGCGCTGCATTCGTTTTAACATAAACAAGTCAATAAAAACATGGTTGTTCGTAGTTTCCACTAAAGATCTCTTGCAATCGTGTGAGCTTTGCCTTTCTGTACTGGCGGTCATGGGTCCTGTTGTCCCGTTGACGCAAGAAGTGTGTGAACGCTGTACTTACCGTCGGGCGAAGGATGAAGCAGAGGGTAACGGCTTACCTACCGAAACTTGCAACTAAAAGCTAGAACGAGTGTTTCGTAATAATATTTTTTTCGAAAATCGTTGTAAGGTCATGCAAAAATACGTTACCTACTTTTAAAGCAGTTGTAAAATTGAAATTTTGTTATAGGAATAAAAATAAACAAGTTTCGACATCAACCCTTGTATGTCCCCACTGCTGGGGCACGGGTCTCTTCCTGCATCGCTGGGAAGTTATGTCATACTCAACCACTGGGGACAAGTCAGGGTTGACCATTACATGACAGCCGGTACCAATGAGTTAACGTGCCTTGCGAATCACGGAAAACGTTTATTGCTTCATAAAAAAAATAAATGAATTAAATTCAAAAACACATGATTTAAATAACATATTCTTATCTTATCACAATTTTTGTTTTGGGAATAAAACGCGCGCTCAGCTTTGTCGCTAGATTTTGAATTAGAAACTAGCTGTTTTCAGCGTGTTCTTTTTGCATGTTTATTTAGAAACGGCACGTTAAGCTATTGGCGCCGGCGGTCGTGTAATAGCAGTTGTTAAGCCATGTCAGAGGCCTCATGGGCGGCTTGATAACTTCGGACAGTAAGGCCAGCCACTGCCTTACAATTCTCCACCAACCCGGACTTGGCCCCAGTGGTGGAATATAGCCTAACCTTCCTGCCTTGCAGGAAGAGACCCGTGCCCCAGCAGCGGGGACATACAAGGGTCGTTCTCGATTTAGAAATGATGGCTGTTTTATGGATTCGTGCATGTCGGCATGCTACACCAGCCAATATCTAAAAAAATCCTATCGTGGCAGTGACTGGTGACGATGGGAGGGTTGTAGATCACAAAATAATTAATATTTGTATATGAAGAAGTACCTATGACTAGGTACTTCTTCATAGGGAATATCTATAAATATTAGTTTAGTAGTAGTAAATAAAACTCTGCTCTGTGCTGTGTGGTGTCGACCTAGAGAATAGCACCAACCCAAATTCTTCCCGCGGGTGTCGTAAAAGGCGACTAAGGGACTCAAACCGGAGGGTGGGCAGCAGCGCCCCCTGCAGTACAATTCTACCAAACTTCGATCTCCAATCCGCATGCCCAGCGTGGGGATTATGGGCATTACCCCCTAATGATGGCACAATCTTGCGCTCATTTGGTGAGGGCTATGTCCAGCAGTGGACTAATATAGCCTGAAGAAGAGAAATAAAACTCTTACAAAACTTCACCCCTTCGCCCAACCCCTAGCTTCCTTTCATTAAACAAAACTTATCTAAGATTTAAAAACCTATTTAGAGGCAAAAAATTCCACCCATGCCGGGATTTGAACCCGCAACCTCTGGCTATCCGTGCCAGCGCTCTACCTGAGGTTGCGGGTTCGAATCCCGGCATGGGTGAAATTTTTAGCCTCTAAATAGGTTTTTAAATTTGTCCTTAGCACGGGTTAGTGCATTAAAAATAAAAATAGTATAATTATCTAAGATTCTTCACGATTAAAAGTTTTTTTAATCATTTTAATCACAGTTCTCACCAAACTGCAAAATATTTTTTTTATGCAGGTTATAAGCGTCCCAATGTGGGGTACAGGAATTCTCTCAGAGAGAGCAAGAGAGAGAATATAATTAAATAAGTCACTAAAATATTACCGGCAAGCTGACACGCCGAAACACTAACTATACCTCACAGCAAGTAACTTCAAACGTCGTGAAAACCATCCCGGTAACAGCGCAGAACGTTAACAATGGCATGTGGAGCATTCAGGCGGAAGAAAAGACATTCCTCCTTGCAATAATAAATAGTAATAATATATTATTTACTGCAGTCAATAAAAGACATATATCGTAACATCAAATGTAGATAATTTAGAAAAAAAGTATAAGATTTTACACTAAAACAAATTCGAACAAAGGCGAGCTTAGTACCAGATAGTATTTTCTTCTAGCTAACCCATTATTAACACGTTATTATGTTATTTTTAATGCACTAACCCGTGCTAAGGACAATTTTTAAATACATAATACATTTTAAATACGTAATACAGAGAGTATTGTAAAGAGGTTCGAAATTTCACTGATGCCGGTGAGTCGGCCATTAGCTCAGTTGGAAAAAGCGCTGGCACGGATAGCCAGAGGTCGCGGGTTCGAATGCCGGCATGGGTGGAATTTTCGGCCTCTAAATAGGTTTTTAATAACCCACGTTGATCTGGAGAATGGAAGGTTTAGGAAGTGAAAGGTTTAGTGCCAGAAAAAATATGGGAGTGATTTATGACATAAACTGGGTAATCAATCATTGTACTACGAAGGCTGTACAGACTTCTTTTTCTTCTTCAGGATATATTATGTAGTCCACTGCTGGACTTAGCCCTCCCCTGATGAGCGCCATAGCGCCCTGTCTTCAGCTTGCCGCATCCAGCATCTGCCTGCAGTTTTTCGCTAGACTTAAAATCATAAAAATATTGTAATATTCTATGCTAATATTCATTGTATATATATTTGCAAAGTTATTTAAGAAATTAAAAACAAATCTAATTAAAATCTTAGTCATAAAGCAACTCTAATAAGCTACTTGCTGGCCTTCCGACCCTTTTTCTATGTATTTGACTCATTAGTCGTATAGGATGGGCCCTACCAGACACAGGTTTAATACTTACTTGGTGGGTTTCTGCACCTCATGCTGTAACATTACTTAACACTACTTTTTGTACGACTTGCGATAGAAACCTTGTAGCGCTCGTGGCCTAGGCGAACCAAGTGATTGGAATCAATCACTTGGTTAAGCAACAACATGCGCTGTCAGGCACAGGATGGGTGAGCGTCCCGTGACTACCGCTAGTTGCATTTTTCCGTGCTTCGCAAGGCACGTTAAGCCGTTGGTGCCGGCTGTCATATAATAGCAGTCGTTAAGCCATGTCGGAGGCCTTATGGGCGGCTTGATAACTTCTGACAGTAAGGCGCGCCACTGTCTTACAATCCTCCACCAACCCGGACTTGGCCCCCGTGGTGGAGTATGGCCTAACCTTCCTGCGATGCAGGAAGAGACCCGTGCCCCAGCAGTGGGGACATACAAGGATTGATAACGATAGAAACCTCAAATTAGCATTAAAAGGAGCTCTTACTGTTTACAGTAAAAATGTTGCCTATTTCCAAGCTTCCACATATCTGAGCAACACAAGAAGGCAGGAGTTGCAAACTGTCGCTCGTATGCACTTAATTACCGCACAGTTTGGCTGCGTCGGGTGAATGCGACCGGATTGCATGCGAAATACTTGCGGTAGGCCGGGAGTTGAGTAAGGAAACTTGTGAAGTTATTCAGGGCCAGTTTCTGAATTAGGAATTTCGCTTAGTAATTAAGTTAATTGTAGTGCTGTTTCTTAGAAGTTTCCAGAAAAGAGCGTAACAGAACGTTACTTTGATCTTTACTTTGTGAAATTTTTCAATTTAGAAATCGGGCCATAGTAATCCACTTAATCAGTACTTTGTGATTAGAATATGATAAGGTTCTGAAATTGAAATAGGCAGAAAAATAAAATCATTCTAGTTTCAGGACTGCGGTTAACAATTGATGAATTCTCCTATATTACTTAGCTGCTATAGATAGATGGATAGGGAAAAATTGATTGTCCATAAAAATGGAAATAACAAAGACATTTCTTAACCTAAGAGTACAGACTACCTTTTGTTACGCTACATAACGTAATTTTATTTTAAAGTATATTTTAATAAACGACGATGACAGGATTTCGTATGCATAATAAGGTTTAAGATACTAAAAAATATGATAAAAGTTGGGATTTTGATTACACAGTTATGTGATTTATTTTAATCCCGATATCCTATTTCGTTTCTATGTGATTCTATGTTTTGACAATCACATTAAAACAACTCAAAACTTTTAGAAAGTTGGTCATAACAACAATAAAATTAGAATATATGTAGCGATGAGAGCGAAGCATAACGCTTGCTTCTCAATCGGGAAGTAATGGGTTTTGAATCCTGGCATGTACCTATAATTATTTTTCTTAATTATAATACATTTGTTCTAGTTAATATATACATAAAGTTCTAGTAGCTATATGAGTCTAGTAGCTGTTGTTAACTTAGAAGGAAAAGATTGTGAGGAAAGCCTAGTGTCTAAAGTGTTTACGTATTTCGCCGTTTGCTACGCACAATGGCCTAACTAAGAGGCTAAGTGCGAAAATAATAGTGCTTTTTAGCAAAAAATGGCGACTATTTCTAGATATAATGGATAATATGTTACTGCAGTAGTACCAAAATCTTGTTCCGCCTCCCCGACTATAGCCTGTGGCGCGCAATCGAGAGCACATGATCGCCGAGTCTTTACGAGTCAACCTCTCCCATTATTAAACTAAATAGTCGAAGCTTTTTGAGCGCGGCGCAACATTTCCACGCTATGTAGAGCGCGCTTGATTACGCGGTAACCGAAAATGGGTGCGGTCTGGCAGGTTTTTTGGCATTCGTTAGTTTCTGTTGCTCTGCAACGAGTTTTAAAATCAGTTTCTGCACCAACTTTACAATATTGTAGAGGAAACAGAGGGTAAAACTATACGCCTAAGCTACAGCTTACGTCATCGACCCATTATTATTTTTTCAGTCGTGAAATTTATGAATTAAATCATTACGTCTACTTTATCGGTATATTTTTGTTGGTAAGAATATCAGCTAGTTGTTTTATAATGTGTAGTGATCAAGGCGAATTAATTCTATCAATTCATCATAGGCGCTTGTAAAGATTAAGTATCCTATCCAACTTCTTCAATAACTGGAACACTATAATGATGATATCAACCCTTCCTATGCCCCACTGCTAGGGCACGGGTCTCTTCCTACATTGCAGGAAGGTAGGCATGCTCCTCCAAAGGGGCCAAGTTCGGGTTGGGCGAGGATTCTAGGATAGTGGTGGGCGTTACTGTCAGAAGTTATCAAACCGCTCATAAGGCCTCTTACATGGCTTATGCGTACAAATCAAGTCAACCTTGTCTCTAGGATTGGCTTAACATGGCTTTTAATGGATTATCGATATGTAACAACTAATAATATACATGGTAATGCAGATAAACCTTTCTTTCGCGAGTTATATTTTCCAATGACTAGCCATTTTATGAACTGTAAACTAATAATGATTAAAATATAAATCTGAAAGTTTGCTCTCTTGTAAACAATTTACTGTAATAAATCTTATTACTTGCCTCGATAAACATTCTTTGTTTTTCATGACAAGAAACGTTTCTCATTTACAGAAACAACTGAAATTATCAAGATGTTATCTCCCTAACCACTCCAGGCACTTACAAAAAACAACGATCAAACAGCTACTTATCTATGCCTTATCGCATACTAAAAACGAGCAAATATGCACAGAAAAAAGGTACAAAACCCGTACGCTCAATATCTATCGTCTACACAACATTATTCTTCGAGTCGCACGAAATGTTGTCAATCAATGCGTGATAAATGCTCAGGCTGACGGCGTCGTTTGTCTGAGCCAAAGGTTTGCCACCGCTGCATCGTCAGATCGCATGATCGATGGTTGCGCGCCCCTGGCTTTTGTGGAACGCCGTGATGGAGGGAAGGATTGTGTGACTTTGCATACAGATGGGTAGAGGTTAACTAGACGTGTAGACGCAGACACGTAGGCGACAGCACATCAACCTTTACATTTTAGTCCGAAACTAAGTGTCAGCGCACCGATTCACTGTGATGTTGTAAAACGTTTTATAAATAATAAAACTGGAACTGTGTATTTTAAATATAAAGTTTTATTTGTTTTATCTATAATATAAAAATGAATCGCTGAATGTGTTGGTAAGCGCAAATCTCGGGACCAGTTGAACCGATTTCGGTAATTCTTTTTTCAAATATTGCATGAGTACGAGGATGGTTCTTAGGGAAAGAAATAAAAAAAAATTAAAGAATCGACTGTTAGGCGGTACGAAGTTCGCTAGGTCAGCTAATTTATAATATAAACAGAAAAGTTGGTAAAAAACAGGATCAGCAGGTAAAGGACAATTTATATAGTCTGTTCTAGTCGAAATGTGAAGTAGTAATGGTAAAACATTAAGGAAATCTCAAAAATTAGCGACGTAATTTTAAATTTTGCAAATGATAAACAGAACTTAAGAAAAACCGGCCAAGTGCGAGTCAGACTCGCACACCGAGGGTTCCGTACAAACCTGCAAGGTTTACAAAGTTCGTTCATTACGACATGTTACAGCTTAAAGGTATTATAGACCTGAGTATTTGGTATGAATTTCAATTTAATATCTCTACGCGTTTATGAGGAAATGGGTAGTAAGTTTAAAATTATTAAAAAAATATATATTATGTGATGTAACTAAAAATTTATGGTTTTCGTAATTTTTCCTTTATCTATGCTATAAGACGTTGCTTCGTACCAAATTTCAAGATTCTGAGTTCACGGGAAGCACCCTGTAGGTTTTGATTCCCTTGCAAGTGTCGAAAATTTGCGGCATAAACGGCTGTATCTTTTGATTGCGTTGGCTTAGAAGTTTGATTTTTTCACAGCTTCAAGGGACAGTAGACCTGAGTAATTGATATAAATTTCAGCTTCATACCTTCACGCGTTCCTGAGAAAAAGGGTCTTGACAGACGGACGGACGGACGGACAGACGGACAACAAAGTGATCCTATAAGGGTTCCGTTTTTTCCTTTTGAGGTACGGAACCCTAAAAATAAAAAAAAAAGTGTAAAGAGGTCTAGGATTATATTCTTTTTCATGCACTAACCCGTGCTGAGGACAATTTTTAAAAACCTATTTAGATTTACATTACTACATTACTACACCGTTACATTACTATCTATTCTTGTTCAGTAGCGATTCAATAAGTAAAGTGTCTGTTGTAAGACAAGTAATTAACGCTTTGGCATTCAAACTTATAGATCGTAATTGACAACATTTCATATTATACTATTTTTATTTTTAATGCACTAACCCGTGCTAAGGACAATTTTAAAAAACCTATTTAGAAGCAAAAAATTCCACCCATGCTGGGATTCGAACCCGCGACCTCTAAATAGGTTTTTAAAATTGTCCTTAGCACGGGTTAGTGCATTAAAAATAAAAATAGTATAATCATGTGCGTACAGTGATATCATTCTGATGTGAAAACCTAACTGCAAAAGTAGGTAGTCGGGGCTGTAAGTGATGCAATTTACTTAAGCCAGATGTCGCTGCCTGTACGTAATACAGAGAATAGTGTAAAGAGGTTCGAAATTTCACTGATTCCGGTGAGTCACAGATAAGCTCAGTTGTAAAGAGCGCTGGCACGGATAGCCAGAGGTCGCGGGTTCGAATCCCGGCATGGGTGGAATTAGGTTTACTAAATAGGTTTTTAAAACATTTCATATTTTACAACGCGCAAAACTAAAAATACCGATTACGAAAAAAATATTTAGAATTTTTATTATTGCTTAATTTTAGATAAAATAAATAAAAACCAAAAATTGTTTGATGACGTCACACATTCGGTGGAAGGAGGAGGTACCGTTGCCTAAATTAAAAATGATATGACAGATGTCATTTTCAATTTCATTCAAATGTCATGTCGGAGAAATTACTTTTCCTTTCCTTAATTCCAATGGTTTTTAAAAAGGCGGCAAGGGTGTTAGTATTATTAAACCGTATGTGTGACGTCATTTGGCAGTTACGTATTTTAGAATAAGACAAAATTCAAACAGAAAATTATGAATGAAAATCGTCGAATTTCCGAAATTAAAAAAATGGGTCGTTTTATTTCGTATCTAGTTTCCTTTAAGACATATGCTAAAAAATTTAAATGTTGTAAATTATTGAGATTTATTTTATGTATAGGTTGGCAACTGACGTAATAAGTTGAAGATGACTTAAGAAAAGATGGTCAGAGTGGAGATTTTTTCCGCTGCCTTTTTCTCTACTACACTACGGCCCGGAGGCAGCGGCTTTAATTTTCTATTGAACATTGACTATGTACAATGAAAAGAATTTACTTTTGGGAGAATGGAAATTCTGAACATTGAAATAAAATTGATTTGATATACTTTCAGCCTCGATTCTGACGAAATAAAATAGTGATATACCTATATCAGATTTTACCGGGTTATTGTTAATAATAATAATTTTGCGACTGATTAAAATTTATCACCTAGGATTTACGCAGTGAAAAGGTACGCCTCTATGGTAAAAAAATGTTATAAAAGATAACGCAGAAAAGGTTTTAATATTAATAAGAAAGCTGAGATCAGAGTATTATACTCTAAGGTTCCACCTAAGATTTCTGCACAAGTCTCATAATTGAGTCATTGGTGCGTAAGTAATACAGAGAGTATTGTAAAGAGGTTCGAAATTTCACTGATGCCGGTACTTGCCCATTAGCTCAGTCGGGAGAGCGCTGGCACGGTTAGCCAGAGGTCGCGGGTTCGAGTCCCGCCATAGACGGACGGACAGACGGACAGACGGACAGACGGACAGACGGACAGACGGACAGACGGACAGACGGACAGACGGACAGACGGACAGACGGACAGACGGACAGACGGACAGACGGACAGACGGACTGACGGACAGACGGACAGACGGACAGACGGACAGACGGGCAGACGGGCAGACGGGCAGACGGGCACACGGGCAGACGGGCAGACGGGCAGACGGGCAGACGGGCAGACGGGCAGACGGGCAGACGGGCAGACGGGCAGACGGGCAGACGGGCAGACGGGCAGACGGGCAGACGGGCAGACGGGCAGACGGGCAGACGGGCAGACGGACAGACGGACAGACGGACAGACGGACAGACGGACAGACGGACAGACGGACAGACGGACAGACGGACAGACGGACAGACGGACAGACGGACAGACGGACAGACGGACAGACGGACAGACGGACAGACGGACAGACGGACAGACGGACAGACGGACAGACGGACAGACGGACAGACGGACAGACGGACAGACGGACAGACGGACAGACGGACAGACGGACAGACGGACAGACGGACAGACGGACAGACGGACAGACGGACAGACGGACAGACGGACAGACGGACAGACGGACAGACGGACAGACGGACAGACGTTCTATAACATTTTTGTTTCCAAGATTTCTTTTTGTCTTGATATAAATTATTCCTATTCCTAATAATCTTTTCGTCTATGAAAGAACAATAGAATCGGCCGTCGGCGGGCCCTCGGGCTCAAATAAGCTAGTGAATACAATCAAGGTTACTTTTATAACTAAGCTGGTAATGAAGCTGTATAACATCAAATAAGCAGCGGTAGCACAATGGGTAGATAAATGGACTCTGAACCGAGAGTCCTAGGTTCGATTCCCGTTGCGGGCATGTACCACTGACTTTTTTTTCTAAGTCATGTACATTTGTGAAGTTGTAGTAGCCATACCACGCGCTGACTTGAAGGAAAACATCGTGAGGAAACCTGAGCGTCTGAGGTGTTCAAATACTTCAGCGATTGAAACGGCCAATCAGCGATGGGCACGCGTGGTAATTAAGCCCATACTCTCTCTCAGAGAAAAAGCCAGAGCCCTGAAGTAGGTCGTTTATAGGCTTATGAAAAAAAACATTAAATATTAATCCGCTCCGACTCCGTATAAAACATCTATAATATTGATTTAAAAGTCATAACTTATTCGTTCCGCTTCGGTTTGGCCATATCCGATGAGGAACGGTCTCGGATGGCCAGCTTGGAATGAAGTCTTAGTGCACAAGGTATTCTCTACAAAAAAGGGAGGGCTTAGGCGCGGGTCACGCAGAAAGGCTACGAGGCGAGGCTGCGCAAAAGAGGTGTAGCGTTGTTTTTATATAGTGTAGCAGACAATAGGAGCTTAATTCATCTACTCCTTTTTAGTACTTTTACTCCTCGAAGGAGTCTGGGGCTGACACAAGGGCTTTCCATTTATCTAAGTTGACAGCTAGGGAGGGTAGTTCTAGCCAAGTTAGATATCAACCCTTCTATGTCCACAATGCTGGGGCACGGGTCTCTTCCTGCAAAGCAAGAAAGTGAGGCCATACTCCACCACGGGGGCCAAGTCCAGTTTGGTGGAGGATTGGAAGACAGTGGCGGCCCTTACTGTCAGTTTAAGGCCTCTGACATGACTTTAAGACTGCCATTACATCACAGCCGGCACCAGCGGCTTAGCGTGCCTTGCGAAGCACGGATGCGCTCGGAAAAATGCCATTAGCAGTCACAGGACGGCCACCCATCCTGCACCTGACCGTGCCTGTTGTTCCCTAACTCATGTAGCCAAGTTACTCCCTTGTTTTTCTTCTCAGATAGTTCATATCTCTTCCACGTCTGGGACGGTCTTCCGGGTCGTTGCGAGCCTCGAGCGGGTTTTCCCGCAGGAGGCTCACGACGACGGCCCGCCGCAAGGCCCGCCACAGTCTTACAATCCTCCACCAACCCGGACTAGGCCCCAGTGGTGGAGTATGGCCTAACCTTCCTGCGATGCAGGAAGAGACCCGTGCCCTAGCAGTGGGGCACAGGAAGGCATGTGTCCTGTAGCGGGACGTTTGTAGGCTACATGATAAAAATTTACGGAAAATAACTCCTTACACGCTCACCCCACTGATTAATAGTAAAGTTCGGAAGAGAACACCATAAACGTATGTACAGTAATAATCTTCAGGATTTGTAAGTTCATTTCCCGTGATAAAAGTTACGGGCGAGGGGAGAACCTTTAAAATTGTAACGATTATTTTAATCCCTTCTTTATAACGGTACTGCCTCTAAAGTTTGTTTAGCGGGCTTTAATGTCTGCTGCCGTTTCTAGGGTTCCGCATCGTTTTTGGGGTATTAACTCCAAGGGTAACTACTGGACCCTAGGGATATTATAAAGTTTGTCTGCCTGTCTTTTGCTCCACCTATAAAGAGCGTGTGCGTGGAGAGTTTCACTTTGATTGAGTAGTCTGTCCTGTGTTTCTTTTGTCAGCTAAGTCGATTTTTCCAGGCCGACTGAGCTATCAGGATGGTACCTATAGGTGCTTGGAAAGCCTACACCGACTAAAACAATGTCTCAATGCAGCATCCGAGTGGTCCCTTCACCAATCTAGTGTGAGTGAAGATGCCAGTGGACGCCGTATAAATAATGTAATTACATAGATCAGACGCCAATGTTACGTACCTTTGCTTGTGCAAATACACTATTTTTATTTTCATTCGTTTACGGATACGTATTTATTTAATTACTTACTTAACCATTGACTTTGCACAAAGCTGCCCTTAGCCACTTCTTAGCACAGCGCGAATATCATCAATGTAACTAATGGGTCTAGTTATAGCTGATATTTTTGTCCTAACTTCAAATTTTTTCTCATAGTAAGTTGTGGTTAAACCTGTATTCTCATAGTAAGTTGTAGTTCACATTTTCACCGTCCCTGCCAATATTTAAGAACAGTGTGCATAACCACTGTTTTTCCTTAATGTAAGTTTTTTATTTGTATTTGTGAAATCCCGTTCTAGTATTATGAAGTTTTTTTTGTGTATGTTTATTATTATTTATTTCATATTTATGTACCGTTTGTGTATGTGTATCGATTACATTTTTATGTATCGTTTATATATGTGTATCAACTTTAAAATAATATGTTATCTAATATTGTTTAGTTGTGCCGACTACCCGTATTTCAGTTTCCGTTTCTTCTTTTCCATCAATGGTTGTCTGGAAGAAATTACTTTTAGTAACTACTAAAAGTAATTACTTCCAAACCTATTTAGAGGCTAAAAATTTCACCCATGCCGGGATTCGAACCCGCAACCTCTGGCTATCCGTACCAGCACTCTACCAATTGAGCTCAATTGGTAGAGTGCTGGTACGGATAGCCAGAGGTTGCGGGTTCGAATCCCGGCATGGGTGAAATTTTTAGCCTCTAAATAGGTTTTTAAATTTGTTCCTTAGCACGGGTTAGTGCATTAAAAATAAAAATAGTGTAATTACTTCCAGACAACCAATTATTTTGTAAGTCTCTTATGTAAACCCTGGTGTACATGCAATAAAGAATATTCTATCTATCTATCTATCCATCCATCCATCCATCCGTCCGTCCGTCCGTCCGTCCGTCCGTCCGTCCGTCCGTCCATCCATCCATCCATCCATCCATCCATCCATCTATCTATCTATCTATCTATCTATCTATCTATCTATCTATCTATCTATCTATCTATCTATCTATCTATCTATCTATCTATCTATCTATCTATCTATCTATCTATCTATCTATCTATCTATTTATCTACAACAAGAGTTTAAAAATTATCACTTTCTTAAACTGCAACGAAATATGTGAGTCAACCAGCCTATTCCGGTAAAAAACGAGCGAATACCAAGATCCCGTTTTGCCCGTAAATCATCATCAACCCATTATATCCCCACCGAGGGCCAAGCCCGAATTGGTGGAGCCTCGCAAGACTAGTGGCTGGTCTTACTGTCATATGTTTTCAAGCCATCCTAAGGCGTCTCACTTTCCTTAACATCTATCGACGGTAGCCGGCACCAACTGCTTAACGTACCTTGCGAACACGGAACCGCTCGGAAAAATGCCACTAGCGTTAGTCATAGACGGTCACCCATCCATTCACTTGACGCGTCCTCTGTTGCTTAACCTTCGTGATCGTTTAAGATCACTCAGGCAGCCGGGACTACGAGCGGTGCCCGTAAATACTACTTAAGTTTTAGACCTCGTTCGTTCCCTTCGGATTGATAGTAAGCCTAGCGGTTTATTGATGAAATGATTTTTATTTGGTCATCAGTTTTTAAGTGGACGCTCGGTTGGGTGGCTCCAGAGTGATTTCGGTTTGAGAACGGTTTAAGTGTGCATTTAGTTCTGTTTTACGACGCGTTAACATCATTAAAATGTTATATTCTCTTTCGATATCGATATCAACCCTTCTATGTCCCCACTGCTGAGGCACGGGTCTCTTCCAGCATCGCAGGAAGGTTAGGCCATACTCCACCACCGGGGCCAAGTCCGGGTTGGTGGAGGATTGTAAGACAGTGGCGGGCCTGACTGTTATAAGTTATCAAGCAGCCCATAAGGCCTCTGACATGGCTTAACGACTGCCATTACGTGACAGCCGAGACCAACGGCTTAGCTTGCCTTGCGAAGCACAGAAGCGCTCGGAAAAATTTCACTAGCGGTAGTCACGGGACGGTCACCCACCCTGCACCTAGCCGGGCCTGTTGTTGCTTGGCTCAAGTGATTGATTGCAATCACTCGGTTCGACCAGGCTACGAGAGCTTCATGTAAGTTTATGAATATGAAGAATTAAAGAACACCAAACTAAATTTGTCTGAGATTCAGTGGCAGACGCGCCTTACAAAAATGGTCACACAAACGCGAAGCTCAAAATGACAAATCAAGTGTTCCCAATTCGTAAATAATATTATAACATTGCGTTAACATTGTGTAAAAAAAGTACGATCAACTTTTAACAGGCAGCTAAAGAAACATCATATGGAGGAAACGTGGAAATCCAATTTGAGTTTATAATAACATTGTATTCTAGGTAGATATGTCAATAGATAGAAAACACTTTACTGTACATAAAAAAGGAAATTACACAGATTTATTTTAACCTTTCCGGAGACATATAACTTGGGTATCTTTATAAGTAGAAGTATCCGGCATTTAACAGGTAAGCACGTAACATCGTAGACCCTGCCTTCGCTTACCATCAGGCGTGACTGGGTTCAGACTAACCTGTCCTTATTTTTAAAATAACCTAAGAGTACAGACGGCGGCCTTGTCACTAAAAGTGGTATCTTCCAGACAACCTTTGGATCGACTGTAGTAATCCATACAATGTACGTATCCAATATTCTAACACCAAAAAGATGGAAATAACACCTTTTATCATTATAGCAAAATTTTTGAAGTTTTTGCTGTAGTTTTCCGTTCATATTTTTCTGTTCCGATATTTAGAAGAAAAAAACTACCCCAGCCAGCTTCCCAATGGACGCTGCTTGGCGAAACTCGTAAAAACCCGTACAAACATCGAGTGTAAAAACGACGCAAAACTTTTAAAGATACATAAAACACTGCGGAACGCAGCAATCGATAGAGGGACGTAGAAAGTTCGAGGTTGATCGATATCAACCCTTGTATGTCCCTACTGCTGGGGCACGGGTCTCTTCCTGCATCGCAGGAAGGTTAGGCCACACTCCACCACGGGGGCCAAGTCCGGGTTGGTGGAGGATTGTAAGGCAGCTGAACCGATTACGCTAATTCTTTTTTTTATATTCCTTGAAGTACGAGGATGGTTCTTACGGAGAGAAAAATAAAAACAATAAAAGAATCGATTGGTAGGCGGTACACGCATCAGCTAGTTTTAAATAAAATACTTTGTTCCTTGTTTGAATGCTTTAGTATTTTGAAGTCGGTTTTAATTGTTTCGTTTAAATGCTATCTAGTCTTAGGTTTTTGGCATAGAACTTAACTTCTGAGCCTAGTTTCTCTATGAGCGCAGTCTGTAAAATGCACTAAGTTGCCTCCGCCGGGGAGAAACTTCCACGGAGGAACGGTTTAGATAAACTTGCGTTTTAGTTTATTTATTTTGTGTTTTGGACTTGCACGAGCGGTGCATGCTGTTACGTTGTTAAGGACGTGTAAGTAACCAGAATGCAACGACAACGTCTAGTGAATTTGTTGAATTAGTGAACAAACAAACATACACATAGTTAAAGTGCGTAGTACGTGGAATACAAGTGCTAAGAACAACAAGCGGCTAATCGACCGGGATGGAGGGCTCTTATCAACACCAAAGTCACTGACTTCTTCGGCGTTCCGAGCTGGACGCAAAGAGAGACGACGTAAAAGCCCGTCCACCTGCTGCGTTCGACCATACTTACATCGACGGAGTGCTCGCATGTCTGTAATGTGGCAGAACCTTTACAAAATGGGAGTTGAAGTAGTCGCCATGAACGAAATCGGTCGGGACTATCATCATTATATAAATCAGGCGCCTTATCACCGGACCTGTCCACGAACGTAATGAGTGTTGTCTGTCGGCCCGCTACCAAAAAAACTAGCTGTAAGTACCCAGAATAATTGACTGTACTCGCCACTTCAGTCTACCTGTGACCACGCCAACTGCAACGTTGCCGAAATGTCGGGAATTAAGGTATTTACGTTTTACCTAATAATAATTGTGATTAGACCCGTTAAATATATAAGAAAGTATGAGTATCGCGAAGCGTTAGGAAACATACATACATACACACCTACTTGAAAACTCATACAGTCATCCCGAAGAGGAAGACAGGGCAGGGATTCCCATTAGCTATGGTCCGGATAAATTTTATTCCTGCCCAAACCTACTCCTCATGAAAATAACAAGAAAAGGAAATGTGTCGTTCCTTTCATTGTTTTTTGAGCCTATTCTTGATGCCAATCTAAGGTCAACGTGCCGATAGAAGCGTGAATGGTGGCGAGACCAGTCGTAAGCACACGTTTTGGAGTTAGACACTCTAGAGGCACTAAAATCCTTATCTCGGTACATATACAACTAGGATGAACAACTTTTCCGCAGCTACTTTTATTCCCAGGAATAAGATTGAGTTACCAACTACCCGTCTCACTTTTCCTTCAGCAACTTTCCATCGTAGGTTGTCTGGAAGAAATTGCTCTAAGCAATAAGTACGCCAATTGTACTATATCTTTGTAATATTTTTTTGTTTTTCTTTTTTCCTGATGTACAATAAAGAATATTCTTATCTTATCTTACTCAGGTTCAGCCGTCATAACCAGAAAAAAAATTATACAGGGTGATTTCCAAACTAAGCAATATGTTATTGTATGTTACCCGGCCGCTTTTGATTCTCTTCATACGAGTATATATAAATGTACCTCACACGCTATGGATAAGAGAATAAGGTTGTGACGTTTGTTTAACGTAAAACATTTACTTATACTAAACATTAATTTTAGCTCAAACTGCGCACATGTTACGCGTCACAGCGCCATCTAGCTGCACAAATTAAGAGGATCTGAATAATGGCTACCTTGTAATATATTCCTTTTAATGCACTATAACCCGTGCTAAGGACAATTTTAAAAACCTATTTAGAGGCTAAAAATTCCACCCGTTCCGGGACTCGAACCCGCGAGCTCTGGCTAACCGTGCCAGCGCTATCCCAACTGAGCTAATGGGCAACTACCGGCATCAGTGAAATTTCGAACCTCTTTACAATACACTCTGTATTACGTACAGAGCCTCTAAATAGGTTTATAAATACCTTGTACTATACAATGATGTATTAACAAATTACAACCGACATGTAGTTACAGAGTTACGGCCCTCGCCGAGGCGACATAATTTTGTTGCATGCGGTTTTCGCAAGTGACTTCCTACTACCAAACTGGAACCAAAATTTGACGTCCAAAGTTTGGGAGAGCCGCAAGACCTGATACGAAGTATGATCAAAGTATGTGGTATGGTGCTCGGTACAGTGATACACAGTCGTTTTTGATGGAGTTTCACAAACAAAGTCGAAGTTTATTGATCTACGCACTGTTGTTGCGTTAAACCACGTCTAAAATCGTAATAAATCATAGCACGAATATTTTCACGAGTGAGTTCCATTTTTTCAGCGATATGACATTTTAAACCCAACAAAAACAAAACACTTACGTTTATAAGAGAAAAATATTAGCGGCCAGTATTTAAAAAAAAGAACGAATTTGACCATGGAGGTCAGACATTGCGTTTAAAATTATTGAAATCCCAGATTCCGCATACATAAGTAGCAGCCTATGTATATCCGATTCTATCCTATACTAGCCGAGGTATATTCAAAAAGCTAACAGACTGTACTGGTACTTGTGGACAATAAGGCCAGAAGGCACCAACTCTATCCTAACTGTCGTCGGAATCGTTTTCTTACATTGCGGTCCTCTACACAGCAGGGCTGCAAGTTTATTTTTACATTTTTCCTATCCTAAGTGTGACTATAGGCCAGTGGGTAGAACAATGGACTCGAAAGCTGCATTAAGCATGCCCTTGCATATTTACTCATGTAATTAGTGCAATATAGAATTAAAAAGAAAAAATAAGCTGAGGACCCAGTTACGATTCCCAGTGCGGGCATGGTCCAATGGCTTTACTTTCTAAGTTATGTACATTTTTGAAGTTATAATAGCAATATAACTAGCTAACATGAAGGAGAACATCGTGAGGAAACCTGAGTTGTTCAAATACCTGAGCGCCTGAAATTGCCACTCCGCGGTGGGCACGCGTGGCAATTAAGCCCATTCTCTGTCTCTGAGAGAAGGCCTGTGCCCTGCAGTGGAAATTTTATGGGATACATAAAATATTGTAATAAAACCATAACTTGGTTCATTTGGTTTTGTGTTAAGAAAAAAATACGAAACAAATATATATTGCGAATGTGAGTGAAAGGGCTGATAAGGGACGTCCCAGGCGGACATACATCGACCAATAGGGGATGTATTAGCAAAAGGGAAGATAAAAAGTACCCGGAACCGACGTGCGTGCATGCAACGACTTTATTAAACGTTTATACGTTGATGAAGCGAAGGTGATCTGTCAGGATCGTAGCAAGTGGCAGTCCCTGGTCTCAGTCTACCCCTCTGAGATACAGGCGTAAGGTTATGTATGTATGGTTTTGTGTTTTCCAGAAGAATTTCAATTAAAAAGCACGCTACATTGTAAAAAGATTAATAGAACCTTTTAGTTCAAAGGGACCGTCGAACAATACATAAATTAAGTCTTTTCCCTTCTGGGGACCACCACCTATCTGCAAATATTAAAACAGTAAGGTTCACCAGTTCGCAAACGGGTCTTCCAATAGGTACTTGTAAGCATATTTTTTTACTCAGCCTAGAAATGGGGTTTGTTCATTGAACGGTTCAGTTTCAAACCGCAATTCATTTCATGACAAAATATTCTACGTTTTTATGTCAATTATTTAATATTAATAATTTGTCAACATTGTCATAGTAGTCGATAATTTAAAAAAAATTTAATCGAAGGGGCATCAAAAAATGAAATTAAATGTTAAGACCTAAAATATGCAGCTACTTGGATCTCTGAAACAAGTTAATTGGAGTTTGTCTTTAACAACGTTTGTGTTTAACGCCAAGGAAATACAAATAAATGAGCTATAACACTTTATTGCACACGAAACATTAAATAGGACATTACATAAGAAATAACAATGTACAGAGGCGAGCTTAATACATATAAATGATATACAAATACAAATATTTCCTTTTTTATGTACAATCAAGGTCCTCTCTACCTGTATCTCTATGTATTTTAATCGTCCGATAAAGTAAAATAATTGTGGGACAAAATGTTTTTTTAGTCTTAATTGTTTAATTTTTTCCAGCAGTGGACTACATAATATAGCCCGAAGAAGAAGAATTGTTTTAACTAGTTGAGTTTCAAGAATTATAGAAATAGGGCGACTCTTAAAATTTTAAAATAAAATTCTAGGTCACCCTGTGACTTGTGGCGTGCCACCCATTTTATTGGCAAAAAGTTTCAAATCATTGAATCATATAATATAATCAATGACTTTTTATACATTACATAATATAAACGCATGCCTGAATCCCGGAGATGTGAGCACCTACCACGATGTCCCAATTGGCAAGATCTAGTTTCGCTTCATCAACTTTCAATTTTATCTTATAAAATATTATTTATATATTATTTTAATTGTTTATTCCACTAATTACATGAGTGTAAGAAATGTACAAGGGCGTGCTTAGTGCAAGAAGCATTCTCTTCCAGAAAATCTTTAGTGTTGAAGAGAATGGCAGAGGGTAGTGCAGGAGAAAAAGGTGAAATACAATAATGAAGTTACATAAACTTAAGGAGATACATTTACTTAGATCTACAAGAAAGAAAGAATAGAATAGAATATTTATTGGGCATAAACATTAGTACACAGCTTTTACAAAATGGTTTTACTTAATGCTATATACAAAATTAACGATCAGCTTCTGATGCTGTGCTAGGTTAAAAACCTGTGTTACAGCAATCAGTGCAATGTTAGTTATTAATTTTGTTATTAATTTATTGACCAAGTTAATTACAGTTCTGTAGAAGGGGGGGGGGGGGGCTGAATAATAAAAATTATGATAAACCTACACTAACGATAATACCACGACAAATAAATAAATAGAAATACCTAATAATTTTACGTACATACATATTGAGATAATAACTAATCACGATTACTTAAATATCAATAATTAATTATACGAATCATTCCAAGATTGTTGTGTGTATACCTAAAGTAATTAATGAAAAGACAACGATAAACTCGTATTACTCTTCTTTTTTTTCTTCGGTCCTCTTACTCCTAGGGGAGTATAGGGCATCAACCACAGATTTCCCCTTCTGACGGTGGATCGCGACAGCTTCCAATTCAAGCCAGCTAGCGCCGATCGACTTGGCCTCTTGGTATATAGATCTTTTCCAGGTGGACCTTGGTCTCTTTCGATTGCCAAGGATCCTTACTACGTATTACTCGTATTACAGAGTGCTTAGTGCGAGTTTGACAGATCCAATCTAATAACTTTACTACCGCGTTAATCGAACATTGAGTAGTAAGTATGAGTAAGTTAACCGTTCGAACTGGCAAAACGCTGTTACAGTACAACTGGCACTCGCGTTTATTCGTGTTTTGGCTGGTAAACGTGTTAACTTCTCAACGTAAACCATTACAACTCGCACTCAGCAATTTTAATTTCCATACTTGTCGCTAGGTGGCGCTTCCTCGATGCCATAGAAATATGAGTTTACATTAACGCGATCGAGTAGTTAAAAAACTCGCAATAAGCACTCAGTTGTGAATATTAAAGCTAGGTACTTTAAAATAAAGACACTACTTCAGAGCGTATTAACAACGATATAAATATACATAACGGTATGAAGTGCTCGTGACCTAGGCGAACCTAGTGATTGGAGGAATCAATCACTTGGTTAAGCAACAACAGGCGCGGCTAGGTACAGGATGGGTGAGAGTATCGTGACTGCCGCTAGTGGCATTTTTCCGAGCGCTTCCATGCTTCGCAAGGCACGCTAAGCCATTGATGCCGGCTGTCATATAATGGCTGTCGTTAAGCCATGTAAGAGGCCTTATGGGCGGCATGATAACTTCTGACCCGCCACTGTCTCTGTCACAGGCTCCATCAACCCGGACTTGGCCCCCATGGTAGAGTATGGACTAGAGTAGAGTATGGTAGAGACCTTTCCTGCGATGCAGGAATAGACCCGATATAAAATATTAAGGTATTTAATATCGTTACGTATCAAACACAAGATTCGTAACACAAATCACCTCCCGTAGCCTAGCCTGAACACTTTCTAGATCAGATAGTACCGGAAATTGAAACCCGGTCCTAGTCAAAATGAGCTCAAATGTTCCCAAAGTACGTCTTCTTTCCATGCGTTACATTTTCAACCGTATCTAAAAGGAATAAGGCTGTCTAGAATCGCATATAAAATGTTGTAGGGGCAAGGTCTTTCCAGTAATGTTTCACCGAACCTACAGGCTGACATAGATAGCCGAGAGGGTCGCTAGACAAGTTACGTCCTATAATTAGGTGTTGGTTTGTTCAGGATAAGATGACAAGTACGTGTCATCCTTTACTAGCAGCGGTCAATCGCAGGTTGACACAACCTGTTCCCAGCGCACCTTTAGACTTGTCTATGCCTATTCATATTCGGTCTGATCGAACCGAGTGATTGGAATCAATCACTTCAATTAAGCAACAACAGGCGCGGTAAGGTGCAGGATGGGTGACCATCCCATAACTACCGCTAGTGGCATTTTTCCGAGCGCTTCCGTGCTTCGCAAGACACGTTTAGCCGTTGGTGCCGGCTGTCATATAATGGCTGTCGTTAAGCCATGTCAGAGATCTTATGGGCGGCATGATAACTTCTGACCCGCCACTGTCTCTGTCACTGTCACAGGCTCCAACAACCCGGACTTGGCCCCCGTGGTGGAGTATGGCCTTTAGACTAGTCTACGTATATTTTTATTCCTATATTCTTTCGGATTAATTGGTTTATCTCAAATAGAGTGAGATTTTTGTGTATAATTATATGTTTTTGTGCTTTTGTAATATGTTTGTAAGGCCGCCGTCTGTACTCTTAGGTTAAGAAGTATTTGTTTAGTTTCCATTTTTATTATACTATTTTTATTTTTAATGCACTAACCCGTGCTAAAGACAAATTTAGAAACCTATTAAGAGGCTAAAAATTTCACCCATGCCGGGATTCGAACCCGCAACCTCTGGCTATCCGTGCCAGCGCTCTACCAATTGAGCCAATAATCATGTGGGTACAGTGATATCGTTCCGATGTAAAACCTAACTGCAAAGTAGGTAGTCGGGGCTGTAAGTGATGCAATTTGCTTAAGCCAGATGTCGCTGCCTGTACGTAATACAGAGAATATTGTAAAGAGGTTCGAAATTTCACTGATGCCGGTGAGTGGCCCATTGTCTCAATTGGTAGAGCGCTGGCACGGATAGCCAGAGGTTGCGGGTTCGAATCCCGGCATGGGTGAAATTTTTAGCCTCTAAATAGGTTTTTAAATTCCATTTTTATGTATAATAAATCTATCTTTCTATGCTGTGTGGTGTCGGCCTAGAGAATAGCACCAACCCAATTCTTCCCGCGGGTGTGGTAAAAGGCGACTAAGGGACACAAACCGGGGTTGGGCAGCAGCGGCCCCTGCAGTACAATTCCACCGAACTGCGATCCCCAACCCGCATGCCCATCGTGGGGATTATGGGCATTACCCCCTATGATAGCACAACGTGGCGCTCTTTAGGGGAGGGCTATGTCCAGCAGTGGACTAGTATAACCTGACGATGACGATTAAATCTATCTTGTGTTGTGTTATCTATCTATGTATGCTGATGTAGCGTATGATATTTGTGATACTGCCTATCTATCACAAATAGCTGATATCTGAAATGTTTACAGTAACGGCCACTCGGCTGTGGAATGATCTGCCGGTTTCAATAAAGGGTTCCCCTTCCTCAGCTGTCTTTAAAAGCAAGGTTAAGGAGTTCTATCTGTCTCTGCAAGTTTAGTATTCGTGCATTCCCTTTTTTATTTTGTCTTTCCATATTATACAGGTACTCAACATTGTATTTATTTTTATGACGTATTTATGTATGTTTATCATAACTATATGCGAAAATGTTTATGTAGTTATGTTGTTATTTTTATAAGTAGTGTATTAATAAATTCATATTTGCACCGACTACCCGTCTCTTATTTGATTCAGCAACTTTTCCTCATAAAGTTGTCTGGAAGAAATTGCTTTTAGCAATAAGACCGCCAATTGTACTTGCATCTTTCTATGTCTTATAATATGTGCTCTGGTGTGTAATAGAGAATATTCTTATCTTGTCTTATGTATTTTTAGGTTAGAAATCGCACTGAGTTTAATTAATATTGACTAGATTTGTAGTAAGTTTTTGCGTAGATTTATTGGGATCTTTTTTGAGATTTTTATGTAAATTAACCGTTTGCGTCACTTGGCGCGAAAAGTAGGTATAGAAACGAATTCTGTCAAGAGCAACAGATGAATAAATCATTCTTTCTGGTTACAGATAATAAAGCCAATTTTGCTAGTTACAGATGATAAAATCAATATTGTTGGTTTCAAGTGAGAAACCCGGTATTATCGATTACAGATGAGGAAATCAGTGTTGCTAGTTACAGACAAGAAAATCTGTGTTTTTGCTTTCAGATGAAAAATTTAGTGTTGCTAGTTACAGATGAGAAAACAATGTTGTTGGTTACAGATGAGAAAATCAGTGTTACTTACTACAGATAAGAAAGTCAGTATTACTAGTCACAGATGAGAAAAATAGTGTTGCTGGTTACAGATAAAAAAATCAGTGTTGCTAGTTACAGATGAGAAAGTCAGTATTACTACTTACAAATGAACAGTGTTGTTATTTGCAGATAAAAAGAGTCAGTATTGCTAGTTACAGATTAAAAATCAGTCCTGCTGGTTACAGATGAGAAAGAATATATTAATCTACTAAATTTACTAGATTCTACTGGCGCTAACTCTATGCTTCTCATTGCGCCATTATTAACCTAAAGACTATATTATTACGAATTACATTAAATTTGATTAACATTGTTTATACAATATTGACCCACGTGATAGAGTATGGCCTAACCTTCCTGCGATGCAATAAATGACCCGTGCCCCAGCAGTGGGGACATGCAAGGGTTGACATCGAACACAATCTTGAATGAACTAACTAACTAACGGTTTCTAAAAATAACAAGCACCTAAGCACGGATTAGTGCATTAAAAAATAATATAATCATGTGGGTACAACGATATCACTCCGATGTAAAACCTAACTGTAAAGTAGGAACTCGAAGCTGCAATTGATCCAAAATACTTCAGCCACATGTCGCTGCCTGTACGTAATACAGAGAGCATTGTAAAGAGGTTCGAAATTTCACTGATGCTGGTAGTCGCCCATTAGCTTAGGGAGAGCGCTGGCACGGTTGGCCAGAGGTCGCGGGTTCGAGTCCCGGTATGGGTGGAATTTTAAGCCTCTAAATAGGTTTTTTAAGACAAACCTACGTACTTAATTTATGAAATTTCCAAATCAGATATCAGGTTGTGAGTTAACCTCAAAAACAAGAATAAGTAATTCGTCAACAACAAAAGTTCATTATGTTCCAAAGATAGAACCATACATCTAGAGTTAATACCATTTATATCGCCCCTCAAAGATACTGATATCATTTCAGAGGGCATAATCACGTATATTCCATAAAGTATATTTTCATATGGCAACTTTTAACGAGGCATTGAAACTTCAGCTCCGGTGACATACTCCTCTCAGTAATGTTTAACAAGTTATAATGGCACTTCCGAAAGTAATAATTCATAGAATCATAGTTTTTTTGTGAATAATGTGAACAGGCAAAACGACACTTAAGTATTCACGTAGTAAAATCAATACAAAAACTGGCGGTGAGTATCTTTAAAATTATCATCGTCAAAACAATTAAGTAGTAGTAGGTAGATACATAACACCAACCCAAATTCATCCTGAGGGTGTCGTAAAAGGCGACTAACGGCCGAATACTCAAACGTCAGTCAAATCGATCACTCAGTTGAAGGGCATTCAAATTTAAACATCTGTTAAATATTGAGTGGTATACACAAACGTCATTCAAACAATTTCAGACCGTGATCAGTTGAGAAGCCGTCAAATAAACAACAAGTCTGTTTTCATTGACAAAATATTTAAACTTACAGTGTATCCGTTCTTAAATGGCAAAACGAGTAAACAAACCTCACTCGACCACAAAACACGAATTCCGGAAGCATCACTCGATGTAGGTTACCACATTTAGTTGTAGACACTAGTTAAGACACAGGGGCATCATATTTTACCGAAAACTGGCTGAATTTGTGATTAAAACTACGATTTTTTGCCGAAATTCTAAATACACTGATTTTCTGATCACAGGTTAGCAAAACTACACAGATTAGTTTGTAATTTTTTTTAGTGTTGGGATGCGGTTGTATGAGGTGAATGAAAGAACGAATGAACGAAATTGCGCTGTTATTTTTAAGAAGTGCACATAGCACCGGAATAATAAAAATAACAAAATAGAGTAGGTATTGCGGTGGGTATTTAATAAAGAATTAAAGTTTGATTTTTTTACTAAAACCTTGCATGTTAAGCGGGTGTTTCATTAGCGAGCCACCAGTTTTCTTTACCGCAGTTTTTATTTTCTGCGAGCCAACGGTATAGACCGCAACTACATCACCCCAAAATAAGGCGATTTTTTTTTTCAAATTTTACTCTGTGGGTTATACCGTTGATTCTTCGAGCATGCTTGAAATTCTGTCAGTTTTAAAGCGGTATACAAAACTGCCAGTGGATCAGCCGAGCCAGCGAGCAAGAAGTTTTTTCACGTTGCTGTAGCCACTGTTGCCAGATGAGATTTTCTAAATATCTCCAAGACATTATACTATTTTTATTTTTTTAATGCACTAACCCGTGCTAAGGAAGATTTTAAAAAAACCTACTTAGAGACTAAAAATTCCATCCAGACTCTACTACAGCCAGATGTCGCTGCCTGTACGTAATACAGAGAATAGGGTAAAGAGGTTCGAAATTTCACTGATGCCGGTGAGTCGCCCATTTGCTCAGTTGGAAAGAGCGCTGGCACGGATAGCCAGAGGTCGCGGGTTCGAATCCCGGCATGGGTGGAATTTTTAGCCTCTAAATAGGTTTTTTAAAATTGTCCTTAACACGGGTTAGTGCATTAAAAAAAAATAGTATAATCATGTGGGTACAGCGATATCATTCCGATGTAAAAAAATAACCTTACTGCAAAGTAGGTAGTCGGGGCTGTAAGTGATGCAATCTACTTCAGCCAGATGTCGCTGCCTGTACGTAATACAGAGAATAGTGTAAAAAATAAACTAAAAATAATATCTTTTGCAGCACAAACCCCTATTTTAAATGGTCAAACATCTTTAATGTTCTACACGTTTTTCGATTCTAATTTTCCCCATAATGATCTTAAGAACTCTTTATAGAGGAGATAGCATTACCGCCAACATTTATTAGCGGAATTTTCTTTATTTTTATTTTTGTCCCAGTTTGTAGGTATATGGGTCGAGTTCAGTGTAGCAGATGGATTGCGATACTAATATTACATAATTATTTAGATTATTTTATGACTTAAACTTCATTCATTCCATTCATTCAATAATGAAATCCGTCATTCATTCAGTAATTTCAGCAACACTATGAAATGTCACAATTTATTGGTCAGCCATGTTTGTTTACTCGTTTTGCCATTTAAGAACGGATACACTGTACGTTGTGTATCCGATTTACGCAGAATTTGTTCGATCAATTTTAAGTTTTGTGATGAAATATGAAGTATTTTTATAAAAATAAAATAAAATAAAATAAAATAAAGTAAAGTAAAGTAAAGTGAAGTGAAGTGAAGTGAAGTGAAGTGAAGTGAAGTGAAGTGAAGTGAAGTGAAGTGAAGTGAAGTGAAGTGAAGTGAAGTGAAGTGAAGTGAAGTGAAGTGAAGTGAAGTGAAGTGAAGTGAAGTGAAGTGAAGTGAAGTGAAGTGAAGTGAAGTGAAGTGAAGTGAAGTGAAGTGAAGTGAAGTGAAGTGAAGTGAAGTGAAGTGAAGTGAAGTGAAGTGAAGTGAAGTGAAGTGAAGTGAAGTGAAGTGAAGTGAAGTGAAGTGAAGTGAAGTGAAGTGAAGTGAAGTGAAGTGAAGTGAAGTGAAGTGAAGTGAAGTGAAGTGAAGTGAAGTGAAGTGAAGTGAAGTGAAGTGAAGTGAAGTGAAGTGAAGTGAAGTGAAGTGAAGTGAAGTGAAGTGAAGTGAAGTGAAGTGAAGTGAAGTGAAGTGAAGTGAAGTGAAGTGAAGTGAAGTGAAGTGAAGTGAAGTGAAGTGAAGTGAAGTGAAGTGAAGTGAAGTGAAGTGAAGTGAAGTGAAGTGAAGTGAAGTGAAGTGAAGTGAAGTGAAGTGAAGTGAAGTGAAGTGAAGTGAAGTGAAGTGAAGTGAAGTGAAGTGAAGTGAAGTGAAGTGAAGTGAAGTGAAGTGAAGTGAAGTGAAGTGAAGTGAAGTGAAGTGAAGTGAAGTGAAGTGAAGTGAAGTGAAGTGAAGTGAAGTGAAGTGAAGTGAAGTGAAGTGAAGTGAAGTGAAGTGAAGTGAAGTGAAGTGAAGTGAAGTGAAGTGAAGTAAAGTAAAGTAAAGTAAGTAAAGTAAAATAAAATAACATAAAATAAAATAAAATAAATCATAATATGATTTATGAAACAAACTTAAATTATTATTACCTCGTTTTGTACAAAGCAAAATGTTTAATGTTGTAATAATAATATCTTATATTGTCGTAGAATGAAACGTTAGGGCCATCTCACCAATGACATTTGAAAAGTCTACCACAGTAAAAACATTGCGGTATTGCGGTTTTTTAAAGCTATTCCCTGACAAATACTAATATTTATAAACAAGAATTGAATGAGAATTATTATTATGCGTTATTATGCTAGTAGCATAATATAATATTAATAACGCAGGGTTCTTAAAATTTGGTCCACTGGCTGTTTGGATCTATTACTCCTTGTAACTGGTTGGATTGTAATGTCAAAAGACGGACAGACTCCAAATATAATACCGTCTCTTTCGACAGCCGGAACCGCGCATGGAAGTCTGTTTCATTATAATACTCGAAAGCATTTAACTTTGCCTCATTTCTTCGAGGCACATTAGGCCCTTCCTCGACATGATAAGGACATTGTTTTTCACATAAGTTCACTGATATTACAACTTTTTTACGATTCGAAGGTCCTCGCGACCACTTTCAATTGTAACGCCTACTCAACTCGATTTGACAGCCCATTTGACAGATAAATCGCGCTAAGTTGCGTTCGAGTATACGAATTTTCCGCTGAGTGATGTTTAACTGCCAGTTATTTTGTGTTCCACTTAAATTTAACACAAGCTTTTAACTAACGTTTGTGTATACGAATTTTGTGTTTAACGGCTTGTCAATTACTTAAGATGCCTTTAAATATTTGAATGACGTTTGAGTATTCGGCCGTAAGGGACACAAACCAAGGAGTGGACAGCAGCGCCCCCTGCAGTACAATTCCACCAAACTGCGATCCCCAACCCGCATGCCCAGCGTGGGGATTATGGGCACTACCCCTCAATCAGAGGCCAGAAGTTTTCAAGCCGCTCAGAGGCCTTAGAGCGGCTTGAAAACTTCTGACCGTAAGACCAGCCTCTAGTCTTGCAAGTCTCCACCAATCTGGACTTGGCCCCCGTGGTAGAATATGGCTTACACCTTTCACAGAGAAGAGACCTGTGCCCCTCGGTGGGGAAATCATGGGTTGATGATGACGTGCCCATCGCACCACGATGGGCACGCGTGGCTATTAAAACCATAGTCTTTTTCTCAGAGAAGGCCTATGCCCTGCAGTGGGACGAATAGAGGTTACATAAAAAAGTATTCAAAACTATTAGAAGAATAAAACCTTTTTTGTCTGTAAAACCACTAACGGCCCTTTACATCTCAATGATGCGTTTGTGAACGGTTTGAATTCTTTTTTTTTTCCTCCTTTATTTCATTCCTAACGTTTCCATAAGCAGAAGAGTACGAAATAAGGCAACATTGAACCATTCCATTTGAATAAAAGATTCTCAATAAAGTGGTTAAACTAAACCCGATGGGAGTCGATACGTAAAACTAAAACTCAAGCATTATCTTGGAGGCGAGTAAAGGTTGAGTTACACTTGGTAGGGCAGCTGAGGCCTTATTTATATCTTCATGCGAAAACTGAAATTGAGTTTTGCGTCTCGTAATACAACCGCCCAAGAGATATATTGCGTACAATGTAAGTCGCCCATTAGCTCAGTTGGGAGAGCGCTGGCACCGTTAGCCAGAGGTCACGGGTTCGTGTCCCGGCATAGGTGGAATTTTTAGCCTCTAAATAGGTTTTTAAAACATTGTACAGCTTTTTGCAAAAATAGAAATGAGGGAGTTTGATGTGGGAGATTTATGGAATCCTTAATTAGATTTTTTATTGAGATCTCTAAGGTAAAAATAGTAATTATAACTTCCACACATCACACTCACTGGCCTGTCCCAGGATACCTCGATATCAACCCATGTATGTCCCCACTGCTGGGGCGCGGGTGTCTTCCTACATCGCAGGAAGGTGAGGCCATACTCTACCACGGGAGTCAAGTCCGGGTTAGTGGAAGATTGTAAGACAGTGGCGGGCCTTACTTTCAGAAGTTATCAAGTCGCCTATAAGACCTGAGAAGAAGTGCTCGTGGCCTAGTCGAGCCGAGTGATTAGAATCAATCACTTGAGTTAAGCACCAACAGGCGCGGTCAGGTGCGGGATGGATGACAGTCCCGTTACTACCGCTAGTGGCATTTTTTCGAGCGCTTCCATGCTTCGCAAGGCACTTTAAGCCGTGGGTGCCGGCGGTCATGTAATGGCAGTCGTTAAGCCATGTCAGAGGCATTATGGGCGGCTTGATAACTTCTGACTGTAAGGCCCGCCACTGTCTTACAAACCTCCACCAACCCGGATTTGGCCCCCGTGATGGAGTATGGCCTAACCTTCTTGCAACGCCGAAAGAGACCCGCGCCCCAGCAGTGGGGGCATACAGGGTTGAAATCGATCGATAAGACCTATGACATTGGCTTAACGACTGCCTTTACATGGCAGCCAGGACCAACGGTACAAAGTTCTCGAAAAAAATGCGTGACAATGACATGGCTTAAGGATTGCCATTATGCATGCATGTAGACCACGACTACTACCACCAAACGGTACCGCGTTGGTGAGTTTCGTCCTTAACGTAAACAACCAGATAGAATATGCTAAGTTGGCTATATCTCCCCTCAGTGACTGGTGTATTCCGCATACGTTTCATAGACCAACGACACAGGCGTTGCCTCTGCGTCTTGCAATAGATCAGACAAGACCATAGAATCATTCTGCATTTAGATCAGACAACTGCACGCAAACTGCACGTCAACCTTTAGATAGATAGAAAACCCTTTATGGCGCAACCAGAAAAAAGAATACAACCATGATTTCTTAAATCTAAGTAATAAGATAAGATAACAATATTCTTTACTCTACACACCAGAAAATAATTACAGAGACAACAGTTACAAGAGAAGAGGTACAATTGGCGGGCTTATTGCTGATAGCAATTTCTTCAAGGCAACCTTGAATCGGAAAGATTGCAGAAGGAGAAATTGAGACGGGTAGTTGCATGTTACACAATTTGCGGTCTTATCGCTAAGAGTGATCTCTTCCAGACAACCTTTGGATGGAGAAGATTTCATTACACCCTTTACACCCTTGGATCCGACTCAGTTCCGTTACGAGTGACTTTGCAACCAGCATGTAAAGGTAGGTGCATTCGGCTGTAAAATATCAGCTACTCCATTCATTTTAATGGCGCATTTGGTAACTTTAGTAAGGGACCAATCATGTGTATCGTTTAGCGCGCGACGTTTCCACCTTCTCTTTATTATTTTCGTGCCTGTCAATGGCAGCCTGCAACTTCAATGTCACTCTGAAAACATTTATAACGGTGAGTTATAAATGTGAGCTATGTTAATGTTACAGAATTAAGTTATATTCAACGATTTAGCCTATAATTTAGGCTAGATCGAGGATGGAGGCGCACATCCAAAATTTGGTCATCTGCGCAGGTACATCCGCGAGACTTGTTTATTGTGTAGCACTGTACCACATTTTAGCTTAAGTTTGTATTAGTATTTTAGTTTGTACTCACACTCATCCATCTAACAAACTTTATTGACATTATTATTTTATAGCAAAAACTACAAGTCATTTTGGGTAGAAGGGGATAAGGAAGGTTCCTGAATTGCGAATTTTGCAATTCAGAAACCGGCTGTCTATTTAATTTAATAGATAGAGAACGTTGCTAAAAAACATTACGTGATTGGACGACCCATAAAGACAGACTCGATCATAGCTAGGTTATATATGTCTGCTAATACGAGCTTTGGCTGCCGGTTACTGCACAGAAATCAACACGCACTCTGTGTCTCTCAAAGTCCAGTAAAAAAGCAAAACAGCCGTCAAATCCTAAAGGAATAAAAGACAAAGTCTCCCAATAAAAGAGGCCCCGTGACGAGAGGGAGACAATTTACTGCCTGGTTTATGCTCCCGGGGAGTGCTATTGAATTTATGCAAATACCCCTTAGAGGCTACGGCAATGGTTTTACGATGAGATGATTTTTTTCAAGGTTTCGTTTACGGAGAGTTAATTACGTTTCGATCGATCGATTTAAACCCTTGTATGTCCCCATTAACTTGAGTTAAGCAACTACAGGCGCGGTCAGGTGCAGCATGGGTAACCGTCCCTTAACTAGTGCTGGTGGCATTTTTCCGAGCGCTTCCGTGCTTCGCAAGGCACGTTAAGCCGTTGGTGCCGGCTGTCATGTAACCAACCCGGACTTGGCCCCCGTGGTGGAGTACGGCCTAACCTTCCTGCGATGCAGGAAGAGACCCGTGCCCCAGCAGTGGGGACATACAAGGGTTGATAACGATGTCCCCATTGCTGGGACACATAAAACGGTCAAAGATATTTTAGTTGATTAGCGATGTAACCGTGATTAATAATTAGCTTCAATGTGTGTACGTATTATTATTTCATGAATGTATTATCGTTTTTTCTTACAATTTACAAAAACCAAATTTACTGTACGTAATACAGAGATGATTGTAAAGAGGTTCAAAATTTCACTGAAGCTGGTAGTCGCCCATTAGCTCAATTGGGAATGCGCTGGCATGGTTAGCCAGAGGTCGTGGGTTCGAGTCCTGGCATGGGTGGAATTTTCAGCCTCTAAATAGGTTTTTAAAATTTACAATTTTAGTAAAGGTTTATTATTCAGATATTACTATTCCACAATTTGTATTAAAATATAAAGGTAATAATTTTACTACAACTTATTATTAGTAAGCTCTGCAGATCAGAGAGTGACCTGGTCGAATTCTTCCGACGAAAAATCAAGTAAGTGAATCCGGAATTAAGTTAATGATAAAAGTGATTACCAATTTTAATGCCTCTCTAAATCTAAACGACGTACAAACTTCAAACAGACTCAAAATACACCACTCCATAAATGGAACCCATTCTCATAATACGTTTAAAAGTCCAAGTAATAACGGTTTAAAAAATCAAAACCCTATCGTAAATAAAAATGTACTCTAAGTTCACGGCACTATGGCTGAGATTCCTTCAGTTTCAGCTCGGTCTTGACTACATTCAGCCGATTCGAAGCTCCATTTCTTACAAGCACATATATAGGTCTTTGACACGGTGAATGCTCACCTTTTCGTTCAATTCAAATCTAATTTGCGTACGTTGCTCTCAAGATAAAGATATTTGCAAGAAAGAGAGCCTTGTCTCATCGAAATAACAATTTGTCCTAAAATAATAATAAAGCGGTCGTGGCCTAGTGGAACCGAGTGATTGGAATCTATCACTTGAGTTAAGTGACAACAGGAGTGGTGAGGTGCAGGATGGGTGAACGTCCCGTGACTGCCGCTAGTGGCATTTTTCCGAGCGCTACTGTACTTCGCAAGGCAGGTTAAGCCGTTGGTGCGGGCTGTCATGTAATGGCAGTCGTTAAGCCATGTCAGAGGAATTATGGGCGGCTTGATAACTTCTGACGATAAGGCCCGCCACTGTCTTACAATCCTCCACCAACCCGGACTTGTCCCCCGAGGAGGAGTATGGCCTAACCTTGCTGGGATGCAGGAGAGACCCCAGCCCCAGCAGTGGGGACACACAAAGGGTTGATACATACCTAACATACCTAACTACAAGCTGATATCCATACCTTTTTATTTTCCTTTGCCTGGCGTCACATTAAGCAATAAAAAATCCATGTTACATGTGAGGGAAACAAAATTAATATCGTTTCATTTAAGTACTGTCTAATATGTTAAAGTTTTCATACAAGTAGAGCTTATAAACGCTTTATATCCCGTTAATTGGTATAATCACTGCTCAAAGCCCCATTTATTATAAGCCATGCTATGTTTGCGTGTTGGCTGTTGGTGTACTTAAAAACGGCGCACGGTGTGCGTGCATGCAACGACTTATGTATGAGTGTTGATGAAGCGAAGGTGATCTGTCAGGATCGTGGCAAGAGGCAGTTCCTAGTCTCTGGCTACCCCTCTGGGATACAGGTGTGAGGTTATGTTATGTTAGGTACTTCAACTCACACAAATAACGTTCAGGCCATTCAAGGGCCTGGGTTTACTGTATATGTCACAGTCAAAAATCTTAAACGGTCAAAACTAGTTTTTACTGCTAAAATCAGTCAAAAGTACTTTTGGCCAAAGCTTACATTTGAAATACCAAATGGTAAAAACACCTAAAATGATGCATCACTCAATCTGCAATAACAAAAATATAGGTGCGACGAAGAAGCGTAGCGTAGCGTAGCGAAGAGCGAAGGAGCGTGTTAGTTTGAACATGTAAGACCAAAAACCAACTCGACATTGTTGGATACATATTAGAATTTTACTTTATTGTTACATACATACGTAACCTCACACTTGTATCCCAGAGGGGTAGGCAGAGAACTGGAACTGCCACTTGCCACGATTCTGAGAGATCATATTCGCGTCATCAACGTTCATAAGTCGTTGCATGCATGCACGCCGGTTCCGGGTACTTTATTTTTCTGCAGTCAAAAGTAGTTTTGACTAAATTTAACAGTCAAAACTAGTTTTGACTCTTTTGTCTATTCTATTGTTATGGCAACTAATCCGTTAATTGTACCAATTTCACTGGTCTCACAAAAAACATACATTATGTTAAAAGATCTCCTCTCAGCAAGAGAGAATAATTTGTACCCACTTACAGTATGAGATTTTTATCAAAGCAAAAAGATGTGTGCCATTCCTCACTCAGCAATGAAAATTCTTATTCAATAGAATTAAATTTAGCTTCCTGAACGAATAAATCTTGGTCTTTAGAGCCTTTGATGAAAAGAGGGTGCTGATTTATTCCAAGAAGTAGTTTGATAAATGTTCGTTTTTAATTCTGAACTTTAACGTTTCACTAATAAGAATGAAGTGAAGACATTGTTAAGACATTTTTCATTTCAAATACAGTAATTATAGAATTATGTATGTTTGTATAATATATAAATTTAACTTCTTTATTCACCAGTTCAAATATTTAGTAAAATACAGAGCACAATCTCACACATAAAAGCATAAAAAATATACATCCACAAACGTTTTGTCCAAAGTAATAAAATATAAAAAATATACATAAGCACAAAAATATGTCAGAAAAAAATATATAATACAGTAATGTATGTAGTAATTATAGTAATGTATCAAGTCATTACTTCGCAGCATGTGATGACCCAGTTTGCTCCTGATTTGTATATTATGGGCGTGCAATATCCCATGCGATATTGACGCGTGGGTTTTTATTTGGGTGCAAGCTCAGGGCATATTGGTTTGCACACCAGAGACTATGCCATCCATCAACAAAACAACAAAACATTGTTATATTTACATTTCAGACATATTCCCAATTAACAAAAATATTCACCGTTAAGTAACTAACAAAACTCAATTTCAAAAGAAAACCATGAATTTCTAGCAATCCGTGAGAATTGACGAAAACGCGGGACGTAGTTCGCGCGACTTTCGACTGTCGTTGTGGACCGTCATACCAGCCAGTATTTATTCAAACAATATTTGCGTTCGACTTCTTGGCGCTGAACACTAAGATGTTCCAAATTCAAAAAGTGGGCGGCAAAGAATATTAAGTGCGGCGCACATACAAAGAGGATTAAAAACTCATTACTGCCCGCTAAAAGTTTCTTATAGAAAACATCACCTTTGGGTACACTTAAAGGCGAACCAAGTCGTCCTTTTCGATTAGATGGGATGAAATAACTTTATTTGTAAACAACCGAGAAAATTGGCTTTTAATTTAGAAATAGCGAGGTAATAAAACATTTTACGGAGGCATACTAATTCAATTCGACTCAAGCACCATGAAGTACCCTTTTAACTTAGATTAGAGGGCCTAGGTGTTGCCAGTTGGCATGTTTCACCAAATATAAATAACCCCGTTCAACTAATGACACGGTCATGTGGCTAGTATGTTTGTTAGTCGTTCAGTATAATGAAACAAATCTCAACTCTAAATATACCTTACAATAGTATAGTAAGATATAATTTGTATGTGAGATTTGTTCTATTTGTTCAATTGTTCTTCTTCTTCAGGCTATATTAGTCCACTGCTGGATATAGCCCTCCCCTAATGAGCGCCATAGCACCCTGTAATTGTTCAATCAAAGTTAATTCCCAACAACGCAGATTTTTCACGAGTTTTTGTTGCAAGAAGTTTAATATGACAATGCTTGAATGAATGCTTTATTGAATTCTTGATGCGGCATTTATTAGATAATAATATTATCTGGGTCTCTTCCTCCATTGCAGGAAGGCTAGGCCATAGTCCACCAAGGGGACCACGTCTGGGTTGGTGGAGGATTGTGAGGCGGTGGTGGGCTTTACTGTCAGAAATTATCTAGCTGCCCACAAGGCCCGTGCAGTGGGGACTACAAAGGGTTGACATAGAAAGAAATAAAAATATTATCTGATCAGCTACAGCGTTGTCTTATTATCTTCTTGCTAAACAAAATCGAAAGAAAATCTCTGTTATCTAAAAATTAATTTTGATTAACAACTCAGCTAGGTACTATTATTGAAACAACACTCTTCAGACCCAACTTCATGAGTTGATTAAGAGATTTTACAAACTGAAGTGGCAGTGGGCGGGCGCAGGACTGATAACCGCTTAAGTGGACTGGTTCTAGGATGGAGAATTCAAATATTCAAACGTAGCGTAGGACACCGTATGACCAAGCCCTAGAGTCTTATACTTACATAGTTTTCCAATAGAATGTTGTGAGCACGACAGTAGTTATTATTTGCTTCAATTTGGTAGTCTAAAAAGTAATATCAGTACAATGTCATTGCAGGGATATCGATATCAACCCTTGTATGTCCCCACTGCTGGGGCACGGGTCTCTTCCTGCATCGCAGAAAGGTTAGGCCATACTCCACCACGGGGGCCAAGTCCGGGTTGGTGGAGGATTGTAAGACAATGGCGGGCCTTACTGTCAGGCCATGTCGGAGGCGTTATGGGCGGCTTGATAACTTCTGCAGGGATATACGCCGCGCAAATTAAATAGGCATCTCTCGCGAAGAAGATAGAGGCGCGAGGCGCCGAGTTAAGTAGCACGGGTTAACCATTGCGATGAAATTGGTTACTAGACTACCGAGAGTATGAATAAAACGACCATTACCGGGCTACTATGACTTTATTGAACAACTATTCATATTGTGGAGCGACGACATTCGCAAAGCGGTGGGCATTGATTGGAAAAGAAGAGCCGAAGATCGGGCTCAGTGCAATGTCTTGGGAGAGGCCGATGTCCAGCAGTGACTGTCACCGGCTGATTTTGGTGAGGATGATGATGAAGAGATTTGAGCCTAAAGTTACAGTGCTACACAAGAAATAAGTCTCGCGGATGTAGCTGCGCAGATGACCAAATTTTGGATGTGCGGCAAGTTGATCGACCAATCAGATAGTTTCATTTTATGGCAGGCGGCGCGTCTTTGTTGCTATTGGTTGATTCAACGTCATCGATGCAGGTGACTATTATTTTCAGTCAACTGCTAGACTTGGTTGATGTCAATAGGTGTCAATCAATTCTGCACCTTAACCGTATCGGTTAAAGATCATGTTGAATGTACTTATCGCTTCGGGTACTTTCGTTACACTTCTTCCTAGTCTGCGCGAACGTAGATTCACGAAGGGACTTTTATGATGTGTAGTACTGTACAATACTATGTTCTTTATATCGTCCAGGTTTTCACGCGAACAAAGTCACAGGATAAAGCCAGAAGCAAACAATATTGTTATAACAAAGGTTACGCCTATTTGTATTAAAACTCTTACTGTAGTCAAACACGCGATGCCGTGACTTTCAGCATTTGCACGCAGCTGCCCAAAAGTGGGAATATGTACTTGCGAAATTACGTATTTACGTTACCAGAAACGTTTTTTGAGCAGACTGAATATTATCTCAATCTCGATTACTCGTCAGGTCATTACACTAACTGCATGTTGATAAAGCGCTCGTGGCCTAGTCGAACCGAGTGATTGGTGTCAATCACCTAAGTTAAGCATCAACAGCTACGTTCAGGTGCAGGATGGGTGACCGTCTCGTGACTACCGCTAGTGGCAATTTTCCGAGCGCTTCCGTGCTTCACAAGGCACGTTAAGCCGTTGGTGCCGGCTGTCATGTAATGGCTGTCGTTAAGCCATGTCAGAGGCCTTATGGGCGGCTTGCTAACTTCTGATAGTAAGGCCCGCCACTGTCCTACACTTCTCCTAACCCGGACCTGACCCCCGTGGTGGAGTATGGCCTAACCTTCCTCCAATGCAGGAAGGGACCCGTGCCCCAACAGTGGGGACATACAAGGGTTGATATCGTAATGAGAGTGAGGGAAAAGGCAGATAAGAGGCTGTGAAGAGAGTGGGAGAGGTGAAGAGAGGGTAGGTATTATTTTAATAAATGAATGACAGCTACACAAATATTGCTTAACTTTTTTCTACACCTAATTTTTAGGTGAACGTATTATTTTCAAGTTTTATTCCACTTCTAAATGTGGAATTTTGAAGTGGAATAGAACTTTGTGGTGAATTGGAAAAAAATAATACTTTATTTAAAAGTCTACACTGCAAATCAATAATAGGTTGATTTGGAATCTAAACTTTTTATTAGTAGAATAAGGAAGCACACCATAATCCACATACGTAACGTCAAAATTTAATACGAGGTTTTTTTACTAACAAACAATCTTAGTACCCAAGAACCCCGAAGATGGCGCTGAACTGACTACGTAGCCGTAAGCCCTGTGTTCCGACTCGCATTTTTTCTTTTCGTTGTTATAAAATTTCAACCCGTGATGAGATGTGACAATGACATAATGTACGTTTCGTTTTATGATCTAAACATTACATTCAAGTGAAATAATAAAAAACTGACGTTCCGTTCCTTGCAGTAACTAACCATGGTCAGCGCCATCTATCCAGCGATTTGGTAAGAATAAAAAAAAGTATATCCCTCATTGTCTAGTGATTGGTATGTAGGTTATTTTGTAGGCTATACCAGCGTTGGCAGACAAATAAATTCCTAACCTTTTTTTCGGGAAAACATCTCAAAAACTTTTTCACATACCTACCACGTTCTTACGGAGAAATCCTGGTGCACCTTTTCCGAAGGTGGTCGTGCGGTATTCTTTTGTTTTGTCTGTCGAAATGCTTTTAGAGCACAGTCGGCCACAAACTAACGGTGGGACGAAGGACAGACTTTTTAAGCATATCAAAATCTACATTAATGTTCGGTAGTACACGGAAATTTGTAAATAAAACTATTAACTTGCCAGAAAAACACTTGTAATCTGAACGTCGGAAATACGTTCCCGTGGGATAATATTTTATTGTTACCGTGACCTTTTTTCAAGCCTAACTCTAATATATATATTTATTGTATTGCCATGGTAACAAGAATCGTATAACCGGATTCTGTGACGGTACGAAGTTCGCCATCTGTGACAGTTAGTAATCTTTAATCTTGTATACAGTACGTTTTATTTGGTTCTTCTGTTTTCATTCTATTATTATTTTCTCTCTTATTTAGTCTCTTGTCTAGCCCATTCGTGACTAAGCGCGATGTTGCAACGGGGTTTAGTTCCTTTCCAGCAACGGAACTCGTCTTGGGAAATGCCCGGCGGATCTCCGATTCTCATTGAAAGCTTAATGTTATTCGTTTTTTGACCAGGACAGGACTTGATATAATTATATTCTTTTTTATTGCTCTAACGTACAGGCGGCGACATGTGGGTACTGCGATATCATTCCTAAAACCTAACTGCAAAGTAGGTACCCGGGGCTGCAAGTGATGCAAATTACTTCAGTCAGATGTCGCTGCCTGTACGTAATACAGTATTGTAAAGAGTTTCAAAAGATCCAGATAAGAATTTCACTGATGCCGGTGAGTCGCCCATTAGTTCAGTTGAAAGAGCGCTGGCACGGACAGCCAGAGGTCGCGGGTTCGAATCCCGGCATGAGTGGAATTTTTGGCCTCTAAATAGGTTTTTAAAAAAGGACTCGATACAATCTAAAATTAGAACTAGTTTATCCATTTGTTCTGTGAGTTTATCGATATCGCAATAGCGGGCGTAGTTAGAAGCGGATGTGACTACCGTGACTACCGCTAGTGGCATTGTTTCCGAGTGCGGCCGTGCTTTGCAAGGCACGTTAAACCGTTAGTGCCGGCTTTCATGTAATAGCAGTCATTAAGCCATATCAGTGGTCTTATGGGCGGCTTGACCACTTTTATCTGTAAGGCCCGTCACTGTCTTACAATCCTCCATCAATCACCCCCTGGTGGAGTATGACCTAACCTTCCTGCGACGCAGGACTCGGCCCCCGTGGTGGAGTATGGCCTAACCTTCCTGCGACGCAGGAAGAGACCCGGGACCCAGCAGTGGGGACATACAGGGTTAATATCGATAACTAGTTTATGAATCAACATTATTACGTAGGCTTTTGTTGCTGTGCTAGGCTTGACAATTGTATTGGCTTCTGCACCTACGTAAGGAGATGATTTAAACAGCGTGCAGTGGCCTCTTCCCGCGAACGCTACACGTGTATTGTGATAATTATCACGATATTTAATCAAGTATCTTGAGCCGGATCACAGCACACCCTACACCAAAGATACGGATCGCGTCAGTATTGAAGAGTTTTATATGAAGCAGACGTGATGGACCCTAGACAGGGCAAAATAAGAGCTTGAGTGGCGATAATTATATCCCAATCAATAAAAAATCGCGTAAAAAGAAAGCGTTGAATGAAGAATTGGCTACAAAAGAGAGCAATGTTTACACATTTAAATTTATTGGACGAATTTTGCCTTCACAATGAAATGGACGGGATTGTTGGAACTTATGGAAGGGATTCTAAGATTCTAAGTCGTCTGTGAATGATTCAGTAGCAGAAGCGGTTTCATAGACGTCGTCCATTGCTGACGTCTCGCTGCGTACTAACGCGATAAATATTGACGCGCAACACTACACGCAAGATAAATATTACGATCCAGGATCTTGGATCAGATCACAAGGATTTCCGGAAATCCAGCGATAATTATTGTGATCCCTCAATACACTACCCTACACGTCATTAAATATCGTGATCCAACAGTTTATATTGACGGATCACGATATATATCTTGCGTGTAGCATTCGCCTAATGGACCACTCGGTATTTTTCGAAAACGCTCATCTCTACTTTGGGTTCTGATCGCCATTATTTCGATCGATCGATAGCAAACCTTGATATCCCCTCTGCTGTGGCACGGGTCTCTTCCTGCATCGCAGGAAGGTTACGCCATACGCTACCACGAGGGCCGAGTCCGGATTTATATTTTACATAATATTAATAATAGCGATTAAACGTAACAAACGTAACATTTACATACAGGCACATACATTGCTTTTGGCCCCACACTAGGATACCCTGTGTCGTGGGAACCAGAAACAACGACATCACAAACATGTAAACATCCAAGACCTGAGGTTTTTTTTTGTTCCCAGCCGGGATTCGGACCCGGGACCTCTTGCATGGTAGGTAGATGTGCTACCGCTACGCCACAGAGGTCGTCACATGTTTATTATATAAATATCATGAAAGGTCTAAAGTATGAGAACATTTAACATATAAAGCGTTTAAAAGTTTTTTAACGCTACTTAAAGAAGTAAAATACTTCTCCATACGAACTTATAAGTAGGTTGTAAGTCGACAACTATCTTGCTCCAAGTCTTTTCCAAGTATTTGCCGTACAAGAAGTGTTTGCGAAGAAAACTAATGGAATAGTATCACTGAAGGTTGTTTTGCTTTCGCGTACACGTGGGCTCATAACAATTTAGCATAAAAAATTACTTAGGGCCTTTGATTATGCAACTTAAGGGTATTTACAGCCGTTATAGACTACGTTATAGACTTCCGTGCTTCGCAAGGCACGTTAAGCCGTTGGTGCCGGCTGTCATGTAATGGCAGTCGTTAAGCCATGTCAGAGGCCTTATGTGCGGCTTGATAACTTCTGACAGTAAGGCCCGCAACTGTCTTACAATCCTCCACCAACCCGGACTTGGCCCCTGTGGTGGAGTATGGCCTAACCTTCCTGCGATGCAGGAAGAGACCTGTGCCCCTGGTGGGGACATACAAGGGTTGATAACGATAGACTACTTGTATGAAAACTAAAACATGTTTTATCGTTTATCGGTTTATTCAATGACAGAAAAAGAGTTTATATCTCGTTTTATCGTCTCCTCTCGGCCGTTTATGCTAATGTGTAATATATATAATAGCTAATATGTTATATATTTTTGTTGTGATATAAAAATAAGACACTCTATTTTAAGATTTAAAAAGTAATGCACGTGGTGTTTACCTTTATTTGGTGTTTGTTCCAAGACAGCCTAGATTTAAGTTACTGTCAAGATACAAAAAGTTTAATTAAAAAAAAATACTCAAAATAAATTGTTGTATGCACGCCAGTTTTATAAATTTTTATCATGCCCTTGAAAGAAAATAGAAAAATTATTTTTTGTAACTGTGGAATCTTTTACACATAATTGCAATTCTTAGTGAAGAATATCTTTTCAAGTTTTGGGTCTTAGCAACAAGAACGTGTAATTTCCTATTTAAATATGTAATCATTATCATATATATTTAGTGATTTTTTTAAATTATAATATTGTGTTCAACCTTTTTCAGTTAATCCCCTGAACAATTTTCGTCCTTAACTGTACGTTGAATAGAGATCTTAGCAAGTGGTTACCAACTCAAACATTTGCTCTCCCGCCGTATCACTTCACCTGAGATAAAATACTACTCGATTTGACACATTAGACTCTTTTACCCCCGAGATTTAGGGTACATTTTGGCGCGCGAGACGTTATTTCCTTGTTTTCCTATGTGTTTTATTGACAAGCGTACAAATTGAAACATACAACTGCGCCAAATTATCTGTGTCGCTCGGCAAGAGGTTTTGGTCTTTAGTGGTTGGTAATAAGGCTTAAAGGTTGTGGTTCATAAGTTGGCCAGCCGATGCAAGGGAACGGAGGTTCGAACGGAGAACTCTTTACTTTTGTCTCTTCGGTAAAGAGATCTATTTGTCTTTTACATTTGGTGTCCCTTTAGCGTTTGATTGTATGGAAATTGCCAAACGGGCGTTTTGCGTATTTCTGGTAAATGATTTAGGACACAATAATATGTCAAATGCCACTAAAATGGTTAGTGTCCTATTTTTTGCAGCTGTTACAAATGATAATTCATTTTAACTTAAAAATATTTACTAATATAAGTTTTAAGTTATGGATATTTGTGATGAAGTTATAGTAGGAATATCACTCGCTAAAATGAAGGAAAGCATCGTGAGGAAACATGAGGTGTTCAAATGCCTGAGCGCTTGAATTTCCTTATGCACGCGTGGTTATAAGCCCGTACTCTCTCTGTGTATGAGAGCCCTGCCTGCAGTGCACGTTCATAGGCTACAAAATAGTAGATTGTTAACCTATGGTCGAAAGAATCAAGCATTTAGCCCGAGCGCGGCAAGGGCGGCTATAGTTCGAGTAGGAATTTATTCTTTTACCCGTGTTAAACATGCTACTTTTCATTTCAAATATGAAGAAAATAAAAACTTATTTTTAATATTCAAATCTTAGCCTAAAATATTATTACCTATTTTTTTGAATTCCGTCACAGATACTATAACAGATTAGTATCCCGCCAATTTTTGTCGACTTTTTAAATTTTTAATATGGAACTCACCGAGTAATTGTTGCGGCTTATTCCGCTCAAAGAAGTTTTCGCAGCATTTTTTAAATTAGTTTTATTTACATAAAGCTTTTCACAGCTGACAGCAGTTCTATTTTTAAAGTTCATTCCGGCCCTTAGGTGAGAAGTAATTTGTATGAGTTTTTCCCTCTCTATGGAGGGAAGCAGCATTTTCCACCCAAAAATCAGATCAAAACAACACTATTTTCTAAGTATAAGAAATAAAAATATGTATTCACTGTTTTCTTGTATTTTTATGGGTAAGTCTTACTAATGGAACCTTCATTTCAATGAAAGTAAGTTAATAATTATGTTTGAATGTTTCCATGTCGGGCTATGCGCAGTGCAAGTCTCCGAAAGAGGGTTTTATACTTGCTTTAGAAAACAAACAACTAGATAACCAAGTAATTTTCAATGGAATTTTTAAGAAATTTTCCCTAAGGTTACCTATATATTTATGGACATATTACACAGATCTCGTTAGCCCTATACTAAGTATAACTAAATGACTTGTGTTACAAGTGCTAGCTCGACGATAGATTTCATACAATAAATACATCCAAGACCCGAGACAAACTAGAAAAGTTCGTTTCCTAGTTTGACCCGGGTCAAACTAGGAAACGAACTTTTCTAGTTTCGATGTTCGATCCCCGGCCGGCCGGGGATCGAACCCGAGATCTTCGGTGTTACAGTCAGCGTGCCAAACCGCTGCGCCACCGAGGACGCCACATATTATTCATTGACTTGTGAAGCCTACTTGGCCGTGATAGTTTTTCTTTTAATTTTATTATATGTGCTACAGCCCTGAATTTTTTCATATTTCTACGAGTACAATCAACCATATAGCGAGGAAAGAGGGTAGACGCCTTGTCACTGCCCTTCTTGTGGCCTGTTTGCAATCCACCTGGCCGACGATCACCAGTCGATCACCAATCCAAACTTAGCTGGGGAGAACGCACGATGGAAATAGAATTCAGTACATACTGTTCCTAGTTTCCTTGTGCCTCGTCCAACCAAGCAACAACAGGCTCGGTCGGGTGTGAGAAGGGTGACCGTCCCGTGACTATCGCTAGTGGCACGTTAAGCCGTTGGTGCCGGCTGTTATGTAATTGCAGTCGTTAAGCCATGTCAGAGGCACTATGGCCGGCTTGATAGCTTCTGACAGTAAGGAGCGCCACTGCCTTACAATCCTCCACCAACCCGGACGTGGCCCCCGTGGTGGTGTATGGCCTAACCTTCCTGCAATGCAGGAAGAGACCCGTGTCCCAGTGGGGACATACAAGGGTCGATATCGACGTACGGTTCCAAAACGTGACACAGCTGGTCTGAAAGACATAGGTTGACAGAAATTGTAGTAGTATAGTATTGGGAACTCTAGGACACTTTTCCGTCGTGAGGGGCTCACTGCGTTCGCCGTCACTCCTTCAAAGTGTCCTAGAGTTCCCAATACTATTGTGGGAAATATGCAATCTAACCATTTCATTACTTTTTATCTAAGACCTGATTAAACTTTAAGGAATTTTAGACTAAAAAACAACTTACTGAAACTGGATACTGGGTTTTCTCGCAACACTAATAACATACTCGGTTGGCACTTTACACAAAGCATTATGGTAAATTATTAACTCTCGAGTATACATTATAAGCGTTCAATATATTGTGTTTAGAAGGTACTTAATTTACGAATGGAAATTTATAGTTTCGTTGTCACCGTAGGTATCCACTAAAATTTCCTCAAAAACTTAGTTTAAGACATAATATCTGGAGTAATTTTGATTTAGTTATCACCGCTAAGGTTTCCACCAAAATTAATCCGAGCTCCTCACAGAATCGACCGCTTATACTGGGCTCAAATGAAGAGTGAATCTAAGTTGAAAGTCTGCATTTCCGCACAAAGAGAGTTCATACAACGATTACGACAACTACCAAAGCAAACGTCACTCACCACACAGACCTTACATACGTCAACATTCAAACATTGGTAATGTGTAGTAGTGATGAGAATTTGCAAGCGCAGCACGAGCACAGGTGAGGATTGTTTGTTAGCCGGCTATCGCATTGCACGGTTTCGCGATAAAATGCAAACTAATCAAAACACATTAATCTTCTTGTGCGACTGAGAACAACACAAATACCGTTGACTGCCTGGATGGTCTAGCGGTATCAAGTTAGACTACCAAACCAGAGGTCGTAGGTTAGATTCCTATCGGAGGCCGTCATACTTTCATTTGTACAAATGATCTCAGTCTGGGTGTTTTTCCATGTTTATCCTTGTCTGGTTACCATAGCACAGGGTATCCTAGTTTGGGACCAGATCAAGTGATTGTGATGTGTGAAAGTTATTATTATTATTCCTTAACATTTGAAGCATTAGGGTTTATGACGCAATAGTTCATTATTACTTGTTAGTGATTGTAGTGCTCTATGGTACTGTGGTGTGGTGATGTGACTTTTCGCTGACTCGCACATATGGGCAGTTCTCGATAAATACGGTATAAATCGTCTCGTATATCATGTTAGGACCTGTAGATGTGCGAAGCGCTGATTAATTGCTGATGAAAATGTCTAGTCCGGAGGGCCAGGTGGTCCAGAATTAAAGTATACCTAGGGCTGTCACAGTTACATAATAACTTTCAGTATAAGCAAAGTTTATTTTCTATCATCACGTTATTTATTATTAAAGATACCTACCAGTTTTAATAAGCTATTTATTAGTATGACTACGTATATTGTCTATCTATTCTACTACAGGCTAATACTTTTTTACTTAAATATGTAATTATAGGATAGAAATGGGTTGGAATGAAAATATTAAAATCGATTTCCACAACCAGACGTGACAAAGGGTCAAGAACGAACTTGTCATAACCTGATTCCGATTTCATGTTTTTAGTACTTCATGGCTATCTTACAGGGCCGCGTTTCATACATAATACTAGAATTTATAGTTTATGTACCTACAATTCGATGTAGGTACATTGCGTAGTCGAATCTTCATACTGGTTAATCTGTGAGATAATCGCTATGCAATGTATTTTCGAATCGAATTTTCATAGTAAACCATGATTATTATAGTTCTATAAAACAGGCGTTAGTCGTTTAGTTATACTACTAAAATACTATAGTCATACTACTAAAAGACTAATATGTGTGCTTAACTTCCACATATATGTTAGGCAGATGTCCACCGGTCTGTTTATAAGTGTTCTCTGGTGGTCTTCAGATTCTGATAAGGGCCTGCTGAATCAGAATTTTTGCGTAGTTCTTGTGTGTGGGTAGAATCTGTGAAAGTTGTCTAGGGCTGTCACATTTGTGTACATATTTATTTTCCAATTCCCGTTGTGTACAAAGTCTCTTTTCACTCAGTCATATCAATGCTTCAAATGCTTCTTCTTTTAAACAGGGTTAGACATGATTTAGTGAAACGTTGTTTTTTCTAAAACTTAGCTTAACAGCAACTTAGTACTGAGATTGCTTTATGTTAAGTATAGATTACGATTCATACTTTGTTCCGATTTCCCAATTTAAAGAACAGCAACGTAAGGATAATATTTAAAATTGTAACTATCACCTACAAATATTTATGATGCTTGAGTAAGCATTGTATTTTTTAAGGCAACTGTAAAAGTCTATTGAACACATTTGTGCGCTTGGTTTTATTAAATAATATTTTTTACCATGTGAGTTTGACAGCCCTGACTGATATCATGTTCCGACTTGTTTCCATGTGTAAAGTTGAATATGTGTAGGTAAAATATTGAAACGAAAGCATTTTCTCGCCTATAAAACGTGGTGCATTTGTTTGATCAATTATATTCAGCTTCAGTAACATCAAGAGATCAACACTCCAGAAGTAATCCAGATCTACATACAAAAATGTGAGTAAGTAACCTTCTTTTTTTTATATTTTGTTTCCAAATTGGGACCTCGCTACGGACCTGGCCTTTGGCCCGCCGGCTGGTGACAATGAGGACTTCATTATCTTGGCTTCTAATGACTTGGAACACCAAGTCCTCGTCCGACGTGATGTTCCACTGTGGGGTGGTCCGGTGGTGACTTGGTGTATCTCGTGTCAATCTTACAATTTTGCCCCTTGTATTGTAGCTATTATACACTGTTAATTATGTACTTGTCATTTCTCAGAGTTAATCCAGTAATTAAAGTTTCCTCTCCCATTTCATTACACTTCACCGACTATGCGTATTCAAGCTGACTTTGTTTTCTTATTGCGGTTTTTCCTCAGGTCGGACTCGGAGGTTGAATCGATATACACTGAGCAGCCGCGTGAAAAGAAGCAACGTACTGCACCTGCACCTGTGCCTAAGCGCCGAACAACCGCTGCAGCGGAAAATTCAAAGTACGTGAGTCGTTTTTTTTTTATGGGTCATTTTTATATAGGTTTCACTGCAGGGCAAAAGCCTTCTCTCTGAGAGAGACTGCGTGGCTTTCTTGGCAAGCGTGCTCACTTCCGTGTTGTTTTTATGGTAGTTTATTTTTTTTAAACGTGTTTTCCTACCAATCTAAACCCCGATTTACACTTCAATAAGTACAGTGGTGAGTTAACTTGCATCGTCGTCGAGTTAAGTTGCTTTTGTCGTTCAAACGCCGTTCAAACTGCAAACGCGACTTAACTCGCCGACGATGCAAGTTAACTCACTACTGTACTTATTTAAGTGTGAATCGGGATCAAGGTAGACATGGCAGCAACTGAATAATGATTCAATTATTCATCCAGTCGACCTATTAGTCAGACTGCTTCTTCTAGCCCTACTTTCATTGTCAATATTGAATAATTGCGTTACTATTGAATGAGTTCATATTTTCTCCAATTGTACCAATTATAAAGGTATGGTTTAAGGTATGGTATTTAGTATTGTAAGTAGTGGTATATTATTCAGCGAGAGCGTGACACGATAACCAACACACTGTCTTATTTAATGTTGACATTAAAACTAAGGGCTATAATATGTTACATCTAACTACAGTTCATGTAGCATTGAAGTCATTTTTTGTTTTTTTCTTGCATGCAGGTCTAAAAAGAAGGTGGTGAAGGGGCGTAAGACCAGCGAGTTCGACCTATTCGGGGTGCTCTCGGATGACGACGATGACGTGTTGGCAACTGCATCTCATCACTCCGTCACATCCTCGCTCACCACAAAGGTCGCTGACGGCTCTCTGCGACGGACTGCACCTCTAGAGGGGGAGTACTTTGTGGAAGTAAAGGTGTATCTCACGCGGGACGCTAAGCAGCAGGACCACTGGAAGAAGGCCCAGTTCCTGCTGAAAGCGCAGCTCGACCGTGGGACACCTGCGTGGGACCAGCTCCAGGGCTTCATCCGACGCGTGAAACCGCTGTTTAAAGACTCCGAACCCACATTTTATGGTGACGCAGTTAAATATAAGTAAATCGTCGCTGTAAAATGCCTGTTAGGTGTTTTACTATTGTATTATTATGGGTCATAGGTTAGATTAGGTTTTAATTAAAGGCGGGTGGTGTCCGTCTTGTGAAGGAGCGTAAGACCAGCGAGTTCGACCTATTCGGGGTGCTCTCGGACGACGACGACGACGTGTTGGCAACTGCATCTCATCACTCCGTCACATCCTCGCTCGCCACAAAGGTCGCTGACGGCTCTCTGCGACGGACTGCACCTCTGGAGGGGGAGTACTTTGTGGAAGTAAAGGTGTATCTCACGCGGGACGCCAAGCAGCAGGACCACTGGAAGAAGGCGCAGTTCCTGCTGAAAGCGCAGCTCGACAGTGGGACACCTGCGTGGGACCAGCTCTAGGGCTTCATCGGACGCGTGAAACCGCTGTTTAAAGACTCCGAACCCACACTTTACGGTGACGTAGTTAAATATAAGTAAATCGTCGCTGTAAAACGCCTGTTAGGTGTTTTACGTTTGAGTGCTGCGTTTGAGTGTACGTTTCAAATTTGCGTGATAATGCCGTACTGTACTGCATGTGTAGTCCAAGTAGAGAAAAAAAACTGGGTGGGTCATGTACGCAGTACTGCTCACAAAGAGAAAAGCAGTGTACCTCTAAGCGATGGTGTAGTTCTGATTGCGTCTGCTTTTCGAGGTCGTATAGCTACTTATAAGATTCTTGCGACTGATTTAGAGAACTGTTTGCCAGAGACGTTTATCACGGAAATCTCCCCCAAAATTGAGAAACTTTTACGGGATTCGCTTGCAAAACATGTAAACGTAAAGGTAAACTTCGAGTTTTTCAGTAACTTCGTTCTCTTTAAAAACGAAGGTCAAGAGGTAAAATCCTTCTCGACAAAGAATGTTGCATTACATCGTAACTTTGACTTTGCAAAGCTAATAGGTAAAACGGTAGCCTGTTTAAAAAAGAAAATAGAAGAGTTTGAAGAGCGTGACAGTGGGTGGACATTTCTCAATAATCTTTTCTTGGAAATAAACATCAACAAGTACGAACCTATTTATGGAGCTGCTCGTATCGACTTGCCACCGGTTATTAAAAACAAGAAAGCGTGTCTCAACATGCAAAATAAAGATGACGCTTGTTTCTTGTGGAGTATTGTCGCTGCACTTCATACTCCTAAAGGTAGGGCCGATCGTACGTCTTCGTACCCCCATTTTACCAAAGTGCTGAATACTGCTGATTTGAGCCTTCCAGTTACTCTAGCGGACGTTAAATCGTTCGAGACCAACAATCCAAACATAAGCGTTAACATATATGCGTTGAAAAATACCAAGGGTATTGTTGGACCCATTTACAGATCGGAACACAAGTATAGGACGACACGCGTTAATTTGCTGTTATTAGAGAAAGGAAACCGCACTCATTACGTTTTAATTAAAAATCTACCTCGGCTTGTTCGCAGTCAGATGACTAAACATCATGGTAAATTGTATTTCTGTGAAGACTGTCTCCAATTTCTATCATCCGAGCAAACCCTACAAAACCATTTATGTAGTGGTGTTGCTACAGTGCTTCCTGGGAAAGGAACTTTTCTTGAATTCAAACACTTTGCTCATAAGCAAGATATGCCTTTTGCTATTTATGCAGACTTTGAAACGCTTCTCGTTCCTTATCAAGGATGTCAGCAAAATCCTGATTTGAGTTACACATATAACGCAAAGAAACACGTACCAATTGCATTCGCATACCATGTTGTTTGCTCATTTGATACTAATTTAAATCGATTTGTTCAGTACCGTGGCTCTGACTGTGCTCAAAAATTTGTTAAACTACTCGTTCGAGAAGTGAAAAGAATATACAGTATTGTTAATAAAAACATCCCTATGACATTTACAAGCGAAAATGTAAAAGATTATGCGGAAGCAGATTGTTGTCACATCTGTGATCGTCTAATATTTACAGACAAAGTTAGAGATCACTGTCATCTGACAGGTCGTTATCGCGGTGCGGCACATGCATATTGTAACTTGAAATTTCGAGTTCCCAAACTAGTTCCGATATTTTTTCATAACCTCGCAGGATATGACTGTCATTTGTTCATTAAAGAACTGAGTGACATTTGCGGACCGATAAAAATTATTCCAAAAAACAAAGAGAACTACATTTCGTTCACGAAGTTTTTTCAAATTTCTGAAGACGAATTTGCTCAAATACGATTCGTTGACTCGTATAAATTTTTGGGCACGAGTTTACAAAAGTTGGCAAAAGGCTTGCACAAAAATGACTTTACTTATCTTTCGCGTTATTTCCCAGATGAAAATCAGTTTGAGTTACTTACACGCAAAGGGGTGTACCCCTACGATTATATGACTTGTTGGAAAATGTTTACAGATAAACAACTACCTGATAAGTCGTTGTTCTACAATTCTATGGCTGACGAACACATATCGGACGAAGAGTATGCACACGCTCAAAATGTGTGGCAAACTTTCGAAATTGAAAACATGGGCAAATATACAGACCTTTATGTGAAGACTGATGTGCTGTTATTAACAGACGTCTTCGAAAACTTCAGGAAGACATGTAAGACGCATTACAACTTAGATCCAGCCTTCTACCTAACTTCTCCAAGTTTGTCATTTGATGCAATGCTTCTAAAAACGGGGATCCAATTAGAACTTATAGATAACTTGGAAATTATTCGCATGATTCAAAAGGGTATCAGAGGTGGCATTTGCATGTGTTCCAAAAGACACTCGCAAGCAAACAATTCATATATGGAGACGTACGATCCAACTAAACGAGACTCATTTTTGGTATACATTGACTGTAACAATTTATACGGATACAGCATGTGCCAGTCCTTGCCAATTTCGGATTTTAGATTTTTAAGTGAATCTGAAATCGAAAACTTGAATGTTGAAGACATTCCCAATGATGCTCCACAAGGTTACATATTAGAAGTAGACTTATTGTACCCTGATGAGTTACACGATGCGCATAGCGATTACCCATTTTGTGCTGAGAAATTCATTCCTCCTGGAGGTAAGACACCTAAATTGACTCCGAACTTGTACGATAAATTTTACTACGTGATACATTACGTTCACCTCAAAACATGTCTGGCAAACGGATTGATCCTCGCTAAAGTTCATAGAGTTATAACATTTCGCCAGAGAGCTTTTTTGAAAGAATACATCGATTTAAACACGGAACTAAGAAAAAAAGCGGTCACTCAGTTCCAGCAAGACCTGTTCAAGTTAAATAATAACTCTATTTTCGGAAAAACGCTAGAGGATAGTGAAAAACGCGTTAATGTTAAACTTGTTACACAATGGCATGATAAAATAAACAAAACAAAAAAACATGATACCGCTGACAAATTGATTGCTCGGTTAAACTTCCATAGCGCAAGCGTATTTTCCGAAAACTTAGTCGCTATTCAAATGAAACCGGAAAGAGTAATTTTGAACAAACCAATTTATGTGGGTTTTGCAGTGCTGGAGCTGTCTAAGAGTCACATGTATGACTTTCACTATTCGGTAATTAAGCCTAAGTATGGAAATCAAGTACAGCTTTGTTACACCGACACTGACAGCTTTGTTTATGAAATTCAAACCGAAGATTTTTATAGAGATATGAAAGAATCCTTGATGGATTTTTTTGATACAAGCAATTACAAACCTCGAAACCAGTTCGGCCTACCATTGGTAAACAAAAAAGTGCCTGGTTTATTTAAAGATGAATTGGGGGGGAAAATTTTGACCGAATTCATTGGTTTGCGCTCAAAATTATATTGCATAAAAACCACTGAGCTGGTAATAAAGAAAGCCAAAGGGGTGAAAAAGTGCGTAGTCCGAGATTTAGCTGCAAGCGATTATCGTGAAGTGTTGCTGAACAATAAACTAGTCAGACGAAAGCAAAATCTTTTCAAGTCTATAAAACACGAAATATTTACCCAGTCTGTAAATAAAATTGCTTTGTCTAATACAGACGATAAAAGATGTATAATGCCGGACAAAGTGTCCACTGTAGCCTGGGGGCATAACTCATTATTTTAAATATAACACTTATTGAAATGGTTTAAAGATGACTCTTGTATTAAGTTATACCTATGTAAGTAATTTTAGTATAAGCACATTAAGAAAAAAAACATTAAATCTAGTTTTTCTGAATTTTAAATTTGTGTACATTTTAAGATAATATTGTAGATAGACATTTAAATACCTACCTACACTAAAATAAACGTTTTTATCTGAAACAAATACCTGTGTTCATACTTATTCCATATCCTTGATAGGTTTGATCAAGACCTGACCTGCTCTGGCTGTGTCATCAAATTCTTCATTTCACTTCCACCTCAAGCAAGACCGAACCTGTCGCAATTGTGTCATCAAGACGTCCTTTGTTTAAACTAACTTTGCGAGCTCGCGCGCATGAAGCGCGCGGGGAGGGGGGCCACCCGCGACGATGTTATGCATCGTCGTATAACATTGCATACAGCGGGGAGAGGTAGCTCTGGTTATATTGGTCGGACAACTCTTTCGAATAATGATGACTATTGATGACGCAGCTTGACTGAGTCCGTAATTCATTCGCAAGTTAACATCGATAGCATCGAGACGAGTTACTGTGCTGATAAAATATTTTTATTTTGGTAAGTTGAAACCTGTCTACTTTGAATAAATATCTAACTTCTTTTTAATTTTGTCGATACTAAAATCTATTATTTATTTTCAGATCACCAAGATGACCTACAGCCCGACGATAACGGACCCTTTCTTCTACGGCCAGCATTTACTGACCGGATTCGAGAGCGAGGATGTGGAAGAAGTTGGGGCTCCAGAACCTCCCCCGCGAAATCCGAACAAGCGAGTGCGGCCTTCCAAGAAAAAGACGCAAAATACAACTTCCTACATTGTGAAGAAATCGCGGCGTAAAGGTTTGCGAATGATAAAAATCAAAGTGATTGACTTATCCAGTGACAGTGAAGTGGAAACGTCGAATGCGCAGTATATGGTGATGGAACATACCGACGAGATAATGGACATGACCGAAAATTTACTTGACAGAATGAGTAGGAAGTTAACTAATAATAGTAATGATTACTAAAATGTGAAGAATTATTTTTTCTTTGTATTTCGCTAGGTAACTAGCATTATGCAATAATTATGTAATACTATAAATAAATTTAACTGTGTCAAATATTATTAATCTTAGTTATAAGTAGAATAAGTGTTACCGATGTTAAAATGCGAATCATTTAAATATAATATCTTAAACTAAACTGACTTTTGTTTTCTTTTTCTCAGTCAATAAAACAAGAAAATATAAAATTACGTAGTAACACATTTATTTTTCATAAAATAATAATTAAATACAAATTCAATGGTAAGAAGTTAATTAAAAATTATATTGACACTGTATTGTCAACACACCATCTTCTTATACATATAACATTTTTTAATGCACAGTAATCGTTATGAATCAGACAGTTATATTTACTACATTTATTCGTACAATAATAAGAAATTAAGGTCTTAAGATTAGGTATATCCATTTCGCCAACATCCTTTACAATGCTATTCGGACATAGATCCTGAACCCATTTACATTTTTCAACCCCCTTTGCAACTAAAGTTTTACCAGATAGGGATGACTTAATCATACTCTTAAATTCTTTATAGCTTATTAATCCTTCACTCCAGTAGATTCCTCGATTTTTCCCGAGCCAAACAACTTGTTTCTTTTCTTCGTCAGTCAAATGTTTGAAAGGAAATGGAGGTTTTATTAAAAAAACTTCTGTACTTTCACTTGCTGCCTATAGCAAATTCTTTGACAATAAAATTATTTTTGTAGTCTTTAAAGCCTTGTAAATCTACAAAAATGTATTCCGGATTCATGATATTTTCTTCACTACACTGGTAAGAGGTTTATATTCTATAACACAATCGTTCAATATTAAACAGTACGCAGTTGTTTTGTCTGGTATTGCTATCTCGCTCTCAATTTCAACACGAACGTCGACAGGTCCAGTCTTCAGCGTATCGTTCTGACGACAGCAATCAATTACAAATAATGGAGTTTTTTCTTTGAAGTCGATGTAATTTAACAGGGGTTCCGGAAGACGGCTGTAGTAAGACTGTTGAAATTTAGCATACAACTCGTATAATAAAGCATAATTGTCATTGCTAAATTTAACGTTTAGGTTTTCATACGGGAAGTAGGTTGAGTTTAAAAACACTTTTATGTCACGCAAGTTACAATGATCGAATCGGGACATATCCTGAAATCCATTATTTTTGCGGTCTTTCTGTAATCCAATGATAACGTACCTTGGCTTTTCTATCTGTGATGAAGTTTTGATTGCCCATGTATGCTTCGTTGTTTGAGGTAAAAGTGGATATTCATAAAGATCCCAGTTTCTAAACGCTACGTTAATAGCTCTGTCTCTTTCTAAATACCTAAGCAAGTTGATTCTCTCTCGGTCAGACACCTTAACGTGGGGCACCCGCCACATAATTTTATCGATTACGATATCTTCTACAACCTCATTATTATTTAATTTAATTGCATTCATGTTGGTATTGCTTCGCAAAAGTATAAGTTCGTGCTTGCAATTTATTATAATTTTTTTGTAATCCTCCGCAAACCCAAGGATTCTATTGAGTGGGAGACAGCCTGAAAAACTTCCTCCCATTGTGTTTTTAATACCGTCAATGCTCCAACCCCATGCATAAGACATTTTTGATTCGCTTTCATTCATTGATAATAAACATTTCATTGTGGTTGTTATGCCTGCATTCTTAATCTTATCGATTTCAACCCCATTTAATTCGTACCGAATATCTTGAAATAAAAATAGTATTGGGTTATTTATTAATTGAAACTCGGTCACTTTGGCTTTAGTTTCACTGTTGATTACGCTGATCCTTCCTTCTACGTATAAAGTACTCTCCGACGGTAGAATGTAAAGGTCTTGCTGGTTAATTGGAATCCGTATCTCATCGTTCCTATTGTAGCTGCTTACATAAGGCTTGTAGGAATGAATCTGAATACTTTCAATGCTGTTGTCTTGTACAAAAGGTTCTGCTACATTAAGCATTTTAGTTACTTCGACAAATTTATTAATTTGAGAAATTGTTTATTGGCTTTGGTTAACTTATTTCTTTTTGGTGGTACCTTCGTAATATTTGAAAGCAAACTGCGCTATCTGCTGGTAGTACACAGGTTTTTATTGAAATCAATCATTTTTTCTTCAGATGTAAGCAAAGCTGTACTTCTTCCCTTCTTAAATTTAGTGGGTTATTATTTAAATCCAAAATTCTAATATTAATTGCACTCACACTGTTTTGGATAACTGGGAAATAGATAACGTTTTTAGGAATTTCAATTATTCGATAACCCGGCGGCACATTCGGAGAAAACTCATAAATTATATGGCTAGGTTTTCCATTAACAAATGATCCACTTACAATATCACATTCGATTCGGACTATGGCTGATGGTAAAATGTTGATCGGATAGGAAGATGTGTGTAATATATTAGCTTTTAATAATACTTTTCCAAATCCTAATGTAACTCCTATTGAGTTCTCCTTATCAAAATGAATGTCTTTGCTACTAAAAATACTGGTGCTTAAAGTATTATTATTGCAAGTTAATTCCAAAACACAATCATGAACATGTTTCGTTAGGAAGTCAATAATATCTTCAAGTTCATATGAACCCTCTGGTATTATCACAACCCCATCTTTACCGTAATAGAATTTATTATTTCTGTGATCAACATTAGGAATTGAATTAAAAGTAGTGAAGTACAACAGGCCACACTCATAATCACCATCAGTTTCCAAAGCCGGTGAATAATTTGTTACAAGAGCAGAGTCTGTGCCCGTTATAGACATTGTGAAAGACATAGTTAACTGACTCGTTTCCAGAAACCTTTCAAAAATTTAAGACATAAATGTCCACAGTTAAACGTGTTGTATGCTTGATATTTAGTATAATTGTAATACAAATCTGCGCCACTTAGGTATTTAACCAATTCTGTAGGAGGTTTTAAATCTCCGAAACTGTTAAAATATTCACAATAATTATAAATTTTTACGAAGGCTACCCAATGCGTTCCAGGGTTGTCAGAACTATCTAAATTAATAATCGCACACTCAATTTGTTTAGGTTTTTGAGGCAAATTATCCCTCATGTATACACCTCTGAAATATGGTATATTACTGTTATTAACATATTTCATTATATCTTCATTTGTGAGTGCGCGTCGGGGTAGCCTATTTAGCAGTTTTTTGTATGTAAACAGAGCCCACTACCTTTTTTGTACGGTTTGATGTACAGCCCTTTTCCAATAGCAATTGTCTCCATCATCTTATTATGACGTATTGATTCTTTTAGATTTTCTTGAGCAGATTTGGAGTCGTTCACTGCTTTTGCTATTCCAGCTGCACCTCCAGCTAATGCACCTACTGCCGAAAGGCAAGCAAATATAGGAAGAAGTGGTAGTATCCCCCCAATTTTTGGGATTGGTATTATTCGAGGTAGCTGAACTTTCATATTTTTAGGAAACAATTTTTTTGCAGCTAAATGTGCATATTTAATTGCAGATTGTTTGTTTTTTAGTTTAGCTTTCTTTAATTGTGTACTTATTTTTCTAATACCTGATTTAAAACCAGCACCTGTCTTAACCTTAACTTTCATGATTTTGTTTACTAACCACGAAGCAAGTCTTTCCCCTCTACTCACGTCTTTTGCTTTTGATCTAAGTTTTGCCATTTCCATCAATTCTTTATCAGCTTGGTGTCGATTGCGCGTATCGGTGTATTTAGTATAGGCAATGTCGTGACGCATACAAGCATCGTCTAACTGATTAATACCTCGATCACCTCTTAGTAAGCGTTTTTCTAGTTTTGTGCCAGGGCCGCAATAATTATATCCTGGTAAATGTAACTCGAGTGGTAAATTATTTATTAATTTATTAATAAGTCCTCTTCCAGTCATCACTTACGAACGAATGAATAAAATTTTGCATTCATGAGTGTAATATAATAACATTATTTCACGACATCATTTTTACCGATCCAACTGTTTTCAGCGTCTTTTAATCCAAGCCATTTGACAAATAACATATTTCCTCTCTTTTTCAATACCTTTTCAATTAAATAAACACCGGGATTACGTGTTTTATTTAATTCCTGCTCGTAGAAACTACCTTTTATTAATTGATTATGCTGGTCTTTAATACGATATGTAATGGGAGTAGTTTTGTTAACTTTGCTAATGGTAAATAACTCGGTCGACCAATTGGGAGTATACCCTTTGTAAAAACACCCTTTGTACTTGCTAATACGAACGCAATCCCCTACTTTACACTTTGGTTTCACTGAGGATGACTCTGCGTGAGATACAATATTTTCTAAAACTTTGGGTTCATTGACTTTGTTTACCTCCACTGGTCGATACTTTGTTGTACGGTGTTTCGTACTATTATATGAAATCACAATATCAACTAATGGTTTTCCAATCCATTTGTAATTGCCAACTAAACTAAAATATTTATATAGCTTATTCTTCAATGTCCTTATAACTCTTTCAACAATAGATGCTTTCTTTGTAGAAAAAGTTGAATAATGGTTAATGTGGTATGATTGCATAAGCCTTTGAAAAGATTTGTTATAAAATTCTGTTCCTAAATCGGTCTGTACGTTAGTTGGAACACGATTACTTTTTAAAATTTTTTCAAATGCATTACACACTTCATTCATTGATTTAGTTTTTAATGGAACAGTCCAAACATATTTTGAAAAACAATCTATAATGACTAAAATAAAATTAAATCCTCTATTGTGTTTTCGAATATGTTGGATATCAATTAAATCCGCTTGCCATAAATCATCGATTCCTTTAAGAATAACTTGCCGTCGATTGAAATTTCTTCTAGCAGCTCTATGAATCTCGTTCACCACTTTTTCTTTACTCATAATTTCTACTGGCAATGTCTCTGATTGCTACCAACTGATCTTTGATAATAGAACTAACTTCTACCCTTGTACACATTTCATCTAACTGTTTCTGAATCAGTTGTATCTGACTCTTTATACTTTTTAGCTCGACAAGAATATCATGCTCTTTGCAAAATAACTTTAAGTTTTGATCAACATACTCTTTGTTGACAGCCTCATCTGGTAGTACAGGAAGTCTCAATCCTACCAGTTTTTCTGATTTCAAGTCATATTCTCCGTTAAGGTTTTGAGTAAGATTTTTATTATTGGTGCTATAAAATATTTCTGATGGACGAAGTCTTTTATGCACATGGTGGCCAAATTTATCAATATTCATCATTTTTTTAAGAAGGTTGAACAAGAACTGATGGAAAATACATTTGAGTTTGTAATTATATTACTTTATTAGACCACATTCACGCAGTTCTTCAATGATAGAAATAATTTCGTTATTAAGCCCTGTATTACCAGCTTCGCGAGACGCAATAAGTAATTTTAAACGTTCCACCAATTCATTTGGATCATCCCAGTACACATAATCCACATTTTTATTCATTTTTTTCAAGACTGGTAACCCTTCTCCTTGCGGCAGACTTTCAATACTGCTAGAAGTATTTTTGGTTAGTTTAAAGAGAGGTTTTATTATTTGCAAATACTTCATACCTCTATTACTTTTTATTGGCTGTTTAGGACTGAAATCACGACGGTGAGCATTTGTTTCTAACAGTAATTGTTTATAGTTTTTTAAATCATCAGGCTTAACTAAACTTAAATTTGGTTTTGGTTTCAACAATAATTCAGCTAATCCAGGTGTATTTAAATAACTTTTCCCGCCAACTGAAATCTTATTTTCTGTAACTGACACTCGCAGTGATCCCAACATAGTTTTTCCTCGCTCCAGCCTTACTCCATAAGGTACATTACTAAATATTTCCGATGACAATGACCAAGAAGAAGAATCTTGGCGAGGACTCTGAACAGATTCAAGAGTTTTAAACGATGTGTCACTTGAATCACCCATGTTTAAATCGCCTTCATCAGTTTCACTAAATGCTTTCTGTTCAGGTTTTTGGGAGTCACGATCACTATTTTGCATAAAGTTGTAGCTGGTAGATGCACCATCATCGATTTCATTAAGGTCTTTGTTAGTATCAATGTTTGTTTTAGTGTCCCAGTGTCTATCATCCCAATACTCTTTATTAATCTTTTCATTTTTTGCGGCGATGCTTTTTAGTGGACCTGTTAATGGTTTGAAAACCTTATCCAATACTAGATCATTATCGTGGTCAATATCTTTCAATTGTTTAAACTTTCTTTTTACAGCTTCAGCAGATTCTACAATCTGTGTTTTTAGTATCTTTTCCATAGCGAGATAAAATATGTACTTTCTCTCGCAACGCAAACCGATTAGTAACGACACTTCGATCCGTAACTCATTATAAATAGCACAAATATGCTTAGTCAAAGACAACGAATTTGTCAAAGTTCATTCTGTAACATCCTTTACCTTTTTCACAATCTTTATTAATTACCAAATAATTATAAGGCACACTCCATATTTTTTTGCACATCTCTCGAAACTGTGTCCAGCTCATATCTGCGTTAACATGTTCGTTATAAATATGTCGTAGATTGATGTCATCCTGTTTAAAAATTATAATCAAATTAGCATTATCCCTGATCAATTGCTTTGGTATCTTACTGTATGTTTGATTCAAATAGAAAGAATCAATCTTTTTATGTCTACCCATCGCAAAATAATCACGTATGTTATTTTGTTTTTCACAAGCAACGTCATCAAATATCATTACGGAGTAAGGTTTGGCATTTTGATGACTTATCACTTCTTCGTTGTCACGAAATTTACTGAAATTTATCTCAGGAACCATGCTTAACACTTTATCTAAAAAAACGTATTTTGGCTGGAAGAGCGTTTTAGAATAAAGGTAAACGTTTCGGTAGCGCAATCCATTTTTGTGCAATAGAAGACCTATCATTACGTTTGTTTTACCGCAGTTCGAAGGACCACAAATTATGCATCGAATTGTATTTGGTAAAAGATTTCCATGTAGTTTTATTTTGTTGTTAGATTCGCTACAAATGTTTTCCAAACGTAATGTTTGCGCTTGTTGTATAAATTTCATTCTTGAGTAAATAAAATAAAAACGATACTAACACCTAGAACTGCAGGCGTGCAATGAAGTGATTGTTGTATTTGACGCTTATATAAATAATTCCTATGAATGAACTGAAGTAAAAAAGAGTTTCCGTTTTAGTAAGTTAATCAAGTAATGAAATGGTTAGATTGCATATTTCCCACAATAGTATTGGGAACTCTAGGACACTTTGAAGGAGTGACGGCGAACGCAGTGAGCCCCTCACGACGGAAAAGTGTCCTAGAGTTCCCAATACTATACTACTAATTGTATCAAAATTTCCGTCTCAGTGCAAAAATGCCCGGTCTAAATTCATGTTAAGCCTGGTGAAAACCTAGACACAAGGGTGCATGCGCTTTTGAAAGAGGCTTTTTGAATAGCTAACGAGTGCCTTTAATTACGTGTGTTCATATATATGCAAGCAAACACGGCTATGGTACAAACGTTCGACGCACAGAGCTCCAAAATCAGACCTTTAGATATACTTCAAGTCTCACCCACCGTGTTCACTTCGCCACTACATTTCCTCTATAGCGACTGATCGACAGTACCTTTGTTCGATATTTTAATTTATCCAATGTTTGATTTAAATAATCTAGTTTTGAAAACCTTTTTTAAGGATAAAAATTCCGCCCATGCCTCTGGCTAACCGTAACAGCGCTCTCCCAACTGAGCTAATGGGCAAGTGCCGGCATTAGCAACATTTCAAACTTCTTCACAATATTCTCTGTACTAATTACAGGCAGCGACGTCTGGCTGAAGTAATTTGCATCACTTGCAGGCCCGGGTACCTACTTTACAGTTAGGTTTTTACATCGGAGTTATATCGCTGTACCCACATGATTATAGATAGATAGATAGATAGATAGATAGATAGATAGATAGATAGATAGATAGATAGATAGATAGATAGATAGATAGAGAACACTTTATTGCACAACCAGAAAAATATTACAACCAAGATTCTTAAATCTAAGTTATGTTATACAGTTGGCGGTCTTATCGCTAAGAGCGATCTCTTCCAGACAACATCCAGATCTTTGGATGGAGTGTATTGCATGAAGAATATAGTCGGTACGTGGTGCATGTACATAAATAATTAAATCGAAAATTATATTGATAACAAACAGCAAAAGAGAGCGAGAATATGATTATTTATAATTACCTAAGATATAAGGTACAAATATTTAAATAATAATATACATACTTAAATACCTAAAAAAATCCATATAGGTAAGCAACATATACTTAAATAATAATATACATAAATACCTAAAAATAAATACTTATACAATTAATTACATATAAGCAACAGTTTTCTAGTTTATCCAGTGGGATAGTGGGATTTCACCAATGCCTTAAAACAAGCCAAGGACTTTGCATTATATATTCTATTTAAAATTGTCCTCAGCAGGGGTCAGTGCAACAAAAAGAATAATATAGAATTTAGTTTGTTTTGTGCTACGTTTCACCCAAGCACTAATGCACTGGATGAGTGGTAATGATGAAATGCCATTCAGTGAAACGTATTTTGGAGTGGCGGAGTGATCCCTCACGACTATGTCGGGGGACGCATTATATTTGTTACAGTCAAAACTCTTAAACGGTCAAAACTAGTTTTGAAATAAAATTCTAACATGTATCCAACAATGACGAGTTGGTTTTCGGTCTTACATGTTCAACCTAACACGCTCCTTCACGCTCCGCTACGCTACGCGCTTCTTCGCACCTATATTTTTGCTGTCGCAGGTTGAGCGATGCATCGTTTTAGATGTTTTTACCATTTGGTATTTCAAATATAAGCTTTGAACAAGTAAGTGATGCATTTGCTTTAGCCAGATGTCACTGCCTGTACGTAATACAGAGAATAGTTTAAAGAGGTTCGAAATTTCACTGAACCTCTTTACACTATTCTCTGTAATACGTACAGGCAATTTCACTGATGCCGGTGAGTCGCCCATTGGCTCAATTGGTAGAGCGCTGGCACGGATAGCCAGAGGTTGCGGGTTCGAATCCCGGCATGGGTGAAATTTTTAGCCTCTAAATAGGTTTTTAAATTTGTACTTAGCACGGTTTAGTCCATTAAAAATAAAAATAGTATAATCATGTGGGTACAGGGATATCGTTCCGATGTAAAACCTAACTGCAAAGTAGGTAGTCGGGGCTGTAGGTGATGCAATTTGCTTAAGCCAGATGTCGCTGCCTGTACGTAATACAGAGAATAGTGTAAAGAGGTTCGAAATTTCACTGATGCCGGTGAGTCGCCCATTAGCTCAATTGGTAGAGCGCTGGCACGGATAGCCAGAGGTTGCGGGTTCGAATCCCGGCATGGGTGAAATTTTTAGCCTCTAAATAGGTTTTTAAATTTGTCCTTAGCACGGGTTAGTGCATTAAAAATAAAAATAGTATTGTCAAAATTAGTTTTGACTGATTTTAGCAGTCAAAACTAGTTTTGACCGTTTAAGAGTTGACATATTCATCACAGATCCATAGAGAACACTTATCACATCACACAAATATTATAAAGGCGAAAGTTTGTGAGTGTGTATGTTTGTTACTTCTTCACGTCTAAACGGCTGGAGCGATTTTAATAAAATTTGGTATAAAGTTGGCTGACACCCTGGATTAACACATAGGATTAAGTACGTTTTACTGCGGGAAAATATCTTATTCCCGTGGGAAAATCAATAATCCCTGGGTAACACCGCAGAGCACAGCTAGTTGTACATAAAAATGTGATTACGCGGATGTTTGGATGCGGCTGCGGATGCGGATGCGGCGCGGATGATAGGTATGTATATATGTATTTTATATATATATATATATATACAGGGTGTCCCAAAAATCAACGTCAAGCCGAAAACGGTTGATAGGCCAGGTGGTGACAATTATCAGAAAAATATAAAAAAAATCTAAGTTAAGTACTTTAAAAATTATTGATATTAAAAAAATTATGAAAATTGTCTCCCTGTTGTGATGATCTTTTAAATACTGTGACTACAAATCTTTACTTTTCATATTTTTTTGTGAGTGGTGTAACCCTCGGGTTGAGGGTTACACCACTCGCAAAAAAAATATGTTTAAAATTTTTTTTTAATGCATAAATTTGAAAAGTATACTTAACTTACACTTTTTAAATATTTTTCTGATAACTGTCACCACCTGGCCTATCAACCGTTTTTGGCTTGACGTTGATTTTTGGGACACCCTGTATATATATATATATATATATATATATATATATATATATAATCGCTCCAGCCGTTTAGACGTGAAGAAGTAACAAACATACACACTCACAAACTTTCGCCTTTATAATATTTGTGTGATATATATATATATATATATATGTATATATATACATATATATATGTATATATATATATATATATATATATATATATATATATATATATATATATATATATATATATATATATATATATATATATATCACACAAATATTATAAAGGCGAAAGTTTGTGAGTGTGTATGTTTGTTACTTCTTCACGTCTAAACGGCTGGAGCGATTTTAATAAAATTTGGTATAAAGTTGGCTGACACCCTGGATTAACACATAGGATTAACTACGTTTTACTGCGGGAAAATATCTTATTCCCGTTGAAATTGAGCTAATGGGCGACTCACCGGCATCAGTGAAATTTCGAACCTCTTTACACTATTCTCTGTATTACGTACAGGCAGCGACATCTGGCTTAAGCAAATTGCATCACCTACAGCCCCGACTACCTACTTTGCAGTTAGGTTTTACATCGGAACGATATCCCTGTACCCACATGATTATACTATTTTTGTTTTTAATGGACTAACCCGTGCTAAGTACAAATTTAAAAACCTATTTAGAGGCTAAAAATTTCACCCATGCCGGGATTCGAACCCGCAACCTCTGGCTATCCGTGCCAGCGCTCTACCAATTGAGCCAATGGGCGACTCACCGGCATCAGTGAAATTGCCTGTACGTATTACAGAGAATAGTGTAAAGAGGTTCAGTGAAATTTCGAACCTCTTTAAACTATTCTCTGTATTACGTACAGGCAGTGACATCTGGCTAAAGCAAATGCATCACTTACTTGTTCAAAGCTTATATCGACGCCTTACTGCTAAAACCGACTATCTGCATGAAATGTTATGCACACAATAACAAGTTTTAGTATAGTTAACGACATCCGAACCTTAAACTCGAGTTTTCTCGAAACAACATTTCATGCAGATAGTCGGTTTTAGCAGTAAGGCGTCGATATTTGAAATACCAAATGGTAAAAACATCTAAAACGATGCATCGCTCAACCTGCGACAGCAAAAATATAGGTGCGACGAAGCGCGTAGCGTAGCGGAGCGTGAAGGAGCGTGTTAGGTTGAACATGTAAGACCGAAAACCAACTCGACATTGTTGGATACATATTAGAATTTTATTTTGTTTTTCTGCAGTCAAAACTGATTTTAGCAGTCAAAACTAGTTTTGACCGTTTAAGAGTTTTGACTGTAACAAATATAATGCATCCCCCGACATAGTCGTGAGGGATCACTACGCCACTCCAAAACACGTTTCACTGAATGGCATTTCATCATTACCACTCATCCAGTGCATTAGTGCTTGGGTGAAACGTAGCACAAAACAAACGAAATTCTATATTATTCTTTTTGTTGCACTAACCCCTGCTGAGGAAAATTTTAAATAGAATATATAATGCAAAGTCCTTGGCTTGTTTTAAGGCATTGGTGAAATCCCACTATCCCACTGGATAAACTAGAAAACTGTTGCTTATATGTAATTAATTGTATAAGTATTTATTTTTAGGTATTTATGTATATTATTATTTAAGTATATGTTGCTTACCTATATGTATTTATTTGTATATGTATTTTTTTTAGGTATTTAAGTATGTATATTATTATTTAAATATTTGTACCTTATATCGTAGGTAATTCCCGCTCTCTTTTGCTGTTTGTTATCAATATAATTTTCGATTTAATTATTTATGTACATGCACCACGTACCGACTATATTCTTCATGCAATAAACTCCATCCAAAGGTTGTCTGGAAGAGATCGCTCTTAGCGATAAGACCCCCAATTGTATAACATAACTTAGATTTAAGAATCATGGTTGTAATATTTTTCTGGTTGTGCAATAAAGTGTTCCATCCATCCATCCATCCGTCCGTCCGTCCGTCAGTCCGTCCGTTCGTTGTCCGTCCGTCCGTCCGTCCGTCCGTCCGTCCGCCCGTCCGTCCGTCCATCCATCCATCCATCCATCTATAATCATGTGGGTACAGCGATATAACTCCGATGTAAAAACCTAACTGTAAAGTAGGTACCCGGGCCTGCAAGTGATGCAAATTACTTCAGCCAGACGTCGCTGCCTGTAATTAGTACAGAGAATATTGTGAAGAAGTTTGAAATGTTGCTAATGCCGGCACTTGCCCATTAGCTCAGTTGGGAGAGCGCTGTTACGGTTAGCCAGAGGCATGGGCGGAATTTTTATCCTTAAAAAAGGTTCTCAAAACTAGATTATTTAAATCAAACATTGGATAAATTAAAATATCGAACAAAGGAACTGTCGATCATTCGCTATAGATGAAATGTAATTTGGTGAGACGTGTTTTGTAGTGGCGAAGTGAACACGGTGGGTGAGACTTGAAGTAGGTATATCTAAAGGTCTGATTTTGGAGCTCTGTGCGTCGAACGTTTGTACCATAGCCGTGTTTGCTTGCATATGTATGAACACACGTAATTAAAGGCACTCGTTAGCTATTCAAAAAGCCTCTTTCAAAAGCGCATGCACCCTTGTGCTTCTAGGTTTTCACCAGGCTTAACATGAATTTAGACCGGGCATTTTTGCACTGAGACGGAAATTTTGATACAATTTCTGTCAACCTATGTCTTTCAGACCAGCTGTGTCACGTTTTGGAACCGTACGTCGATATCGACCCTTGTATGTCCCCACTGGGACACGGGTCTCTTCCTGCATTGCAGGAAGGTTAGGCCATACACCACCACGGGGGCCACGTCCGGGTTGGTGGAGGATTGTATGGCCGTGGCGCTCCTTACTGTCAGACGCTATCAAGCCGGCCATAGTGCCTCTGACATGGCTTAACGACTGCAATTACATAACAGCCGGCACCAACGGCTTAACGTGCCACTAGCGGTAGTCAAGGGACGGTCACCCTTCTCACACCCGACCGAGCCTGTTGTTGCTTGGTTGGACTAGGCACAAGGAAACTAGGCCTTCTTCGAACACTATGTACTGAATTCTATTTCCATCGTGCTTTCTCCCCAGCTAAGTTTGGATAATATACTGGTGATCGTCGGCCAGATGGATGGCAAACAGGCCACAAGAAGGGCAGTGACAAGGCGTCTTCCCTCTTTCCTCGCTATATGGTTGATTGTACTCGTAGAAATATGAAAAAAATCAGGGCTGTAGCACATATAGTAAAATTAAAAGAAAAACTATCACGGCCAAGTAGGCTTCACAAGTCAATGAATAATACGTGGCGTCCTCGGTGGCGCAGCGGTTTGACACGCTGACTGTAACACCGAAGATCTCGGGTTCGATCCCCGGCCGGGTCAAACTAGGAAACGAACTTTTCTAGATTTTCTCGGGTCTTGGATGTATTTATTGTATGAAATCTATCGTCGAGTTGGCACTTGTAACACAAGTCATTTAGTTATACTTAGTATAGGGCTAACGAGATCTGTGTAATATGTCCATAAATATGTAGGCAACCTTAGGGAAAATTTCTTAAATATTCCATTGAAAATTACTTTGTTATCTAGTTGTTTGTTTTCTAAAGCAAGTATAAAACCCTCTTTCGGAGCCTTGCACTGCGCATAGCCCGACTTGGAAACATTCAAACATAATTATTAACTTACTTTCATTGAAATGAAGGTTCCATTAGTAAGACACTTACCCATAAAAATACAAGAAAACAGTGAATACATATTTTTATTTCTTATACTTAGAAAATAGTGTTGTTTTGATCTGATTTTTGGGTGGAAAATGCTGCTTCCCTCCATAGAGAGGGAAAAACTCATACAAATAACTTCCCACCTAAGGACCGGAATGAACTTTAAAAATAGAACTGCTGTCAGCTGTGAAGAGTTTTATGTAAAAAAAACTAATTAAAATAATGCTGCGCAAACTTCTTTGAGCGGAATAAGCCGCAACAATTACTCGGTGAGTTCCATATTAAAAATTTAAAAAGTGGACAAAAATTGGCGGGATACTAATCTGTTATAGTATCTGTGACGGAATACAAAAAAATAGGTAATAATATTTTAGGCTAAGATTTGAATATTAAAAATAAGTTTTTATTTTCCTCATATTCGAAATGAAAAGTAGCATGTTTAACACGGGTAAAAGAATAAATTCCTACTCGAACTATAGCCGCCCTTGCCGCGCTCGGGCTAAATGCTTGATTCTTTCGACCATAGGTTAACAATCTACTATTTTGTAGCCTATGAACGTCAACTGCAGGCAGGGCTCTCATACACAGAGAGAGTACGGGCTTATAACCACGCGTGCATAAGGAAATTTAAGCGCTCAGGCATTTGAACACCTCATGTTTCCTCACGATGCTTTCCTTCATTTTAGCGAGTGGTATTCCTACTATTACTTCATCACAAATATCCATAACTTAAAACTTATATTAGTAAATATTTTTAAGTTAAAATGAATTATCATTTCACACAAACAGCTGCAAAAAATAGGACACTAACCATTTTAGTGGCATTGGACATATTATTGTGTCCTAAATCATTTACCAGAAATACGCAAAACGCCCGTTTGGCAATTTCCATACAATCAAACGCTAAAGGGACACCAAATGTAAAAGACAAATAGATCTCTTTACCGAAGAGATAAAAGTAAAGAGCTTACCTCCGTTCCCTTGCATCGGCTGGCCAACTTATGAACAACCTTTGATCCTTATTACCAACCACTAAAAACCAAAACCTCTTGCCAACCGACACAAATAATTTGGCGCAGTTGTATGTTTCAATTTGTACGCTTGTCAATAAAACACATAGGAAAACAAGGAAATAACGTCTCGCGCGCCAAAATGTACCCTAAATCTCGGGGGTAAAAGAGTCTAATGTGTCTTTGTGATTACGCGGATGTTTGGATGCGGCTGCGGATGCGGATGCGGCGCGGATGATAGGTATGTATATATGTATTTTATATATATACATATATATATATATATATATATATATATATACATTTTTTTAAAAAAAGAACAGCGTAGAAACCATTTGAAAAAAGTTTCATTCGAAAACCTCAAACCATGAAGATTCTATGTCAATTCAAAGAACCTATTGCAATAAAACGGCAATTTCATACTTTAACCCCTAATAATATACTTTACTGCACACGTAGAACACAAAAAAAGAAATTAAATTTGAGAAAATACAAATACAAAGGCGAGCTTATATCTATGAGGGATTTCTTCCAGCAAACCTTGAGGAGTCGGAGTGGAGGTGTAACGGGTCTATACACGTGCACAGCATACACTACAAACTTAATACAAGCTAAGAAAAAAAGTATCCCAGGTACTGAAGCGTCCGAGTGGTCCCTTCACCCATCTAGTGTGAGTGGAGGTGCCACTGGCCGCTGTATGAATCATCTCATTAAAATAAATCAATATTCATGGACACATTACACGCATCTTCTTAGCCTTGTACTAGGTACAACTAAATGTCTTGTATTACAGGTGCTTACTCCACGATAGATTTAATACAATAAATACATATATACCATCCAAGACCCGAGACAAACTAGAAAAGTTCGTTTCCTAGTTTGACTCGGCTGGGGATCGAACCCGAGACCTTCGGTTTTACAGAGTGCCAATGCCAAATCGCTGCGCTGCGTTGTGCATTACCTTGGTGCAAAGGCCAAAATTTTAACTTTGAACCCTCTGGATCTTATCTTGTTACCATTTAGTACTGACAGTGGTAGAAAAAGGTGAATAATTATACTCAGCTTCGCCTTTTGGGCTGCTTGTGAGAAACCAGGATTTTTTTTAGAAAAAACTTATAACTTTTATGTAAAGCTAGATGATTGATAGATGACAAAGGTTTTCTGTCAGAGGGAGAATATGGGGTTAATCACTACGAAGGTTTACCGTGGACTTTCGGTATTGACAAAGTGAATACATTAAAACAACTAACAACAGCTAACTGTTGGTTAAGAGATTGTAGGCGTCCGAGAAACCGGAGGTAAGACAAAGTTTTTTTTTCACCAAAATTAAAACCTTGTGTGTAGTCGAGAGCTTGAGAGGTCAACCTTGATACTTTTATTTTATTTTTATTTATTTAGTAATCCAACAGTTTATGAACTTAATGTTTATAAACTAAATTCAGTTTAAATGTACCTATAAGACCCAATTATAGGTTTACTTTTAACTCCTTATAAGCTGTTCTTAATAAGTGCCTGTACTTGTTGCAAAAATCCTTAACGTAACTGGTTAGAGTGCACGTATGTAAAAGTTGATGTGCTGTCGTCTGTGCCGGCCTCTTTTAGAAATACAAACATCAAATAATTCTAATACATTATGTATTAGACGTTGGTGCCGGCTGTCATGTAATGACAGTTGTTGAACCGCGTCAGAGGAATTATGGGCAGCTTGATAACTTCAGACGGTAAGGCCCGCCACTATCTTACAATCTCCCACCAACCTGGACTTGGCCCCCGTGGTGAACTATGGCCTAACCTTCCTGCGCTGCAGGAAGAGACCCGTATCCCAGCAGTGGGGACATACAAGGGTTAATATTGCTTATTGCATATTGAGTTCAAAAATAACATAATTGCTTGTTTTTTATTCAGATTTTATATTCACACTCAGATTTCCTCACGACATTTTTCTTGACGAATGACTTCAAAATGTACATAACTATATTCTTTTTAATGCACTAACCCGTGCTAAAGACAATTTTAGAAATCTATTTAGAGGCTAAAAATTCCAGCCATGACCGCTGGCACGGTCAGCCAGAGGTCGTGGGTTCGCGTTCCAGCATGGGTGGAATTTTTAGGCTCTAAATAGGTTTTTAAAATTAACATAACTTTGAAAGTCGTTGGTACACGCCGGGATTCGAACGCACGACCTCCCGATTGAGAAACCGGTGTTCGGTCGCTTCGCTACCACCGCTCCGCTCGTAGTACATTAAAATCTTCATTATAATCAATCTCCAAAAACCAAATTTCAACAATCTCCACGCTACAATCTTTGGCAGGTAATAGATTCAATTTTCGTGAGGTGAAATTCTATATTTGGTATAACGATACCAAGTTAGGATAACGCCCGTCGAGCTAAGTGCAGCGGTGCATAAGAGAGATTGGTATTAAAACGTCAACTATCAGCAATCTGGTCCAAGTTTTGGCTAAATCTCAGTCACTTTGACTTGGACAAAGAGATAAATGTATAGCTTTGTTACACAGTCAGATAGCAGAAACGCTCGTGGCCTAGTCGAGCCCAGTGATTGGAATCAATCACTTGAGTTAAGCAACAAAAGGCGCGGACAGGTGCTGAAAGTGTAACCGTCCCATGACTATGGCTAGTGGCATTTTTTCGGAGTACTTCCGTGCTTTGCATAGCACTTCAAGCTAGTGGTTGGTAATCTTTAAGCCATGTCAAAGGTCTTATGGGGGCTTGATAACTTCGGATAGTAAGGTTCGCCACTGTCTTATAATAATACTCCACCAACCCGGACTTGGCCCCCGTGGTGGAGAATGTCTTAACCTTCCAGCGATGCAGGAAGCGACCATTGCCCCAGCAGTGGGGACATACAACAGGATTGCAGATATTTCACTATAATAATAACGCCTAAAATAATAATAATAGTCATTTATTTCTGTCCTAAGGGACCCACCAGATACAAACGCAAATAATTCAAAATTAATACTAAACAACAAATTTTGTACCTTTATTGTAACGTTGGTTCCAATAGGTAATCGCGCCAACTTGTAGTCCGTAAGTCTTACATGATATGTGATGTGAATGTTGTGTTTCTCAGTTATTGGATTCACACTGTGGCTCGATGTATTGTAAATTGTGTCTATATTTGTAAAGTGTGCGTCGGTTGAAAAACCTGATAAATAAAAAAATAAATAAATAAAATAAATTATGAGCAGATATTATGTGCCTCGGAGAAGGCCTATAGGGCACAGGCCTTACGAGTCGAAACAATTTCTTCAACCCTTAATGTGGCACGTCGCCGGCCTTTTGTAATGCGGATAGTCCTTTCTAAGAAGTATTACCCCAGTCTTGCTTTCTTTTCTCTATCTCTGTCTCGGTCTTTCTCTGCCTCGCCTCTCGCCTGTCTTTTGGGCCACAAACGTCACCGGAAGAGGTGTCATTCTAATAATAGTTTCACAATCAGCCCGTGTTCCAATTTATCTTTACTTCGTACCAGAAGAAAGTTGTCGTGGTGTAAACGGACCGCTTCTATAACATACTAACAGCCACTTATAAAAAAAACAAAAGGCGTGACGACAGTAGCAAATAATTAAAGATTTAACAATATTAAGGGAAAGTACAGATTAAGAAGTACAGAAGCGCTCGTGGCCTAGGCGAACCGAGTGATTGGAATCAATCACTTGGTTAAGCAACAACAGGCGCGGTCAGGTACGGGATGGGTGAGAGTCCCGTGACTACCGCTAGTGGCATTTTCCGAGCACTTCCATGCTTCGCAAGGCACGTAAAGCCGTCGGTGCCGGCTGTCATATAATGGCAGTCGTTAAGCCATGTCAGAGGCCTTATGGGCGGCTTGATAACTTCTGACAGTAAGGCCCGCCACTGTCTTACAATCCTCCACCAACCCGGACTTGGCCCCCGTGGTGAAGTATGGCCTAACCTTCCTGCGATGCAGGAAGAGACCCGTGGCCGAGCAGTGGGGACATACAAGGGTTGATAACGAACAGATTAAAAGGATTCAAAACACTGATTTATAAAAAAAGAGATTACCAATATTTTCAATAAATTAAAAGATTATAATAATACTTTCAGCCATTTTGACTGAAACACCCATCACCAAACATCGCGTGACGTCACGCTTAGTAAACTTCACTCGTACTTTGTTGTGACTACTAGTTATAGCGATGTTTTTTACCAAGACGTGACGTCGGATTCGACGCCATGACACTGCGAGCTGTTTTCGCACAGATTTGAAATAATTTTAGGAAAATGGCTTTAATCTTTGTTAAACTTTAGTTTATTACTAAAAAATAGGTTTTCTTTGTATGTAATAAATGTGTGGAACACATTATGGAAGAGAATTTAAAAATCTTTTGTCATGCCTATTCTCTTAAAACACTGCATAAACGCAGCATAAATAGTCTGCGGTAAATTAATTTCCTTGAACAGTCATCACTGCAGAATATGCGGCGTTTATGTGATGCTTGTTGTTTTTCACCCATCCTGCACCTGACAGCGCATGTTGTTGCTTAAGTCAAGTGATTGTAAAAACCTATTTAAAAATTCCACCCATGCCGGGACTCGAACCCGCGACCTCTGGCTAACGTGCCAGCGCTCTGTGGAAATTCTCTGTGAGGTGGAATTTTTAGCCCCTAAATAAGTTTTTACAATCACTTGAGTCGTCAAACTGTTCTATTAAATTCCATAGTAATTTGACATTTTAAAAAAAAATATAGAGGCTAAATTGTCCTTAGCACGGGTTAGTGCATTAAAAAAATAATATAATTTGACATTTCTTCTTCTTCTTCTTCAGGTTATATTATATAGTCCACTGTTGGACATAGCCCTCCCCTAATAAGCGCTATAGCGCCCTGTCTTCAGCTTGCCGCATCCAGTATCCACTTTGGTTCGATCGCTATAGGGTTCAAAGATATTCCTCATTAGCGCACAGAGACGCACAAAGGATAAGTTCTCGGCCGGCAATGTGCATTATATTTACGCGAACCGATTCTAGAACTTTTCAGCCTTCCTCGAACTTCCATTACTACGGTTAATACATCCTTCATGGGGCATTGTATCGATTTCAACTCTTATAGAAAATTGTCTTCGATATGTCCCCGCTGCTGTGGCACGGTCTTCCTGCATCACAGGAAGGTTAGGCCATACTACTCCACCACGAGGGCCTAGTCTGGAGTGAAGTTTTTTTATGTTGTCTATAAACGACCTACACAAACACAAAGGACACAAACCGAGGGGTGGGCAGCAGCACACCCTGCAGTACAATTTCCCCAAACTGCAATCCCCAACGCGCATGCCCAGCGTGGGGATTATGGGCATTACCCCCTATGATAGCACAACGTGGCGTTCTTTAGGGGAGGGCTATGTCCAGCAGTGGACTAGTATAGCCTGACGATGACGATGACGAAACGACCTAAACAGGACTCCTCATAAAGAGAAAGTACGGGTTTAATTACCACGCGTGCGAAATTTTATATTACCTTGCACACATTTTGCTTAGCTACCATATGGGGAAACTAATTTTTCGCTTATAGTTTTTATTTTTATTTTATTAATTAAGCAGCGCTAAGTTTACTTATTATGTATGTATTGCATTACCTGCTAATCTTCTCTCCAAAACTTAGGATAGCCGGTAGATAATGCTAAGAAGCATTAAGCTCGCCTATGTGCAAAATTTTCATGCAATAAAGAATTCAAATAATAACAAGACCTTTGAATAAGCGGAATTTTCCGAAAAAAAAAAATTAATAACGCTTATATTTGCAAAAATATTTGAAATCAAGACGTTCTGGAGACAAAATAAAGAATATACCACCAGCACCACCTAGTGTGGCGAACAATAGCGAACTATATTTTCTGTTTACTGCGAATATTGAAGTCGGTTTTTTTGTAAAACAAAAAATAAACTGAAACAAGAAACACAAATAAGTATGAGTGCAAAACGAGCATAGTTCAAAAAGAAAAAATCGTTTTAAGAGACAATAGGGTGGTTTAACAATGCTTAATTGCTGAAAGACGTAAATAAAATTTTGTAGTTCGCGACTAAGATAGATAGATAGATAGAGAACACTTTACTGTACATAAAAATGGAAATTACACAGATATTTCTTAACCTAAGAGTACAGACGGATGTCACGGTTCGATTCCCACTGGAGGCCAACGTACTTAATACGCACGGCCTTTATTTGGATGTATTTCCACGCTTGTCAACCCTTGTTGACAACAACCCCAACGCTTGTTGCTTGATAACCTTGCCTGGTTATCTTCGGTGTCAACCCGTGTATGTCGCCACTGCTGGGGCACGGGTCTCTTCCTGCATCGTAAGAAGGTTAGGCCATACTCCACGGGGGCCAAGTCCGGGTTGGTGAAGGATTGTAAGACAGTGACGGATTTTACTGTCAGAAGTTGTCAAGCCGCCCATACGGCCTCTGACATGGCTAGATAAAAACTCACTACATGGTATCCTAGTTTGAAATCAGGACACGTGATTATGTTGTGTGGAAGTCGACTTCGTACCTTCGGAGCCTCTCTTCGGAGTCTATGTCCAGCAGAGGACGAGTACGGGATTATTTTTTTAATGTTTGGACTGATTGATTTAAGATTGGTCGCGTGATTGGTCATTGATATCCCTCCAAAATGGTTGGGGCTGTAGATGGCCGACCGCTGCGTTATACTCGTGAAGGAGTGCTGTTCGTGTGTCTCGCCGCAGCACTTATGTTTTCCTTACTTTTGTGAGACATTTAACAAATGCTTTGGCATTTAAAGTTATTGATGGCAATCATGAAATCTTATCATATGGATAGGTGGAAATTGTATTTGGTTTAAGACGACTTGAGAAAAGATGGTCAGAGTGAAGTTTTTTTCCCGCTGCCTTTTTCTCCACTACAATACGGCCTGAAGACAGCGGCTTACATTTTACATAGACATTCAGTAAACAGAATGTAAATTCTTTACGTTGAATTAAATTGAATTGAATTTATTGATGTTCTGCTGACTCTGAGCACTCTCAAACATTTGCCCGCACGCTCGCGCGCAATAGCTCTCATCGAATATCCCTTCAGCATCAAATTCCCGAATTCGCCCCAGAAAGGACAAAGGGCGGAAAATATTCGATAAAATTAAGGATTCCACGTGACAAAGGGGTGGCATAAAGACGTGGCAAAGTTGAATGGATGAGATGATTATTAGAAACGAAGTTGGAGCGGGAATGTCTCTGGGGTCGCTAAAGAAGGTACACTCGCAGATGGTTAACTCGGAAAACGGGTACCTCCAATCTGTCGATAGTGCGGTGGTAGCGGACTGGTGTAGAACGCCGGCCTCTCAATCGGAAGGTCGTGGGTTCAAACCCCGTCATGTACCAATGACTTTGTTTTCTAAGTTATGTACATTTGTGAAATTATAGTAGCAATACCACTCGCCGACCGTGAAGGAAAACATCGTAAGGAAACCCAAGTGTCTGAAGTGTTAACGTACCTCAGCGCTTGCTACGTACAATGGCCCAACCATGAGGCCAAATCCCGTCCCATTTTTAAGGCTATGGTAAAGGAGTTCTATCTCACTACTACATTGTAATTATTTAATTCTGTAATATTGTCCTGCTGTTGTTATGTTCTACTTATGTCCTTTGAATGTGTATATTTTGTTAATTATTTATGTATAATATTTATTTTTATTTATGTAAATTATTTGTTTGTATCTGTTGATAATTTTATTTATTCAAACTGTTATTGACGCATGTATTTGGAACCTCTGAAATTATCGTTGTTTATGTTTTTTTTTTGTAAATCTACTTCCTTCTCTTATGTATTAGTCTAGTTCATGCGAAGGTTGTCTGGAAGAGATCACTTTTAGTGATAAGGCCGCCGTCTGTACTCTTAGGTTAAGAAATATCTGTGTAATTCCCATTTTTATGTACAATAAAGTGTTCTCTATCTATTATCTATCTGTGTGCGGAAATCTCAGGTCTAACTAACTTTCGATAGAAAAGTCTTCGTCGTCGTCGTCGTCGTCAGTATACTATTCCACTGCTGGACGTAGCCCTCCCCTAAAGAGCGCTACGTTGTGCTATCATATCATAATGCCCATAATCCCCACGCTGGGCATGCGGGTTGGGGATCGCGTTTCGGTAGAATTGTACTACAGGGGGCGCTGCTGCCCACTGGTTTGTGTACCTTAGTCGCCTTTTAGGATACCCACGGGAAGAAAAGTCTACTGCGAGATAATTTTTAATGTGATTCTCTCGTAATATAAATATAGAATTGCTCGTAGCCTCGACTGTGTGAGTGATCTTAAACGATCACGAAGGTTAAGCAACACAAGGCGCGTTCAGTGCATGGATGGATGACCGTCTATGACTAACGCTAGTGGCATTTTTTCGAGCTATTCCTTGCTTCGTAAGGCACGTTAGGCAGTTGGTGCCTCTATCGACGGCAGCCATTAAGCCAAGTCAGAGGCCATAGAGCGGCTTGAAAACTTTTGACAGTAAGTACAGCCACGAGTTTTGCAAGCCTCCACCAAACCGGACTTGGCCCCCGTGGTGGAGTATGGCCTACACCCTCCTCAAGGAAGAGATCCGTGCACCTAGGGACATAATGGGTTGAGGATGAAAAAAGAACGAATTTCGTAACCACGAAAGTACAATATGGATTTCGCTAATGGGTCTAAACGAGTGCCAAATTCAATCTGCTGAAATGTTTATCTTTTTACCTCTATGAATCTTTTTACCGCAATAGAAGACCACGTGTTTGGCTTGTATGCATATATGTATGCATAAACCAACAACAATAAATATAAAATGTTTAAAAACCTATTTAGAGGCTAAAAATTCCACCCACGCCCCGAACTGAACTTGAACCCGCGATCTCTGTGCCAGCGCTCTCCCAACTGAGCTAATGGGCAAGTACCGGCATCAGTTAAATTTGGAACCTCTTTACAATACTCTCTGTATTACTTACAAGCAGGCATGGGTGGAATTTTCAGCCTCTAAATAGGTTTTTAAAATTGTCTTTAGCACGGGTTAGTGCAACAAGAAGAATATACTCGTAAATATAAAAATGCTGTACTAACATACTAAACCACTACCACGAAAAGTGCACACAGAATTACAATAGTCCTTTTGACAAGTCCTAGTTTACCTGCATAGTTTTTTCTTAAAAAAAAGTTGTAAGGGAGCAGAACGCTAAAAAATATAATTTCTTACATCGTTGCATTGCAATGACCTTTATGATACGCATGGAGGTCGATTTCGTACTGGCTGGAAATGCATAAAAGAACCAAAAGATATTTTTATAAAAGTACTGTAATGTCTGCCAGTAAATCCGAAAACATCTAATCGATTTCACTCGATTCTACAATTAGTAGTTTTGTAGATTAAGTACTAATTTAAGAAGCCGTTTGTTTCTGCGCAAATATTTGCGTGTTTGACTTTGATTGATGCCACTTTGTGAGTGAGTTCTTCAAGTTTAATAAAGCTACCTTGCTACCGTCCGTAGGTATAAATTACTTTCTAACATTGATTGAAAAGGCCCCAATAAATAAAACTAAGGAGGTACCTTACGTAAAGCCCTAGATCGACAACACGACTTTACTCAGATTTGGCACAAAACAAAGGCGAAACTACAAATCCCACAGTATAAAGTAGTTTTGCGCAAACCTACTTTTCTTCATAAACGAGGCCGAAGTAGGACCGAAGTTTCGCCCAAAAAGCCCTCTCCTAAACTATTGGGTGGAGGAATTGACAAAAAGTCGTTTTGCAGAACTTTCGTTCCGCACGAAAAAATACCTTTTTATTGTAACAACATCCGAATTTTACGACTGAAGTGGACAAGTCGCTACAAGTTCCGGGCCCTTAAATTAAATGCCATGTTCGCAGCGGATAAAGATGGGACAGCGATAGTGTTACGAGTAAGAGAGCTCGTTAAACAATTTTTTTTTGTCGCTTATTTTCGTCTTTTTGCACAAGGCCTGTGCCCTTTATCTATCTATCTATCTATAATGAACCCACATCAACCCACTGCTGGGCATAGGCCTTCTTTTTACTGTGCTATTCTTCACCCTGATCTGATCCATACCAACCTCCTTCCCTCCCTTGGTCACCACTCCAATACTGCCCTGTTCCACTAGCCGTCTTCCCTGCCAAACAAGACTATTAGTATGGCGAAAATGCCACTAGCGGTAGTCACGGGACGGTCACCCATCTAGCACCCATCGCCACCTACTTGTTTTCAATACGTTGTTATCTAAAAGTGAATATGAGAAACCTTAAAAACCTATGAGAAATCTTACTAACAGTTTAAAAACCTACTTATAGGCTAAAAATTCTACCCATGCCGGGATTCGAACCCGCGACCTCAGGCTACCCGTGCCAGTGCTCTTTCCAACTGAGCGTGACTCACCAGCATCGATGAAATTTCGAACCTCTACAATATTCTCTGTATTACGTATTCTTACTAACTGTGATAACAATTTTTTGAACTTACAGTCTAGTACCTATGATCAATAGATTAGAACTTTAATCGAAAAGTGATTAAAGCCCTTGGTTGTTGATTTGAAGTTCTAAGCTGTTGGTTCTAAAAATAGTTGTCACAGTTATTAAGATTTCTCATGTTCACTTTTAAATAAAAACGTATCTAACAAATATTAAATATTAAATAAAAACGTATCTTATTTTATTTAATCTTATTTTTAAATCTTATTTTTATTTAATATTACAAATATTAAATAAAAACGTATCTATCATGTTCACTTTTAAATAAAAACGTATCTACAAGTTATGATTTTTTTCCATTGGCGGCACTGGTTAGCACCCCCAAGCACCTTAAAGGTTTATTTTATACAAAAGAGACAAGTTTAATAGATAGATAGATGGATGGATGGATGGATGGATGGATGGACGGATGGATGGATGGATGGACGGATGAATGGACGGACGGACGGACGGACGGACGGACGGACGGACGGACGGACGGACGGACGGACGGACGGATGGACGGACGGACAGACGGACGGACGAACGGACGGACGGACGGACGGACAGATGGACGGACAGACGGACGGACGGACGGACGGACGGACGGACGGACGGACGGACGGACGGTTGGACGGACGGACGGATAGACGGATGGACGGATGGACGGATGGACGGATGGACGGATGGACGGATGGACGGATGGACGGACGGACGGACGGACGGACGGACGGACGGACGGATGGACGGACGGACGGACGGACGGACGGACGGACGGACGGACGGACGGACGGACGGAAGGACGGACGGACGGACGGACGGACGGACGGACGGACGGACGGACGGACGGACGGACGGACGGACGGACGGACGGACGGAAGGACGGACGGATGGATGGATGGATGGATAGATAGATAGAATATTCATTATTGCATGTACACCAAGGATTACATAAGAGACTTATAAAATAACAGTACCGTACAAGTGGCGCCCTTATTACTAAAAGTAATTTCTTACAGACAACCATTGACGGAATAAAAGAAACGGCAACTGAAATACGGGTAGTCGGCGCAACTAAACAATATTAGATAACATATTATTTTATAGTTGATACACATACATAAACGATACATAAATATGAAATAAATAAAAATAAACATACACAAAAAAAACATAGGACATGAACGAAAAATATACCTACATAATACTAGAAAGGGATTTCACAAATACAAATAACAAACCTACATTAAGGAAAAATAGTGGTTATGCACTCTGTTCTTAAATATAATCTCCCATTCGTAAATACATGTCACCTTTTCTCAGTATCACTTTTAAAACTGTCACCAATATGTGAACATACAATTTGTATGACCTATCAACATTGTACTAGTATCTACCTCTATGTTTCACTTGACTGAACTCTGTTTAAGATTCAGTCATATTAGATTACTGTAGTTTACTAGACAGTGTGGATTTAGAATTTCTCAAAAGGTCAATGCTTCTCGAATACGACGTGTCGTCTTAGACGTTCTATTGATATAAAATTGACCTCTTCTCTCCCTTCTCTTCTTCAGGTTATATAGTCCACTGCTGGACATCGCCCTCCCCTAATGAGCGGCATAACGCCCTGTCTTCAGCTTGTTGCATCCAGCATCTGCCTGCAGTTTTTCAATTGGCCTCTACATGAGATGATTTATGCAGCGTCCGTTGGCATTTTCAGTCACACCGGATAGGTGGATGGGACCACTTAGACGCTGCAGTGTCTGGGACATAGTTTTAGGAGTAGGCTTTCACAGCACCTATACCATCCTGACAGCTTCGTCGGCCTAACCCACAGGAAGGACTTGTCAATACGTGCGGAGCCAACCAAGCTGCGGGTTTATTCACGATGTTTTCCTTCAACCTGAGCGTGTGGTATTGCGATTGCAAATTTTGAAATGTACATTACTTTGAAATTAAACAAAGTCATTGGTACATGCCCGCAATGGGGATCGAACCTGGATCTTTTGATATACACAATTTCATAAATATTTTGCTGGCGTGATGCAGAATTTACAGCTTTTTTCGGTTCCTTCGCTGGCGTCGTTTCCGCAGCTGCAATACAAATACGCCCAGCCCATGGCAGCCACAGGAAAAAAGAATTTTACGAGGTGACCATAAAATTCGTAATCGCACGACATAGCCGGCAAATTGCCGTCATTTGGCCGGCGAGCTCCTGGCAGTTAAATGCTACAGGTGTTAAGCGCCGTTGTCACTAAATTAGATATTTTCAAATTACTAGTTACAACCGTTTTGCTAAGCCGAGGTAGCTCAACAAGTTCGAAAATTGGATTAATCCGTCATTAAAAAGCCGTTACAAGCTACATGAAATAAAATAAGAAAGATTATTACAGCAAATCATGTTTTCAATCCAATTTCTTTTCGGAAGCCCGATTCACAGACGGGCGGGTCAAAATACGAATCCATATGAGAACTGGGTAGGATTTGTTTTATGTGTGATATATAATCAGTGATACAGATAGATAGATATATGGATAGAAAAAACTTTATTGCAAAGCCAAAAAAAGAATTACAGCTGTACTATTTGTATGGAATCAGGCGCCACTTGGCGGAAATCCGTAATAGCATTAAAATTTGAAAATTACTTTGCAAACTTCCGCCAAAAATCCTACAAGCACCATGCTGTTAGTTAATGCATCGCCCTCCCTCCCAATTTTTCAAGTTGAAGCAAGACACCAACACCAACATCTACCACCGACATAATACTTGTGTGAAAAATGCGCGACGAGTTTCGCCTCCAACATGAGGCATCCTCAGGCTATTATTCTCCACTCGAGATCCATTGCACCCAATCGACCATCGGTTCTTCGGCATACGTGACCAGCCCACTACCACTTCAGCTTACTAATCTTATAGGCCATGTTAGTCACCTTAGTTCTTTGTAATAAGGGACCATCCATAAATTACGTCACACGTTAAAGGGGACGAGGCCGACGAAGTGTGATATTATGTGACTCTTAAATTTCGTGACATCACATTCCAAATCTATGTCACTAATCGTAATCTATAATCACTAAACGTCGAGACGTCGAAACGTCGAGGTAAAATAGCAATAAATTACTACGCGATTAAGCCCCGAAAATATTCTAACTATCTTTAATCACTCTTAACGAAATACTCAAAAGATTTGCAACTCTTGATATTAAACTAATTTCGCAACTGGTGTTTGAATTCAATAATTTCTAAATTTAAAATTGCTAAATATGTGACGTCACACTAAAGGGGGGGGGGGGATTCGCACTAATACATTATTTTTTAACAAACCGTTTTAACATATTTTAAACTTTCGCGACTTGAACACATGATTTTCGGGGCTTAATCGCGTAGAATTTTCATTGCTATTTTACCTCAACGTTTCGACGACGTTAAATAAATTACTACGCGATTAAGCCTCGAAAATATTCTAACTATGAAACCATTTTAAGTCTTTTGCGGTGTTTTTACTGAACTGATTGAACTGTTGTAAAGCAGTACCGCTCTTGCAAACTCCAAACACGATTTCAAGCTACCGTAGCTGTTATTGTGAATTTTCATTCTACCCACCCCCACTCCAATATCGTAAAGACCTGAATCAGGGAGCCGGGGGGCTATTCTGTAGCCGCTACGTGAGTTGAGCCGTAATTGGTAGCCAGTGCGCTCGGTCGCCATTATACGTGACCGAGAATCTGCACGCGCGATCATAAGGGGTGAGGCGGGGTGCCGCATGCGGATTTCTGCTTCTTTTCTCGCCTCTCCCACTTATTTGAGGCTACGTTACGCAAGAAATGTTACATAATGTACAAGACAAGATAAGATAAGAATATTCTTTATTTTACATATTATAAAACGTGTAAAGATACAAAGTACAATTGGCGGCCTTATTGCTAAAAGCAATTTCTTCCAGACAATCTTGCGACGGAAAGTTGCTGAAGGAAATAAGAGACGGGTAGTTAGTCGGTGCAAATATGAATATATTAATACACTACTTATATAAATAACAATATACCTACATAAACATAATATATAGTTATAATAAACTTATATAAATACGAGGCCCTTCATGGGCTTGTTTTGGGAAATTAGGACTTATGTACAACGTACTTGGATACGGTTCTCATTAATATCCTAGTATCTAAATAGCCCTAACTTTTAAGTAAGTATTATGTATTTTATATGTAAGACAGCCTGGTAAAAATGTTATACATTTAAGCTACTAACGTGCACTTGTTTACTGTATCAAGCGTGTACTACAATTGTAAACGTATGAATAAAGAAATCTGAAAATCAAATCAATCACTGGGATACATTATATAAACTCACGCTTTTTTCCTGGAGTGGTGAGCAGACACCAGGGTTTGACTTGCCACGATCCTGATAAACCTCTTTCGCTGCGTCAACATCAATTATTATTGGTTGTTGGATTCACCCACACTGGTTTCTGGTACCTTTTAACTAGTTCTACAAATATCAATACTTTGCCGAACTTACCGATGACAACAAACCTCATTACAATTATTATATTCTTTTTAATGCACTTAACCGTGCTAAGGACAATTTAAAAATTTTAAAAAACATATTTAGAGGCTGAAAATTCCAACCATGCCGGGACTCGAACCCACGACCTCTCTACGTAATACAGAGAGTATTGTAAAGAAGTTCAAAATTTCACTGATATCGGTAGTCGCCTGTTGGCTCAGTTGGGAGAGCGCTGGCACGGTTAGCCATAGGTCGCGGGTTTGACTCCCGGCATGGGTGGAATTATTAGCCTATAAATACGTTTTAAAAATTGTCCTTAGCGCGGGTTAGTGCATTATAAAGAATATAATCATTTGTGTACAGCGATAACATTCCGATGTAAAACCTGACTGCAAAGTAGGTACTCGGGGCTGCAAGTGATGCAAATTACTTCAGCCAGATGTTGCTGCCTGTACGTAATACAGAGAGTAGTGTAAAGAGGTTCAAAATTTCACTGATGTCGGTAAGTCACCTATTAGCTCAGTTGAGAGAGCGCTGGCTTGGTTAGCAAGAGGTCGCGGGTTTGAGTCCCGGCATGGATGGAATTGTTTGCCTCTAAATAGGCTTTTAAACCTCATTACATTTTTTTGTATCTACAATATGGCACAATTACGTCATATGTACAAAGCAGGCCCTAGAGTCTAATACTTACATAGCTTTTCAATAGAATGATATAGACACGACAATGGTTGTTATTAGAATAGGCATCTCTCGCTAAGAAGATCGATTCGCGCGAGGCGCCGAGTTGAGTAGCACGGGTTATACCATTGCAATGCCATTGCTTACTAGACTACCGATAGTGTGAATGAAACGACCATTACCGGACTCTATTAAACAACTATGCATTTTCGAGACTCGCCCCGCTTGTCGGTTCCGTAAAAACACCTTAGTGATCTCTTCCAGACAACCTTTGGATGCTTTTACGTTTAAAAACATCCAAAGATTGTCTAGAAAAGATCACTTTTAGTGATAAGGTCACGGTCTGTACTCTTAGGCTTAGAAATATCTATGTAATTTCCATTTTTATGAACAATATAGTGTTCTCTTTCTATCTATATATCTTAGGCCTTCCTTGTATATTAAAGCCAAATAACATTACGTGCTCGCTCCTACATTTCAAAACTAAATACGAGCTCAAAGTAAACAAACTTTTAATGCAGAAGGGAGCCATATTTTCTTGCACCGCAACCATAACCACAGCTATAGGAGCCCGATTCCGGAATGCAAAGCGCTCGCGCCATCGATCATTATCGTCAACATCCATCCGCTCGAATGCGATTAGATTGATCGGGAATCGCGACCCGTGATCAATCGGCCGTAGTGGCAGCGCCGGTATTCCGAAGTACTGGTTAGACCAAGGATTAGATAAGATTTTTGTACAGTAACATTCACTAAGCCTGTAATAGTAAAACTACTGTCGTGGGCCGCTACTTGACATCTAAGTTAGGTAAGTATCTGACACCAGAGACGATTGTAGATGGAGAATCTTATTGTTATTGTTAGAAAAAATAATATAATTAAAAGTTTACATACATACATACATACATACACACACACACACACACACACACACACACTCACACACACACACACACACACACACATACATACATACATACATACATACATACATACATACATACATACATACATACATACATACATACATACATACATACATACATACATACATACATACATACATACATACATACATACATACATACATACATACATACATACATACATACATACATACATACATACATACATACATACATACATACATACATACATACATACATACATACATACATACATACATACATACATACATACATACATACATATATACATAACCTCACGCCTGTATCCCAGAGGGGTAGGCAGAGACCAGAGAGTGTCACTTGCCACGATCCTGACAGATCACCTTCGCTTCATCAACGTTCATAAGTCGTTGCATGCACATACGCCGGTTCCGGGTACATTTTATCTTTCTTTTTGCCAATACATCCCCTATTTGGTCGATTTATGTCCGTCTGGGACGTCCCTTACCAGCCCTTCCACTCACATTCACAATATATATTTGTTTCGTCAATCTTCCTTCATCATATCCACAAGTCCAAACCAACGCAACATTCCTTTCTCAATTCTAGTCACTACATCCTCTTTCAGTCCACAACGTTCTCTAATCAGACTAATGCGTATCCTGTCATTCAAAGTAACACTACACATACTTCTCAAGGACCTCATTTGTACTGCATTAATGAAGACTTAATTACCTAAGAATATGTAAAAACTAAGATATAAACTAATAATTTCTTATAAACAATAAAAACACTTGGCCCAGGTCGGAGACCAGAATGCTGGCAATTTCCTTCTTTGGACGGCCAGATTTCTTCTCTGGTAGAGGTATGCGCCAGTCTTTCCGTCTTTCGTGGCGTCGTTGAGGCACCACGAAAGAAAGAAAGCGCCTCGCCCAACTATGTACTACCCAATACTGCATATTTCCAAGTTTGCCATTTGCCAACCTTTTATACGTCCCCACTGCTGGGGCACGGGTCTTTTCCTGCATCGCAGGAAGTTTAGGCCATACTCCACCACGAGGGCCAAGTCCGGGTTGGTGGAGAGATGAGATATAACGCCTGGCATAACGTGAACTAATATCCGCGCAGCCGGAATGAGTTTCCGATGCACACGTAAAAGCAATTTTTTAACATTTGGTATTTGACTAATGTCCGACCAATAATACCCATATTACAACCCTGCGACGTCGACGTCACGGTCATACCTTGTACTACTTTTAAAATTCAAGCAAAAATTTTTAGAAAACCTGTTTCTTTATTTTACAGTCGACGGTACTTCAACCTTCAACCATCAGTGTACTATACTAGGATACATTACGATTACTAGCTGTGGATTGTAACTACAAAAAGTGGTAATACTTAAGAAGATGGTATACAAATTCTACTTAGTCTTATTTGCGTATTGTTAAACATATCTGAAATGTACAAACGTATTCTAGAGTCTTTCCAGCCCTTAAACCTCGACTTACCTAACTCCAGAACTAAATAACTCTCTCTGAATAATATATCTAAAGTGATTAATAGTGCCAAGCTAATTGATTCGAGTCTCAACGGAATAATCGAATCGTTCGGAATCGAACTATAACGATCGATCGGCGGAGGCGACCCTTAGCTGTAACCTCGTATTAATTACGTCGCGGGAATAACACGACGTACGACGTAATTTTGGTAATAGAGTTGTGCAGCCACTGCGGAGTTAGCGTTAAGGGGCTCCACTCAATACCGTGAAAGAAAACAAATCACATCTTTGTTGCAGAAAAGTGTCAGACCAATCTCTCAAATGTCTCTATTTACATGGTGGAGAAATTGGTCTGACACTTTTCTGTAAAAATGACGTAATTTTTTTTTTTTTGGTATTATTGTGTGGAGCCCCTTAAGGCGCTGTGTGCTAACTAGCGCCACTTATGGAATATAAATTATATCTTATTTTATAGTAAGTTTTTTTAGAAAAATAAACATAAATAATCTTAATAACCTATTTAGAGGCTAAATATTTCACCCATGCCGGGACTCAAACCCGCGACCTCTGGCTAACCGTGCCAGCGCTCTCCCAACTGAGCTAATGGGCGACTACTGACATCAGTGAAATTTCGAACCTCTTTACTATACTCTCTGTATTACGTACAGGCAGCGACATCTGGCTTAAGTAATTTGCATCAGTTGCAGCCCCGAGTACCTACTTTGCAGTTAGGTTTTACATCATGACGTGGGTGGAATTTTTAGACTCTAAATAGGTTTTTTTTAATTCTCCTTAGCACGGGCTAGTACAAAAAAGAATATAATTAAAAATATATACAACTGTGACAACTATTTTTAGAAAATACAGTCTAGAACCTAGGGCAAGAACATGTGGCTAAAACGTCCTTGACCTAGGGTCAAGAACCTGTGACTTACCCGCCAAAAATGGCCGTTAACTTTTCTTAGAATATAACAAAACAGGTCCAAACAAACGGTTATTATAAACTTAACAAAATACAGTAATAAATAAAATAAATGACGAGTTGTTTTCACAGTTTCGTGCAACGCTCGTGGTTTAGTCGAACCGAATGATTGGAATCAATCACTTGAGTTAAACAACAATGTACCCATCCAGCGGTCAGGCGCTGGATGGGTGACCGTCCCGTGACTACCGCTAGTGGCATTTTTCCGAGCGCTTCCGTGCTTTGCAAGGCACGTTAAGCCGTTGGTGCCGGCTGTCTGGTAATGGCAGCCGGTAAGCCATGTCAGAGGCCTATAGGGGGCTTGTTAACTTCTCATAGTAAGGCCCGCCACTGTCTTGCAATCCTCCACCAACCCGGACTTGGCCCCCGTGGTGGAGTATGGCCTAACCTTCCCGCGATGCAGGAAGAGACCCGTGCCCCAGCTGTAGGGGAAATACAAGGGTTGATATCGTAAGTTTCACAGTTTCTGCGCTACATCGTATAGAACACTTTTAAGTTTTGATTGTTGATACTTATCGTTTTTTATATGAGTGGCATTTGGCTAGGCCCTAGAGTCTCATACTTATAGTTTGTTAGATTTTAGAATATAAGATAAGAATATTATTTATTCTTTATTTCCATTATTACACTGGAAAAACAACAAATACAAAACAATTGCAAATATACATAGTACAATTGGCGGCCTTATTGCTAAAAGCAATTTCTTCCAAACAACCTTACGATGGAAAGCTGCTGAAGGAAATTAGAAAGACAGGTAGCCAGTGCCAATTTGAATATTGATACATACTTATACCTCGGGCTCTAAAGTAGGCTTCGGTTTTAGCCAAATTTCGCCGGTTTTCGTAGTGATGATCGAGTTCTGATTTCGAAATTATTAAGTGTCATAATATTGTTATACTATTTTTATTTTTAATGCACTAACCCGTGCCAAGGACAATTTTAAAAACCTATTTAGAGGCTAAAAATTCCACCCATGCCGGGATTCGAACCCGCGACCTCTGGCTATCCGTGCCAGAGGTCGCGGGTCGAATCCCGGCATGGGTGGAATTTTTAGCCTTTAAATAGGTTTTTAAAATTGTCATAATATTAGTTCCGATATTTCTATCACACAAATATATCCGATTCTATTCGATAGTAGCCGAGGTATATTCTAAAAGCTAACAGACTATACATCGTTCTCAAATAGAATGATATAAGCACGACAATGGTTGTTATTTGCAACAGCCGTAAAATGTCATTCCAGGTGCATAACCCGCGCAAATGAAATAGGCATCTCTCGCGAAGAAGATTGAATCGCGCGAGTCAAGTAGCACGGGTTAAACCATTGGTTACTAGACCACCGATAGTGTGAATGAAACGACTATTACCAGACTAATATGACTATTGAACAACGATGCATTTTAAAGACTCGCCCCCCTGGTCTCCGCCGACAGCTCTAGTGAGGCACGAGTTCATGGATGAGTTACAGTACTGTGAGCCTCCCAGAAGTAATTGGTCAAAGCACTTAACAAGCAAGATGTCATAAAGTTCAGACATACGTGTTTGTGAATTCCGAATCAGCAACGACGTACAAGATGCTTAGTGTTTCAGTGATTTTTCCGAGGAGAGGTCTTTTCGTACATCTGTGTGATTTCTACTTTCGAAGTAGAAACTTCCGTAGGCGCTCTTCTTCTGAACTGTCACGCTCGGGTCGACGACCTGAATCGTATATACTCGGCTCCAGTCGGTCGCTGAGGACGAATCGTAGGTACTCGGCACCAGGCGGTTGGTCACGCTGAATCAGACAAATATCTACTCGGCTCCAGTCAGCCGGTGAGTACGAATCGTATGTAGGTACTCGGCACCAGTCGATCGGTGACGCTAAATCAGACATCAATATCATTATCATCAAATATGGCCCCACCGAGGGGCCCGCGTCTCTTCCCTAAGGAAGGTATAGGTCTCCACTTCGGGGGCCATGACCGGATTGATGAAAACATAAGTAAGTCACGCTGAATCGCGCTTATTTGAAATTACATAGATAGATAGAATATTCTTTATTGCATGTACACCAAGGATTACATAAGAGACTTATAAAATAACAGTACAGTACAAGTGGCGGCCTTATCACTAAAAGTAATTTCTTCCAGACAACCTTACGATGGAAAGCTGCCAAATTAGTTGTCATGTAATTTTAGAAAACCCACCTTTCACTCTCCTTTTTAATACAATAAATATTTTTAGACACCGAGGGGAGTTATCCACAAAATAGATGATGATGATGGTGAGATTAGTGAAGGGTAAGATGAACGTTAGGTGCAACCGGCGAGTAAGAATGCAGCAACAAATAAATGAAGTAACAGTAAACAATTAATGGATTTTTCAACAAAATTTTAAATAGAGCAACAACTTACCTACTCGCTAACTTTAAAGGAAAGGAAAAACCTCGGAAGGAAACCTAAGTGTCTGCAGTGTTGACATACCTCAGCGCATGAAATTACGCCTATGCCCTACAGTTGGACGTATAGTGTGCATTATTATTACTAAGAAAAATAACTTGATTTTCAACTAACCCTTTAAACTTCCAAAGTAGGTACCATAAATTACGACACATTTACGTTTTTTGTTCCACAACCCGGACTTAGCTCCCGTGGTGGACTACAGCCTACCCTTCCTGCGATGTAGGAAGAGATCCGTGCCCCAGCAGTGGGGACATACCAAGGGTAGATATATAATAATCATCAACTTTATTTGCAAAACAACATTGCACGAATGCCGAAACTTCACCAAACGTAATTCTATTAGAATCTCAAGAAGCACCTGCTCTCACAATAGACCTACACGGAGCACAAGAAGCTTAGTCCTATATCGCGATGGCAAGTCACAAGTACTGGAGATGTCAGGACAGACTTGAACAAGTTAGGTGTTAGCACGGAATCCGGAATGAGTTCAAAACTGGGCCCTTACTACGCGCACAGCAAAGCGCCGCTCGATAATGGTATATTTTAAAAAGTACATTTTTAAAATATACCCCAGTATAGTGGTGTTTTATTCTTCCTATGACCGGGCAATATATGTATTATTGTTATCAATAATACTTGTATTGCACTTAAATTTTAAGAATAATATCGTATAATTCGGCGGACTTAACGCCATAAACATTTACTACCAGTCATCCGCAGAAGGTAGAAGAAAGAGTGCGTGGTAGGCGCGCAAAAATAAAAAAAACTTACACACGTTTAAAAATATACTCGTCTAAATGAAATTAAATAAACTTACACATATATTACAATAGAACTGTATATACCGGAAAGAACAGATACCCGTATTGATACGTAGTAACGTGGCGTGCGATGGCACATGTAGTTATATGTTGATGTAACTACCTAACATTGTAATATTTGAAGACGCTAGCTTCGAAATAAACTAGAAAAACAAAAAATAAGCAGCAAACAAATGAAATTAGTCTATAAACATTCTAAAGTAGATCCCAGGCCTTCTTTTAGAAAGAGCGAGGGAGTATACTCTGTTTTTAAAATGATTTTATTTATTTATAAATCAAAAGTTTGCTTTTAACTGTATTAGTTTACTTAATAATTTAGTATTAGGTACTTTAGATGTTTTGTTTAAATAATTAGTAATATACTGTAAGGTGTACTCTTTATTTTTTGAATATCAATGGCAAACGAAATCCTTCTTTATAGTGAAAGGTTTGTTTTAACTATTTAAAAGACAAATAACAGCCTCACAAAAAACACGAACGATAGTCTTAAAGTTTAAAAGACCTAAAGTCTTTCAAAGTTGCAATGTTTTATAAAATCCTTTAAATAAGAAAATAACGCCTACACAACACAATGACTTATTCCAGGCAATGACATCACAAACAAGGAAATACACCGTCTAGTGATGAATTATGGCGGCCTCCAGCAGGAATCGAACCCACGCCTTTTATTTCGGAAATCAGGCTACACCATTGAGGTAGTCAGTTTTCAGGTTTAGTGTCAATTCAATAAAAATCATGGTTGTAATTAATGTTTCTATCTATCAATAACACTTTATTTATAATTAGACATTTTACTAATCATCAACCCATTATGTCCCCACCGAGGGGCACGGGTCTCTTCCCTGAGGAAGATATAGGCCATACTCCACCACGGTTGCCAAGTCCGGATTGGTGGATTGGTGTTTGGTCCGTATTTACTCGTAACTAATACTGGGCGCATAATACACCGTTTGAAAGCTGTAAGGCGTAGGCGAAGCTACGTATCTCGATTTAGAGTTTTAGACCGTACATTATCCGACGTAATTTAAATTTCATTCAAATTTCTTCCTCCATATCGGCTTTGGGGAATACTTTGGCGATATTTAAATTGTTTCGTTGGATTTTTGCGCCGAGGGAGTTTTGAAACGATTTTCTCGATAGGTTCAATATCTCTTCGACGTGCAGTAACTAGTTATACAGGGTGTACCAAAGTACCTCTAACTTTATATGTTTTTGTTGACAGTTTTGCACTTGACATTTATCTCGCCTGAGCCGCGTTTCATGAAACAACATTCGGAGTATTTTTGTGACATTTCGTTGTACATTGCGTGGTCGAGCCTTCTTCATTGTTAATGGTTATTCGACATTGCAATGTGTATAAAATTATAGAACATTTATTATAGCAAAAATACATCACAGAAACTAAATAACCAGAAAAAATTATACAATCAAATAGAAAATGAGCAAGAAATAAACGAAATACGCAATAGACGAAACAAAAAAAGACAAAGGTATGTCTAAATTGCCACAAAGAGCAGTTGACTCAACGTTGACGTCTGACTTGACGTTGTGCTGAGGGAGTGAGCCCTCAGCGCTGATTATCATAGCAAACCATGAATTGTAGTTTTATCACAATAAACCCCAACCAAATAGACTGACTATTTGGTTGGGGTACCAAATATACTTACCTCGACGTGGTGTAATCTTTTGACTTGATAATCATGAAACATGCCCGTAGTCATATTTCATGATTATCTATTAACCCTAAATTACAAAACACACATCACAGCACAGAACGGACGTGGGACAAGGGCGCGGAAAAGTCGTGGCACAGAATTTGGGCCCTCGCCCCATCCTTTTCGTGAGGCCTTCTAAGTGTTCCCTTCCCTTCAGTGTGTTTTTTGTGAAAAAAATAATGCAAAGACGACGTTTTTTACTGTGCCCTCGAAGCATGTCGTTTCTGTGTGAAAAAAGTCTTATAGTCTCTAAAAAAAAAATTTGGTTGCAACGCTTGCGACAGCTTTGCCGTTCTAATCACAGGGAAGAATTGAAACGTTCTCTGCTGTAAATATATTATAACACTTAGTGCTATGCTCGCCTTTTTTTGGAACATGCGCGTTCGGATGCAGGATGGGTGACCGTCCCGTGACTATCGCTAGTGGTATTTTGGTTCCGTGGTGGTTCCGTGCCCTTCCGTACTTCGCAAGGCACTTTAAGCCGTTGGTGCTGACTGTCTTAAAGCCTTAAGGGCGGCTTGAATCCCCCAACCTGAACTTAGCCCCTGTGGTGAAGTATGGCCTAACCTTTCTGCGATGTAGGAAGAGACCCGTGCCCCAGCAGGGGGGACATATAAGGGCTGTTATTGTAATGCTACTTCAATCAACGTTTGACGCAAGTTCTCCATTAATTTAAACTCCATCCATCCATTTAACAGCAAGCATCAATGCATCCATACATTGGCGACACAAAGGCTCAACCTCCATGTTAGTGGCCCATCAAGTTGGCCGACGTACGTTTATATTTCCAAAAATGTTTCAGACACAAAGCCACGAAAGACCTTTTATCTGTCACTCCAGTTTGAAGGAAGTCCTCATTAAGTCAGTAAATTGCCAATTTATTTAGATACAAGAATAATCCGGGCGTCTAAACTTTCTCCGCTTACTTATATCGCACGAAAGTTAATAAATCATTCAACAAAAACGCCGGAACGCAAAGTTAACTGTGATGCGGCTGTACTCGTTCGGCCAAACGAACGGTTGATGTGCACCGTTGACTTTAACTGTAGTTAAAATCAACACGAAGGTGACTGGGCACCGAAATCACAAAACTATAGGACAGAAGGCGGAGCCTTTGAGCGTAGATTTTGGTAATGTACGAGTATTATAGTTTCTGCCTAATCAACTCATGCTATTACTGAAAGAAGGAAAGAAAGACGTTATTTTATTAAAACAACACACATCACAGAAAAAAATAAACAGGTTATTGGCATAATATGAACAACACTGCAGAGCACAGGTTCTCTCAGAGAGAGCTAAATCACAACGCGTGCCTACCACGAATTGATGATCTAAGCGCTGATTAATGTGAACACCTGTGAGGTGAAGTCCTCACGCTATTTTTCTTCACCCCGTTGACGATCGCTAATTATTTCATCACCTTTGCCCACTGCTGGGTATAGATCACTACTTCGGTTCGCTATTTCCACACACATGCCCTCTGCAGCCCTTGTAATATTATTCGACTATCAGGCTACTTCAGGTTGCTATTTTAAACTACAAGTTTACGTTAATCAAAAACAAATTCATTGATTCTGGGAATCAAAACCAGTCCCTCTTGCCTCTTGCTTACACAACTTATTGATGTGCCACGGTTTCCTGTCATCATCACCATTACCCCCCCCCCCCCCTCTGCCCACTGCTGGGTATAGGCCTTTTCCCCATCAGGCTATCCTCCTGCACACGCTGACCTGACCACATTGTCCAAACATTCATCAATAGTTTACTGTCAGTTAAGCAGTCACGGTGACGTCGGGCCCCCTTAATTCGTTTTTCCATGATCGCCGGCCCCGGCAGACAAAGTTTCCTGTCTTTACCTCGGCGATGGCATGGCAGTATCGATTTATTTTTCTTCGCCGTAATGCCGCCAAATAGGTTTTGCCCCCAGCTCCGCGTGGCAGCTGAGAAAACTGTCAGGTAAAGGGTTTCCACGTTCATTGTTAAATAAATCCAATGCGCTTTGAAACATTCTTATGCTCAAGTACGCGTTGGTTCTAACTGAGAATGCATGAGGTGATTTTTGTGCCTGACTGCCTCGTTGGTCTAGTGGTATCACGTCTGATTACCACGCCGAAGGTCGTGGGTTCGATCCCCTAGGAGGACGTTGTATATTTGTACAAATGGCCTCAGTCTGGGTATATTTCCTTGTCTACGATGTCCTAGCTTGGTTACTATTGCACCAGGTATCCTAGTTTGCGACCAGGACAATTGATTGTCATGTGTGGAATTAGTTATTATTACTATTGTTATTGTGGTGTGTGGTGTCGGGCTAGAGAATAGCACCAACCCAAATTCTTCCCGCGGGTGTCGTAAAAGGCGACTAAGGGGCACAAACCAGGGGGTGGGCAGCAGCGCCCCCTGCAGTACAATCCCAACAAACTGCGATCCCCAACCCGCATGCCCAGCGTGGGGATTATGGGCATTACGCCCCAATGATGGCACAACCTTGCGCTATGGCGCTCATTAGGGGAGTGCTATGTCCAGCAGTGGACTAATATAGCCTGAAGAAGAAGACTATTGTTTTTTGCTTAAATGACACGTCTTCTTCTTTTTCTTCATGTGCCGTCTCCTATCGGAGGTCGGCAACCAATTCGGCTGTCTTGTTTTCCCCATATAACTGATACTCTGTTGAAACCATTGTCGCAGGTTGTGTACCCACGATATTTTTGAATGACACATCTTACGTAAAATCTTTCTTCGATATCAACCCTTGTATGTCCCCACTGCTGGGGCGCGGGTCTCTTCCTCCATCGCGGGAAGGTTAGGCCATACTCCACCACGGAAGCCAAGTCCGGGTTGGTGGAGGATTGCAAGACAATGGCGCGCCTTACTGTCTGACATGGCTTAACGACTGATATTACATAACAGCCTGCACCAATGGCTTATCGTGCCTTGTGAAGCACGGAAGCTTTTGGAAAAATGCCACTAGCGGTAGCCACGGGACGGTCACCCATCTTGCTCCTATTGTTGCTTAACCCGTTTCCAGCGACCGATCGTTAGAAAGATCAAATTATGTATAGAAAAAATAGTTTAGATTAATAGATTCCAAGTAATAGATTCCAATCACTTTTTTCGACTAGGCCACGAGTGCTTCGCTAGGCCGGTTGCGCTTTATTCAATCATTCCTTGGTCTCCTACGTTACTATGATGTATTTAGCCTGAAGTTAAGAATCCATTACGTATAGTCCTCTTAACATAGTGAGAAAACTCACACTTACTCTTTTTTACACATGGTACTTTCGTTTAAAACCGGATTATGCCGAAACAGCGTAAAAAATTGTTACCTATACCCCTATACGCAAACAAAACCGACAAGCAAACAGACATCGTGTCTATCAATATAAAAATTCGTCCACCAAATTCTGGTGACCTGAAGTCACCATACCTTTAGCCCGACGGCGCGTGCCACCTGTAGTGTCCCCTGAAAAGTTGCCACACGTCTCCTTTTACTTTTTTATTGAACCAAGTTTGGCAAGCCAGTCTCTCGTACCAGGTTGTGTTTGACGGCCGTTCGCTTGGAAATTTCTTTTCTTTTACGGTTTAAAAAGACTTTTTTATGCTTTCGAACAGTAAAATACTTAAAGGAAAGTTTATCGAGGTAAGTAGTTCGTTAAGAATTCCGAAGAGTGTATAGCTGTGCAGTTTGATGGACAATGGACCTGCCTCCGCTGCACGATACCGCGACAAAAGTTTTTATCGTCTTGTCGCATAGTGCTGTCCTGCTCTATGGTGCCACCAATGGAAGAAAATCATAACTTGTTTTATAATACTTTTTTTTTTAAAGTAAACATCAAAAATCTTCATATCTTTGACAACTATTTTTAAGAACATATACAGCCTCGAACGTAGCATCAACATCGTAGCACATTAATCGAGTTCTGTTAAACGGCCGTTTTTGGCGGAAACCGATTAAAGTTGATCTTACATCCTTGACATTGTAAAATAATTATATTCTTTTTAATGCACTAACGTAATACAGAGAATATTGTAAAGAGGTTCGAAATTTCACTGATGCCGGTGAGTCGCCCATTAGCTCAGTTGGAAAGAGCGCTGGCACGGACAGCCAGAGGTCGCGGGTTCAAATCCCGGCATGGGTGGAATGTTTAGCCTCTAAATAAGTTTTTAAAAAAAGATTTTTTGAAGATTTTCTTACACACTACTGCACGGCACAGGCCTTCTATCCGAGAGACAGAGTATGGGTGTAATCCCCGAGCATGCTCAGTGCGACTTTGAACCTTAATACCTTGACATCATGGTATTTTTTACGCAGCCTTGATACAGCTTTCGATATCCACTCCATGGCTAACTTGAATGAATGAATGAAAATTCTTGATTGCACCAAAAACAAACTTGTACAAAGGCAAGCTTAATACTAGATAGTGTTTTCTTCCAGCTATCGTGATATCTTGGTGTTATGGAAATAAAAATATAATGGAGGTAATTTCCAAACACCCGACATGTATTATACTAATGGGTTTTATAGTTATGACCTTCTCAGTACTGTCCTTCAAAGTAACCATAGATTTCTATTGTTATTTTCAAAGTTACTCTCTGTATAGGCTTCAATTATGAAGCCTGATAACATAAAATAATTAATGTTTATATAATAATTAACGCCTGAGAGTCTGGAAATCCGGTTTCAATCTGTTACCAGCTCGACCTATTAAGCGTATTTGCGCTAACACATCTCTATTATGGATTAGAGCTAGACCGCAGAAAAGGGGGTGATTGACCGATCCTACTTAAATACGGCCTACTTCCGATCTATTTATCTGAATGAAGCACTAGCTAGGGCGGCGGTTCCCAAACTTGGCTTGATATCGAAGATTAGGTACCAACATTATATTAGTAATGAAGCGCTCGTGGCCTACTGGAACGGAACGATCGGAATCAATCACTTGGGTTAAGCAATAACAGGCGCGTCCAGTGCAGGATGTGGCATTTTTTTTTCGAGGGCTCCGTGCGCGGGTGCCGTTGGTACCGGCTGACAAATATACACACTCACAAACGTTCGCCTTTATAATATTAGGGGTTAAAGTATGAAATTGCCGTTTTATTGCAATAGGTTCTTTGAATTGACATAGAATCTTCATGGTTTGAGGTTTTCGAATGAAACTTTTTTCAAATGGTTTCTACGATGTTCTTTTTTTAAAAAATGTGAAACATTTGAATATCGACTTTCAATTGTTTTTGTTATTCAAATTAGACAAGAAAGATGGATACTGCGAAAATTCGAGTGATTTTTGAATACGAGTTCCGACGCGGAACTAACGCGGCAGAAACAGCCCGCAATATCAATGCTGTGTTTGGAGAGGGGTCTACTAATGAACGCACCGTGCGATTTTGGTTTTAACGCTTTCGTGATGGAAATTTCGAATTAAAGAACGAGCCACGAGGAAGACTGCCCACACAGGTGAATAACGATGAATTAAGAGAGATAGTGGAAGCCGATCCTAGTCAAACTACCCAGGAATTAGCGGCATGGTTTAACGGCATTAGTAGACCCTCTCCAAATGCAGCATTGATATTGCGGGCTGTTTCTGCCGCGTTAGTTCCGCGTCGGAACTCGTATTCAAAAATCACTCGAATTTTCGCAGTATCCATCTTTCTTGTCTAAATTGAATAACAAAAACAATTGAAAGTCGATATTGAAATGTTTCACATTTTTTAAAAAAAGAACATCGTAGAAACCATTTGAAAAAAGTTTCATTCGAAAACCTCAAACCATGAAGATTCTATGTCAATTCAAAGAACCTATTGCAATAAAACGGCAATTTCATACTTTAACCCCTACAGCATTAAGTATGACGTGATGTGATATGACGATGTTATAGTGTGATTTATTAATCTGCAACTTTGTTCAATATGTAAAAAATATATAAATACGCATTTGTTGTTGCATATATAACAGGCATGCGATTGCAACCCTGTATGTCCCCACTGCTGGGGCACGGGTCTCCTCCTGCATTACAGGAAAGCCAGGCCATACTCCACCGCGGGGCCCAAGTCCAAGTCAAATATTAATATTTTAAAAAATATATTAAAATATTAATATTAATTCTCTAATGTATTAGTCCAGTTCATCCGAAGGTTGTCTGGAAGAGATCACTTTTAGTGATAAGGCCGCCGTCTGTACTCTTAGGTTAAGAAATATCTGTAAAATTTCCATTTTTATGTACAATAAAGTGTTCTCTATCTATCTATCTAATATTTTTTTACGTAGCCTATAAACGTCGTGCTACAGGACAGAGACCTTCTCTTAAAAAAATTATATATTAATATATTATTTTTTATATCAACTCTTGTATGTCCCCACGGATGTTGCACGGGTCTCTTCCTGCATCGCAGGAAGGTTTGGCCATACTCCACCGGGGCCAAGTCCGAGTTGGTGGAGGATTGTAAAACAGTGGCGGGCCTTACTGTAAGAATTTATCAAGCCACACATGAGGCGTCTGACACGGCTTAACAACTGCCAGTACATGATTGCTGGCACTAAGGGCTTAACGTGCCTTACGAAGCACGGAGGAACTCGAAAAAATGCCACTAGCATTTTTTTTTTCATTTTCATTTCGTTAGTCACGGGATGGTCACTCGCCCTACACCTGTCCGCGCCTGTTGTTGCTTAACTCAAGTGATTGATTCCAATTGCAATCACTCGGTTCGACTGGGCCACGAGCGCTTCACCAACCAACACGTAGGTAGATCATTTTAGAAATAGTGAAATAACTTTGAGAACCTTTGCGCCGGAAATTGGCCTTTCACGCTTATGTGAGAGGTATTATTATTTCCCCCGCCAAAAATATTTTTGCGCCTGCTATATCTCTAGTATATTCCTGATCTATTATTCAATAAACATATCCCGATGGCCGGGAGGATTACCTGTATTATTACCAAATGTTAAAGCGAAGCGAAAATTTCTGGATTGATATAAGCATCAGAAAGCACCTTTATTGCGCAATCTGTTAAAAACTGAAAATTAAAAAAATCGACAAACCCGGCGAAATTATGAAGGCAATTAAAAAGCTAAAACGTAGTGGATACTCTTTGTTAAAAAACACTAAAAAGGTTGCGACTTAATAATATTGTAACCTTTTTAGCGTTTTTTTTTGTTTCTTTCACTGAGTCCGGACTAGACAGAGACAGAGGACGGTTATGTACGACCTTTACGGTAAAAAAGTTACACAGATGCGATTAGCTGTCAACGTCATTTAGGTATTTTTTCATTTAGTCTATGTTTTAGTTTGTGATCTGTAAGAATTGTAGATCCCTCTACGGTAAGAAGTCTGTAATCCGAGTGAGAGACAACTCCCTTTGTGAGTGTGGTTTGGACGATGGCTCCGCAGAACACCTGCTTTTCAGTTGCCCCAATCTCCGGTTTTCTCTTATGGATGTCCTGCCTGATAACATTATCCGACCTACTAATCTTAAACTTATCCTCTCCCAGGCAAATACCCCTCTTGTTTATATTATAGGTAAATTTCTTTCAGACAATAATATCAAACTTTAGTTTTTTCAAAATTTTACAAAAATAATAAGGGGAAAAAAAAGACAAACAGTTCTTATTGACTCAAAATTCTGACCGAGCCTTGTTCGCTTGTGATTGGCTATAGTCTTGTCTAACACGTGATATTGGCGAAGTTGTACAGGACAATCAGTGCACTGAGTCCATAAAACAGAATTGAATTGAAGAAGTCTGTATTGGGTTGTTTTCGCTATCGGAGGTGCAACAAATATTAAAGCAAAATATCCCTTGTTTTGCCGTGAAACTCACGTAATTATGTGAAGAATTATACAAAACCTTTTAAAATTGTAGGGCAAAATATTTAGGCAAATAAGCAACTTTGCCCCTCAACCAATAAGTGTCTACGAAATTGCTATTTTCCTGCAAACATTGTTGATCGAGAGTATTCGACCCGGTAAACAATGCGGGAAATTCGTTTTATTAACTAAGAACCATTTTAAAGGTAAAAATTTGCTTTTGTCACACGTTGTTTTGAATTGGTCCAAAATTTTATGAAAATTCCATAGAACTCGTGCAAAATCAAATTGTTCATTAGGGTTTCCCAAATTCAAATTACATTTTAAACTTGTCAACAATTTTATACTTGACTAAAAATGGCGCTGTATGAAACTGGCGTCGCGGCAGGGCCGCACGGAAAGGACGTGGGATAAAAAATATTTATTGCACTATTAAAAAAAAAAGTACAGTACAAAGGCGAATTTAATGCTAACAGCATTATCTTCCACTAAACCTTAGTGTTGCTGAACTACAAATATATAGGGTAGTGCTTCCATGAATATAATAAACAGAGACATCAACATATTACAGTAAAATTAAACCTAAATTTAAGGGTGCTGTGGTGAGGGGGAGGTGAGGGGGGGTAGTACATATATACGCGCAAAAGATGTGTCGTAATAAGAAGTCTGACCGTAAAAAAGTTTTTTTTTTTAATTTTTAAAACTTTGTAGTTCCAAAATTGAAGTAACCGGCCACTATACGCACCACTATCCACACAACACAAGGTTAGCTGGTAGAAAATAGTCATTAGCATTAACCTCGCCTTTGTACAAATAAGCTTGTAGCGCTATAAATAAATCTAAAAGTAAAACTAATTAACTTTAATTTTAAATTCACCTTATCGTGGACAAACTAAAACGCTGTCAGCCATTGTGTTATTTAGAATTACTCTATCATGACGTCACGTAATTACAAATACGTAACGTAACAAAGGGCACATAACGCAACGTAACCCTTAGCGATTTAAGTGTGCGTGTGTTAGTAATATGAGGTTAGGTGTGATTGTGTGTATGTGTATACACACCATACGTGTGTTTGTGTGTATAAGTTTCATCATTCATCATCAGGCTCTATTAGTCTACTGCTATATATAGCCCTCCCCCAAATGATTGCTATAATGCCCTGCCTTCAGCTTCCCGCATCCAGCATCTGACTGCAGTTTTTCGCAGATCGTCATTCCACCTGGTCCAAGGGCGTCCTGCATTACGTTTGCCGATACGCGGAGTGTATAAATTTGTGTGATTTCAATCCCGCACTATAACGATTCATGACATTACAGCACTAAAACATGGCAATGACGGCCCAGCAAGAAGTGGCGAAGCTTCGGGAGCTGGAGGAGAGAATTAAAGCGCCATCCATTTGGGGCAGGGTACCTTGCGGACTGAGATTTGAAGACCTACAGGTATTATCATTTTCCTAGCCTATTTTTGTCTATTGCTGCAGGGCATGAGCATGTAACGGTGCGAATCTCTTTTCACAATTTTTTTATATTTCTTTAATTCTGTCTATCATTTAAAAAAAATAATTACGTCACCCATTTTTGACATTTCCCTCATTTTTAGCATTACTAAAGGAAGGCCAATGAGACGAGATAAAGAATGTAAACAAACGGCCTGAAGGGTTGAAGGTGAAAAAGAACCCGGATTGCTAATTTAATAATAGATATTTATTCGACAAAAAGGACAAGCAGCTGATACACAAGAGGTCAAGGACAAGAGAGAGTGAATAACCTAGATAAACGATATTTGACAGATGACAAAACGTTCCGTTATTAGAAATGATAACAATCTGCGTTTGAAGTTTAACTACGTTCCAACACCTGCCCTTAAACTAAAACGCATAACAAATGCATCTTAAATCAATATAGATACTAACAGGCTTTATCTATAATTCTCAAACATAGTTATAAAACTACAAAAATAACTAAATATCGGATAACAAAATTTGTATGTTTATATACAAAAATATGTTTATTAAAATGTATACTTAAGACAACTCACCAAACAATTAACACTGTTATAATTTTCTTATGGATAAATGAGACAAGAATTTGTTAAATTTATCCTTAGACAATGGTTTTGTAAGTAAATCAGCTGTCATATTTTCAGTACAAAGATATTCAATATGCACTAAACCCTTTTTGACAATATCTCTAATAAAATGATGTCTTACATCAATGTGTTTTGTGCGAGCATGAAACATACAATTTTCGCTTAGTCTTTGAGCTGACTGATTGTCATTATACAAAGTAGGTACACAACTAACTTTTAAACATTCATGGTAAAGAGTACGAATAAACAAAGACTCTTTACAAGCGTTAGCAAGTGCCATATATTCAGCCTCAGTGCTGGAGAGAGCTACGGTCTTCTGCTTTCGAGATTCCCAGGAGACCACAGAGTTACCTATTTTAAACAAATAACCAGTATACGATTTGCGATCGACCTCGCAACTTGCCCAATCTGCATCAACATAACCACAGACATCAAGGCTAGATTTGTCATAAATCAGACGATAATCAATTGTCCCCTTTAGGTACCTAAGCACCCTCTTGGCAGCCTTCCAGTGGATGTCAGCGAAACAGTCATTAAATTGACTCAGAAAACTTACAGCATGTGCTATGTCTGGTCGGGTACAAACTGCAATGTACATAAGGCATCCAATTAAATTTCGATACTCACAGTTTTCAGACTTCTTTTCTGCTTTGTTAAGTTTCAGTCCAACCTCCATTGGTGTCGCAATTTGTTTGCAGTCCTCCATTTGAAACCTGCTCAAAACACTTTTAATATAGTCAGTTTGATCAAGGGTAATAGTATTCCCTTTTTCTCTACAAACTCGCATACCTAGGAATTCATGAACAGTTCCTAGATCTTTAATTTCAAACTCCTTCATTAATTGTTCTTTGATTTGCTTTTTCTCGTTGTCTGAAGATGAAAACAGCAAAATGTCGTCGACGTACAAGGCGATAATAGTTAATTTATCATGTACATATCTAAAGTAAACGCAGGGTTCCACTGTAGATTTCTCAAAATGCATATTTTCTATGAGGACTCCATTGATTTTCTCGTACCAACATTTCGCCGCTTGCTTGAGACCATAAATGGATTTGTTTAATTTATAGACTTGGTTTTCCTTCCCCTTTACAACAAATCCTTGTGGTTGGTCCATGACTACATTCTCGGAGAGATCCCCATTAAGAAAAGCAGTTTTGACATCTAATTGATCAATATCTAGACCTTTTTGTGCTGCAATAGCAAACAACATCCTTATTGTGGAATACCTAACGACAGGTGCAAAGGTTTCCTCATAGTCAATGCCATATCTTTGTGTAAATCCCTTTGCAACTAATCGTGCTTTATATTTCAATATCTGTCCATTGAGACCTCGTTTTATTTTAAAGACCCATCGGCATTTCACTGGTGTCTGTCCCAGCTGTAACTCAGTTAGTGTCCAGCAATTGTTTTTATGAAAAGATTCATACTCATCTTTCATAGCCGCACGCCATTTTTCAGCATTTTTGCCACCAAGCGCTTCCTTCACTGTTCTTGGCTCATCGATTCCACTGATCACTGACAGCGCCATACCAGCATAGCCCTCAGTGTCTGATAGACTTGCAAAGCTCTGCGATCCTTCTGTATCTTCAGACGTTTCCTCTGGAACATAAGTTTCATCCAGGGGATCATCTGGACTAAGAGTGGAAGACTGGCCTAAGTCAGCGTCATTCAACATGTATAGCTCTTGTCGTCTTTGTCGTGGCTTAGTTATTGTGTCATCAGACAGATTAATATCATCAGGCCCAGCTTGTAACTGGTCCTCATTGAATGACTCTGGCTTAGACAGTGGGTAGTTTGTGCTTACAGACAGCACATCACTGTCAGCAATGTTATTTGTGACAATAGGGGACATCAGTGAAACATTATTCAAAATATCATCATGTGACACAACCTCCTTTGGCCTGTTTGAAATAAATTTGTTTTCAAAGAAAGTAACATCTCTAGCTACTATGAGCGACTTTGGGCATTCAGGATCCATGAGCCTGTAACCCTTACTCTCTTCACAGTAACCTACAAATATATGTAGTTTACTTTTTGAGTCTAATTTCTTTCTGTTTTGTTTTTGTACTAAGGCATATGCTTGACAACCAAATATTTTTAAATGGCTGAGGTTTACCTTATTTCCTGTCCATTTTTCTTCAGGAGTCACTCCCAAGACCGCCTTGGTCGGTGTTCTGTTCTTAATATAGACAGCTGTTTGTACTGCCTCAGCCCAGAACCGATTATCCAAGCCTGCGTCCTGGAGCATGCAGCGTGCCTTCTCCACGATTGTCCTGTTTGCTCTCTCGCTCACACCATTCTGAGCAGGCGAGTATGGGACTGTCTTGTGGTGAATGATGCCATGCTGCTTAAAGAAGACCTGGAATTTATTATTTACAAATTCAAGACCATTGTCACTTCTTACTATTTTTATTTTCTTTCCTGTCTGTGTTTCTACAAGAACTTTAAATATTTTAAAAGTCTCAAACACCTGATCTTTTGTTTTAAGAAAATAAACAAATGTTCTCCGGGTATAATCATCTGTAAAAGTTAGAAAATACCTAGAGCCTCCAAAAGATGGACAAGACATTGGTCCACACACATCAGTGTGGATAAGACCTAACTTATCGTTAGCTCTATTTTGTGACCTTTTAGGGAAAGGAAGTCTAGTTTGCTTCCCCTGAACACAAGCTACACATGATTGATAGTTAGTATCATCATAATCAATTCCAACAGCCATACCTGATTTCATGACGTACATACTCCGTGAGTTCAGGTGGGCCAGACGTCGGTGCCATGTTTCTTGTGTTTCCTTGGACTGGTGCTGACAGTCCTCTGTAGTCTCCCGGGATACTGCTCCAGCATGGCCCGGCAAGTCTGACAACTGTGTCGCCGAACACTGAGCCTGGACAACATCCTTAGACTGTGCACTGCAACTTAATGCAAACCCTATTGTGTCTAGTTGGTAGACACCATTCGAACAAGTGGCAGTTGCTAACACTTCTTCATTGTCATAGATTTTGCAAATTTTGTTATTGAATAACACCTTGTAACCCTTCCTAGTCAGCTCGCTTACAGATAATAAGTTATGAGATAACCTAGGAACATAATGTACATTAGTTACAGTTCGCACACAGTTTTTCAAAGTAATTTGTACACTTCCTTGACCTGCAGTTAACAATTCATCACCATTTGCAACATTAACTTTCAGTACCTTAGTCGACGAGAAGCTGCTCATAACTGCTTTATTATTGCACATGTGGTTCGTTGCGCCGGAGTCCACATACCACACATCACTTCTCAGGTTGGTTGAAAGTGCTGAAATAAGAGCCTTTGGCGACTCTTCTTTCACGGATGACTGCTTCTTTGCTTTCTGCATACACTGCTTTGTTATATGCCCCAACTGTTTACATCTAAAACATCTTACGGTTTTCCTCACTGCTAAGGCGGTGGCAACATCCTTGTCATCACGACGCTGGTGTTCCTGAAGAAGTTTTGACTTAACAACTTCACTTGACAATTTCATGTTGTTGTTCTCAAGTGTCATTATCAGTGGGTCGTACTCTTGCGGCAACCCACTAAGCATAATGACAGCCACAAAATCATCTTCAAGAGGAGAACCTATGTCACTTAGCTGCTGTACAATCTCGGTAACCGTGGATAAGTAGTTGTCCATATTGTTGTCCCCGAGCTTGGTTCCAAAAAGACTTCGAAGAAGGCCGAGTCGTCTACATAGCTCTCTGTCTTCATATGCAGCCCGCAAGTTCGTCCACGCTGCCTGTGCATTCACTGCATTACGTACGTGAGGATACGCTGTTGGTTGAACGGCCAAGCAGATCTTCGCTAATGCTCTCATGTCCCTCTTCGTATCTGGAGTCGTGTCCGCAGGTGGTTCCACGCAATCCCACAAGTCCTCGTGGATGAGAACCATCTTCATAGCGAACTTCCAATTGTGGTAGTCGTTTATACCTTTCAGTTTTTCCACTGGGAACACGTTGGCCTTATCGGCGCCGGCCATTATGTGTGCCCTTGTACTTGATAGTAGAAATTTCAAGTTACAACGAAAAACTTCCGGAACTATGATTTTGAGTAGACAGATACCGAAACTGGGTCCATAACCTGAAGGGTTGAAGGTGAAAAAGAACCCGGATTGCTAATTTAATAATAGATATTTATTCGACAAAAAGGACAAGCAGCTGATACACAAGAGGTCAAGGACAAGAGAGAGTGAATAACCTAGATAAACGATATTTGACAGATGACAAAACGTTCCGTTATTAGAAATGATAACAATCTGCGTTTGAAGTTTAACTACGTTCCAACACGGCCCGTTACTGAGTTACATTGCGATAGTGAGCGATTATTATCTCTGTCCTTGTCACACGTATGCGGTAATGGCGTCATTTGATCGACGACAGCTGTCGTTGCGTATTTCGTGGTACAGGAAAACTTTCAGTACAGTAGTTGTCAACATTTGGTGTCATCCACTATTATGTGAACTATAATAGTTCATTCCTGTTTAGATTGCGTTTGAAGTGATACATATTTTTTCGTTTCCGTATTTACCAAGTTTATTAATCCGTTACCGTTAGTTTTCTTGTTGATTTTTGCTGTTATTGTAATTAAATGTTGGTTTTAATTATGGAATCATAGCCTGGCGGCTTTAACTCAGTAACGGTCAATTTGTTTACATTCTTTATTTCGTCTCCTTGGCCTTCACTTTCTTTAGACCTGACTATTTTTACCTGCTTATTCCGTTTTATCCAGTTTTCTGTTTTTATTATAAATATAATAATAATAATAATATTGGCCTTTTTGCATCTACTTAATGAGATGATTTATACAGCGTCCAGTGGTATCTTCACTCACACTAGATGGGTGAAGGGACCACTCCGACGCTGTAGTGCCTGGGTCATGGTTTTTATAGATGGTGTAGGCTTGCCCAGCACCTATACCATCCTGACAGCCTAATCGGCCTAGCCCACAGGAAAGACTAGTCAATACGTGCGGAGCCAACCAAGCTGCGGGTTTCCTCACGATGTTTTCCTTCACCGTTAGCGTGTGGTATTGCGACTACAAATTCGCAAATGTACGTAACTTTGAAATTAAACAAATTCATTGGTACATGCCCGCACTCGGGATCGAACCTGGGGCTCTCGCTTGCCAGTCTATGGTTCTACCCACTGAGCTACCACCGCTCCTTATAAATATAACATACTATAAATTAAGTACAAATTTGAAGTCGTTCCAGTTTTATTATTTATTAAATTTATTATTATTTAGTAAAAGTACAACATCACAAGCATTATCTCTGAGAGAGATTATGGGCTTAATTAAGCCCACGGGTCCCTACAGTAGAATGGTAATTTCAAGCGCTGAGTTATGTGAACATGCCAGTGAATCACGGCCTATGTAAAAAAAAATGAATTTATAATGCTTTAGCATTTAAAGTTATTAATGGCAATCATGGACCCTTATGCGTATAGGTGGTATCTAATGTATTAGATTTAAGAGGACTTGAGAAAAGATGGTCAGAGTGGAGTTTTTTTTTCCCGCTGCCTTTTTCTCCACTACATTACGGCCCGAAGGCGGCGGCTTTCACTTTCATGTTACATTGTACTTTGACATTCAGCAAACAGAATGTAAATTCTTTACGTTGAAATAAATTGAATTGAATTGAATTAAATCAGGTTTTCTCACGATGTTTTCCTTCACCCAACAAGTACCTACTGCTGATACTATATCTTCACAAATGTACGTAACGTAAGTTTCTCAACCAGGATTAACCATCATCATACGATTGTAAGAATTTTTTTTACAGGATAAGCGATACGAAGAGGCTGTGCGATTTCTGAAGAAACACTATCTCCCTGAAGAAGTAAGTATAGATAACAGTCATCTTGTAGATCACAACATCTTTTAATTCTAACGTCTATCTCTATCAAAACGATTTCGATTCGATTTCAACCCTGTATGGCCCTACTGCTGGGGCACAGGTCTCTGCCTGCATTGCAGGAAGGTTAAGCCATACTCCACTACGGGGGCCAAGTTCGGGTTGGTGGAGGTTTGTAAGACAGTGGCGGGCCTTACTGTCAGAAGTTATTAAGCCACCTATAAGGGCTCTGACATGGCTTAACGACTGTCATTAGATGACAGCGGACTCTATCATAACATTAAGCTATATTACTTATGTGTATAGATTTTTATTAAGATATCTATCGTATGTTAATTTTAGTCTTGGTTTACTGAGACAAGGTTGTTATTTAGGACCTTTTTAGTATTTTATTGCTTCTCCTACTCTCTAAGGCTTGCTGGAAGCAATCTCTAACAGAGATATGCTCGCCTTGGTATATGTTATTTCTTATGTTATGTCCTATAATATCCTATGATACTCGTAAATAGTAAAGATAACGTGGCAAACTACAGCATGAGTTTATCTATAGTTAATATTATTTTTAATGCACTAACCCGTGCTAAGGACAATCTTAAAAACCTATTTAAAGGCTAAAAATTCCACCCATGCCGGGATTCAAACCCGCGACTTCTGGCTATCCGTGCCAGCGCTCTTTCCAACTGAGCTAATTGGCGACTCACCGGCATCATTGAATTTCGAACCTCTTTACAATATTCTCTGTATTACGAACTTTTTTTTATCTATAGTACGTCATTCGTTTTTAGTTAGTTGCCGTTTCGATTAGGGGACGTAGTGACATAATCAGCCGGTGTCAGTCCACTGCTGGGCACAGGCCTCTCCCAAGATACGTCACTGAGACCGATCTTCGGCTCTCCTCTTCCAGTCACTGCCCGCCGCTTTGCGAATGATACCGACTAATTATGAAGATGATGATTGGTAAAGTGTACTAAAGCCTAAAAGGTTTGTTTGTACACTTTATTGAACAATAAAACCACATGATTATATTATTTTTAATGCACTAACCCGTGCTAGGGACATTTTTAAAAACCAATTTAGAGGCTAAAAATTCTTCCCATGGCGGGACTCGAACTCACGACCTCTGGCTAATCGTGCCAGAGCGCTCTCCTAACTAAGGTAATGGGCGACTACCGTCATCAGTGAAATTTCGAACCTCTTTACTCTCTGTATTACGTACAGGCAGCAACATCTGGCTGAAGTAATTTACACCACTTGCAGCCCCGAGTACCTACTTTGCAGTTAGACAAGTTGATATAAAAATTACGTTAAAAAATTAATTAACATACAAAGTGATAAAAATTACGTACAAGAGCGAACTTATACAGAAATAGGGTTTTATAGACCCCTCGGACGTCTGTGAGGCACGGAATTTTATTTTGAATTTTGTGAAGTCTCAAATTTTCCTGCTACTGTCGTGGCAAGCTGTGTCCGTGAGTGTTCAAAAATCCGCAGAAAATCCCGCGAAAATTAAAACTAAAGTGGAGGGGCGAATGAACAAACCCAGCTGGCTACCAAGTGCGCGCTTAATTAGAAAACTGACTGAAAAACGAAGTTGTGTTTGGATCTAACGTTTTGATCCGGGTTCGTTCGTAGCATCTGCTTCTATACTATTAAGTACATCACATGGCATCACACTAATAATATAAAGGCGAAAGTTTGTATGTTTGTTACTTCTTCACGACTATTAGATAAATCAGCCATTAGAATATACTTTGGCTTGTTATCTTTGGGTATAGCTTATACTACGGGACAATTTAAAATTAATAAAATACAGAAATATCAGCGAAATCAACATGGTTTTTTGTATTTTTAATATTATCACACTTTACCAAAATATATAAGAACATGACAAAAAAACTAGGGTGAAATTTATAACGATTACACTAAGATGTATAAGCAAGACAGGCAATTTGTACGAAATCCATGTTGGAAATGAACAATCCATCGATTTTTTCATCGCAGTACGCGCAGTGATTTTTTTACGATAATAAACAGTGCGATTTTAAAATCGTGTCGCAAAAGTTAAAATCGTAGTGCGCACCTGGCCTAAGCCTAGTAGAGAAAAGATTGTACATGCTCACCCTTAGAGCTACTACATAATCGATATCGATATGGATATAAACCCTTGTATGTTCCTCACTACTTGGGCACGGGTATTTTCTTGCATGGCAGGAAGGTTAGGCCATATTCCAGGGCCAAGTCCAGATAGGTGGAGGATTGTAAGACAGTGGGTCTTACTGTTAGAAGTTATTATGCTTATCATCAAGAAGTTGTCAAGTTATAAGGCGTCTGACATGGTTTAACGACTGCCATTACGTGGCAGTCCGCACCAACGGCTTAGCGTGACTTGCGTAGTACAGAAGCGCTCGTAAAAAATGCCACTAGTGGTAGTCACGGGACGGTCACCCGTCCTGCTTCTGACCGCGGCTTTTGTTATTCCATATTCACAAATGTAGTAACTGTTTGTGTCGATCCTTTTAAAAGTTTTATCAATTACTGTGTATTTTGGCACGTGTATTTTCGTGTAATGTAATAATGTGTAAGCACTCAACATTATTGACTTAATTTTGTTTTTTAACATAACATAACATTTACATCATTGCTTCTGGCCCGACACTAGGATACTAGTACCCTGGGTCGTGTGTACCAGAAAGAGCGACATCACAAACATGTAAACGTCCAAGACCTGGGGTTTTTTTTTTTTTGTCCCCATCCGGAGTTCGAATCTGGGACCTCTCACATGGTAGGCAGAAGCGCTACCGCTACGCCACAGAGGTTGTGAATTTCCAGTGAATTTCACAAAATAAATTAGTACTTGATTTATTTTCGGAAAAATCCGACCATGTATTGCTTTAATTCGCAAAGCTTAACTTGGTCTAACTCTTCCAACAAAAATCACGTAAGTGAATCTGGAATTAAGTTAATAGTAAGTATATTATTTTTAATGCATTAACCTGCTAAGGAAAATTTTAAAAATCCTATTAGAGGCTAAAAATTCCACCCATGCAGCGAATCGAACCCGCGACCTCTGGCTATCCGTGCCAGCGCTCTTTCCAGCTGAGCTAATGGGAGACTCACCGGGATCAGTGAAATCTCGAACCTATTTACAATATTCTCTGTATTACGTACGGGCAGCGACATCTGGCTGAAGTAATTAGCATCACTTGCAGCCCCGAGTACCTACTTTGCAGTTAGGTTTTACATCGGAATGATATCGCTGTACCCACATGATTATAATAACTGTCATATTTCCACCAAATACCATCAAAATACAGCGAGTAGAGGAAACAGTCTGAAAAAAGACGAATGGCCTCCGTTGTAGGCTTTGTTTACTTAATTAAGGATATTCTGCCCGAGGAGGGAAGTGACCGGATAACAATAAATTTTATTGGAGACTGATAAAAGCTTGTCATTCATTTCGGAGCGTTCGTCTAATTCCTTGGGCCTACCACAGAGTTTTACTGATGAATTATTTTGAATTCAATAGTTTTTTGCAAACATCCCTGTATAGTTCTTTTTTTTAATAAAAACCTAGTCTGCACCTAAGCATTGAGCTTTTAACCATCTTATTCGAGACTATCTTAAAAAGAGGGCTGAAGCAGCTCTGAAATATTCTAATTGTCTTGTGTTCAATGTCTTATAATTTTCAAATTTTCTTTTCTTCTAGCCTAGAAAGCAGAGTCATTGGTACATGCCGGGATTCACACCCACGACCTCCCGATTGAGAAGCCGGCGTTCTACCGCTTTGCTACCACCGCTCCTTAAGCCCTTACACTGATTCTTTCTCTGAGAGAGAGTATAGAGAATGCCTGTTAGATACCCTATATATATTGGCCTTTTTGCATCTACTTAATGAGATGATTTATACAGCGTCCAGTGGTATCTTCACTCACACTAGATGGGTGAAGGGACCACTCCGACGCTGTAGTGCCTGGGTCATGGTTTTATAGATGGTGTAGGCTTGCCCAGCACCTATACCATCCTGACAGCTTAGTCGGCCTAGCCCACAGGAAAGACTAGTCAATACGTGCGGAGCCAACCAAGCCGCGGATTTCCTCACGATGTTTTCCTTCACCGTTAGCGTGTGGTATTGCGACTGCAAATTCGCAAATGTACGTAACTTTGACATTAAACAAAGTCATTGGTACATGCCCGCACTCGGGATCGAACCTGGGGCTCTCGCTTGCCAGTCTATGGTTCTACCCACTGAGCTACCACCGCTGTCAGATACCCTATAGTAAACATAATATTAGTACAAAAACACCGCGGGCAGCTTATTAACTTTTTTTTTCTCACGTACATTGCTAACCGCAGTTTGGACCCGACTGAAAATCAGCGTTGCAACGGACAACTCTGTTTGCAACATTATGCTGAGTCGGGCCCATTTTGGGGGCTCAATACCTATGTATTTCACTATTTTCTTTTCGTGTTGTACAGTTTATTTATTTTTTACCTGTGTCTTAATTGCTTTTTGTGTAATTTTTTTTTTAATGGTTTTGTGTATGTGTTTTTTGTTTTGTTTTGAGTATTGTGTCGTCAAATAAATACTTTTTCTTTCTTCTTTCTTTCTAAATTGTTTGTAGTAAGGTGGAATACGTCACAGTTTCTGTAAACAAGTCTCCTGAATCATTTACTGGATGAACCTCAAAGTTATATTAACTTGATTAAGCCAACAAGTGCAGAGTCGGTCGCTTGCTTGTGAATGTAATTGTTATGCCGTACCTTGAAGCCGGTGAGTTTCTTTTGATAAAATCTTCGAAGAAAACTTTTCTTTGGTCAATTTTTTGCTCCGCGAAAGACAAAAGGGCTGGTAATCTTCGTGCTTCATTAAGTCTTTTAAGGGATTAGAGCGTTTTCGTGCAGTCAATTTATTCTAAAACTAAAATGTTTTCGTTAATACTTTGTAACTTTTCTATTCAAGAGGGAGTGACTTGTAGAGGATTTAAAGGTCACTAACGCACTTATATTTTTATCACTAACTAGCTGACCCAGCGAACTTCGTACCGCCTAACAGTGGAATCTTTAATTTTTCTTTTATTTTCTCTCCCTAAGAACCATCCTCATACTTCAAGGAATATTTAAAAAAAAGAATTAACGAAATCGGTTCAGCTGCTCTCGAGATTTGCGCTTACCAACACATTTAGCGATTCATTTTTATATTATAGAATAATGAAAATGGAAAAAAAGAAAAAATATTTATTGAAAGGAATGGTTGGCAAGACTTCCTTCCAGAAAAAAATTGAACCTTGTATTGACTCTTAAATTTTTTCCTTATTTAACTGTGGTTTAATAATCCATCCTTTCCTGCCTTATTTCCGACTAATGTTTCACCTAGAGCTCACGCAGATCCCTTTACACAAACTCTCTATAACAATTGCACCACTGGACATAATTATGCAGTTAATTCTCGTTATGTTTCAAAGTTTCGATATATTACTCAGCCCCGTCATGAAATCTAAGGCATTACTCGAGATTACTAGGCATCACGTATCGTTCTAAACATTACACTGTTTAACTTGAGAACAAAATCAGTAGCTGAGGCTCAATCACTTAAATTCTACTGAAGCCTTCGAACTTTTGATGCGCTCGATGTAAATTCAGCAAATTTCGTAGCATCGCCTGAAACAGAACGTGTACCACAAACTTCAATCCTTCAAATCAAAAGTGAAGGTTGAGCCGTTAGATTACGTGTAATGCTCGATATTTTTTAGTTTAAGTAGCCTATTAACGTCCCACTGTAGGGCACAAGCCTTATCTCAGAGAGAGAGTAGGGGCTTAATCACCACGCGTGCCCACCGCGGATTGGCAATTTCAAGCACTAGGGTATTTGAACACCTCTGACACTCAGGTTTCTTCACGATGGTTTCCTTCACAGTTAGCGAGTAGTATTGCAACTATAACTTCACACATGTATATAATTTAGAAAACAAAGTAATTGGTACGTTCATAATTGAAGTTCATAATATGACGTGAAACGAACGGTGATGCGCTAAAACGCTCGGCCTAGTGGAACCCAGTGATTGGAATCAATCACTAAGGAACAACAACAGGCGCGGTCAGGTCCTGGATGGGTGACCATCCTGTGACTACTGCTAGTGGCATTTTTCCAAGCGCTTCCGTGCTTTGAAAGCCACGTTAAGCCGTTGGTGCCAGCCATCATGTAATGGCTAAGCCATACCAGAGGCCTTATGGGCGACTTGATAACTTCTGACAGTAAGGCCCGCCACTGTCTTACAATCTTACAATGATGATGGCTGAGCACTGCGTTATGCTCGTGAACGAGTGCTGTTTGTGTTTCTGGCCGCAACACTTGTGTTTTCCCCTATTATTGTGAGACATTTGACTAATGCTTTGGCATTTAGGGTCGTTAATGGCAATCATGAAATCTTATTAGGTTTACATATGGCAACTGATGTATAGGTAGGTATTTGGTTTTAAGATGGTTTGAGAAAAGATGGTCAGAGTGGAGTTTTTTTTTCCGCTGCCTTTTTCTCCACTACAATACGGCCCGAAGGAGGCGGCTTACATTTTACATTGTACATTGACATTCAGCAAACAGAATGTAAATTCTTTACGTTGAAATAAAATGATTTGAATTTGAATCCTCCACCAACCCGGATTTAGCCCCCTTGGTGGAGTATGGCCTTACCTTCCTGCGATGCAGGAGACCCGTGCCCCAGCAGTGGGGACATATAAAGGGCTGATATCATTGCTACTGTAACTTCACACTTGTATATAATTTTGAATACAAAGTAATTGCTACGTTTATAATTGGTGATATGACGCGGAACAAACGGCGATGCACTGTTTTGCATCTGTCTACTTGGGGCGTTCAACCAGCCGATCTCAACAAAACATACCCGGGAAATCTTGCCCTAGGTACAATTGATGTTTTATAATAATATTTTATGCCACACCTGGCAATAAAGTGGCTTTTTCCGCACGCTGCGCGTACAGAAAAAGCCGCTTTCTGGCCAAGTGTAGACATAAAAAGATGTACACAACACGGGAGGTAATAAAGAAAGCTCTCGATCGCATATTTACGTCCCTCGCTTGCAGTTCGGGCCGCAAACTTCTGCGATCTCGGCCTTTCTTTGTATTACCACCCTAGTTGTGTAATGTACTATTTCAGATAACCTACAGATCGGTGAAGTTACACGAAGACAAGGAAGGCAGCGATGAGTTCATTCACAACGCCAAGATCTGGATGAAGGATAAAATGTCTATAGCGGCCATTAAAGAAGGCACGGACAAGCTGGTGGGCGTACTTATTATTCGGATACAGGAGAAACGTACGTGTCCTAAGAACTTTTTTCCAATCTCCGCTATTAGTTAGTTAGGCCTAAGACTTCCGCACTTAGATAGATAGACAGAAAATTCTTTATTGTATGAACACGATATTTTTTTTAGTAGTCACACTCAGTAGTCTTACAAAGCACAGGTTAGCGCAATAAAAAGAATAATAAATAAATATCCATGGACATTATTACACAGTTTAAAAACCTATTTAGAGGCTAAAAATTTTTAGCCTCTAAATAGGTTTTTAAATTTGTTCCTTAGCACGGGTTAGTGCATTAAAGATAAAAAAATAAAAAATAGTGTAATTATTACACAGATCTCATTAGCCCTATACTAAGTACAACTAAATGACTTGTGTTATAGGTGCTAACTCGACGATAGATTTAATACAATAAATACATAGATAACAGTCTTACATAGTTTATGTAAGTATATTATTATTATTAGGAAGAAGTATATCATTATTCCTATTTTCACTAACTACCCGTCTCATTTTTCCTTCAGCAATTCTATCTCTATCATCGGGTGTCTGGAAGAAGTTGCTGTAAGCAATAATAAAATGTACTGCATGTTTCCAAATATTTTATGTTTTTTTTCCTAGTGTACAATAAAGAATATTCTTATCTTATCTTCCGGGGTTGTCGTTACCCCCATTCTTCTAAAGCTCACCCTTTACTAGTCCACTGGTGTTTTGTTAGCCTTAACGCTGTATGCTGCCATTGTCTGTCTTTCCGGAGAAATATAACCTGGGTTAGAATATTTTCGGGGCTTAATCGCGTAGTAATTTATTGCTATTTTACCTCGACGTATACAAGTCGCGAAAGTTTAATAACCTGGGTCTCTTCAAAAGGAGAGTTAGCAGACATTTAACAGGTAAGCACGTAACATCGTAGACCCCGTCTTCGCTTACCACCAGGCGTGACTGGGGTCAAGTGTATCCTGTCTTACTTAAAAAAAACCTTCTGTACCAACTATTCTATCGAACAAACATCCTAAACTCATTTCTATTTTTCTTTTTCGGGCAAAAATTTCACGACAATTTATTTATGCTAATGCCAGAATTCAGAAAAGTCCCCAATGCCAGCGACACCTGACCCTATTTGAATGGTAATTAATAAAAACAAATCGTCCGTCCTCGCGAGTCGAGTCGGCGAAAACTCGACGTTTGATTAAAGGCCGTAACGCTTAAACAAATTGGATATTTACCCGCTTTGCCATGAAATCGTGACGGGACTGTGTAAACAGTCTGTGTGTGTTTACGAATGGAACGCAAGATATAAATATGTGCCTTTGAAATATAAATATTGCGCGCGTTTTGTACGAAACCCTTTTTGGTGTTGGCAGGTTTTATCGGCTCGGCGTTTACTTTGTATTGAGCTCGATATCAACCTTGGTATGATCCCACTACTGGGGCACGGCTCTTCTTGCAAAAAATATGTTAAGCACACTTTGTGCCAAAAGGGCTACTATAACATAAAGGATTATCTAGATGACAATGAGGTCTGGAATTAAAGCCAGTACAATGTATGAGTTCTATGTTTTAAAATAATTATGTAAACTATGTTAATTAAGGACTTTGAAAAGACTAAGTTTGGAGTTTTTTTGTCCATTTTTTCTCCAAAATGATCTAGATTTTGAAATGGACACCAAGTTTGAATTGTAACGTTCATTAAGCCGCAGCTTCCGCGCTACTTTGAATAAAACCTTTTCATTTCATTTCATCGCAGGAAGGTTAGGCTATACTCCTCCACGGGGCCCAAGTCCGGGTTGGTGGAGGATTGTAAGACTGTGGCGGGCCTTACTGTCAGAAGTTATCAAGTCGCCCATAAGGCCTCTGACATGGCTTAACACCTGCTATTACACGATAGCCGGCACCAACGCCTTAGCGTGCCTTGCGAAGCACGGAAGCGCTCGGAAAAATGCCACTAGCGGTAGTCACGGGACGGTCACCTATCCTGTACCTGACCGCACCTTGTTAACTTAAGTGATTGATTCCGATCATTCGCTTCGGCTAGGCTACGAGCGCTTCGTGTATTGAGCTCCGATAAAGTGATATAAGCAGAGTAGTACCATTTTAATAAAAAGTACCCGGAACCCTGCGTGCATGCAACGACTAATGAACGTAGATGAAACGAAGATGTTGACGACCAATGTGGCGCAACGGTAGCGCATCTGCCTACCATGCAAGAAGTCAGCGGGTTCGAACCTCGGCTGGGGACAAAAAACCCCAGGTGTTGGATGGTTACATGTTTGTGATGTCGTTGTTTCTGGTTCCCAGGACACAGGGTATCCTAGTGTGGGGCCCGAAGCAATGTATGTGCCTGTTTGTAAATGTTATGTTACGTAGCGTAGGACGCTGTGACCAAGTGGAGCGACGATAATCGTAAAGAGGTGAGTAGTGATTGGAAAGGAATAGCCGAAGATCGTGCTCAGTGGTGTGTCTTGGGAGAGGCATAAAATGTCTAGCAGCGGAATGACACCGGCTGATTATGATCTTAGTGTGGGGCCAGCGGCAATGTATGTGCCTGTAAGTAAATGTTATGTTATTTTAATACTCGTACCATCTTGCTTCACTTAGCAGAGCGAAAGCAAGACGACGCGATTGCTAACTGGATTAAATATCGCGCCTGTACTCCGTTTGGGTAGACAGCAGACAGATTTTGGCTTTGAAAATTATTTTGATATGTTGTTGGTTCACAAAGCTGGTATTTAGCTAAAATAAAATTCTAGTGACAATAAAAAATCCCCTCATTCTACGGAACCATACTCTGCGGGTAGTTTTATATATTACTTCATAATAGTTGACTCTTTTCTAGGTGCAATTTTGGTCATAATTAATTTCTTAAACAATTTGTTCTCTCAAATGTTTAAGATGTATAAGATTGTATCTGAATTCTGTACTTCTTTGATATTTGCCAAGAACGTTCCACGCACTCTTGAGTCTAGCTTCTGAATTTAGCTCGTTTTGCCTTCACAGCGTAAACATATCAAACACGCAAGTTTCTTCTGCATATTTGCCTTTACCGTCAGCGTGTGATATTGCTAGAGCGAATGCTACGAAAATTATAAACGTGAAAGCTTGTGAAGATGTTTGGATTTTAAAAACTTATTTAGAGGCTAAAAATCGTATAATCTAATAGTATAATCATGTGGGTATAGCGATATCATTCCGATGTAAAAACCTAACTGCAAAGTAGGTACTCGGGGCTGCAAGTGATGCATTTTACTTCAGCTAGATATCGCTGCCTGTACGTAATACAGAGAATAGTGTAAAGAGGTTCTAAATTTCACTGATGCCGGTGAGTCGCCCATTAGCTCAGTTGTTAAAGAGCGCTGGTATAAGATGTTTGGATGTTTCATAGTTAATCGCGCAGTAGGGCTGACTGGTTTTACATGAAACTTGGCCTACAAATAGACAAATACCTGAATTGAGACATAGGATGCTTGATAGTCCGGCAATGCGTCCCGCACTTATCGTGTGCAGACGAAGTTGCCAGGACCAGCTAATAAGTACATAACTTACAAAGTCAATGGTACGGTCGATAGAAGATCAATTTTGTAGCAATAAAAGTAAAACTATAATTAATTAAGGTAACAGGATGTTACCTTACTTGTTTTAGTATACAGCATATCTAATACTGATGTGCCGTCATTTAATTGTGCATTGGTATATAGTGGGTGATCGACGACGGGCGAGTAATACCGCGGTTTTAAATACCGACGAACTTGGCTCGCGGCTCGTTGGCACAGATCGACTAGCGAGCCGAGTAAAAAATATAGCATGACGACGAGCCGCGAGCTAGGCTCGGCGGTATTTAACACCACGGTCTTGCTATGATACACCGGCGAGCTTTACCGACGAGCCATAAAACCGCGGTCTTACTCGCCCGTCGATCAACAGCTTATGGAAAATATTTTAAAAATACCAATATTTATTCATATCTTTCCACATCATCGCATATCATCAAGAAAAGTAAAGAACATCGTTCAATTTGTTTCATTTATATAACTACGCTACAAGTAAACGTTCAAACATTTTACATTAATAAATTAAAACCCCTGTATTGAAACTGTCTGCTATTTATTTGCTCACGACATCATAGATGACCTCTATGACGCAACGGTGGCGCATTTCCATACCTTGCGACAGGTGCTAGGTTCAAACCCTGGCTGGGGACAAAAGAAACCCCAGGTGTTGGATGTTTACATGTTTGTGATGTCGCTGCTTCTGGTTCCCATGACACAGGGTATGCTAGTGTGATGCCAGAGGCAATGTATGTGCCTGTATGTTAATCTTATATTATGTAACAAATGGTGGACACATCAATGGCACACTGCTGGACACACGCCTCTCTCAAGACACGCGACTGAGCCCAAACTTCGGCTCTTCTCTTCCCGTCGCTGCAGTGGACACGCGATTGAGTCCAAATTTCGGCTTTCCTCTTAGAGACGCTGCAGTGGACAAGCCACGGAGCCCAAATTTCGGCTCTCCTCTTCCAGTCGCTGCAGTGGACACGCCACTGAGCCCAAACTTCGGCTCTCCTCTTCCCGTCGCTGCAGTGGACACGCGACTGAGTCCAAACTTTGGCTCTCCTCTTAGAAACGCTTCAGTGGACACGCCACTGAGCCCAAACTTCGGCTCTCCTCTTCCAGTCGCTGCAGTGGACACGCGACTGAGCCCAAACTTCGGCTCTCATCTTCCAGTCGCTGCAGTGGAAACGCCACTGAGCCCAAACTTCGGATCTCCTCTTCCAGTCGCTGCAGTGGAAACGCCACTGAGCCCAAACTTCGGCTCTCCTCTTCTAGTCGCTGCAGTGGGGACGCCACTGAGCCCAAACTTCAGATCTCCTCTTCCAGTCGCTGCAATGGACACGCCTGTTGATATTAATAACCACATAAGTTATGTGATGGATCACTCTTACATTATATTATTTACTGTCACTACCCCTTCCACTGTCCGCATCATCGTGGGTTAGCTGGATTCATTCATTCATTCATTCATTCGTTCGTTCGTTCGTTCGTTCGTTCGTTCGTTCGTTCGTTCGTTCGTTCGTTCGTTCGTTCGTTCGTTCGTTCGTTCGTTCGTTCGTTCGTTCGTTCGTTCGTTCGTTCGTTCGTTCGTTCGTTCGTTCGTTCGTTCGTTCGTTCGTTCGTTCGTTCGTTCGTTCGTTCGTTCGTTCGTTCGTTCGTTCGTTCGTTCGTTCGTTCGTTCGTTCGTTCGTTCGTTCGTTCGTTCGTTCGTTCGTTCGTTCGTTCGTTCGTTCGTTCGTTCGTTCATTCATTCATTCATTCATTTATTCATTCAATTCTTTCACTTCACTTACCTTCACTTCAGTGATAACTTCTTCAACAACTAAATACTTATTTTACGCAATGTAAAAAAATACTGATAATCTTGGTTACCTATTTCAATATTGCGGTGCATGCTCAATGTACCTATTGTGTAACCTACTATCATTGTTTCCTTGCAGAAATCTAGCAGTCGGTTGCTATAGGTGAAAACCTGTAAATGTCTCACTAACTAGTTTACAAGTTTTATATGTTGTTTATCAGCTGTTGGCTTTCCATAGATAACAAATAAAATAAAATAATACTATTTTAAATTATTGTATTTGTATTAAGAAATACACTTACAAAGTGATTTATTAAAAAGAAAATGTGTTAAAAGCATAGTTAGCCTAAATGTAAATTTAGGGGTAACCAAGGGCCTTATTATGCCCTTCAAATTTTGAGCGACAAATCATCTAACTCTCAATTTTTCATACTAATTTGACGATCACAGACGATTGGTGATAGGCGACACAGGTTTTGGTGCGCGTAATATAAGAGCAGGAGTAAATTTCACGTTATGATTGGCGCTTACCGTTAAGGCGCTATCCTACCGAATGGAACCTAGGACCAAGAATGAAGTTGAAGAAGTTTGTTTGTGCCAATTAGGACCGTTTTTAGCGTAAATCGATTTAAACCCTAGGTGGTTGACCCTATTTTCTAGACTTTAAGTTCTAAATATAGCTATCACAGTAATTAAGCTTACGTAACACAGAGAATTTCGTAAAGAGGTTCGAAATTTCACTGATGCCGGTGAGCCGCCCATTAGCTCAGTTGGAAAGAGCGCTAAACCAGATAAGATTTTTTTTCGCAGGTGGCGCTAGTGAGCACCGAGTATTGACAAGCTTTCTTTTTCATCATAATCAGCCGGTGTCATTCCGCTGCTAGACATTTTATGCCTCACCCAAGACACACCACTGAGCACGATCTTCGGCTATTCCTTTCCAATCACTACTCACCTCTTTACGATTATCGTCGCTTCACTTGGTCACAGCGTCCTACGCTACGTAACATAACATTTACAAACAGGCACATACATTGCTTCGGGCCCCACACTAGGATAGTGTCGTGAGAACCAGAAACAACGACGTCACAAACATGTAAACATCCAAGACCTGGAGTTTTTTGTCCTCAGCCGGGATTCGAACCTGTGACCTCTTGCATGGTAGGCAGATGCGCTACCGCTGCGCCACAGAGGCCGTCTACGTTCGCCCATTCGCAGTCCACTCTAGAACTACAAACATTAGGGTCTAGACCCTACCCTCAACAGTTACCCTAAATGTTTGCAGTTACATTAGTTAGCCTGTGACTTGCAGTGGGATGTAAATAGACTGCTAAAAACAGCCACGGGGCGCACCTTACGTTCACAGTTTATTCGCGTTGCCGTCGCGAAGATGCCATCAACGTTTCCCCTAATATCGACCAGGCCCCGATCGTCTCTACTTGGAATCCAATTTACGTACGCCCCGGGTGGTGCAAGGAAAATATTCTAGCGATTTGAGACTTTCCACGCCAATAGCTATTTGATTTTTTCACTAGATGAATTCCTTGTATGCAAACTATCGTGCAGAAAACTTGCTGACGTCTTCAATTCAAAAATTCCGCAATGTCTGAAGACCAAGGCATTCAACCAGTGTGTTACGCCCATACATTCATACGGGACCGAAACATAGACGCTCACGAAGCAGAATATGTACTGGATCAAGTAGCACAAAGAGGTATAAAGCAAGCCATACTAGGATTCAGACTAGTGGATAGAGTCCCAAATCCCGTCTTTCAACATCAGACAGAGTTCAACTATACTAATAACAATAATCGTTTATTTCGGACCATAAAATCCACATAACCGAACCTAACCTTAAAAATCTAGATAAAATTACAAATTAAATATACTAGAGCATAATTAATAAATCAACTAACCAATCAATCAATTGATTAATTAACTAATTTATATGCATATTTTCAAAATGAAACCACATAGAGCAATCTGGCCTATCAGTCTGTAGGATACCACTGGCGCTGCCACGAACGCGCTCAATTAGGAATATTGCTGAACGAATCTCGAATCTGAAGTGGCGATGGGGAGGATATCTGGCAAGCCGTGAAGACGGCAGGTAGATCAGGGTAGTAACGGAGTGGCGGCCGAGAGTCAGGCGGCGGTCGGTGGATAGACCTGGTGCCCGATGGTCGGACGATGTGGTCAGGTTGGCAGGAAGCCCGTGGATGCAAATGGTGAGAGGGAAAAGGCCTTCACCAGTAGGCAGACGAGAGCTGCTGAAGATGATGAAACTATCTAGTTGATCTAGTTTAGGCTCCAGTCTTTCCACAAATAGTGCATTCTGTTGTATTGTATCATTTATCCAATGTTATTTTGTATACGAATGTAATTTGTGGACAGAAAAATATACTATTATCTTATCTTATCTAACTTTACCTAAAGATCAAGTCGGGAATGAGGAAAAAACCGCCTTCAAAATACTTTAAAGTACTGGAAACTGTAGTTTTTAATTTTAACACTAGATGGCGCTGACGGTATTTTTATTGCGGTGGGATTGTGTCCATAATGCCGTGAACATTGCAAATTGAATGATTTGATAATCCATGAGAACACATGGATCTCTTCAACAAAGCTTGACCAAATTCATAATAAAAAACAATTAAAACTGACAACGTGGTAAATAACAACCGCTGAACAAAAGTGAGAACACAAAATTAATAAGAATCTTCCTCTTGTAGACTTTCGGATCTACTTACGGGTGTTGTTATATCGGAAGAGTCCGACCAGGTTTTGCTCCGATTCGCAGAGCTTAATCATGGTGAGCAGAGACTGAGCTCGCGTCGTCGGTTGCTCGTCTCACACTGCCGGCAAGCGGCGCACCCGCGCCGAGATGGGTGGATTGACTAAAAGTCTACAATGTGTTGTGCTTACGAAAGTTTTACTTCATAAATCTTCCTCTTCTTCTTTGGTCCCTTTACCCGTGGAGTCTGGGGCTGAAACAAGGGCTTTCCAATTATCTCTGTTCAGGGCTAGGGATGGTAGCTCGAGCCAAGTTTTCCCTTCTCCCTCGTCTCAAAGAGAACGGATCTCTTCTACGTATGAGATGGTCTTTCGGGTAGTCGTGAGCCTCCGGCGGATTTTCAGTCGAAATTCACTTTCGGATTGTGGTGAACGGGTCATCGAAAGGTGTGTCCCAGCCAACGCCATTTGAATTCCCTGATGTCTTGGGCTACGGGTGTTTGTTTTGTAATATGCCACAATTCTGCACTTGATATGTTGTTGGGCCAGTGACTTCGTAAGGTGCTTCTCAGGCAGTTGTTGACGAAAACATGGATCTTGTATGGCACCGCTCTTGTGACCTTCCATGTTTCGCAGACTTACGTAAGGGCCTTTTTACGTTTATTTCATGTTTATCACGAGGTTTATTTTATTTTATTAAATTAAACTAGCGGGCCCCGGGAACTTCGTACCGCCTAACAGTTTTTTTTTAATCTTTTTCTTCGTAAAAACCATCCTCGTACTTCAAGGGATATTCTATAAAAATTATTAGCGAAATCGGTTCAGCTGTTCTTGAGATTTGCGCTTACCATTCAACACATTCAGCTATTCATTTTAATAATATAGAAGACGGGTTCTAGATATATGCTGGGGCTTTAACAGATGTTTTTTAGTTGGGCAAAGGCTCCTCTAGCTATGTTGATACGTCTTTCAACATCCCGTTCAGTCCCGCCTTGCGGTCTGATGACCCTGTCCAGATAACAAAACTCAAGAGTTCTAGCATCTGCTAAAATAAGAATTACCTATGTTTAAAACCAGGGAACACACATACATACATAACCTCACGCCTGTATCCCAGAGGGGTAGGCAGAGACCATGGTCTGCCACTTGCCACGATCCTGACAAATCACCTTCGCTTCATCAACGTTCATAAATCGTTGCATGCACGCACGCCGGTTCCAGTTACTTTTTATCTTTCCCTTTGCTAATACATCCCCTATTTGGTCGATGTATGTCCGCCTGGGACGTCTCTTACCAGCCCTTCAACTCACATTCGCAGTATATATTTGTTTCGTCAATCTTTCTTCCTTCATCCTCTCCACATTTCCAAACCAACGCAACATTCCGTTCCCAATTCTAGTCACTACATCCTTTTTCAGTCCACAACGTTCTCTAATCAGACTATAGCGTATCCTGTCATTCAAAGTAACACTACACATACTTCTCAAGGAACTCATTTCTACTGCATTAATTCTACTACGCCACCATGGAACATTAAACAATAAAAACAATTTGTGCTTATTGCTCTCTAGTACATACATTGTAGACTGAGAACCGCCTCCTTTCGTTGGCGGCTTGATGATCCTCGCTCGAATAAGAAGAAGCCTCATTTTTTAAGTCGGTTTAAAAATATATTACTGCATTGTTCCCATTACAATGGACGGAGTACCATATCCGCTCTACTCTAACTTGTGCCACACCCCAAATCCGTACGCTGAATTCGAATTCTTTTTACGGGTGCAGTAAAAATTTAGGCTCGAAGCAGTTGCGAGATCTACCCCTAATGTAACAGCGAACGATACACGAAGGAGCTCGGAAGTACAAATTGTGGACTACAGAGACAGATAAGAGAACCCATTGTTGTAACTTCAATGTGTCTTCAGGTTAAAAGGAAAAAAAAACCTATGATTATAGGCGTGACGACACGCGACAGTATCAAATAATAACCAAAGATTTTACGTTATTACGGGAAAGTACATATTTAAGGAATTCAAAACACTGATTTCTTTATATAAAAAGTAAACAGATTATAAATATTTTCAATAAAATAAAAGATTAAAAAAGAAAAGAAAGGACCATGAGGAATGGCGCAATAAAAAGGAGGCCTATACCCAGTAGTGGGTTGATGTGGGCTGATTATAGATAGATAGATAGAAAAGATTATAATACTGCTTTCAGCCATTTTGACTGAAACACCAATCACACCGCGTGACGTCACGCTTAGGTTAACATTGATAAACTTCACCCGTGGTTTGTTGTGACTACTAATGATTACGGTGCTTGTTTACCTGGGCGTGACGTCAGATTCGACGCCATGATACTGCGAGCAGTTATCCCACAGATTTAAAATAATTTTAGAAAAATGGCTTTAACCTTCGTTAAACTTTATTTTATTAAAGAAATATAGTTTTTTTTTGTAAATAAGAAATGTGTCCCCCACATTACGGAAGAGGATTTAAAAATCTTTCGTCATGCCTATTGCTTCTTTTGCGGGCAAACGGTTTATAGTAGATACGTAAAAAAATCAGGTCAGTACACTAATGAATAGCACAACAGGCTATACAAGTAAATGAATAATACCAATATAACAGTCAAAAGTCGGACAAATATTATTAATAATTACTTTGATGAAATTGTTAGTTCTGTAAAAGGCAGGTTGAAATACCACACCACCATAATCTCCACCAACCCGGACTTGCCCCCGTTGTGGAGTATGAGCTAAAGTTCCTGCGATGCAGGAAGAGACCCGTGCCCCAGCAATGGGGACATAGAAGGGTTGATATCGATATCGAATACCACACGCTAACTGTAAAGGAAAACATGGTGAGGAAACCCGCGGCTTGGTTGGCTCCGCACGTATTGACTAGTCTTTCCTGTGGGCTAGGCCGACTAAGCTGTCAGGATGGTATAGGTGCTGGGCAAGCCTACATCTATAAAACCGTGGCCCAGGCAACATCCGAGGGGTCCCTTCACCCATCTATTGTGAGTGAAAATGCCACTGGACGCTGTATAAATCATCTCATTACGTAGATGAAAAAGGCCAAAAAGGCAGGTAACTCCTTTTTCTACGAAACCTTACACAGAGCATCATCAGACACGCATTTGCTTGAGAGATTGTTTTTGTCCTAAATAGTCTATAGCAATTTCTCGACAGCTGTTTGCTAGTTGAAGATTGTATGGCAAAAAAACATAAGTCGAATGTTATATTATTTTTAATGCACTAACCCGTGCTAATGACAATTTTAAAAACCTATTTAGAGGCTAAAAATTCCATCCATGCCGGGATTCGAACCCGCGTCCTCTGGCTATCCGTGCCAGCGCTCTTTTCAACTGAGCTAATGGTCGACTCACCGGTATCAGTGAAATTCCGAACCTCTTTACAATATTCTCTGCATTACGTACAGGCAGCGACATCTAGCTGAAGTAATTTGCATCAGTTGCAGCCCCAACTACCTACTTTGCAGTTAGGTTAGGGTTCGAATCCCGGCATGGGTGGAATTTTTAGCCTCTAAATAGGTTTTTAAAGTAAGTCGAATGTTTTAAATAAAAATTTATTCACTGGTAGCTGTTTTCTATTTCAGACAGCTTCTCGCGCACCTTCAGCAGGGTCAAGGTGACTCATGATCCCCTTTACAGTACAATCATGAAGTTCTTCAATCATGTGGAGGCACCGGTTGACCTATTCAGCAGAATGAACGTGAAGCGATACTTCAAGATCTACTTGATAGCGCTGAAGAACCGGTACAGACATCGGGGTAAGACAGTCGATATCAACCCTTGAACGTCCCCACTGCTGGGGCATGGGTCTCTTCCTGCATCGCAGAAAGGTTAGGCCACACTCCACCATGGAGGCCAAGACCGGGTTGTTGGAGGATTGTAAGACAGTGGCGAGCCTTACTGTCAGAAGTTATCAAGCCGCCCATAAGGCCTCTGTCATGGCTTAACGACTGCCATTACATGACAGCCGGCACCAACGGCTTAGCGAGCCTTGCAAAGCATGGAAACGCTCGAAAAAAATGCCACTAGTGGTAGTCACGGGACGGTCACCCATCCTGCACGTGACCGCGCCTGTTGTTGCTTAACTCAAGTGATTGATTCCAATCACTCGGTTCAGCTAGGCCACGAGGTCTACGAGTAATTGAAACAAAACTGTCTTCTAAAAGTATGAAGGTTGGATCATTATAATCTCTTTGCATTTTCCTGTTTATTAGGTATGTAATAGGCAGGAAAATGCAGGTATTTATTTATGCGATATTTGATAGACAACTAGTCTAGGATCAACAGTTTCCGAGATTTGTCAATTTTTTCGACGTTCATTTGTTTTTACGACGTCGTCTTACACAATATCATACACTGTACTGCAGTGGGCCAACGGGGAAAGAAAATGATATGTTAATGTTAGAATGACCACGAGAACTGCCGGAAAGAAGATAAATTAAAACTATAGTGCAGTGGGTCTACAAAGAAAAAAAACCTGTGTACCCACCAGTGGGGCATAGCGGTGGGACGACGGTTAAGAGGGGTTGTTTTTATCACTAATTTTTTTCAGGTATAAGCAAAGAGATGATCAAAGCGGCCATAGAACTGGCAAAGAGTGCCAATGTCCCGGCCATAGCCAGCATATTCACGACCGGGCGGGCCCAGCAAATTGCCGACGAGCTCGGCTTTGTCAAGTACAACGAGATTTACTACATCAAGTACTTGATCGACAAGGAGGTGAGAAATGACGAGTTTTGTGTAAGATTTTTTTTTATTATGTTCGTACGTTATCAACCCTTGTTAGTCTCCACAGTGGGGGCACGGGTCTCTTCCTGCATCGCAGGAAGGGTAGGCCATACTCCACCACGGGGGCCAAGTCTGAGTTGGTGGGGGATTGTAAGACAGTAGCGAGCCTTACTGTCAGAAGTTACCAAGCCGCCCATAAGGCCTCTGACATGGCTTAACGACTACCTTTGCATGACAGCCGGCACCAACGGCTTAACGTGCTTTGCGAAGCGCGAAAGCGCTCAGAAAAATGGCACTAGCGGTAGTCAGTAGTATTATGTGTATTTATGAAAACTATTTGTATATAATTATCTGTTGATAACTTTATATACACTAGTGTTTAGGCGTATATTCATTTTATACCTTTGTAATAATCTTGTATGTTTGCTTCCTTCTCCATTAAATTAGTCCAGTCCATCTAAAGGTTGTCTGGAAAATATCACTTTCAGTGGTAAGGCCGCCGTCTGTAATATTAGGTTAAGAAATATCTGTGTAATTTCCATTTTTATGTACAGTAACGTGTTCTCTATCTATCTATCTAATGTACGTTAAGTTCTTCATTGATGAATTTTTACAATTTTTCTTACAATTTCTCCTTCTGCAATCTTTCCGATTTAAGGTTGCCTGGAATAAATTGCTATCAGCAATAAGACCAATTATACCTCATCTTTTGTAACTGTTGATTGATTTATTGAAGACGTTTATGCAAATAAAAATAAAGAAGTTGGTTTCTGCCAAACTGCATAACAGTGGTCTCTGTAATTATTTTCTGGTGTATACAATAAAGAATATTCTTATCTTATCTTATTAAGTCAGATTAGATTAGAATTCTGTACAATAAATAATTCTAATCTAATCTAACCAGAAAATAAAATACAGTAAAAGGCATTAGTGAAATTGTATTTTAGTAATCGAAAACTGTAAATCTTTGGAAGTATGGTAAATAAGTTGGTGCCCGTGACTTTGTCTGTGCAGGATAAGTATTTCGAGTTGCTTATATTAACGTGGCGTACAATAAAACTAACATTATGACATTAAAATATTACATAAATAATTACTGGATCGCATTTGAAAAATATGACGAAATGTCTTTAAATTGTAGCTTATGTGTTATTCTGATGTATACGATACGATATCATGCCCCAACAGTGGGGACATATAAAGGGTTAATATCGACAATCGAGCACGCGTGCCCACCGCGGATTGGCTATTTCAAGCGCACTCAGGTTTCCACACGACGTTTTTTTTTCACAGTTAGCAAGTGGTATTGCTACTGTAACTTCACAAATGTACGTAACTTAGAAAACAAATTCATTGCCGGGATTCGAACCCACGACCTCGCGAGAAGTCGCCGTTCTACGGCTCCGCTACCACAGCAAAAACATTTGTACAGTCTGTTAGCTTTTAGAATATACCTCGGCTACTATCGGATAGAATCGGATATATTCGTGCAATAGAAATATCGGAACTAATATGACACTAAATACAGAGCAGTTCGGTTAGCATGGACGTTTTGACTCTCGTTGTTGAGTGAGAGACTTGCCAAGTCTAAATTCCCAACATGGCAACCGAGACTCGAGATCGCTCGAGATAGCCCGAAGAGTGCGGTCTTGTCTATCAAAAAGTTATTATTGCCATATTAAATAAGAGTGTTGTTTTTTTGCCTATCGGTTTTTACCGATGGCCGAACATCACTAGAAAGTTAAGAACCGCGTTTCGTTCCGACGCAAGCATCTAATCGAAATCATTATTTTTTTTAGTGTGCCCGCGATACAATAATAGTAACAAAACGCGTTCATGTCATTTTCGTTACAGCGCATTTCTAATTTTTACTTTCGTGAAAAACATATTAAGGGGTGCCATAGAAAAGAATTGAAGAGCAAATGATTGCGCCACCCTCTAGGCATGATGACTATTGATGACCCAAGTCTTATTTATTCAAGTCAACAATCCATTATCAACACAAAATATATCTATTACAGCAAGAACAAAAAAAAAACATCTAAAGAATTTGTAATTTTTCTATCAATTATATGCTTTCGAGGTCTTGTCTTCACCTCCGTGGGTACCAGACATGTGTCGGTCGCATATGTCAAAATTAGTGCCTATCTCGACCGAAATTATCTCGGCTGCGTCACCATGCTACTGCTTGTAGACATGTCTCGGTCTTCTCCATCTCGATCGCGATGGCCATGCTAAAGTCGAGACATCTCGGGCACATCTCGAACTCGATAGAGAAACTGACATTTTTGCATAGAAAAGGGCGTTTCTCGAGCGAACCAAGCTAAGCGTACAGGAAGTAGTATTGCACTCGTGTGCTTTCGGCGAAAACCGAAGCCTACTCTAGAGCCCGAGGTATATTCTGAAAGCTAACAACTGCAGACAAGCAGACTGTATAACAGTGAAGTCTGTACCAAAGATCATAACCGAAGCAATCTTTCTACCGCTTAACTTTAACGCACAACTGTAAATATAAGTATTTATTATTTTTTCATGCACTAACCCGTGCTAAGGACAATTTTAAAAACCTATTTAGAGGCTAAAAATTCCACCCATGCCGGGATTTGAACCCGCGACCTCTGGCTATCCGTACCAGCGCTCTTTCCAACTGAGCTAATGGGCAACCTAACTGCAAAGTAGGTAGTCGGGGCTGTAAGTGATGCAATTTACTTCAGCCAGATGTCGCTGCCTGTACGTAATACAGAGAATAGTGTAAAGAGGTTCGAAATTTCACTGATGCCGGTGAGTCGCCCATTAGCTCAGTTGGAAAGAGCGCTGGCACGGATAGCCAGAGGTCGCGAGTTCGAATCCCGGCATGGGTGAAATTTTTAGCCTCTCAATAGGTTTTTAAAATTATCCTTAGCACGGGTTAGTGCATTAAAAATATTATAATCATGTGGGTACAGCGACATCATTTCGATGTAAAACCTAACTGCAAAGTAAGGTACTCGGGGCTGCAAGTGATACGAATTTCTTCAGCCAGATGTACGTAATACAGAGAATATTGTAAAGAGGTTCGAAATAGCTCAGTTGGAAAGAGCGCTGGTACGGATACCAAGAGATCGCGGGTTCGAATCCCGGCATGGGTGGAATTTTTGGCTTCTAAATAGGTTTTTAAAATGTAAGTATGTATATCAATATTCATATTTGCACCCACTACCCGTCTCACTTTTCCTTCAGCAACTCTCCATCGTAGGTTGTCTAGAAAAAATTGCTCTAAGCAATAAGGATAAAACAAATATAAAATAATTATAAAGATACAGTGCAATTAGGGAATTGCACTGTATTTTTATAATCATTTTATATTTGTTTTATCCTGTACAATAAAGAATATTCTTGTCTTATCTTATCTTCTCTTATATCTTCTCCCTCAGATAGTATTTTTCGACACCGGTCTCGGCAACTACGGCGCTGCGCTGATGGGTCTCCGGATCCCGGAAGTGGAGGAACCGGAAGAGTTGAAGCCGATTCAGTCTTCCCGTTTCAAGATAGCTATGGAAGAGGCGGATGATAATGCCGAAGACAGAGCTGATGACGCCCAACCAACTGAACCGACCCAGGATTGAAAATTTACCTGGACCGAATTATGAAACATAATTTATGAAATTCCAAATCCAATATGATTGTTTTTACTTCTCATGCTCCAAAATTGCTTGATATAACATAACATTTACATACAAGCACATACATTGCTTCTGGCCCCACACTAGAATACCCTGTGTCGTGGGAACCAGAAACAACGACATCACAAACATGTAAACATCCAAGACCTGGGCTTTTTTTTTTGTTCCCAGCCGGGATTCAAACCCGGGACCTCTTGCATGGTAGGCAGACGCGCTACCGCTACGCCACAGAGGTCGTCAAGATATTAGAACTACAAAGCGGGCGAAAATCATATTTCAGTCCCCATGGAAAATTTGTATATGTCGCCGCCAAGTGGTTATGTCAGTTGACGAATTAACTGCCTAGGCCGCTCATGAGACAGCGGCATCCAATTACAAAGCTAGCCTTATCATACACTTATATAAAACAACTAAGTACCTACCCGTTTTTGGTTTTATTCAAAGTAAAAAGTAGTGTAGTAGTGTATGACTCGGTAATAAAATCCATTTTAATCTCCACGTGCCTATTGACCTTCACCGTTCAGGCTCGGGTAGCTACATTCACGTCTCGCCTAAAACGGATCGTTTTATTCCCTAGTCATACAATGCCACTATTTTAGCATTCAGAAATCTTGTTGACCACATTTTGATTCGCGTAATCATATTGTTTACTCATTAATTGGAGGCTACTGATATCTACAGGCTTGTTTCTAGCTCAGGTATCAAAAGCACATATTAACAATATATAAAACTCTGACCATTCTTCTAAGCGTCTCAATGGAAAGAAAGAAAGACATTTATTATAGCAACAAGACACATCACAGAAACAAAAAACCACAAAATTAACACAACATGAGCACAACAGAAATTAACCAAATATACAAATAAACGAAACAAAAAACACACAAATAGCTTTCGCCTGTGGTGCGTCTAAATTGCCACAAAAGGCAGCTGACTCAGCGTTGTGCTGAGGGACTGAGCCCTCAGCGCTGATTTTCAGTCAGTGCCCGAGGTAACTGAATGGTCCTACGAGGTGCGTGTCGTGGTGCATTTATAGGATATATGAAAAGGATAGGATAGGTACACAAATATGAAAGTAAAAGGGTCGTCTTAAATACTTTGATACATATATATATCCATACATGTATACACACATACACATACATCCACATATATACATACAATACAAGACATAGATATAGATGTTATTCATTTTTGGCAAGCCATAGTGGTGAAATGATTTCATTTAATTTCATACTATCTCGTAGTCTGTTAGCTTTTAGAATATACCTCGGCTGCTATCGGATAGAATCGGATATATTCGTGTAAGGTAAGGTTTATTTTGTATTGTTATTTATAACTTTAAAATAGTGAAGAAAAATTTTATACAGAGCAGGAAGTAGTATTACACTCGTGTGCCTTCGGCGAAAACCGAAGCCTACTCTAGAGCCGACCTCGACGACGGCCTCGGTGGCGAAGCGGTTTGGCACGCTGACTGTAAAACCGAAGGTCTCGGGTTCGATCCCCGGCCAGGTCGAACTAGGAAACGAACTTTTCTAGTTTGTCTCGGGTCTTGGACGTTATCTATGTATTTATTGTATTAAATCTATCGTCGAGTTAGCACCTAGGTATAACACAAGTTATTGTGTTATACTTATTTATTCAAAAAATACTATTTTTCTTAGCGAGTCGATGGCAAGCCATCGTGGTGAAAGGATTTGCCCATCAGCGTAAGGAATAAAATGAAATGAAAAGGGACTCCCTGATTGTTGCCCAGGGTGTGCCAGACGTAATGGCTCAGTCAGCACGTCGTTCGGGGAGGCTCCTTATATGCACATTGACAACATTTAAATTTTGTAGCATACGTATTTTACTGTCTTAAACGAAACTAGATACGAAATAATACGACCCATAGTTTTTTAATTTCGGAAATTCGATGATTTTCACTTAAAATTTTATGTTTGATTTGAATTTGTCTTATTCTAAAAGGACGTAACCGCCAAATGATGTCACGTATACGGCTTAATAATACTAACACCCTTGCCGTTTTTTTAAAAACCATTGGAATTAAGGAAAGGAAAAGTAATTCTCCGACATGACTTGAATGAAATTGAAAATGACACCTGTCATATCATTTTTAATAGTAGGCAACGGTACCTCCTCATTCGACCGCATGTGTGACGTCATTTTCTCTTTAAATTAAGCAATAATAAAATTTCTAAATATTTTCTTCGTAATCAGGATAGCAAAATTATGAAACGGTATTTTTAGTTTTGCGAGTTGTAAAATATGAATTGTTGTCAATTCTTTTATTATAGTGTACTGTTAAAGGTCAGAGTTGAGGGTTGGTATTGAAAAGGCGTATACAAGATAAACGTCATGTTGTGTACTGACCCCGAGACAGACTACAAGTACTTACTATGTAGCAAGTGGGCTTGCTACAACCTATATTATTACTAGCTGACCGAGCTAAGGTTGTTTTGCCATATTAATTAGACTACAATCTAGTCTCGGACCCACCAAATAAACACATAATAATTAAGAAAAACATAATAATCGGTAAAGTTCGATTACATATACTGTGACACGTGATTTTTATATTTTAGATCTATGTGTGGGTGAGGTGTGAGCAAACTATCCGAACAATGGATGTAGAAAGTGAAGGCGTTGTATGAAACTTACCACTATTATTATTACCTTTTAGAACCTACATCCAGGAAGTTAGAGCTAAAAACATAGCGGTGTTATTTATAAAAAACAGTATTTGTCAAAATATCAAAAAAATACTGATTAAAATTGTCTATGGTGGGCTTCTTGTGGGAAAATAATAAAAAAATGTATACTACTTCGAAACACTATGTTTATTTTAAAGCTCTACGTAGATGATGAAATCCCTCCGGACGACTTTGAAATTTTCTTAAACTCAATTCTTTCCAAATTCGTCACTTTTTAACTTACAATCTCTTTAATTTGTCTCTTTTTTAAAATTGATGGTGATATCAACCCTTATACGTCCCCACTGTTGGGGCACGGGTCTCTTCCTTCATCATCGCAGTAATAAATATTTTAAAATTTACTCTTAACTCGTCTCTTTTTTAACTTGCCGTTTTCTTACTTGTCCTCTCATTTAAACTTGTCTCTTTCCTAACTTGGCTCCTTCCTAATTCGTTAAAAACTTGGTGTTTTGCTTAGTCGCTGTTTTAACCTTAACCTTAAGCTTGGTAGTTGAGATCCATCCGGACGATCGATTAAAATCTACTTGAATGATAAGCCTTGTTGATGTTTGTTTTTGGTCCATTGCTAGTTACTTGCTCCAAAAAACGGCAAGTTAAAAAAGAGACGAGTTGGGAAAGTGTCACGGTAAAAACACGTCGAAGTCATCCAGAGAGGACATGAGTTAGGAAATGGTCAATTTAAAAAAAGAGATAATGTAAAGAGATGTATTTTTTTTGAGAGAGAATTGATTGTATTTTGAGATTCAGCAAGAAAGAGATTGTATTTTGACATTCAGCAAACAGAATGTTAATTCTTTACGTTGAAATAAATTGAATTGAATTGAATTGAATTGAATTGATGGCAAGTTAAAAAAAGAGTTTGGAAAGAGTCGAGCTTAAAAAAATGTCAAAGGGATTTTATCATCTATCTACGCAGAGCTTTAAAATAAACATACTGTTTCGAAGTAAAAATTTTTTTATTATTTTCCCACAAGAAGCCTACCATAAACAATTTTAATCAGTATGTTTGGAGTATTTTGAAAAATACTGTTTTATAAGTAACACCGCTATGTTTTTAGTTCTAAATTCCTGGATGTAATTCTAAAAGGTGATAATAATAGTCGTAACTTCCATACACCTTCACTTTCTACAACCAGTTTGCTAACCACACGTACATCTAATATATAAAAATCTCGTGTCACAGTATACATTCTGTGTACTAAGTATCGGGAATTTGCCAATAAAACAAAAAATACAAATTATCTAAATTTATTTTATCGCCTTCAAAGTAGGCCCCATCGCTTGCAATACAACATCTCTACCGCTTCACCCAGTCTTCCATACATTTTTCATAGGCTATTTGCGGTATGGCCTTTAGCTCATTCAGCGAATTTTCTTTTATGGCTTCTATCGACTCAAAACGCATTCCTCGAAGTGGTAATTTTAACTTGGGAAATAAAAAAAAGTCAGACGGAGCCATATCACGGTGCTTGGTCGAGAACTTTTGTTGAATTTTTCGCTAAAAACTCTTTCACTATAATGGCTGTGTGTGATGGTGCATTATCATGGTGCAGCATCCATGAGTTGTGTTGCCACAAATCTGGACGTTTTCGGCGGATACTCTCACGCAAATGACGCCTAAATAATATTCTTTATTCACTGTTTCTCCCTCTGGAAGGAATTCGGAGTGAACCATACCACGGTAGTCGAAAAAAACTGTCAGCATCACCTTGATTTTGGAGCGACTTTGCCGCGGTTTTTTGGGTTTCGGCTCGTTTTCGAGACGCCATTCTGAAGACTGTTGGCTTGTTTGCATGTCGTACTCATAAACCCATGTTTCGTCGCCAGTTATTATACGTTTCATAAAGTTCGGATCCGTAGAAGCTCGGGAAACCATGTCTACAGCGACATGCTTTCGCTGCGCTTTTTGAACAAAATTGAGCTCTTTTGGAACTAGTCGAGCGGCGACGCGTTTCATGCATAAATGTCAATGAGAATGTTGTGGACGGACTTAAAAGATACGAGTATGTTCACCTCACTAGCCAACTCTCTCAGACTCATACGTCGATTTTCGAGCTCTAGCTTCTTGATTCTGTCGATGTTTTCTTTGGTCATAGCGGTTGAAGGTCTACCAGAACGAGGCAAGTCTACTCTACTTCTCGGCCTTCTTTAAAAGCCTTATACCATTCATAACCCCTTGTTTTCGATATACACGATTCGCCGTAGGTGTTTCGCAACATTTTTAGTGATTCACCACATGAAATATAATTTGAAACTCAAAATTTAAGGCACACTCTTTGTTCAACAATATTTTCCATTGTAAAAATCGCCGAGGACTCAAAACTATGACCAACAAAAAGTGTAGTTTAAAACAAATTTTGCGCGCTAAATCAGTATCGAATCATTCCATCTCGGAGGGGATGAAATGAAACTGCACTTGCTACTCTACTAGTCTGAGCTTTGGAGCAATATTTGTTTTCAGCGGTCGAGAACTGTATAAATACTGTAAAAATCCTTCTAATAGTAAATGTGAAAGTTCGTAAAGATGTTTGGATGTTTTTTTTGGTTTGGATGATGTAAATCTGTTCAGCTTTTTTGAACTAAAACTTTCGTAAGCACAACACATTGTAGACTTTTAGTCCGGATCTACTTACGGGTGCTGTTATATCGGAAAAGTCCGACCAGGTTTCGCTCCGATTCGCAGAGCTTAATCATGGTGAGCAGAGACGGAGCTCGCGTCGTCGGTTGCTCGTCTCACACTACTACGGGTAAGCTCAGTCCGTTCAGCTGTTATTGCGTGATTGAGTCGTGCAATGCTGAACGAATTAACTTGCAACTTTGCGTACCGTACCGCTAGTAATACGTATCGCTAGTAATACCGTAAATATCAGAATGATAGACGCACAATACCCGGAATCAGATACTCGATCGGAGCAATAACTCGAAAAACAATGACGAATCAAACTGCTTGTTGTGTTCTACTCAGACTGTAAAGCCCACTCAGCACCCACGTCGTCGCACAATAGTGGCCATATCACAAGCTGCACGAAACGATAAAGATTCGATAACTATTATTATTTTATCATTAGAATACTTCACGCGTGTGTGCAAAAATCGTGAGATTTTAAATCGTCAAACGGAATCCAATTATAATCTTAGATTATAAACCTTCCCGTCCCGGACTTATTTATCATTAGAGTATTTTAGTGCCACTTGACTACTCACGTGTTGGTAAAGCGACCAAAAATCCTGAGAAACTAATTATTATAACTCATGATTATCAGCCTGGGTCCTAGATCACACAAATGGAAAAATAAACATATCCTGAACTTAGTTTATGTAAAATTTTATTTATCGTCTTTTTCTGTCTTATTTTATAGCTCAGTCTTAAAAATCTGTAGGACTAATCTTTCAAACATGTTAATAGTGATTTTTAAACCTAAGACCAAAAACCTAGGTTCATACAGCTGGAACTAGACGGCAGTTATGCCATAGACGTATTGTCTGTCTATCTTAAAAATCAATAAAGACCTGAGTGATTCGTCTAACACTTTTTTACAAAATATCTGTAAAAAAGCTATTTTTTCTCCTTGTTAACGCTAATGATACTACATGGATACAAGTAAGATACTTTTTGCAAAAACGATCAGTGAAAAAGCTATCATAATTTTCATTGGCAGTGTACGATGTCAATCTAGCAAATGTGCGGCGCAGCATATTTGCTGACACCAATTTTGTACAACTTAAGTCAGTGTAAAACAGCCACTCTATTCAAGCACACCTATACTGTAGAAATACTAATAAACTTACGTAAAATCAACTAGTGTGTTTGAAACTCAAATACTCGACAAATGTATGGTGGAAGCGCCGTCAACTAAGCGCCAGACTGTACATTTTATGGTCCTTCGAGGAACGGCGAGGTCATTTAGCCTTAACCAGGTATTTAGTGCTCTGTTTCCCCGTGTTACGGTAGCGAATCGGTTTACTTGGCCTCTCAGAAGCGGGAATCACCAAGTAAATTGAGAAGGCGCACAATACTGTAACCGGAGTGCACCTGCGCTAGGTACCAGCTAAAAACCTTTGCCCGAAACTGAATCAATCAGCCGTGCTCACCCTGCACTGTCAACTACGTGCTGGACTGCTGAGCTGGAGCTACTGAACTTACACCGCGCTCATCGTGCACCGTCAACTACGTGCCGAACTACTGAGCGGGAACAGCTTAACTAAGGACACCCTAGTATACGTGCAACATGGATAAACTTCAACAACAGTGTACGTGTTTTGAAGCTATAAAGAAACTATGTGAAAACTACAAGAAAGATAGTGCGTCACGAAAAACTAAAGATTACCTTGAGAACAAACTAACTTCTCTCGAAAGCCAGTGGAAGGATTTTGAGGAGAGACATGGAACACTTTTGATAGAGATATCAGACAAAAACATCCCTTACTTCAGTGAAAATGTTTTTGAAAAACTCCAAACAATTGCTGAATCAACTAAGACTAACATGATGTACTTACTAAAACGGTTGCAAGCAGCCGAATCAAAGTCTGTCAACTTCGACTTGTCAGGAATATTAGAGGATGCAACTGACGAAACTGTCTCTCGACTACTAACTAAGCAAGAGTGCAACTTCAGAGCTATCGACCGCATCATGTCTAAAATCGACATTCCATCGATTAACGAGAAGTGGGAACTGGAAGACAGTCTTGGCCTGCTCAAATCAAAGTGGGAGGCCATCGATAAACTACATTGGGAGCTAGAGAGCTTACTCAACGGGTCGAACGAAAACTACTATCGTTTATTCGTCAGCGTCGAAGATAAATACGACGAAATGAAGAAAGATCTAAACCGTAAACTGTGGTCAACTGTACATTATCAACAATCTGCGCCGAGAATAGAGATTCCTGAATTTTCCGGAAGCTACAGTCAGTGGAATTCTTTCAAGGATATTTTCGTAGAAACTATTCACTCAAATCCCACCATAAATAAAGCGCAAAAAATGCAGCACCTTAAAACCAAGCTACGAGGCGAAGCTGAAAAGCTGGTGCAGCACTTAACTATCAGTGCCGAAAACTATGAAAGCTGCTGGGAAATCTTAAACCACCGCTTCGAGAATCGACGACTGCAATTTACTTCGTTCATGAACACCATGCTAAACTTGCCAAATATTCAACACCCTGACGCCCAAAAACTAAAACGAATGCATGACGTCATAACTGAATGTTTGAATGGACTATCAAACATGGGTATTGATACTGCTACTTGGGACCCAATTATAGTACATTTGATGTCTCAAAAACTGATCGAAACATCTTTATACGGCGAGTACGTAAAGGAACTACACGATCACAGGGAGATACCTAACTTGAACGAGTTTCTTTCGTTCCTGGAAGACAAGTTCATGGCCTTTGAAACTATGGGAACTACCAAGAAAGAATTCACTAATACGTCGAATCAACACTCGAACAAACCTTTCAACAAACAATATCCTCTGAAGAAACTTAACTGCTACGAACATAAAAAACTTACGCCGAAAACATATCATACTGTATATGGACACTGCCTACTTTGCGACGGAAAGCATGTTCTGATGCAATGCCCGAAGTTTGTCAGCGCGGACCCTAGAGAACGGAACGGCATTGTTGCGAAACTGCAAGTATGCAAAAACTGCTTGTACAGCCACGGTCACTTGGAGTGCAAATCAACTAAAACTTGCAAGGAATGTAATATGAAACACCATACACTATTACATTACGTAGCTGCCGCCGGAAAGAACTCTACACCAAATAACATTGAAAAAAACCGACCGCCACAGCGAGCATACAATTCCCCCCAGCAACAACAAGTTTCAAATCACTTATCAAACACCGACACAGAAATTTTGCTGACAACTGTGCAACTGAAAGTAAAGGCGATCGACGGAACGTATGTGCCGCTTAGGGCACTCTTAGATCAGGGTTCCCAGGTAAATCTGATCTCGGAAAATGCTGCCCAACTACTCAAACTACCCAGGCGAAAACTAAATGCCACAATTACTGGAATTGGGTCAGTATCTGGAGACTGCAAGGGAAAACTACAACTGGCTTCGAAGTCCATTCACAATGACTTCAGCTTCGACTTTGAGGCATTAATCATGAAAAAACTTACTAATAATTTACCGAACTCGTCATTCGACAAGGCTAACTGGCCACACTTAGAGAACCTGAAACTTGCCGATCCTGACTACAATGTCTCACGGTCAGTAGACGTATTGCTAGGAGCAGACGTATACTCAAAAATTATACTGGATGGTGTGCTACGCGGAGGTCAACAAGCGCCCATTGCCCAACAAACACATCTCGGATGGATTTTGTGTGGGAAACTGCAAACATTCAACTGTCACGCAACCTTAATCGACGTGAATGAACTCAAAAAATTCTGGGAATGTGAAGACATAATTCAAGGCAACAATGACTTGTCAAAGGACGATCAATGCGAAAGGCACTATGTAGAAACGGTGCAACGATGTCCCGACGGGAAATACACGGTTAAAATGCCTATGGTCCCCAAATTCGAGGAAAACCTGGGTAACTCAAAATCAATTGCCATCTCACAATTCCTGCAACTCGAAAGGCGTCTCGAGAGGAACAAGAAACTTGCGTCAATGTACAGAGATTTCATAAAAGAATACTCTGACATGGGACACCTCAAGCCGTCGCCTCAGCAAACAAAGCCTGAATGCTTTCTGCCACACCATGGGGTCCTGAGGGAACACTCCACTACAACTAAACTCAGAGTTGTTTTTAACGCTTCCCAAAAAACTACAATTGGATTCAGCCTTAACAATCTCCAAGAAAAGGGAGCAAACTTGCAAAAGGACATACAAGCCTTAATAATAAAGTGGCGAGTCTACAAATACGCATACACCGCAGACATAGAAAAAATGTTTCGTGGAATCTGGGTCGCCGAAGAACAACAAGCACTTCAAAAAATTATTTGGCGAGACTCATCGCGTGAAAAATTACAAGAACTACAGCTGTGCACCGTCACGTACGGCACGAAAAGCGCGCCTTGGCTAGCTATGAGAACATTGTTACAGTTGGCCTTGGATGATAAGCACAAGTACCCTGCCGCAGCCGAAATACTGCAGAAGGAGGTTTTTGTCGACGACCTCATAAGCGGTCATAACTCTCTAGACGAAGCCAAAAACCTACAACACCAACTCATCAACTTATTAAGGGGCGGCGGAATGAACTTGCGGAAGTGGTCGAGTAACCACCCAGCTCTACTTGAGAACCTTACTAGCGATCAACTTTCAACAAAAAACATCTTCGACTTTAAAACTGAAGATACTACAAAAACACTCGGACTTGGCTGGAATTCGCACGAAGACATATTTGTCATGAACTGGAGTCTTGAACTTGGCACCGAATCTCAGATTACAAAGAGAAACCTACTTTCGGAAATATCAAAATTACATGACCCACTGGGCTGGTTTTCACCAATAACTATTAAGGCCAAGCTACTTTTCCAGCAAGTTTGGACAAGTCAACTTGGATGGGATGATAACCCAACCGAATCAATTCAACAAGAGTGGCTGAAACTGAAAGCCGAGATGACTCAAATCAAAACTGTTAAACTTAACAGATGGCTCGGCGGAACCCAAAACAACTTGGAACTACTTGGTTTCTGCGACGCCAGCGAAAAGGCTTATTCCTGCGTTATCTACAGTCGCCTGACAAACGAGGAGGGAATGCCGATTATCACTCTACTTGTTGCCAAAACTAGAGTCTCACCGCTCGGGCAGAAAACTACTCTACCGAGACTCGAACTCTGCGGCGCACTACTACTGTCTCAACTCATCGAGAAAACTAAAAAGGCCTTATCTGGGTATAACATAACCGTACGAGCATGGTCCGATTCACAAGTAGTACTGGCCTGTCTGCAAGGAGAAGCCGCACGTTGGGAGACGTACGTGGCTAACCGGACTACCAAAATAAAGAAACAAATCCCGGCTGAGCAATGGAACTATGTAAGGTCAGAAGAAAACCCCGCAGACTGCGCGTCTAGAGGATTGTATCCGTCGAAGCTCGTTAACTACAGGCTGTGGTGGGAAGGACCTGATTTTCTGAAAACGGAGGAAACACCACGCAGTGACAAGGAACAAGCCGTGTGCCTTTTCAGTACGAACTTAGAAAGCGCCAACCATACTCAGCTAAGAGGACAAACAAACAAGCCGTACGAGTCTATTATTAGCGACCTATTACTCAAACATAGCTCATACACCCGTGCAAAAAGAGTCATGGCATGGATACTGCGCTTTATCAACAATGTACGCGGGAAGACGAAATCCGAAACCGCATACCTAACGACGAGCGAATTATCAGTTGCAAATAATGAAATAATCAAGTGCGCGCAGAAAACCGACTTCGCATTTGAATACAAAAAACTACAGAAGAACGAATCTGTACCTAACTCGAGCAGCGTCTACAAACTGAAGCCATACATGGATTCCAACGGAATCATACGCGTCGGCGGACGCTTGAACAAGTCTTTACTGCCTCCTGAGACAAAAAATCCTATAATTTTGTCTCGGAATGGCCGGCTAACTCAACTTCTGATCCAACACGCACACTTGTCAACTCTTCATGGAGGGGCCCGATTGACCCTATCCTACATCAGACAGCGATACTGGATCGTCAGCGGCAACAGAACTGTGAAAACTCAACTACGTCACTGTGTACAGTGCCACCGCCACAAGCCTACCAAGAACGTTCAACTGATGGGCGATCTGCCCCCACAGAGAATCAACCCGTCCCGACCATTTACGCATACCGGTGTCGACTTCACCGGCCACGTAGAGGTCAAACTTAACAAGGGACGAGGTGTGAAAACCTCAAAAGGTTACATTGCGATTTTTGTGTGCATGGCTACAAAGGCAGTACACATAGAACTCGTATCAGACATGTCCACAGAGACATTTCTTGCCGCATTTCAAAGGATGTGTGCCAGGCGCGGCACCCCCAAACATATGTACTCAGACTGCGGAACCAACTTTATCGGCGCGTCAAAGGTACTACGCAATGAGTTCCAAGAATTCAAACAAGCCTTGACGCCGGAATTCTTTGATGAAATAGGAAAACTCGAAGTGGAGTGGCATTTTAACGCCCCCGCATGGCCCACCGCAGGCGGCTTATGGGAGGCTGCAGTTAAAGCCATGAAGTACCACCTCAGACGAGTACTAGGAGATCAGAAACTCACTTACGAAGAGTTCACCACTTTGCTGACCAGAATCGAGGCCTGCATGAACTCGCGACCTTTGTGCCCACTAACTGAAGATCCGGAAGAATTTTATAACTATCTAACTCCGGGTCATTTCCTAACTGGCGGCCCTACGTTGTCGCTACCTATATCCGATTACACTGACGTCAGAGATGTCGACATACGCCGTCGGTGGCAACTTACCGAGCATATGTTACAACGATTTTGGCGGACGTGGTCTAGTGAGTACCTCAACCAACTACAAGCTAGAAGTAAATGGCAAGAGGCCACAAAAAACATTAAAGAAGGTGACATAACACTGGTGAAAGAGGATAACTTGCCACCCGGCAAGTGGGCGATGGCACGCGTAACAGAACTCCACCCCGGTCGCGACGGACTCGTCAGAGTCACTACTGTCAAGACTCAGACCTCTACGATGAAGCGGCCAATTGTAAAACAGTCGCCGCTACCCATCAACTGCGAGCAAGATGTAATCCGTGAACTGGCTCAAAGGCAAGAATAACTGAGAACAATTTCTTATGTGAGATTCATATACCACTCTACCGTGTCATCCCTTTGCCGATAAAAACTCAAGAAAATGCAACACAATTGATACAAGTTTCAAAAAACTTTACTTTTAAACTTAGGTTTAGAAAAAACACATGAAGCAATATGAAGACTTAAAGCGCTGCACACAAAGAAGCAAAGATAACTTTATCTGCCGAGCAATTCTACCGGTGCACAACTTACACTACAAAAATGCACCTTGCGAAGCAAAACTAATCGGTCAACAAACGGCCTTGCCTTGTGAGATGAGAAGCGCATCGTGCAAGGACTACTGGATCGAATTACATGCGCCAAATACTTGGCTGCATGTGTGCTGCGATAAGTGTACGCTACGTTCAATATGTGATAAGGACGTATCACTGCACACTACTGACTACTCCGGGATACTAACATTGAAACAAGGCTGCATGGTGCAAGCCAGTGATACGACTATCTACTCCAAGAATCAAATTGGCAGAAACGTTAAGATGCAACCAGATATATCCTTCTACACTCCCTTGATGAACAACTCTATTAATAGAATTGTGAATTTAACCATCCACGGTTTGCCAGAGTTGTCTCTACCGGACAAATGGAACCTGTCAGAAGTGGATAAACGACTAGCCTTACAAATGACCAACGAACTCCATCTACCATCAAAAATATCCACTCACGACATACATCAATATGTGATCAGTTACTGCCTACTGGTAGCAGGACTTACCACCTTTGCCGTATGGATTTTGAAAACACGCTGTCCTGACCTATGCAAAGGAAGAGTGTATGACGACGCACACTCCGAAGACATCGAGTTAACGGCGGTACCTAAGAGAAACCAGCGGGCACAGAAGTCGGACCCCGCCCCCTCTGCGGATAATATCGCGTTTAATTTCGAATAATATAAGTGATTTACTTTTAGTTAATTACGGCTTACTTTTATAAATAGCTACTATAGATATTGTACTTACTTAAGCATACTTACTTTAATGTTACAGTTTAAATTTTAGTGAACTCTGTATCTCTCAATCTCTAACTGATTTTTTATCTTATATCTCTTTTGCGGTTGAGAGCATGTACGATGTCAATCTAGCAAATGTGCGGCGCAGCATATTTGCTGACACCAATTTTGTACAACTTAAGTCAGTGTAAAACAGCCACTCTATTCAAGCACACCTATACTGTAGAAATACTAATAAACTTACGTAAAATCAACTAGTGTGTTTGAAACTCAAATACTCGACAAATGTATGGTGGAAGCGCCGTCAACTAAGCGCCAGACTGTACAGGCAGCGCTAGCTCAAACTCAAATATTGTAATCATCCAGACCTGGGATTTCCGCATTTCCGATTTCCGTAGTCGAGCGCTGAGGTATGTTAACACTTCAGTTACTAGGGTTTCCTTGCGATGTTTTCCTTCACATTTAGTGAAAGGTATTGCTACTATAACTTATAAATGTACATAACTTAAGTACCGTAGTCGCCACCTCACGACAGGCCCACAATATCGTCAACAAACTTCCCAGAAAGAACGTCATAGCGAAATTCGCCGACGCCGTTGCGAAAAATAAGTTATTTAATCTAAGTTGGGCGAGACTTTGCGATTGGGATCTCTATCTCATTAAAATCGGCAGGTGGTGAGGCTGAAACAAGCTGGGCCCTTCAGGGTGGAATATTGTGAGAGTTTTATGATGGACAGCTTTATTAACTCGAAGGAAGTGGTCGCCTTCAACTTTTTCATCCTTGGATTCGTCAAAGAGCGGTTTATTTGTGGAGCGATATTCTAATAGGCCGGGCTGGAATTCGAGCCGTGATTGGCTCACGTCCCTTTTTGATTAAATTTCGCTCCATTGACATACTTGAGGTAGCGACAGTCTCAATAAGTGGTATTTTGATGAAGCGCTTACCAATATTCATCGCCGTTTTATACCATGGGACTAGAATTACTTTTTGTCAGGTGTCATTAGAAAAGTAGATTTGTGAGATGAACATCACTTTCGCTATTCGTCACATGAGACATAGACCACCTTAGCGAGAAGCCACAAGAGAAAATACCAGGTCTAGATATATTTCAACATGGCCTCTTCGTTAATATTAAGACATTATTGTAAAAGTTCTCCATAGCGTATGTATGTAAAAAATATAATCTTCTGTAGGGCACAGGCCTTTTCTCAAAGATATATGGGCTTACTAACCATGCGTGCCCACCGCGAATTGGCTTTGCTTCAGACTCACTGCTATTAATTTTACTACGAGTATCGGCGCTACGACGTAGCAACTACGCAGACAATGTGCTACGACGTAGCACTTCTACTACGGACGTTCGTAGCCAAGCCGTTGTGATACACTGCTATGAAAATGTTACAGGTTTCTGAAAACCAACTCAATTTTTTTGTTCGTTACAATTAAACCACTTGCAAATAGTAAAGAAAAACAACGTGAGGAAATTTGAGTGTCTTAGGTGTTCAAATATCTCAGCGCTTGAAATCGCCAATCCGCGACGGCACGCGTTATTAAACCCATACGCTCTCTCTGAGAGAAGGCCTGTGCCCTGCAGTGGGAAATTTATAGGCTACATAGAGAAACAGCGTTTGAAATACGTTTCACGTCGAAATTATAAGCCCGGGCGCGATAACCCTGATTAAAACAATGTCAACAAGTATATTTTAAATTGTAAATTGCACTAACTGCTAATTTAGTCCCCAAAACTTAAGTTATCTGGTAGATAGCTCGCCTATGTGCAAAAAAATTAAAGCAATAAAGAATTACTTTATGTTATGTTTGCATTTTGTGTTTATGTTATGTTTGCATGATATCAACATAATTAGTTTATGTTGATATCAATTCAATTCAAATTCAAATAATTTTATTTCAACGTAAAGAATTTACATTCTGTTTGCTGAATGTCAATGTACAATGTAAAGTGTAAGCCGCCGCCTTCGGGCCGTATTGTAGTGGAGAAAAAGGCAGCGGAAAAAAAAAACTCCACTCTGACCATCTTTTCTCAAATCATCTTAAAACCAAATACATCAGTTGCCATATGTAAACCTAATAAGATTTCATGATTGCCATTAACAACCCTAAATGCCAAAGCATTAGTCAAATGTCTCACAATAATAGGGGAAAACATAAGTGCTGCGGCCAGACACACGAACAGCACTCGTTCACGAGCATAACGCAGTGCTCAGCCATCATCAGTCTCAACCATTTTGGAGGGAGATAGATGACCCGAACACCACGCTACCATTCGAATGACCTTTAGCAAACTTGCAGTTAAGTTTTTGTCCGTTATATAAGGTATCATATAGTTATTAATATGCAATCACGTCGTCTGTACACACTTGTATTATAAAATATGTTATACTTAGTTCAACCAACCAAAAACTCAATCAAAAACTTGTATCCCCACTACTGGGGCACAGGTCTCTTCCTGCATCGCAAAAAGGTTATTCCATACTCTACCACGTGGCCCAAGTCCGGGTTGGTGGAGGATTGTAACACGGTGTCGGGCCTAGCTGTCAGAAGTTATCAAGCCGCTCATAAGGCATCTAACATGGCTTAGCAACTGTTAAGCAACAGACGCGGTCAGGTGCAGGATGGGTATCCTGCACCTGACCGCATCGTTTGATTAACCAAGTGATTGATTTCAATCACTTGGTTCAGCTAGGCCACAAGCGCTTCCTGCTAATGTTGTTCCTAAAACTTAGGTTTACGTTTAGATAAGCTCGACTATATGCAAAAGATTTTACGCAAAAAAATAGTTCATGTTATTATATTGTTTTTATTGCACTTACCCGTGGTGCTAATGACAATTAAAAAAAAGACGTAATTTTTTATATTTTTTTTTATTTATCCTTAGCACTGGTTAATGCAATAAAAAGAATATAATCATGTGGGTACAACGATATCATTCCGATGTAAAACCTAACCGCAAAGTAGGTGCTCGGGGCTGCAAGTGATGCAAATTACTTCAGCCAGCCAGGTTCGAAATTTCACTGATGCGCCCATCAGCTCAGTTGGGAGAGCGCTGGTACCCAGAGGTCGTGAGTTCGAGTCCCGGCATGGGTGGAATTATTAGTCTTTAAATAAATTTTTAAAATAGTCTATGTTATGTTTATGTGATAAATAAACCAACCGACAATCGTTGGAGTGAACGTGTTCTTGAGTGGAGACCGCGACTCGGCAAACATAGTGTAGGGCGCCCTCCGACCAGGTGGGATGACGATCTGCGAAAAACTGGCGGCAGATGCTGGATGTGGCAAGCTCAAGACAGGGCGTTATGACACTCATTAGGGGAGGGCTGTGCCCAGCAGTGGACAACATAATATAGCCTGAAGCATGCGAACGAAAGACTCAAATTTGGGAAGACGTGGGTTTGAATCCCAGTATGTACCAATGACTTTGTTAGTTAAATACATTTGTGAACTAATGATTGATTGGCCTTTTTGCATCTACGTAATGAGATGATTTATACAGCATCCGGTGGTATCCTCACTCACACTAGATGGGTGAAGGGACCACTCCGACGAGTGCCTGGTACATGGTTTTATAGATGGTGTAGCCTTGCCCAGCACCTATACCGTCCTGACAGCTTAGTCAGCCTAGCCCACAGAATAGACTAGTCAATACGTGCGGAGCCAACCAAGCCGCGGGTTTTCTCACGATGTTTTCCTTCACCGTTAGCGTGAACTTATAATAAGTAGCAATACCACTCAGTAATGACTAACACACGTCGTGAGGAAACCCGAGTATCTGAGGTGTTCATATACCTCAGCAATAATAGCAGTAATCTCGTTGTTAGTATATTGCCTCGCTGTTCTAGCGGCAATACTTCTGATTACTAATAACATTTACATACAAGCACATACAATGCTTCTGGCCCCACACTAGGATACCCTGTGTCGTGGGAACCAGAAACAACGACATCACAAACATGTAAACATCCCAAACCTGGGCTTTTTTTGTTCCTAGCCGGGATTCAAAGCCGGGACCTCTTGCATGGTAGGCAGACTCGCTACCGCTACGCCACAGAGGTCGAACTAGACCCGGAGGTCGTTGGTTCGATTCCCGCTGATGGCCACGGTATTACTTGGATTTTCACAGTCTGGGACAAAACTTGTATTCATCATCGTCATCGTCAGGCTTACTAGTCCACTGCTGGACAAAGCCCTCCCCTAAAGAGCGCCAAGTTGTGCTATAATAGGGGTTAATGCCCATAATCCCCACGCCGGTTGGAGATCGCAGTTTGGTGGAATTGTACTGCAGGGGGCGCTGCTGCCCACCCCCCGGTTTGTGTCCCTTAGTTACCTTTTACAACACCCGCGGGAAGAATTGGGTTGGTGCTATTCTCTAGGCCGACACCACACAGAAGAAAACTTGTATTATTAAATTGAAAAATCTGTTTTTTAGTCTCTAATCCCCTTCTAGCCCTGCACCGTTGTCCGGATCACGTGCCACAAGCTTTCACATTAAGCTATTATAATTCCATTGCAAAAAAATAAAAGTGTGTACAGCGCGTTAGATACTGGTAATTCTAGAGGGTTCTGTAGTAAAGATGATTTGTTATCTGGGTTTCAACATAGAACTAAGGTCTAAAGTTTAGTGTCGTAGGATGCGCACACTAACAATCTATTAATCTACTGTTTTGCCGTCTTAAGAAGGCCGTAACTTCCATTTTTACCTAATTTGGGTTAGATATAGGTTGTAAACTTTTGCTCCCCACTGCTGAGGCACGAGTTTTTTCCTGCATCGCAGGAAGGTTAGGCCATACTCCACCACGGAGACCAAGTCCGGGTTGGTAATAACGCAGTTCATTCAAGATAATTTCCTATGAAAAAACATTATCGGTACCAGTTATCATAAATAATAATAATCATAATTTTATATAATTCAAAAAACTAGATTTATTTTTGGTTAGTCATGTTAAACTTAGAAATGCTTCTAATATTACTTTTTACTGAACCTCAATTCAGATTAAGTACTTCCCGTTGACCTAGAACTATAAAGTTTGGCAAAGTAATATCGTTTTATTATACCGTGTAATTATAAAAAAAATATATATATAAAGACTGTATAGATTGTTTTTGAAATTAAAATAATGTCTTCTTTCAGTATAATGTTCCATCTACAATATTAAAGGTACTTTCCCTCCATGTGGCATGGCCGTGGGACGCCCTGTATACTTAGGCTCCAAACGGTCCAAAGCCGTTGTCTGTCTGGAATACTTAAGTGTATACGTCAAGTTTACAATAACCTCGGCCAAGAAGAAGAAGATGATTGTACATTAAACATGATAGATTGACAGGGGACCACATCAGCTTGCGGTACCCCGAAAAAAATTATATTAGCATAGAAGTCACGCGACCAACCCTGGACCAGCCACCCATCCACCCTGCATGACATGAATATATGTTAATGGCTTGTCATAGCACGCAGACAGGATTGACGAGAACAGCTGTGCCGCTACAGGACAAGGCTCATAGGATATCAACCCTTGTATGTTCCCACTGCTGGGACACGGGTCGCTTCCTGCATCACAGGAAGGTTAGGCTATACTTCACCACGGGAGCCACGTCCGGGTTGGCGGAGGATTGTAATACAGTGGTGGACCTTACCTTGATAACTTCAGACGGTAAGCCGTCAGAAGTTATCAAGGTCTCTGTCATTACATGAAAGCCGGCACCAACGGCTTAACGTGCCTTGCGACGCACGGAAGCGCTCGGAAAAATGCCACATGCGGTGGTCACGGGCCGGTCACCACTCTTGAACCTGACCGCGCCTGTTTTCGCTTAACTCAAGTGCTTTATAAGGCTCATAGACAGATAAGAAATTAATTTGAGCTTTGACACACACACACACACACACATACATTAAGAGAAAAAATTGATCACCATAACATTTTTTTTCTTTTTCTTCCTTCCTTTAAACGTTCGTCTGCGTTTTTTTTTTCGTTTATTGTGTATTTCGTTAATTTATGTTGTGCTCATATTATGTCAATTTATCTGGTTATTATGTTTCTGTGATGTGTCTTGTTACAATAAATGTATTTTTTTCTTTCATTCTTTCTTTTTTTATTTAAACAAGTCATTGGTACATGCCCGCACTGGGGATCGAACACAGATCTCTCGCTTACGAGTCCATTGTCCATATTTTAATTTACTTATTACTATTCTGCGTTGCAGGAACATACTCGTGCCCCAGCAGTGGGGACATACAAAAGGTTGTTATCGATCGATTTTCTAAATGGCCCCGACTAGTTTTCTAGAGCGCATCGGCTGTGATTTTCAAGCCTCAAACACGGGGTAGCAACATACATATTTATGCCACTTGATTTATGTTCCGAACGAAATTTGACTACATGAATTTACAAATAACGGCCCACATGGATACCTGTGGATTTTGTATCTCTCCAGGAAAGTAAATGGGTTCTTAATAACCGAGCATGTAATGTAAGATTTAGGTAGGATATTCTGTTGGGGAGGATCTACAGAATATTCAGACTACAATTTAACGCGCCTGTAGAGCCACAATCAGATTTCTCACGAATTAGACCTTGATATATTTAAATGTACGTGCACTATAACTGCTTAATTCAGTGACTCGTGCAGCGAGCGACCCGTTTTAGTGTTTAAAACCTGTCTCTAAAGTGTGTGCTATAAGTGTGAACCTGTGCATCCTGCCATTTAAGGGTTAAGCCTCTATCTTATTTGTGATAGCTGTTGGTTTACCATAGATTTCAAAATAAATAAAATATATAAATACATACGTAATAGGTTTACTCATGATAGCGGCTTTTTTCTGTAACTACATCTAATTACAGTTAAAAATAATACATGTCTGTCTAACAAGTGCTATAAAATGACCCCTCGTTCAATTGTGGGATGGCGGGCGGGGGTTGTCAATTATGTTACCAATCGAAGCGCGTTCAGTAAGTACCCGGCAAAATATCTATGCACCTGGTACCGTCAGATCGCCATCTTGAACATAACATTTACATACAGGCACATACATTGCTTCTGGCCCCACACTAGGATACCCTGTGTTGTGGGAACCAGAAACAATGACATCACAAACATGTAAACATCCAAGACCCGGGGTTTTTGTTTGTCACCAGACGGGGATCGAACCCGGGATCTCTTGCAGGGTAGGCAGATGCGCTACCGCTGCGCCACGGAGATCGTCAGTAACTTGATTTTTGTATGGGTTATACATCAACAAAGACTTCGGTTTTGCTTTGGTTTGACATCTATTGTAATGATTTTGTCAAGGGGTACGGTAGACTCGATTGAAACCGAAAAAAGCGTCGCGTCAAAAAAGTATCCTGTGACTGTAAAAAGAAACGTCCTGCTGGAAACATGTAATTGTTCTGTGTGGAAACATAATTAATACTTTTTTTCAGTCATTGACATTTCGCGAAACGTTTCACACTTTATATCCGACTTCTCTATAAAACCAATCATCATTTACTCTGTCACTTACTATCGCTCAATCAACGTTCAATACACGTATGACACACAGGATGAACCAATCACAGAGTGATTTTCTCTGCAGCGCATCTTGCGGTCATTTCGTTGGTTAAGACTAATCGAGAGGGCTGGGACCCTTTTTTGAAAGTGTGTAGGAAGAAATCTAGCACGAGATAGTGCATTAAAAAGAATTTAATCATGTGGGTACACCGATATCGTTCCGATGTAAAACTTAACTGCAAAGTAGGTACTCGGGACTGCAAGTGATGCAAATTACTTCAGGCAGATTGTAAAGAGGTTCGAAATTTTACTGCTGCCAGTGAGTTACCCATTAGCTCAGATGGGAGAGCGCTGGCACAGTTAGCCAGAGGTTGCGGGTTCGAGTCCCGGCATGGGTGGAATGTTTAGCCTCTAAATAGAATTTCCACTTCGGATCGGGTTTGCTGCAGCTTCCAATTCAGGCCAGCTGGTGCCGGTTGTCTTGGGCTCTTGGTCTTCAGATCTTTTTCAAGGCGAACCTGTCATTACGTGACAGCCGGCACCAACGGCTTAACATGCGAAGTACGTGGCCTAGTCGAACCGAGTGATTACTCGGTTCGACTAGGCACCGAGTGATTACTAGGCATCGAGCGCTTTATGCATACATACATATACACATACTCACATACACGTGCAACTAGGGTAAAAATATAAAACCGCAAGGCAGAAAAACGCCCTTACGCTATCTTGCCAAACTTCAGGTTCTATACAACCTTTTTACATCAAGACACTCCCCATGGAAGCATTCGTAAGGAACAGGAGATCACCAAAAACTCTATCTGTTGTCAACGCTTCAGAACACACGTGTCCCAAACTGCACCCTAAAGTGAGATCAACGAGAAATATATTAACTGGTGATCTCCTGGTTAATATAATTAGTTGGCCACTAGAAGGCCCAAGAAACCATGTAGGCGGTGGTTGATTGTCCAGTCTACAGTAACCGTTCAGTTTTATGGTTCCCGGTAGGCAAGAGGACCGGCCGGGTGTGGACCGGTTTTAGATTGGACGACAACGGTAAGTGCACGACATCGTGGAGCTGATATTCTATATTTTTATATTTTGTTAATAAAAATCAACAGCGTAATAAAGTAATGTCTGTCAGAGAACCAAAGTTATCGCCATAGCTCAGAGAATTAGCGAGCTGAAGTGGCAGTGGGCTGGCCATATCTCGCGAAGAACCGACAACCGTTGGAGAAAACGTGTCCTTGAGTGGAGACCGCGACTCGGCAAAAGTAGTGTAGGACGCCCTCCGACAAGGTGGGATGACGATCTGCGAAAAACTGCCGGCAGATGCTGGATGCGGCAAGCTGAAGACAGGGCGCTATGGCGCTCATTAGGGGAGGACTATGTCCAGCAGTGGACTACATAATATAGCCTGAACAAGAAGTAGTAGATGAAGAATGTCTTAGTATTTCTTAATGATTTGTGATACTCATACTTATATATTCTACCCATGACCACGGCAACTGTAACGATGCCAAAACTTCAGGAAATAAGATAACTACGTTTTACCTAATAAATAATCGCGATTAGACCCGTTGAATATATAACTAAGTAATGTCTTTACTTATTGTAAGGCTAATAACAGATTTTAATTTTCTATTCCTTTTATTTTATATTTTCTTAATATTAGTCCAACTGTTTACGTACGAAGCGCTCGTGGCCTAGGCGAACCGAGTGATTGGAATCAATCACTTGGTTAAGCAACAACAGGCGCGGTTAGGTACGGGATGATGAGCGTCCCGTGACTACCGCTAGTGGCATTTTTCCGAGCGCTTCCGTGCTTCGCAAGGCACGTTAAGTCGTTGGTGCCGGCTGTCATATAATGGCAGACGTTAAGCCATGTCAGAGGCCTTATGGGCGGCTTGATAACTTCTGACAGTAAGGCACGCCACTGTCTTACAATCCTCCACCAATCCGGACTTGGCCCCCGTGGTGGAGTATGGCCTAACCTTCCTGCGATGCAGAAAGAGACCCGTGCCCCAGCAGTGGGGCATACAAGGGTTGATAAAGTTTACGTACATTGATTTGTATACGAGTACTTTTAATGTAACGTACAGGTATTACCTAGTTCGGGAAGCAGATACTGCACTTTAAATGTAGAATATATGTCAGATAAATATATACATTTCAAAGAATATAGATTAATTACATTGAAATTTTTTTTTGAAAATTTATAGCCGGCCAACACTTGGCTTGGCGCACTCCGCGTGCCTAGCGTTAACTTTTTGTAAAGCAACTTGATAACACTGAGTGCTTTGAAAGAAACTAACAGTGCTATCAGGTTGCTCTACAGCAAGCAAATGCGGTTGAATGCACCATAATGATCCAACTTTCCTGTGAAAGCCAGCTGTTAAGGTAAAAAATGTAATACATATACGAAGCGATGACTCCGTAAAAAAATTGAGACGTTAAGTATGCTAAATGTATCACGCTTTCCTTTTTGCGCTTTCCATCTCCTACCCAGCATTTCTCCTGTCCACCAGAAAAAGTAATATCAACTTTTCCTGGTCAACAGGAGAAATGCCAACGATAGGATCAGATAAGATAAGAATACTCTCTATTGTATATACCAGAAAGTAATTACAGAGACGACAGTTACAAAAGAAGAGGTAAAATTGGCGGCCTTATTGCTGATAGCAATATTGAGTCCCCCGCCTTTGCTTATTTATTAAAGTGAAATAATAGTGATACAGCCTAATACAGTCCCACCGTATGGCACAGACCTTCTCTTGGAAAGAGATTTTGAGCTTATTTACCACGCGTGTCCATCGCGGATCGGCAATTTCAAGCACTGAGGTATTTGGACACCTCAAGGATATTTTATCTAGTAGAAAAACTTGAATACAAGTTCGTGGATTGAAAGCATTTTTTGAATAACTATATACATCCCACGCCTGCATCCCACTGCAGGGCCTGTGCCCTCCAGTGGGATGCAGGCAGCATAAAAAAATGTCTAATCAATTCACGAACATGTTGACGAGTTTTTCTACTAGACAAAATGTCTTAGAGCAATAAAAAACTGTATTTACACGTATTTTACTCGTTTAATCTGCGGTCCCGGAAGACTTTCTCGACCAAGGACTTGCAAAAGTGCCGAAACGTCGAAAGATTGTAAAATTCAACGAGTAAACTCCGTGTAAATACACTATTATGTCTTGTATTATTATGTCTAGTGCTCGCGTTAACCTTAGAAAATACTATGTCTTAGAGTATTTATCTTTACACTCAGTTCAACTGCTAGAAAGGGTAATGAAGAAAAAACACTTCGGGCTACCATCGCTATCTTCAAAATGAAGTAAGCACCGGAGATAAATGAACTTCAGTACCACAAGGTGAGCTCAAATAACAAAAGAATGCAATCTGTGAACCCAGAGCCCATTTTTGCTAAGTTGTGGTATTCTACTCAAAGATGACACTTGGAATTATCCTACTACCGTTTATTTATCCTTACTTGTCCATTTTAGTAAACAAGATTCTACCCGTAAAGTATGGATTTTAGTCGCAAGGGGCCATATTCCCGCAAATGACGTAATCGGGGAGACTATTTTAGATAACACGCTGTCAATTTTATAAACAAAGATCATTAAGTTGCGAGAAAATATGTCGTTTTGGCATCAAATAGCAATTTTGAGGTTAGAATCTTGTTTACTAAATTGGCCAAGGATAAATAGACTGTACTCATAATAGGGTATTTCCAAGTGTCTTCTTCGCGGGTTCCTCGCAATTCATATCCTACTGAGGGTCTGGCTGATGACCAGCGTTACAGATTTTATCTGTAGCACATGCTGAGCCCCATTTTCAAAACCATTTTATACGCAGGACACAGTTCTACCATTCGATTATTGCGTTCCTTCCACCTTTTCATCAAATATTGCAACTGGTAACACTTGCATCTCAATATTTCTAACTATGTAGCGCTTTTGTAGACAGCAAGCGATGACGGCGGTGTTTAAATTTAGAAAACTTAATCTACTCTGACTCTAGAGCTAAACCATAATATAAAAAAAAACACAAAAAAAAGCTTAAAACTTTAAAACTCATGTTAGATTTTTGGTGGAGAGTTATTTGATGATCTGGGTCTTTAAATGAAACATAGAAACTTGTCACAAGTTTGGATTCTTTCACCGTAGCCCTAAAATAGGTGTTTTAAATACTTTCTACTCTCTATTGGTGTTTTATGTATGAAAAATATAAATCTTCTGTAATATAAAAATGAATCCCAGAATCTGTTGGTAAGCGCAAATCTCGAGAGCAGCTGAACCTATTTCACTTATTATTTTTTTAGAATAATCCTTGAAATACAAGGATGGTTCTTACAGAGGGAAAATAAAAAAAATAAAGAATCGATTGTTAGACGGTACGTAGTTCGCTGCGTCAGCTAGTATAATATATATTTTTATCATCGGTAATCATGTTTATACATTTTCATCATTACATCATCAGCCCACCGCTACCCACTGCTGGGCTTTTCCCCCCAAAAGTCATCTCTCCCGGTCCCTTGCGACCTTGCCAACTATGTTGTCGGGTCGCTGGTCTGCCCACTAACCATCGTTCTGTTCTCGGCCCCAACTCTATGGTGGCCCTTCAACTTTTATCATCATCATAATCATTACAGTGTAAAAGTTTTTTTTGACGACCATCTCAACTAAGCGATAGGGTTATTATGAAAAAAAAGTTCCTAACATATTAATAAAAATAATTAACATACTAATTATAAGATGTTTTTAAATGTTATAAGGTTTGTTTCTAAGATTGTATTTGTTTTAGATTTAGATTATTCTAGTCTAATATTTGCACACCTTAACCAGTAGAGCATGCATGTTCCTTCACTTACCTTCAACAGCTACTTAATGTATTAACCATGCTTTCGAAAATAAAATGTTTTATATTTATCTTTATCATAATCAGCCGGTGTCAGTCCACTGCTGGGCATAGGCCTCTCCCAAGATACGTCACTGAGACCAATCTTCAGCTCTCCTCTTCCAGTCACTGCCCACCGCTTTGCGAATGTCGTCGCTCCACCTGGTCACAGGGCCTCCTACGCTACGTTTGCCGATTCGAGGTCTCACTCAAGAACCTTTAACTTTACTGTGTCAACATTTGCAAAAAAAGGTAACAGTACCTATAGTTTGTTAATTGGACCTGAGATTTCCAACCAAATTCTTCCCGCGGGTGTCGTAAAAGGTGGTGGGCAGCAGCGCCCCCTGCAGTACCATTCCAACAAACTGCGATCCCCAACCCACATGCCCACCGTGGGGATAATGGGCATTACCCCCGAATGATGGCACAACCTTGCGCTATGGCGCTCATTAGGGGAGGGCTATGACCAGCAGTGGACTAATATAGCCTGAAGAAGAAGAAGACAAAGAGATTTCCGAACTTAGCCTCATGATTGGGCCATTGTACGTAGTAGAGCTGTGAGTTAAATCCAGCCAGCCTATATCTTTCCAGAAAGTCAGCAGTGTCCCGATGTCACTGCGGGCCTCCTGAAGGGATCCCAGCTTCCCAATGATGGGGGTCCGTTGCTTTTCCAAGCATTCACAGTGAATGGTCACGTGGGCGGGTGTTTCCTCTTCTTTGAGGCATCCCCGGCAAAGTACCTATATTAAAGATAGACACGCCGCCACATCTTAAATAAGTTTCGTTTCTCAGTATTTCCTATTCATTCTGCGGTTTCTTTGTATTTACGATCTCATTGTGTCCAAATTAACTTTTTGAACTTTCTATTCAGGCTGCTTCAAACTCCGCGGAAATAAATAACTGGATTTTCATGTGTCTACTGAAAGAAGTGGTGCCCTATAGTTTAATGCATTTAAGTTTATAGAAACAGTGACCACTAAAATTTTAAAAGAAGAGGAGGGTTAGCTTTCAATTGAGTGAAGCCAAACAGTCTTGAAGTTAATGTTGCTTAACTATCTTATAGATTTTATTGATTTTTTATTGTTGTTACGTTATAACGCGTTTTTATTTATCCTCAAACTCTCCCGAACCATGCAAGGGTTTCTCACTGAGTATTAATTGTGCTATTGAAGCCAATATAGAAAGTGCCAATGACACAATAAATTATTGTTACTTGGCTGTGGTTATTTTGTATAAAATGTGTATGTTAACCTTATTCCTTCAACCAAAGCGATAGCCCAGTGGTAGAACAATGGATTCGGAAGTGAAAACCCCAGGTTCGATTGCCAGTGCAGGAATGTGCCAATTGTTTTGTTTTACAACTTATGTACTTTTGTGAAGTTATAGTAGCAATTTCACTCGTTAACCGTGAAGAAAAACATCGTGAGAAAACCTGAATGTCTGAAGCGCTTGATATTGCCAATCCGCGGTGGGCACGTGTAGTGATTAAGCCCATTCTCTCCCTCTCTCTCTGACAAAAGAGCTGTGCAGCGCGACGTTTTTATTTTAAAGTGAACATGAGAAATCTTAATGTTAGAATCAACAACCAAGGCCTTTAATCACTTTCCGCCAGAAACGGCCTTTTTAGCGGAAATCGATTAAAGTTCTAATCAATTGATGATAGGTTCGAAACTGTAAGTTCTAAAAATTGTTATCACAGTTGTTAAGATTTGTCACGTTCAGTTTTAGATAGAAACGTATTATAAAACAAGTTGTGATTTTTTCGATTGGTGGCGCTTAGTTATCGCCCCGAAACGCCTTAAAGTAAAGCAAAGACTATAGTTAGCAGTATACTCTAAATATAACTCATATTTATGATGATAAGTAAAACATGTTTGAGCGTTTATACAGATAATAAAAAGCAAAAAAGGCGGGGAAAATACTCCACTGCAACTCTAATGGGTCATTTATTTATTTTATTTATTGGTAATAGACACACCAACAGTACACAGGCAATAATCATTTAATTATAACAAAACAAATAATTGTAGACTTTTAGTCCGGATTTACTTACGGGTGTTGTTATATCGGAAAAGTCCGACCAGGTTTCGCTCCGATTCGCAGAGCTTAATCATGGTGAGCAGAGACGGAGCTCGCGTCGTCGGTTACTCGTCTCACACACTCAGTGTGACTTTTCGGTCGGACTTTTCCGATATAACAACACCCGTAAGTAAATCCGGACTAAAAGTCTACAATGTGTTGTGCTTACGAAAGTTTTAGTTCAAAAACAAATAATTTCGGGCCTGATCACCTTCCTCAGGCAAAGACCCGTGCCCCTCGGTGGGGACATAAATGGGTTGATGATGACTGTGCACTACTAATAGGCATGCAATAGCATTCGTAAGTAGGTCGCATAGGTACATACTAAAATATAAAGTAATATATCTTTGAAACATAAAAATTCTCTAGTTACAGAAGGTTACAATCTAGTTGCAACCGGTCACCTTACAACATTTTACATAATAAAACTGAATAGGGAAACAAGTTACTCGTATGTATTAGATTCAAAATGAGAAAAATCGTCAGAATGGAGTTTTTTTCCGCTGCCTTTTTCTCCACTACACTACGGCCCGAAGGCAGCGGCTTTCACTTTCATTTTACATTGTAATTTGACATTTAGCAAACATAATGTAAATTTTTTACGTTGAAATAAATTGAATTGAATTCTAGGCTCAGACGTCCCGCCTAACCATCGAACCTGTCTATCTATCTATCTGAAATAGCAATCCCAAGCCTCTACCTGTCCTCAGCGGCCGTTTCCAATCGGTCCCCTGTCATTACCGAGCGAGCTCTCGTGGTCGCACGTTATCATCCCGCCGCAATGTCTTTAGCAATAAAGTTTACTCGATCGTGGCCAATTGTAGCCTAGAGAAGGTGCAGTAGCACAAGTCTTCATTGTTTGTACGCTCGTTTGTTTGTGATACCGTTGCCTGGTCACTGTAGCACAGGGTATCCTAGCTTGAGACCATTTTTTGTATCACGTTACTTTCAGCAATAAAGCCGCTAATATTACCTTTTCTTTTGTAACTGTTATCTTCTTTTTGTGTTCTGAGGGGGCAAAACACTCACTACGTCCCCGCACCGGTCCGGTGATAAGGCGCGAGATTTGTATTTCATCATCAACCCATGTCCCCGCCGAGGAGCACGGGTCTCTTGCCTAAGGAAGGTGTAGGCCATATTCCACCACGGGGACCGAGTCTGGATTGGTGAAGGCTTGCAAGACTATATAGTGGCTGGTCTTACTGTCAGTAGTTTTCAAGCCGCCCTACAACCTCTGACATGGCTAAACGACTGCTTTCTATCTGCAGCCAGCACCAACTGCTTAACGTGTCTTGAGAAGCACAGAACCACTCGGGAAAATGCCAATAGCGTTACGAATAGATGAAACTAGAACTAGAATAGAACGCGCCCTATGTTTCTTAACCTTCGTGATCGTTTAAGATCACTCAGGCAGCCGGGGCTACGAGCGAATCGAGATTAGACCTGTTTAGTTAATTAAAAGATATGTATGAGTATCGCGAATCATTAAGAAATAGTCTTTATACATTGCTTAAACCGCGAGCGGTTCTGTGCTTCGCAAGGCACGTTAGGCAGTTGGTGCCGGCTGCCGTCAATAGATGGCAGTCATTAAGCCAAGTCAGAGGCCTTAGGGCGGCTTAAAACTTCTGACAGTAAGACCAGCCACTAGTCTTGCAATTCTTCACTAATGCGGACTTAGCCGCGTGGTGGAGTATGGCCTATAGCTTACTCGGAGATCCATGGCCCTCGGTGGGGACATAATGGGTTGATGATAATGATGAAACCGCGTCCGCGTCACTTTGTGCCGTCAACTAGGTAGGTCTACCTAGTTGACGGTACAAAGTGACTGTCCCTTCTCTAGGACGGCAATTGCTAAAGCGCCCGAGACGGCCGGTGGCGGGCAGTGGCACGAATTAGAAGCGAAACGTTAAGGCGACCACCTCGGCCGCTTGTTAGCCTGGCCACTCGCCAATTTCAAGAAGACACGGCCGTTTTTACACCAAACGCTTAAGGCGCTAGGCGGCGCTATCTAGCGCCATCAATGAAAAAAAAATATCAAAAAAATATAACTTCTTTTAGAAGTGGCCTTTGGAAAAAGTGAACATCCTAAATCTTAATAAATAAATTAGCCCTTTTAGAACGTACTGACAAGAATTTAGTACTTTAAAGCACAGCGAAAAGGGCCATTTTCAGCGAAAATTAAAAAATATTTGTTAAGATTTTTAAAGTTCACTTTTATAAAAAAAGTACATAAAGCAAGTTATGATTTTTATCTAATTGGTAGCCCGCGTAGCGCCTTAAGGCTGCTGTTACGTCTATCGTGCTGTCTCGCTCGTACAATTATACGTTTTAGTAATTGTCGTAGCTCTTTTTTTAACGTCTGACAAGAATCTAGGACTTTAAAGCACGCCGAAAAGGGCCATTATCAGCGATAATTTAAAAAATATTTGTTAAGATTTTTAAGTTCACTTTTATAAAAAAAGTACATAAAGCAAGTTATGATTTTTATCTAATTGGTAGCCCGCGTAGCGCCTTAAGGCTGCTGTTACGTCTATCGTGCTGTCTCGCTCGTACAATTATACGTTTTAGTAATTGTCGTAGCTCTTTTTTTAACGTCTGACAAGAATCTAGGACTTTAAAGCACGCCGAAAAGGGCCATTATCAGCGAAAATTTAAAAAATATTTGTTAAGATTTTTAAGTTCACTTTTATAAAAAAAGTACATAAAGCAAGTTATGATTTTTATTCCATTGGTAGCCCGCGTAGCGCCTTAAGGCTGCTGTTACGTCGAACATGCTGTCTCGCTCGTACAATTTAAAGTTTTAGTAATTGTCATACAATGCCGTAAGGATGGTATAGATACCTACTGGGCCTACTCCATCTAAAATACAATGTACTACAGTGGTCCTTTCACCCATCTTGTGTGAGTGAAGATGCCACTGGACGCTGCATAAATTATCTCATGCTAAAGAGTAGTTTAGTAAATTGAGTACACTTTTGAGACATGTGGTCTGAGGGTTGACAAATAAATTGAATTGAATGAATTTTAAATTAATTTAAATTTTGCTATGAGTTGTTTTTAATAAAGAAAATAAAAATTCGTTTCCAAAATATTTTTTTTTCAAACGTTGAGGTACGTGAATACCTCATACACTCAGGTTTCCTCGCGATGTTTTCCTTCCCTGTCAGTGACTGGGTTACTAGTATAACATCTATCTAGTTTTTGAGATAAATGTCAAAAATCCTACTGCACAATTAATATTTGGCTAAGGTAATTCAATAGAATTTGATTCGTCTGCTCTTAATAATATTCTGGAAAGACTTCTTCAAGTGATCCTAATCGTTAATCGTTAAGTGTAAACTAGACTTTATCTTAAGGAAATATACCTTGAACTTACGTGTACCTAGAACCAAGTTGTCTCCGTATTGGATTTTTACGTGGAACTCGTTACTAAGATATTTTAATTTAAACTTGTACAGTCAGTCCTATTTATAAACAATAGATACCACTAAAACAGTCTTTAAATTTAGAGGCTAAAAATTCCACCCATGCCAGGACTCGAACCCGCGACTTCTGGCTAACCGTGCCAGCGCTCTCCCAACTGAGCTAATGGGCGACTCACCGGCGTCAGTGAAATTTTGAACCTCTTTACAATACTCTCTGTATTACGTACAGGCAGCAACATCTGGATGAAGTAATTTGCATCACTTGCAGCCCCGAGTACCTACTTTGCAGTTAGGTTTTACATCGGAATGATATTTCTGCACCCACATGATTATATTCTTTTTAAAACACTAACTCGTGCCAAGGACAATTTTAAAAAACCTAATTAGAGGCTATAAATTCCACTCATACCGGAGTCTTAAAATAGCCTGTTTATAACAGTTACTTCTCCCACAATACTCTGTTTCCTCCCATAAAACCCTCTGAGATTTTACTCCGTCTTAAGAGTGTTTTAGTGCAATCAACTTTGCCACAGCAAAGGAAAACATTAATTTTCCTACTTTTGTAAGAAAAGTAACTTTCTTCAAAATTATTGGTGGCAATCATGGATTTCTTCTTCTTCTTCAGGCTTTATTAGTCCACTGCTGGACATATCCCTCCCCTAATGATCGCAAGGTTGTGCCTTCATTGGGGGGTAGTGCCCATAATCCCCACGCTGTGCATGCGGGTTGGGGATCGCCGTTTGGTGGAATTGTACTGCAGGGGGCGCTGCTGAACCCGGTTTGTATCCCTTAGTCGCCTTTTACGACACCCGCGAGAAGAATTTGGGTTGGTACTATTCTCTAGGCCGACAACACACAGCCATGTATTCATCATGTACTTATCATGTACCATCATGGATTTATCATGTACATAACAACTGTTTAAAATAATTTGAAAAAAGATGGTCAGACTTGAGTTTTTTTTTTTCACTACCTTTTACTCCGCTATAGATCGACCCGAATGCAGCGGTAGTAAACAGAATGTAAAGTCTTTCTTCCTCTTCTTTTAAATCGAGTCCCCAATTCTGGGGATCGTGACCATATACAATAGTCTCCAAATGTCACGATTGTAGACGCAATGGGATGCGGGCTGAATGGATTTTTTACTACATAGTACGAGTACCTAAAAGTTGACATCCCGCTGTAATATGTAGAATACTCAGAATATCAATTTAAAAAATTTGTAATTGGTCATATATCCAGTATGAAGCCATTTAAACAAATTATGTTCATCGCCCTTCAATGGGAATAGACCTCTGTATTTTCATACATTCTACAAATGCACGGCTTGCTAGGAAACGGGTGGTTGTACGTTTCAGTCTTAATAAATTAATTAATTATTATATGTTATTGCACACAAAGCATTTAAAAAGACATAACATAAAAAAAAATGTACAAAGGCGAGCTTATCTCTGAAAGAGATTTCTTCCAGCAAACCTTCGAGGGTCGGAGAAGCAGTAAAAAGCGGGTCTATAATTATACGTGTAGAAAATTGACTTCATAAATATTGAATAACGTATTTACCTTACTATGGAAGAAATAAACAAACTGCAATAATTAAAATATAAAAAAAACTACATAGATATAAATATATAGCTCAATGTTATGACAGAGATAGGTAATGCTCTTTCAACCGCTTCTTAAACGTACCAATTATTTAGTCCGACGAAAATGATTAAATGATAAATTGGATTACGAACAAAACCTTTACATATTTCACAATGCATTACAAAAGACTTAGAAACTTTACTGTAAATTGAATATAATTGGAACGAACAAGACTTTTATATATTGCATTACGAAATTACTCAGAAACTGTAAATTGAATATCTTTTGGAGAGCGACAGGCCCGTAAGCATAAAAAACTAATACAATTTGAGTCTACGTTATGAGATGATTTATACAGCGCCCAGTGGCATCTTCACTCACACCTGATGGGTGAAGGGCCCACTCGGATGCTGTAGTGCCCGAGACAAGGTTTTTAGATGGTGTACCTTTACCATCCTCCTAGCTCACAGGAAAGACTAGTCAATACGTTCGGAGCCAACCAATCCACGGGTTTCCTTACGATATTTTCCTTCAACGTTACCGTGTGGTATTGCGACTACAAATTCGCAAATGTACGTAACTTTGAAATCAAATAAAGTCATAGGTACATGCCCGCACTGGAGATCGAACCTGCCGCTACCGCTAAATACACAGAAATAAAAAAAAAGTATTTCAAGCAACGTAAAGTATTTAGAAGCGCTCGTGGCCTAGGAATCGGAATCAATCACTTTAAGCGATTGGAATCGATCACTTGAGTTAAGCAACAACTGGCGCGGTCAGGTGCAGGATGGGTGACCGGCCCGTGAATAACGCTAGTGGCATTTTTCCGAGCGCCTCCGTGCTTCGCAAGGCATGTTAAGCCATTGGTGCCGGCTGTCATGCAATGGCAGTCGTTAAGACATGTCTGAGGCTTTATGGGCGGTTTGATAACTGGTGACAGTCAGGCCCGCTACTGTCTTACAATCCACCACCAACCCGGATTAGGCCCCCGTGGTAAAGTATGGCCGAACCTTCCTGCGATGCAGGAAGAGACCCGTGCCCTAGCAGTGAGGACATACAAGGGTTGATAACGAAGATATTTATGAATATTAAGCGGTCACGACGTCATAGTCTAGAAAAAACAGGTCGTTTTGGGCTCGTTGGAGGGCAGAACATTCGAGAAGCAGAACACCAACGCGCTGGTCCGATGACATGAAGAAGTCAGCTGGAGGATCCATTCAGCACGCATCCCATTGCACCTATGACCGAGACATATGGTCACGATCCTCAGAACCGAGGGAGCAATTTATAACATTCACATTTGCATCTACGAAATGAAATACGGTGATACAAGTAATCGATACAGCGCCCAGTGGCATCTTCACACACACTAGATGGGTGAAAGGACCACTCGGACGCTGCAGTGCCTGGGACATTGTTTTTAGATGGTGTGGCTTGCCCAGCACCTATACCACCCTGACAGCTTAGTCGACAAATCAATACCTGCTTAGCTAACCAGGGGGGTGAGTCTCTGCATTAAGATAAGATCAAGTGCATTAAGATAAGATGAGATGAGATGAGATGAGATGAGGTGAGGTGAGGTGAGGCGAGGCGAGGCGAGGCGAGGCGAGACGAGACGAGACGAGACGAGACGAGACGAGACGAGACGAGACGAGACGAGACGAGACGAGACGAGACGAGACGAGACGAGACGAGACGAGACGAGACGAGACGAGACGAGACGAGACGAGACGATAAGATAAGATAATAGTTTATTTTTTTGTCCACAAATTACATTCGTACAGAAAAATAACATTGGATAAATGATACAATACAGCAGAATGTACTATTTGTGGAAAGACTGGAGCCTAAACTAGATCAAGAGATCTGTATCTAAGGTTTCCAGGCCTCCCGGTCTACAAAAGAACGGTATCATATTCGACGCGTCATCAGCATAAGGTATACAATATTAAACGTTTGTATCAAAAATGACAGATGTTTGTAAAACTTACATAAAAAAGTATGTATGTAAGTGTGTGTGTGTGCGTGTGTGTGTGTATGTGTGTGTCTGCTCAGCCCTACTGAATCTGCTGCTCTTGGGTTCGGGCTTCAGCCACTGAGCAGAGGGTGTTTGAACATTGTTGTTCAATAGAGTCATATTAGTCCGGTAATGGTTGTTTCATTCACACTATCGGTAGTCTAGTAACCAATTGCATTGCAATGGTATAACCCGTGCTACTTAACACGGCGCCTCTCGCGATTCGATCTTGTTCGCGAAATATGCCCATTTAATTTGCGCGGGTATACCCCTGGAATGATATCGTACTGCAATTAATTTGTCTTCTGAAAAATTATGTAAGTATTAGGATCGACAGTCTAATACTTACATGGCTTACATGGCCAGGCCGCGAGTTTCCTCACGATGTGTTCTTTCATGGCTATCGCGTGGTATTGCTACTACAGATTCGCAGATGTAAGTCGGCCTAGCACACAGCCTTATTTTGTTTTTCTTCTTATAAATTGGCCCACCGATTTACTGTACGTAATACAGAGAGTATTGTAAAGAGGTTCGAAATTTCACTGATGCCGGTGAGTCGCCCATCAGCTCAGTCGGAAGAGCGCTGGCACGGATAGCCAGAGGTCGCGGGTTTAAATCCCGGCATGGGTGGAATTTTTAGCCTCTAAATAGGTTTTTCAGAAAAATAAAATAAGGCAAAGTAATAAGAAAAACTAACAGGCTTATTCTTTGTCTGTGAAAGGATCAGCGTTCAGTGTTTGTGGAATTTGATTACGAATTAAATTGTGAAGTTAAATTCACCAAACGCAGAGTAGGTATGGAGTGCACACAGAGAGAATCGAAATGCCGACTCAAAAAGCTGCCCATTTGTTATGGTACATCGCCGCTTTACTATGGACCCTGTCCGAGCAAGCACGTGTAATCACGTCTGTGGCTTAGGTATTCTGGTCTACATCCGATTCGCACTATTTTTTGACAAATTGTAGATACTTATTTAAGAGAGAAATTCGAAGAAACAGCACTAACAGTTAAGTATTTATTTACCGAAATTCGTAATCCAGAAATTGGTTCTAGTTAGGTAATAGGGCCAGTTTATGAATTGAGAATTTCACTTAAAAAATACTTGATTGTAAAGTGCTACACAATAAATAAGTCTCTCGGATGTACCTGCGCAGATGACCAAATTTTGGATGTGCGGGAAGTTGATCGACCAATCATTTTATGGCAGGCCGCGCGCCTTTGTTGCTATTGGTTGATTCAACGTCATCGATGCAGGTGACTATTAGTTTGGCAATACTGTGGCAATCAATTCTGCACCTTTATCGTATCGGTTAAAGATCATGTTGAATGTACTTATAGCTTCGGGTACTTTCGTTACACTTCTTCCTAGTCTGCGCGAACGTAGATTCCCGAAGGGACTTTTATGATGTGTAGAACTGTACTCATAGTGCTGTCTCTTCGAATTTCTCAGCCAAGAGCGTGACAGAAAGTTAGTTAAGTATTTGCTTAGTGAAATGCTCAATTCAGATGGCATTTTTTAATTATATAGATGGCATTTATAATCAGAATCCGCAGCTTTAAAACCACCGCCAGGAAAAATATTAAGGAAATTATTAAAAATAATAAGAAAACTTTGAAAACTCTGTTATTTATTAAACACGTACGAGTTAAAATTATCTATTTAAATAAGAGGTAGCATGAAATGAGCAAGCAATACGAACATTAATTTATTTGTATACTGATTAATTTTTCCGCCAGAGAATCATTTTTTACAACTCGTTTTCACTATTGAAATTACGGGTATAATGAGTTTTTATTGTTATAAAAACGTCGTATAATACACGTGTGTATTGATGATTACCGTCCTTGACCCTCTTAAGACTCTCAATGGCGCCTCGGCGGCAATCACCAATGTTACATACTAGTACCATAATGTACTATTATTCACACCACAGCATGTACTTAGACATGTACATGTACTTAGTATGTTCTTCGACAAGGTTTAATAACACTACATAGGTTATAGTACAGTCTATTAGCTTTTAGAATATACCTCGCCTACTATCAGATAATAATAATAATAATAATAATAATATTGGCCTTTTTGCATCTACTTAATGAGATGATTTATACGGCGTCCAGTGGCATCTTCACTCACACTAGATGGGTGAAGGGACCACTCCGACGCTGTAGTGCCTGGACATGGTTTTATAGATGGTGTAGGCTTGCCCAGCACCTATACCACCCTGACAGCTTAGTCGGCCTAGCCCACAGGAAAGACTAGTCAATACGTGCGGAGCCAACCAAGCTGCGGGTTTCCTCACGATGTTTTCACTATCAGATAGAATCGGATATATTCGCGTTATAGAAATATCGGAACTAATATGATACTAAATAACATAATAACTTTTCATAATAGTGAAGACAAGTTTTATACAGAGCAGGAAGTAGTATTACACTCGTGTGCTTTTGGCGAAAACCGAAGCCTACGCTAGAGCCAGAGGTGTATACTCGTATACATAAATTAGTTCTTACAGTAGGTTCCCCACCCAGCCTTTCAGCGTGTATTTACTGTCCGTAGTACCCCGACGGGTGGGCCAACCGCATAATTGTGGTTTTTACTGCGGATTAGGCCTAAACCCAGGTTTAGGCCAGCTCCCGAGCGAAACGCGAGTCCTAGATCCGAAGTGGAAAATTTTTATTTTCACTTTTATTTATTTGCGGATTTACTTTTATGTGCCGTTTTTGTTTGCCTAAAGGGAGAATGACCAATGATTTTAAACGGCTGTACCTGCGAGTGGGCTGACTTTGACTTGACAATTCTCGGATAAAGGTCTTCGCACATTAAAACAACTCAACGGCGACTCGACTCTATGCCAAATATTGAAATTTAAGCCCTGTGTCATATGTTCAAGGTTTAATTTTAAAAAATGATATTAAAGTAGTGTACGACGAGTGGCCTACGCATCGTACACTAAAGGTCAACTCCGACACGTTTGTGACGCAATGACCACACGTTGTCCATGGGGTGGATCAACTAGTTGACTACTCATCGAGAGTGTGAGTAGAGTTGCTGCCGCGTTGGCGTGGAGTTGTTATAATGTGCGAAGACCTTTAAACGTATCAGTCTAATGAAACAGAGTACAATAAATGTCACAGTGAAATAACAAAAATGCCAATTACAACACATTTTTGAAATGATACGACATTCGACTAATAAGTTTTATCGGATTATCGGGTTTTTCTTTTTTATAAGGTTTACTGCCACTATTGATTTTGTGGCATCCTTTGGTCTTTTGTTGAGATATCCTTAGTTTAATAATGTTATATAATTTTTGTTTTAAAATAAATTTATCTTATACTAATGGGTTTTTTGTCGTGTATAGGGTGTCTTTTCTTTTTATCGTCCTTTTTTGTCTTCTTTGTCATTTTATCATGTTGTCTTTTTTTTTTGTAGAACCCATTCACATTTTATAAGACCTAAGGTAACCTTTTTGTCTATGTTGAATATGTTAGAAACATATTCTACATATGTTAGAAACTTTTCAATGATATGATGCTGTCAACCCCATGTCCTCACTGCTGGGGCACGGGTCTCATAATGCATCGCAGGAAGGTAAGGCCATACTCCACCCGGGATCAAGTCCGGGTTGATGGAGGATTGTAAGACAGTAGCGGGACTGTCTGACATTATCAGAAATTATCGAGCCGCCCATAGGGCCTCTGACATGGCTTAACGACTGCCCATTAAATGACAGCCTGCATCAACGGCTTAACTTGCCTTGCGAAGCACAGATTGGTGGGTTATTTTGATTAAATAATCAGCAGTGTAACAATACAATGCTGGTTGTTAAAAAACAACCAAACCGAGGCTAATAAGATAAGATAAGAATATTCTTTACACTGGAAAAACAACAAATACAAAAAAATTGCAAATATACACAGTAAAATTGACGGCCTCAGTGCTAAAAGCAATTTCTTCCAGACAACCTTACGATGGAAAGTTGCTGAAGGAAATTAGAAAGACATAATTCAACTCAACTCCCAAATAAAACGTCAGACATTCCCGTACGTTACAATCTCAAGATATTTTCAAGACAAAAGTATCGTCGAGCCTTTGCTAATCTCGGTCGTATTAAAACAGCTTCTAGACGCAGCCATCGCTCTCCTACCTGATTCTTATAATTCACGGAATAAAGTCTATAATCCCTGTGTGAGTCACATATTGCTTTGGCTAAAGGTAGCCGAATAATTCGCTGGAATCAGATTTTATTCGCGCTCATGGCCCGAAGCCAAATTTTCTCCAGTAACATATTGCCTTTACGGGAATCCTTACATTTATTAAGGCTAAAATGCATTGTAGCTGCTCATATACTCTTGTGGGATTCTTGGTGCGCGAATTGGCAGTTATTCTCAAGCTGAGGCTTTTCAGAATCAGCATAATTTTCGATTAATTGGGAGTTCCACCAGTGTCGAGTGACGAAAACCTTGTAATGTATGGAGCTCTTATCAATATTGGAGTTCTCTTGCCAAATAATGTTTTCATTTCTTATACTCGGAAAGCAGTGTTGTTTTGATCTAATTATTGGGTGGAAAATGCTGCTTCCCTCCATAGGGAGGGAAAAACTCATACAAATTACTTCCCACCCAAGGGCCGGGCCGGAATGAACTTTCAAAATAGAACTACTGTCAATTGTAAAGAGTTTTATGTAATAAATAGGCTTTTAAAAAAATTATAAATAAAATGCTGCGGCCATGTGAGTTTCTAAACAGCCAGTGTGAACTAAGCGATAACTTCTTTGAGCGGAAAAAGACGCGGTGAGTTCCATATTTAAAATTTAAAAAGTCGACTTAAATGACGGGTACTAATCTGTTAAAGTATCTGTGACGGAACTCAAAAAATATATAATAATCGTGTTTAAAAACCTATTTAGAGGCTAAAAATTTCACCCATGCCGGGATTCGAACCCGCAACCTCTGGCTATCCGTACCAGCGCTCTACCAATTGAGCCAATGGGCGACTCACGGCATCAGTGAAATTTCGAACCTCTTTACAATATTCTCTGTATTACGTATTTTTAGCCTCTAAATAGGTTTTTAAATTTGTTCCTTAGCACGGGTTAGTGCATTAAAAATAAAAATAGTGTAATAATCGTGTATTAATCTTTTATGCTAAGATTTGAATATTAAAATAGAATTTTTATTTTCCTCATATTCGAAATGAAAAGTAGAGCGATTAACACGGGAAAAAGAATCAATTCCTACTCGGACTATAATAGTCTAAATACCTCGGGAATTGATTCTTTCTACCCTCGTTAAGCAATTTACTATTTCACACCACCTACTCAAATGCCAAATTACATATCATACAAACCTTACGTAGAGTAAGTCATTAAAGCCCTTGGCTTGAGTCAAGGTATAACGTTGGACTGAACCTCATTATAACACGCTCGGTTGTAATATTTTCACTGTTCATAGTTTTTATTGCATAGTTTTTGTTGTACCCGGAACCGGCTTGCGTGCATGCAATGCCTTATGAACGTTAATAAAGCGAAGATGATCTGTCAGAATCTTGGCCAGTGGCAGTCCCTGGTCTCTGCCTAGCCGTCTGGGATACAGGTGTATGGTTATGTTACGTTATTGCAGTGGCCATAAAGTCTAATTTCGTAATAATAGATCAGTAATAGGCCTTCGTTATGTTCAGGATTCATATCGGCCCGTGACATAAAACAGTGCTTTATTCCCTCGGTGCATAATCTACTTTTTTATGCATCTACACTCTTTCTAAAAAACGTTTAGAATTTAATGTAAAAACAAAATTCAGTACGTTTTTTATCTTTAGAGTAACGTGACTTTTCGCACTTTTGGGACCGCAAAATGTCAGAAAAAGAATACTTTCTTTCATTATGATTTTTTGCACTCTTTGTGTGTCCCCACTACTGAGGCACGGATCTCGTCCTGCATCGCAGGAAGGTTGTGACGTTGATTATATACAACGTTCCAAGGTTAGGCCATACTCCACCACGGGGGCCAAGTCCGGGTTGGTGGAGGATTGTAAGGCAGTGGCAGGCCTTACTATCAATAGGCCTTAATGTCAATAGATTAGCAATAAACTATTATACAAAGACAGTGGCGGGCCTTACTGTCAGAAATTATCAAGCCGCCGGTAAAGCCTCTAATATAGCCTAACGACAGCCTTTACGGCGATGGTACCGGTAGTGACGCGCACCTGACCGCGCCTGTTGTTGCTTGACTCAAGTGATTGATTCCAATCACTCGGTTCGACTAGGCCACGAGCACTGTCATGGCTTAATGACTGCCATTACATGTTTTTTTTACCTAATTTTTTTTTACATCGTCCTGATTTCATGTTTTCTGTTCAGTCTAAGTTTCAATCAAATGGTCAAATTGGTCAAATATTTCCTTTTTTCGGTGGAGAGCTTATTTAATCATAATAGTAATAACTTCCATATAAGTTCACATTAGTAGCAACACTATGATTAATGTCAGAATTCTACGAAATAGAAAATCGGAGTTTAGTCAGGCCTGATTTACATTTCCTTTACTTTCATGCCTTTTAGGCATGCTTTACACAGATCTAGAATAGAATAGAGACCCCAAGAGTACACCCCGTAAGGAACAGCATTTTTTTAGGGTCACCATTAAAATAAAGGCGCAGGCCTTTTGTCAGAGAGAGAGAGAGATCTATGTAAAGCATGCTTAAAAAGCATGGAAATAAAGCAAATGTAAATCAGGCCTTATTCATTAAGAATTCTTTCGTCACGTCCGTCATTTCCGTTAAATGAAATCGCTGCGCCCGATGCCAAGATTTACTCAAAATATGGTATTCGGCATTTCATCAGCGTTGAAATGCCGAATACCATATTTACCGAATACCATAATCCAGATTAAAAAATAATAGAGCGCTCAAAATGACTTTTCGCTTCAGCCCAATAATAATATTATTTCCTCATACGATACCCGACGTGTCTGATACTCTAAAAGTAACCTTATTTCGACGCCAGTGTAATTGAGTTTCGTGTATACGCATACCGGATATATATGCATGACTAAATGGAGAGGCGCAGAAGTATCTCTTAGGAAATAGCATCTTTATTTCCTTTTCACGTAGATTATCATAATTCAATTTATAGGGAGTTGTAGGTTACGTATCTGTCCAATCGATATCGATATCAACCCTTGGTGTCCCCACTGCTGGGGCACGGGTCTCTTCCTGCATCGCAGGAAGGTTAGGCTTATATTAAAGTTAGGCTATACGTCCGCCTTTAGGCTAGGTCCAGGTTGGCCAAACAAAAGTAAAAATAAATAATAAAAACTTAATAATAGTAAAAAAAAATTCGAACAACTGATTGACACAGTTGACAGAAGACACATTAATCCACAGACTAAATACTTAAGAGTTAATCTGTGGACGACAATCTTTTTTTTCTTTTCTCAATTAAATAGATTAAGAAAAAAGGTAGATTAAATTGCGTAGATTATTATTATAACTTATTTATACAAGTTTATCATATTTATGTAACCGTTTATGTAGGAATATTTTATAAGTAGTATATTATATTTGTAGTATATTCATATTTGCTCCCGTCTCCTTTCCTTCAGCCACTTTCCGTAATAAGGTTGTCTAGAAGAAACTGCTTTTAGCAATAAGGCCGACAATTGTACTCTGTAGTTTTACACGTTTTGTAGTATGTGCTCTGGCGTATAATAAATAACACACTTATCTTGTCTTACTTCTTAGGTAAAAACCGTATGCATAGCTGTTTTCATTAGGACACAACTTGGCAAAAAGAAAATCATATCTCCAGCCCAGAATTGTCCATTGCTGGACATAAGTCTACGTTTACGCATCCTGTTCTCAGCCGTCCTCATGTGGCCATTAAAATATAATAAACTATTCATTAGTCAAGTATCTCGTAACTTTTACCGATTTTCCTTATACACTAATACTAGATATGTATCACTTAGATTTAAGAAATCATGGTTGCATTATTTTCTCTGGTTGTGCAATAAAATGTTCTCTATCTATATCTATCGCTTGTGATATCTAGCGCTTGTGGCCTAGTGGAGCTGAGTGATTGGTATCAATCACTTAAGCTAAGAAAAAAAATGTGTCGTGTAGTCACGAGTCGGTCCATCCACCGCGCCTGTTGTTGTTTAACTCAAGTGATTGATTCCAACAATTCGGTTCGACTAGGTCACAAGCGCCTTGCGTTTCTCGCTGACTTGGCTTAACGACTGCCACCTATCGACGGCAGCAGGCACCAAGTGCGTACGTGCCTTACGAAGCACGGAATCTCTCGAAAACATGCCACTATACAGAGTTATGCCGGCGCCAGACAGAAGTTCAAACAAGTGATCACATAAGTGTGCACATGTGTGGCACTGATATATATTACTATTGTCACATAAAATGTCCGTGCCACACATGTGCACACTTATGTGATCGCTTGTTTGTACTTCTGTCTGGCGCCGGCATTAGTCACTATTGGTCGAACTATCCATGAACGCGCCCTATGATGCTTAACCTTCATGATCGTTTAAGATCACTCAGGCAGCCGGGGCTAGTTATTAACGATTTGTTAACGTAAAGCCGCAACTTCTACTCAGTGCTATTTTGTGCGACAGGATTGCTGAGAAAAGGTCCAACTTAATTACGCCTGATGACACGCTCGCTATTAAGCTCCACTCAAATATCACTTAAACTCAACGGCGATACCGTTACTGATGTGCTGTCATCTAAATTTATTTCACCACTAAAGCAAAACACATACAAATATCGGTCAAGTGCGAGTCGAACTCACCCACCGAGAGATCCGTACAAATTTATAGGTACTTACATATCTCTACTACAAATATTATAAACGCGAAATTTTGTAAGTATCGATGGATGTCTGTTACTCTTTCACGTAAAAACTACTGAATGGATTTTAATTCAAAATCACAATAATTTGGTTTCATCAGAATATCACATAGGGTACAATTTATAAAGATATTGTGTGAATTGCCTAAACTATGACGATAAGTGTCCAGTAAGTCTCTGCTCACCATGATTAAGCTCTGCGAATCGGAGCGAAACCTGGTCGGACTTTTCCGATATAACAACACCCGTAAGTAGATCCGGACTAAAAGTCTACAATTTTTAACACTGTTAACAAAACACTGATGTTATTTTGTTTATCGTTATGAAACAATGCCTTGTTTAATATTTGGTGGGCAGTAATAATTAAAAAACAAAGAACAATTTTTTATTACACTTTGAAATATAACTCCCTTGTATTTTTTTTCAACATAATATAACCCCCTATTTTATTGGAATAACAGAGCCACTTTCTACTAGATAGTAATAATTATTACAAAAAACAGGCGAGCCTTCTTTTTGTAGTCTCAGGTCTTTGGGAGGCTTATATGAAAGTCATATATATTGTACTCCTCGAGTGTTATACAGACAATAAACCTTGAGCACCGCTTTTGGCCTTTACTTTCTCAATATTGGGCTAGTTTTTGAATAGAGAATTTCGCTAAGTAAATAGTTTGCTGAAGTGTTGTCTTTCCGAATATAATATCAGCAAAGAGAATGTTACTTGATTCTCATTGCAGAAAACGGCGTTAAGGACCGGTCTCTCAATTGAGAATTTCACTAAGTAAATACTTAAGTAACGTTCTGTCACGCTCTGTACTGATAAATTCGAGGAGACAGCACTGCACTACAGTTAAATATTTACTTAGCAAAATTCTCAATTCAAAAACTTGCCCAATATTACGGAACTACAATAGTAAAGGCCAAAAGCGGTTCTCAAGGTTTATTGTCTGTATAACACTCGAGGAGTACAATATGACTTTCATATAAGCCTTCCAAAGGCCTGAGACTCCCATAAAAAAGGCTGCGAACCTATACAGAGTCTGTTCATAAAATTTTATCTACAACGTCCGACAGCGTATGATATTATGTTGAATACTCTGAATACTTACTTAGGTACGGAATAATCGCGAAAGTTTGGGCAATTCTTTTGGGAGTAACAGAGACTGAATGTTGCCGAAAAGTTGACAAAGACCTAATTCTATTGAAGAAACTGTTGTGAGATATCTGTGGTTGTGACTGATATAATCTGAATGGGATGTCGATGTGAATTGAAAAGGAATAGAATTGTTCACGAAACATAACATAACATTTACATACTGGCACATACATTGCTTCTGGCCCCACACTAGGATACCCTGTGTCGTGGGTACCAGAAACAGCGACCTCACAAACATGTAAACATCCAAAACCTGGGGTTTTTTTTGTCCTCAGCCGGGGATCGAACCCGGGACCTCTCGCATGGTAGGCAGATGCGCTTCCGCTGCGCCACAGAGGTCGTCAAATGTCATGCATATTTGTTGTTTTTTGTAATAATTATTACTAGCTAGTAGAAAGTGGCACTGATACTCCAATTAAATAGAGGGTTATATTATGTATGTTGAAAAAAAATAGGGGAATAAATAGGATAAGAAGTTTATTTTTTAATTATTTCTTTGTTTTTTAAATTATTACTGCCCACCAAATAATAAATGCATAGGCATTGCTTACAAAATCAAACAAAAGAACTTTTGAAGAAAGAAGAAAAAGAAGTGTTTTGTTAACAGTGCTATGGTAACCAAGAGCTTGTGTAAGCCAATTAAAATGAGTTTCCTGTTATATTAAAAGTAGGGAAATTTCAATGGCGTCACTTTGTTTTTTGCTGTATATCTGATATTAAAAACTATTAACAAAAACGCAGATATAAGTTTTTTATTTTCTGAAAGGATGCCACTGTCATGTTATTTAGTGGCTAGTTGCAATAATAACATAAGCAAAAAGTTTTACAAGACTTTGAAATCTTATTTTAAAAACTATTAACAAAAACGCAGATATTAGTTTTTTTATTTTCTTAAAGGATGCCCCTCTTTCATATTATTTAGTGGCCAGTTGCAATTAATGACATAAGCGAAAAGTTTTGAAATCTTCTTCCTCTAATTACTTGGAGCGGTAAAGGTTAAGGTAGGCTTTCAAATAATGCTAGTGATTACAAAACTGTCTACTTTGCATAGCTTTACTAAACTTATTGAGTAGGCTGTTTTGACAACTTTATAATATAGGGAACCCTCCTATTGGCATCATAAAGAGCCTTGTAACATACCCTCGTGCTTGCTCGACGGGTAACAGTTTCAATTTTAATTTGCGAGCTTAAAATTGAGCCACCGTATAGAAACTTTGGGCCACGGTAGTAAACTAACTAATGCCTAATACGAGTTCGGAAGTCAGTTTGTTCCTGAAAGCTTTCTTGAGTATCTTTCTGTGCAATTAATTCGCTACAGGGTGCAAACTAGCGTCACTAATAGAAAATAAAACATGTCTTCTTTTCTAACGATATCAACCATGGTATGTCACCTCTGCAGGGGCACGGGTCTCTTCCTGCATTGTTGGAAGGTTAGGCCATGTTCGACCACGGGAGCCAAGTCGGGGTTGGTGGAGGATTGTAAGACAGTGGCGGGCCGTACTCAGAAGTTATGAAGGCCTCTGACATAGCTTAACGACTGCCGTTACATTACAGCCAGCACCAACGGCTTCACGTGCCTTGCGAAGTACGAAAGCGCTTGAAAAAAATGCCACTAGCTGTAGTCATGGGATTGTGACGCATCCAGCACCTAAACGCGCCTATTGCCTAGTGCCTGATTCCAATCACTCGGTTCCACTAGGGGTCGAGCGCTTTGCCATAATCTACAAATGCATTACTAATACCATAAGCTACATAATCTATGGTTACGTGTTTGTAGTCTACGATAGAATATTTAAAATGGCTCTGAGGAGTGTTTTAGAGAAATCGTGTTTTTGGAATTAAGACTGTAAATTCTGAACTTTTCTGTCCATCTTTTCTCCAAAATTCTAAAGACCAAAATTACGCAGAATTATATGGACACTTCATTTTACTTGTTACGTCTATAACGTAACTTTGATAACACCTGTCACCTGTTGGTTGGCTAGAATAAAATACTATTTTGTATTAACCCCGCCAATTGTACAATCTTTACTGGTACAGTAAAAACTCTCTGATTTTTCGTGAGACTTGTTATTAAAATGAATCGCTATCGAAAGTGTAACTAAGGTCATCTGGAGGTCATAACATGTTTTTATTTCCTGGTAACTAAAGCCGGGAGTAAACTACAGCGTTTAATATTAAGGCGCCTCTATCAGAAAATAATTATTCCCAACCCTATGAATATTAAATGAAGATGTGTTATTAGAGTTTCCAGTGACACGCTTAAGGCGGTTCGGGTACTTATAATTTTGTGTTGTGTTGTGCGCAGTGAAGGAAATAATTACATTTTGAAGGGATACCGCATGACGTTGCCTATAGACGTTGCTGCTGTGGGGCATAGGACTTCTCTCAGATAGGTATGGGGCTTAATCACCATACGTGCCCATGGTGGATTGGCAATTTCAAGTGCTGACCTGTAGTGTATCCACCTATGTAGGTATGTTGCATTTTGCATTGTTACACTTAAATAAACAGTTGTGTTATCGATTCTGGATTTTCTTTACGTGTTCTTTATTTACGTATAATTGCTAAATACTTAACTGGTGACGAGGATATCCTCGCGATTTTTTTCCTTTCACCGTTATTGGTATTAGTATTTAGTATACTCGTAGTCCCGGACCCGGCAGCACAGCGGCCAGAATGGCGCAGGATCGTGAACAGCCAAGTACGTGAGTTCAAAGTTCAGCGCAAAGCTGACCTTGACACCAAACGCGACCAGCTAAAGGCTCGCCCACTACTCGGGCACGGGTCTCTACCTACATTGCAGGAAGGTTAGGCCCATCACGAGGACCAAGCCAGGTTGGTGGAGGATTGTAAGACAGTGGCGGGCCTTACTATCAGAAGTTATCAAGCCACCCATCCTTAGAGGCCTTCCTCTGACATGGCTTAACGACTGCCATTACGGCTTACCGCGTCTCGCTAAGCACGGAAGCGCTCGGAAAAATGCCACAAGCGGCAGTCACGAGACGATCACCCATCCTGCACCTGGCCGCACCTGTTTTTGCTAAGCTCAAGTGATTGATTCCAAGCAGCCGGTAGCCGAGGCCACGAGCGCTTCATATTAAGTATGTATTTGTTATTCCTTCATATAACAAGTCAGTCGTTCATTCATTGTCATTCACGAATTATCCGAACCGATAAACTGCTGGACAAATATGAACTGTGAACTACTTCTTTGAAGGAAATTGACTAAATCACTGTTTGAGTTTCAATGAATCGATTCGCATGTCTAGTTAAAAGTGATTTGGAGAGATCCAGCAGTGGACGTACTTGGGCTGATAGAATGGACAGATGGACTAGATTGAAATATTTCTCTACTCGCGTGAAGGAAAATATATTAAGGAAATCTAAGTACCTACCAAAATTCGCACACCTCTGATCTTGAAAGCTACATTGGTGATCAAGCTCTCTTATTCTGAGAGAAAGCCTGTGCCCCGAAGTGCGATGTATCTACAGTACTTATGTTTATATTTTTCCTCAATTTTCATACTTTTGCGAAGCCGTTCCTCGGTTTTAGTGGCTTCGGCTTTATTTTACCGAAAACAGCAATCGTAATAATTGAAATTATGAGCACCCAATTAATTAATTTTCCTTCTGCCGAATAAACTTCTTGCAACATTTCGCTTTAAAATATTTTCATTTTGTAGACGCTGAACCGATTTACCGTTTTATTTGTTCCTTAGACAACGGTGCGTAGAACAATGGACTAAGACTAAGAAGGGAAAGACCCAGGTCCGATTCCTAGTACGGGTATCGTTGGCCATCGTCGGATGACATATGGCGTCCGATTTTGTAATTTATATACTAGATCGAGAAGCCCTCGGGGCCTAGTCGAACCGAGTGATTGTAATCAATCACTTGAATTAAGCAACAACAGGCGCGGTCAGGTGCAGGATGGGTGACATTTTTTTGTAATTTTTTTGTCATTGGCATTTTTTCCGAGCGCTTCCGTGCTTTGCAAGGCACGCTAAGCCGTTGGTGCCAGTTGTCATGCAATGACAGTCGTTAACTCATGTCAGTGGCCTTATGGGCGGCTTGATAACTTCTGACAGTAAGGCCTGCAACTGTCCTACAATCCTCCACCAGCCCGGACTTGGCCCCGTGGTGGAGTATGGCCTATCCTTTCTGCGATGCAGGAAGGAGCTGGTGCCGCAGCAGTGGGGACATACAAATGGGTTGACATCGATCCTAGATTGATGCCTAGCATGTATTTGTTTATTTACGTATCTCCCCTAATCCTGGTACAAGTTGGTCTACGCCTGGGCCATGCTTATTATGACGATAATTCCTCAGCCGTAAAGGTTGAAATTAGTAAATTAATGACGAAGTACTGTTTAGCGTTTCCCTTTATCATGGAGGCGAAATATTTTAATTAGGTTGTCCGAACTCGCGCGGCCTACGCTTGTGTTGGGAGGGCGTTATGCAGTGTGGATAGTCGGTTTTGTTCTAGCACGTAGCATTATAATATAGCCCTTTTTTATTCATTCAAACATATATACGAGCATATATATATACGCGCGGCCTAAGCGTAACTACCGCTAGTGGCTTTTTCCGAGCGCTTCACGCTAATCCCTTGGTGCGGGCTGTCAGTAATGGCAGTCGTTAGGCTCTGGCAGAGGACTTATTGGCGGCTTGATAACTTTTGACAGTAACGCCCGCCACTGTCTTACAATTCTCCACCAACCCGGACTTGGCCCCTGTGGTGGAGTAAGGCCTAACCTTCCTGCGACGCAGGAAGATACCCGTGCCCCAGCAGTGGGGACATAAGATAAGATAAGAATATTCTTTATTGTACACTGGAAAAACGACAAATACAAAATAATTACGAATATACATAGTACAATTGGCGGCCTTATTGCTAAAAGCAATTTCTTCCAGACAATCTAACGATGGAAAGTTGATGCAAGGGTTAATATCGAGATATTGATGTCTTGAGCTCATTTCATTGGTCAAGACTTATGGAGTGGACTGGGCCGCTTTTCAGTGTCAATTTTGTGGCAAGGTATTATACTTCCATGGTTTATTTATTCGTATTTCATATTGTTTTTACACTTAATTATCCGACTCGTATGTTATTGATGTCAATCCTGATTCACTTACTAGATTTTTTATCGGAAGAGTCCGACCAGGTTTCTCTTGCTTTCAGCTTAATCACGGCGAGTAGAAAGGGGACTTGCATCTTTAAATCAATAATGTGTAGTGTTTTTGAAAGTTTTAGATCAAAAAGACGTTTTTTTATGTAGCCTTTCTAATATAGGCCTCCAGTGCAGGGCAGAGCCCTCCGCCCCCCTTGTAAACCAAAAGGTTATGTCGTTTGCCGCCTCCACAAAAAAAACGTTTGTTTGTTTCTGACAGTTTATATCAATAATAATATATGAAATAAAGTAAAATTTATTTGCTTAGAATATTTATTTTAAGTTTATTTAGGAATAATTATTTAAATAATATTTAAAAATAAATCTATTTAGGACTGGTACAACAATGGACTCGGAAGCGAGACGCCTAAGTTCGATGCCGGGTGCTGGTACGAGTATATACCAATGAGTTTCTTTTCTAAGTTTAGTACATTTTTGAAGTTATGCTAACCGTGAAGGGAAACATCATACCTCAGCGCATGAAATTGCCAAACTGTGGTTATTCTAATCCAAGTCAAGTATTGACTTGCAATTTTGCTAATATGCATTTCACATCGATTTTAAGCTTTCTCAAAAACATTTGTACGCCTAATTGGCTAAACACAGCGCACATTTGATATATATAAGACCATGCATGTATTGCATACCTAAGTTTGACAAATAAAGTATCTGTATCTGTGCCCTGCAGTGGGGCATTTATATGCTACTCGTACATAAAAAAAATATCTTAGTAATAGTTGGCATACAGCCATCCTACGTTATACCTGGCTGCTTTTTTGACAGCGCACAGCCAACGGTTTCAGCACTAATTTGTAATTAGTGCGCAGCCTCAGTTTTACAAGCCCAGTTGCCGCGCCACGCCCGCCGAGTGCTCAGCAAAGTCGTAACTGGCAAAGATGCAACATATGGGCCTATTACATCATACCTACAAATTCTACACGTACAAATCAGGGTAGTTTGAAGGCCGCAGTTACGTAATTATTAGAGATCGGATAATTGGATGCATATTTAGCTATAGTTCATTTTTGGCTACAATATTATGAAAGCTGCTTCTTATAAAATATTTTTTTAAATATGAATCCCGGGACTCCGGGAAATTTGTGAATGAGAATCTAGTCTATATCATGGTGGGAAAACGACGTTTTTAGCATGTTTAATTTTTTTGAAAGACACGAGTCTGGGATTACATAACTGTTTAATCGATAAAAAAAATATCGCTACGCCCGATTTGATTCTATAATAGAAAACTAAAATTGTCGGTCGCGGGATCCCGGGATTTTTTCGATACGAAAGTGCTATCCATGTTAGCCAACACCTCAACTTTAATCAAATATGCATCCGATTATTCGATCTCCAGTAACTAGTAAGTAAAATGCCATATACTTTTAACCCTTAAAGGCTTTATGGGTGAAAAAAACACTGTTAGATTTTGAGCCGCTACAATTTTGAGAGTTTTCCCAAGCAGAAGCTTTCAAACTCGTAGCGGGGGGAAGGATTGTTTATATGTTTATATGGACGTTTGTCACAAAATCATGCCAGAAGGGCTGAAGCTATTGGGATTAAATTCGGCACAGAGATATTTTATACTTTGTAACACATATGTAGACGACTTCTGGAAAAATACATGTTAGAACGATCTTCGTGAACGAAGTCGTAGGTGCATCTAGTATACCATCCGAGTAAAATAGTAAACGAGCTTAGAGACTGCGCATTTATTTCAGTGGACATTGCTTTTAGACATGAGGAACTGAAACGGTAAATAAATTAGAATAATTTTAATTCATCAGAGCGATGGTAGCGGGCCGGTAGAACGCCGGCCTCGCAATCGGTAGGTCGTGAGTTCGTATCCCATGAGCATTTCCAAGTATTTTGTTTTCTAACTTATGTACATTTGCGAAGTTATAGTGACAAAACCACTCGCTAACTGCGAAGGAAAACATCGTGAAGTAACCCTAGTGTATGAAGTGTCAACATACCTCAGCGCTTGTTACGTACAATGACCCAACTATGAGGCTAAATATATTCTTCATGCAATCCGCTCCATGCAAAGATTGTCTGGAAGAGATCTCTCTGAGCGATAAGACCGCCAATTGTATAAAATCATTTAGATTTAAGAAATCACTATTTTAATTCTTTTTTTAGTTGTGCAATAACGTGTTCTCTGTCTAGCTATCTATCTAAGGGTTTTTCAATCCCCGGATAAAACTTATCCGTCTAATAAAGTTTTACACAATAATATGAAAATGTCGCCGTGAAATAACAAAAGAAAAGCATTTAGAACAGATGTTTGAATCGGTTGTTTAATACGATATACAACGGATAACTTTTAACCGAGCATTGAAAAATCAGTTCTAAGTGCGGTAATGTCAGGTATGGTCAGATCTTCATTTATTTAAAACAGTCTTCATTTATTTAAATTCTACGCAGAATTCCCGCTTAGGTACCTTCGTATAAGCGTTTACTACTTAATACACACACGGCACCTAAAGGTCACCTAGGTAACCTTAGTACCAGCCCCGCTACGTGGTCAGCTAAATTGAGTTCGCGTGAACTGGAAGTTTCCAAGGCCTTGACGTAATTACTTTATCTGGAAAACTAATTTGGTATTGGAACACGTATCAAATATACAGTGGCGCTACATTCAGTAACAGCCAGAAAATATCGTGAAAAAACCTGATTTTCGAAGTCACTAAACAAATCAAATTGGTACTTAGAATAAGCTGACCATTTATATCCCACTTCAGGGCACACACCTCCTAGAGAGATAGAGTAGGGGCTCAATCTTTACGTCTGGCTAACCGTGCCAGAGGCCAGAGGTCGCGGGTTTGAGTCCCGGCATGGGTGGAATTTTTTGCCTCTAAATAGGTTTTTAAAATGGTTGCATTCTTTTTTCTGGTTGAGCAATAAAGTGTTTTCTATCTATCTAGCTATCTATGTTAGTAAGATTATAAAAGAGCGTGTGTTATTTCTTCCATTGGCTTTGCCAGTCAACTCCGGGCAGCCCCTCAATAATACGAGGGTATTTACCCCGGAGAGCGAAAAGTAATTATTTTATGTAACAGTTTCGAACAGGCGTAGAAATAACCAATTTGATTTCAAAGCCTTTTAATTAACTCTTTCGAGGTTTGACACCTACTGGGACTTGAAAGGGCGGGATGAACAGAGTTAGCAGATAAGTGGATTGGCTGTTTATTTGGAATACATTTCAATGTAATTAAAGCTAATGGTGGCAGTGGTAAGGGCATATAGCTCAAAGAGCTGATTGAGGGTCGCTAGGGCGAAAAAGTTCGAACCAGGGAGGGCGAGTCTCTAAAATGCATAGTTGTTCAATAGAGTTATAACAGGCCGGTAGTCATTTCATTCACACTATCGGTAGTCTAGTAACCAATCGCATTGCAATGTATAACCCGTGCTACTTAAATATGCGCCTCGCGCAATTCGATCTTCTTCAAGAAAGACGCCTATTTAATTTTCGCGGGTTATGCCCGAGCCTCCCCAAAGGACGTACTCACTGAGCCCGTACTTCTAGTGCACTCTAGACAACAATCCGCGAGTGCCTTACGTTGATTGGCAAATCTTTTTACCACCATGGCTTGCCATCAAGGATGTTGGGTAAAACGTTCTTGCTTGCCGTCTACACGCTTAGAAGATGAAGTATGCCCGACCTACTTCGGCCATGACGTCATAATTATGGTTTCTCCATTGGTGGCGGCAGTTAGTGCCAACTCGGTATCATGTTCTCTACTCGGTACTGCCGAGTTGTCGCCTAAGGCGCTGGGGGAGGCGCTCGTGGCCTAGTCGAACCGAGTGATTGGAATCAATCACTTGAGTTAAGCAACAACAGGCGCGGTAAGCCATGTCAGAGGCCTCATGGGCGGCTTGATAACTTCTGACAGTAAGACCCGCCACTGTCTTACAGCCCTCCACCAACCCGGACTTGACCCCCGTGGTAGAGTATAACCTTCCTGCGATGCAGGAAGAGACCCATGCCCCAACAGTGGGGACACACAAGGGTTGATATCGATATCGATCGCGCTGGGGGAAGCTAAGTAGCGCCACCAATGGTATAAAAATCAGTACTTGTTTCATAATACGGGTTTTTTTAAAGTTAAATCAATAATATTTACCTCTGCGACAACATTTTTAGAACCTGCAGTCTAAAACCTAGGATCAACAACTTATACTTTATTGCACACAAAAACACTAAAAACAAATACAATTTAAGAAAATACGTGTACAACGGCGAGCGTATCTCTGTGAGAGATTTCTTCCAGTAAACCTTGGGGAGTCGGAGTGGAAGTGTGACAACACAGGACTTAAATCGATTTCCGCCAAAAACGGCCAAGTTATGATTTTTATTCCATGCGCTAGTCGACCTCTATGGCAAAGCGGTAGCGCGTCTACCTACCATGCAAGAGGTCCCGGATTCGAACCCCAGCTGGAGAAGAAAAAAAACCCCAGGTCGTGGATGTTTACATGTTTGTGATGTCGTTGTTTCTGGTTCCCACGACACAGGGTATGCTAGTGTGGGGCCAGAAGCAATATATGTGCCTGTATGTAAATGTTATGTTATATATGTTATGATACTATTTTTATTTTTAATGCACTAACCCGTGCATTAAAAAGGACAATTTTAAAAACCTATTTAGAGGCTAAAAATTCCACCCATTCCGGGATTCGAACCCGCGACCTCTGGCTATCCGTGCCAGCGCTCTATCCAACTGAGCTGATGGGCGACTCAGCGGCATCAGTGAAATTTCGTACCTCTTTACACTATTCTCTGTATTACGTACAGGCAACGACATCGGGCTGAAGTCGATTGCATCACTTACAGCCCCTATATGTACAGCTCACATATATATGTTATGTTAGTTAGCACCCCTCAGCGCTTTAAGATGGCTATAAGTCTTAAAACCATTCCCAAATTGAGTCAGCGTCCCATTCTACCGCCGTTTGACACGGACACTGATTGAAACAGCCAGCAACCCTTTGCACTGCGGTCTGATAGCCAAATAGATGCGACCACAAGCCCAATTAGCCGACTACAGCGGCGGCAAAGGGTTGACGCACCTGTAAGCTTGTTAAATCGTCACTGTACACTTACAGGATTAGAATATTGCAATTATTTAGTGGGTTAACATTTTTTTGAACTACGTCTGGTCACATTTGTCGCAGAACCGATGATCGAATTGTATAACATTTTAAAAACCTATTTAGAGGCTAAAAATTCCACCCATGCCGGGATTCGAACCCGTGACCTCTGGCTATCCGTGCCAGCGCTCTATCCAACTAAGCTAATGGGCGACTCACCGGCATCAGTGAAATTTCGAACCTCTTTACACTATTCTCTGTATTACGTACAGGCAGCGACATCTGGCTGAAGTAGATTGCATCACTTACAGCCCCGACATTACAATGTTATACATTACATTGTATAACATTACTTAGATTTAAGACTGGATATTTTTCTGGTTGTGCAATAAAGTGTTCTCTATCTATCTATCTCTATCATTGGAGTAGACGGGTACTCGAATGGAGACCACGACTCGGCAAGCGTAGTTTAGGACGTCCTCCAGCCAGATGGACCGACAACCTGAAAAAGGTGGCTGGTGGATGGCGAAAACGGGAGATCGGGTCTTCTGGTGCACCCTGGAGGAGGCTATGTGCTGCAGTGGACTGCAATAGGCTGAAATGATGAACATTTTTTTTAATTCTTACATGTTAAGCTGGGTGCGGTTACTATTGTTGACCAGTTTCGACTAGTGCGCATGTTTGGACGAATGCTACCTACAGTCTGTTAGCTTTTAGAATATACCTCGGGCTCTAGAGTAGGCTTTGGTTTTCGCCGTAAGCACACGAATGTAATACCACTTCCTCCTCTGTATAAAACTTTTCTTCACTATTTTGAAAAGTTATTCTGATTCTATAAAATATCTGAAGTTATCCAAAGTTAAGTGTCATATTATTCCGATATTTTTATTACACGAATATATTGGATTCTATCCGATAGTAGCCGAGGTATGTTCTAAAAACTAACAGACTGTAATAAGCTTCTACGTACAATGACCCAGATATGAGGCTAAGTGCGGAAATCACATGACAAAGTAACTACTAACTACATAATAAGCTTAGTTTATAATTGCCTAAAAACTGAGTTAGCCTGAGTGTTTACTGCAAATTACAATTTTTATGTTCATCCCAGCTGGCCCGGCAACCCAAAGAATTTAGCTATATTATCTATACTTCTTATATTTATGTGCAATAAAGTTTTCTCTGTCTATGTATATTTAAAGCTGAGAATGATTCAAAAAAATATGCTCATAATGATTTACAAATCTGTTTGTATCTGAAGTCGTTTCACATGTAACTAATCCGACTAATGTAGAGCGGCCAAGTTGCCCGCTCTAAATTCTCGAGCGAGAACACGCGATACATTGCGTTTATGTAGCAAATAGGTTTATCCTAGGAGCTATGCACCAATGTACACCGTTCTCGCGTGTTCTCGCACGAGAGTGTGGAGGAGCATAGAAGAACCGGAATACGACTGTCAATATAAATTTGCACTAAGCAAAATTTGACAGACGTGTCCCTGTTCTTGTATGTGCACGCATAGTATGAGCGCCATCTATGAAGTATTTTGTGAATTTGTGCTGAAAACGGCTCATTATTTACAAAATTGTACCACCTACAAAAAAGGTCGAAACCTCCTTGCAAAAATATCACCATGGTTAGACGTCAAAGGAAAGGTCACTCAAAACTTGTCAAATAAACAAAAATATTTTTATGCAGCGATAAAAACTAATTTTCCAATGAACGCATACATTCGCGAGGGCTTTTGATGGATGACAAGCAGCCAAAGCAGCAGACCGATGAAGAATCCAGTGGCTCAGTCGATATCACGGACGATATCAAGAAAGCTTACGCCTACATCGAAATAATACAAAACAAGCTAAGTGGCTTCAAAAACACTCAAGATGGTGCTGGCCCTTCCACCGCAGTCCTACCCGGCACAGTACAAAGCTCAAAGAACTCAATCACGAAACCTGGCCAGTCCAAATCTGAACACAACATCAGACATATCATAACCACCAATGATGTGGAAAACGCGTTGAAGCTAACCGCTCTGGGCCCAGTACAACTTGAAAATAAGAACTTCAACTTTAAAGACATAAAAATACCATACTATTTGAAGGAACATGCCAAAGATGAACTGAAAGATCCTAAGGCATTCGCCGAAATTAAGGACCTCATGGTGGCCTGTATTAAGAAGCAAGGATTGAATCTTACTGAAGTTTCAAATGTGCAGAATGTGAATACGGCTGGAAATGTTATCTTGGCACCGGTACATGAACCGACAGTAACTGCTAACGTTTTGACTACAAGCGATGTGCAAACCGATACGCCACTTCCAGTGCCTTTGCAAACCAACGAAGTACTAGTCATAGGTAATAAGTTTCTAAGTAATAAAAGAGAAGACGTAGTAAGAAGTGGCTTGATAGGACACCAATATCCTGCAATGGACGAATGCGAGCTGATTGGTTGATTGAACAATCGATATTTTTTGAAAATTGATTGATTGGATGATCGAGTGACCGACCGACTGACCAATCGAACATACATAGTATATAATTATACAAAAATGAATTGCTGTTCGTAAGTCTCGCAAAAACTCGGGAACAGCTGGACCGATTAGACTACTTTTTAGATGTATTTATGAAAGTTCAGGGAAATTTTAAATGGTGATAGCAAAGAAGTGATAAATAAAGGTTATACGAAGTTTACAGAGTCAACTAGTATAATTAAACTCTTATAATTAAACTGACTAACAACAGTTTATTTGAAGAAGCTGCTAACGAACCCTTATTGCTTGACATATAAATAAAGTTGCTCTTTTCTGCTACACTAAGACGGTCTAAACAACTGTCGCTGGACCTCATATGGCATATGGTGACACAATTGATATCAACCCTTTATCGCCCCCACTGCTGGGGCACGGGTCTCTTCCTGCATCGCAGGAAGCTTAGGCCATACTTCACCGCGGGGGCCAAGTCCAGGTAGGGGGATTGTAAGACAGTGGCGGGCCTTACTGTCAGAAGTTATCAAGCCGCCCATGAGGCCTCCGACATGGCTTAACGACTGCCGTTACATGACAGCCGGCACCAACGGCTTAACGTGCCTTGCGAAGCACGGAAGCGCTCAGAAAAAATGCCACTAGTGGTAGTCACGGGATGGTCACCCATCCCGCACCTGACCGCGCCTGTTGTTGCTTAACGCAAGTGATTGAGTCCAACCACTCGGTTCAACTAGGCCACGAGCGGTTCTCGATATGACACAATACTATGCAAGAAACTAAAATAAAAAAGCCGTGCATTTGTGAAGTCAGTTAAATCCTGGATTCTTATAACTAAGTCTTCGGGTATACAGGCATTTGTTTTTCCCGTAATACGTGAAGCAATACGTGAGCGAGTAGAACTCTTGGTATTTTCTAAGTTATTGAAACCATATTGTTGTGAGATAATGGCTAATTTCCCAGGTGCAGATCTGAAGATCCCGAGGCCATCCGAAATCACCAACAAAAGAAAAACCTCGGGAAGTCTCTCCGAGAGAACCGACTTCCCAGTCGCCCAGCGCGATTCACTTTCCAGCATTGGCTCCAACGTTTGCAGGATCTGTATGACGCGCGGGCGGGAACGGTGCGTTCATTGGTGGATTTGTGGATTTATTAGCAGACCATCTATTTGCGCTTGTCTCAAGTCCAATCAGAAATATATTTCAACGTTTTTTTAAGCTTATTAACGTGCCACGGCGGGGCACAGGCCTTCTCTTAGTGAGAGAGAGAGAGAGAGGCTCAATTACCACTCGGGCTCATTGGCATTTTCATTGGATTGGCATGCTGTTCGGGTTAAGTTTCAGCTGGCTTGTTTTATCCATACGTAACAAGTTGTGCCATCATCATCATCATCATCCCATTATATCCCCACCGAGGGGTACGGGTCTCTTCCCTGAGGAAGGTATAGGCCATACTCTACCACGGGGGCCAAGTTCGGATTGGTGGAGGCTTGCAAGACTAGTGGCTGGTCTTACTGTCAGAAGTTTTCAAGCCGCACTAAGGCATCTGACTTGGCTTAACGACTGCCATCTATCGACGGCAGCCGTAACCAACTGCTTAACGTGCTTTGCAAAGCACCGAACCGCTCAGAAAAATGCCACTAGCGTTAGTCATAGACGGTTTACCACTCCATGTACTGAACGCGCCCTGTGTTGCTCAACCTTCGTGATCGTTTAAGATCACTCAGGCAGCCGGGGCTACGAGCGATTCAATTGAGCCATACTGCTGGACAAAAACCTCCTCAACTACAGTCCAGGGTTTGCTGTACTAGGTCAGCGCGACCCCCTAGTCTCCAAAGTCAAAGGCTTTGATGGATGAGTAGTGATCACACTACCCATACATTTTGTTGCATTTTACTCAATCATTGACTCTCATGGTTTGGATAATGATCTTAGGCTAATATAAGCCATACACAAGGCTTGGCCTTGCCAGTGTCTTGAACTCATATCTGATTTACTGGTGGACAAATGCGAAGGTCGACGTTTTATCTTTAAAATGAAGGAGATAGAGCAAGATAGGATAAGAGGAGGATCCTAAGATAGGAGTTCCTAAAGGGTGGGGAGTAGACTTGGTTCTTGTTTTCTCTTTGTTGAAAAAAAGCTTACATTTTCGATTGTTTCAATTTGTGTGTATAGTGTATTTGTGTGTAGAAACGCTCGTGGCCTAGCGTAACCGAATGATTAGAATCAATCACTTGAATCAAGCAACAACTGGCGCACTCCAGTGCAGGATGGCTGACCGTCCTGTGACTACCGCTAGTGGCATTTTTTCTGAGCGCTTCCGTACTTCGCAAGGCACGTTATGCCGTTGGTGCCGGCTGCCATGTAATTGCAGTCGTTAAGCCTTGTCAGGAATGCAGAAAGAGACCGTGCTCCAGCAGTGGGGACATAGACCGTGCTCCAGCAGTGGGGACATAGATGGGTTAGTACCGAGAAGTTTTATTATTTCTCTCACCTTGGACTAACCTTGGACTCACCTTGGTCGTTTTCGCCACCAGATTGATATCACCTTGCAACTGCAAGGGCTCGATGGCCAACGTGCATCTTTCGTGTCTGGAGCGATGGCTCAACCAGGTTGGCAGGAACCACTGCGAACTGTGCGGATTCAGGTAACTATATATATAGTTAGAATATTTTCGGGGCTTAATCGCGTAGTAATTTATTGCTATTTTACCTCGACGTTTCGACGACGTTACAGTCATCGTGGTCACAAGGAGACTGATAGCTGGTACCCGTTCGCATCTTCCGCTGATAAGGTTTCGACTACCCTCAATCAGCCATCACAAAGCACTATTAAAAAATAAACTATATACTTTATCTTTCACTCTCTGACTCTATCTTTGTCTTCCAAATTATCCTTAATGATATACAATATCAACCCTTGTATGTCCCCACTGCTGGTGCACGGGTCTCTTCCTACATCGCAGGAAGGTTAGGCAATACTCCACTACGGGGCCCAAGTCCGGATTGGTGGAGGATTGTAAGACAGTAGCAGGCCTTACTGTCAGAAGTTATTACGCCGCCCATGAGGCCTCTGACATGGCTTAACGACTGCCATTACATGACAGCCTGTACTCACGGGACGGTGACGCATCCTGCACCCGTGTAATTGATTCCAATCACTTAGTTCGTCTTATAATACGTATGAGCATCGCCATTCAGGCGCTAAGCGTCGCTAACTAGCGCTACCAATGAAATAAAATTTGTAACTTCTTATATAGTACAATTTTCTTGTCGATATCAACCCTTGTATGTCCCCACTGCTGGTGCACGGGTCACTTCCTGCATCGCAGGGTGGTTAGGCCATACTCCACTACACGGCCCAAGTCCGGGTTGGTGGAGGATTGTAAGACAGTACGTCTTACTGTCAGAAGTTATTAAGCCGCCCATGAGGCCTCTGACATGGCTTAACGACTGCCATTACATGACAGCCTGTACTCACGGGATGGTGACGCATCCTGCACCTGACCGCACCTGTTGTTGCTCAACCCGAGTGATTGATTCCAATCACTTAGTTTGACTTCTAATACGTATGAGCATCGCGAGTCATTCAGGCGCCTATGAAATAAAATTTGTCACTTATTGTATTGTACAATTTTCTTATAAATCTTAAAAACTGTTACAACTGTTTTTGGAACTTACAGTCTAGTACCATGAACAACCTAGGATTTAATCGATTTCCGATAAAAAGGGCCATTTTTGGCAAAACAGCTTTAAAATCTTTGATTCTTGGATAAAAAGTGCTACTGTATTTATTATGATTGGTGATGTTCACTTTTTGGAAAGATGCGTTATAAAAAAAAAGAGACGATTTTTTCCATTGGTAGCACCGCGAAGCGCTTTTTTAAACAATAGTGCCCTTATATTATTTTTAATGCACTAACCCGTGCTAAGGACAATTTTAAAAACCTATTTAGAGACTAAAAATTCCACCCATGCCGGGACTCGAACCCGCGACCTCTGGCTAACCGTGCCAGCGCTCTCCCAACTGAGCTAATGGGCGACTCACCGGCATCAGTGAAATTTCGAACCTCTTTACAATACTCTCCGTATTACGTACAGGCAGCAACATCTGGCTGAAGTACCTAATTTGCATCACTTGCAGCCCCGAGTTAGGTTTTACATCGGAATGATATTGCTGAACCCACATGATTATATTATTTTTAATGCACTAACCCATGCTAAGGACATTTACAAAAACCTATTTAGAGGCTAAAAATTCCACCCATGCCGGGACTCGAACCCGCGACCTCTGGCTAACCGAGCCAGCAACCGAAACGCTGGAGCACCTGCTGGAGGAGTGTCCCCGTTTCGGAGCTGCTAGGGCCGATTGCGAGATACGCCTGGGAAGAGCGGTGAGGTGCGAGGCGGTGAACGCCTCGCACCTCACCGCCTTTATGGCCGACTCCAAGAGTCGAGAGACCTTCCTGGCCTTCGCCCTGGGGGTGACGCGCGCGGCCGCAAGGGCCAATGGCAGCCGGTCTTAGCCCGGGCGATCCAGATACCCATATTTTCTTTTTTTTCTCTTTTTCTTCTCTACAAATTTTACAAATTTAATTTGGTCAGGCCGAGGGAGAAGGCAAGATTCTAAGTTGCCAACCATTACAGGACCCCGGCGCCTTGCTTGTGACTACTCGATGGAGTAGACAGAGATAAGGCGCCGGGGAACACACCTAACAGTAACTCCACGACAATAAGGCAACTTTTCTTTTTTATTTTTCTTAATTGACATTTAATTCTAATTCAAATAAATTTAATTTTAATTTTAATGTTATTGACATCTGATATTTGTAAAACCCCGGCGCCTTGCTTGTGACTACTCGATTGAGTAGACAGAGATAAGGCGCCGGGGATTAATCTTAATTTTTACGTAATGTTTCTTTATTTTAATCTAATGATATCCTATTATAATTCAATCTAATTTAATTTTAATGACATTAATAATAGTAATTATAATTTTGATTTAATGTGAATGGGTCTAGGAAACAAAAAAAAAAAAAAGGGAATCGAAAGAAACAAGAATTAAAAAAAAAAAGAGATCAAAGAAAAGACACCCAATTGACACAAGAACCCATTAGCATAAGAATAAACAATCACTATTAGACAAGTTTTATTTATTATAATTTTAATTATGATAGCAAATGTAACGCAGGAAGACTTTATATTATATTTATAGAAGTAGGATGTTATTGGGCATTCTGGACCAGCTTCCATTCGTTTGAGCTCACGACGCACCGCGCCGGTTGGCGCGGCTTGTCGCTCTCTCAAACTCATTACAGCTATTCCAGAATACCCAATAACATCGAGTGATTCTAATTTATAGTTTCAATAATTTTACGAGCAACCTACACAGTTTATGATAAATTCCATCAATGAAAACGAATGACACTAGGAAGCTTGAGTGAATGCAACTCACCATCATCTTGGTGGAGATAGGTCCGCATAGTCACTGAGTTGAATTAAATAAAGGATCCCCAAGCTCAACTGAATTGTATTTACCCACTAGCTATGTTTTGTGCAGTTTCGTAATATACTAGATAAAACAGCACACATTATTTGCGGTATCGGTTAGGTTTCCTCATTAAGACAATGACATGAAATATTCCAAGTGATACTTGTATTTACCCAGTCATAGTTTTGTGACCAGATTGGCTTCTCCCACTGAATGAGTTTAACACCACTGGTGTCTACTTTTCATAACAGTGACACAAAACTTTGCTTTTTCAACCCAGTTTGTTTTGTAGTCAGATTGACGTCTCCCACATGAACAAGGTACAACACCACAAATTTTGTTATCAGATTGACTTCCCGTGATGGCCCTTCATACAATAACATAAAAGTACAATTTCAACTTAATCATATTTTGTGGTCAGATTGACGGCTCCCACTGTTAGAAAGATTCAGCACCACAAATTACTTTGTGATCAGATTGACTTCATGTGATGAACCTTCTTGCGCAACAGTGACACAAAACATTTTCGTCTTAACTGTATTTTATGGTCAGATTGACGTCTCCCATTGTAAAAAAGGTGATTCCAACACAACAAAATTTTGTGATCCTTTTCATGTGACACAAATACTGGGTGATTGGCAGAACCAGGAAATACTTGTATTTTAGGCATATTTTATGGTCGGCACAAAGAATACCTTACTTTTCCCACAAAAATGTTAGTGATCAGATTGAAGTCTCCTGTTTATCGTTCACTACGGAAAACACAAAACATTGCACAGTAGGAAAAATGTACTTCTACAGTTACTTGAATCCTTGGGTATACTTAAGTAAAATCGTGAATTAATGATAATATCACTGACACATAAAAGTATACTTTCATTAATGGAAATCTATTTCCTACTAACGTGTCACTTTAGTTAACGCGAATGCGAATATGATAGGTGGCTGGCAGGGATTGTCAACCTTTAGCTGTTGACGCAGGAGTTATAAATTTGATACGAAGTATACACGGTGTAAGAAAAAATATGTTGTCAAAAAGTACAGTTTTATTTATAAAAGTTGGTTCCTTTGAACATTCCTTAAAGGTATTCCGGTAATAAAGCATTTTCCATGTTATTATTTTTTTAAGACTTGATGTTAAAGTATTTTAAGAAATCATGATTTTGTAAATACGACCGACAGCATTTTGTCTTTTTTTAATTGAAACTTGAAGATATTATTCTCATCCCATTATACGTAACTGAACCTATGCAGATAGTTTTATATTTTTTCAACAGTTTTCTAACATCAGTTCTCGTTCATTTTCTATCTAAATTTATCTGTAACATACAGTAAAATAAATACAGTAAATTTTACATAACCCATAAATAAAGAATTTAGAGGGGTCATAATATTTTAATGTATCACCTACATAAGAGATAACCAAAGGTTGACTATACTAGCTATACTCTAGTCTAAGATCCACACGGAAAAAACTCGTTGCATCAAAATATTTAGCTGTAGGTATCATTAATACCTAATGTTTGACTTTCACATAATATTGTGGAGTCTACCAAATGCTTTATAAAGAATACCTAGATAAGTATTATTTATCCTGAAATACATTTATATAGTAATTTCATCGATATCATACGATGTTTTCTATGGATAAGCTAGAGGAATTAATTATAATTTCCTATTTAGCTCATCATCCGATTTCTGGTAACTGGAAATAACAGTTTATTTTCTTCTGCTATAGTGAAATATTCACCCAATTCGAACATTATCTGATTAAGATCAAGAAAATCTAAAGTAAATTGCAACATGTGTATCTAGGACTATTTACTCCTACCTAGGTATGAAACCTACGAATTTGCTACGTTAACGTTATTGGATCCGTTGCAAGCTTCTGATTGCGAAACATCTTACCTACAATAATCGATATATTGGTCACATTATGTTGCAATGGCAACCAGCCACATTAACTTGAGCTATTAAATAGTGCTGACATTATGAGAATAACATATAGGCTTGACCTTGCTACCGGTCAAGATGATTTGGTTAAGTACCTACTTTTGAAGGCAAAGCAAAAATTTTGGGTGTTCGATACTAAAAAGTAATATGTATTACTTTTATCAACAATCACCTATATTCATACACCTATAAATAAAGGCGATTTTCGCATTTACTTCATTACAGTACTTGTAATAAAAAAACAACATACACATTTAGGATATAAACCTATAACACCCTGATTTATCTAAAATTCTCATCACTTCCGATAACGTGATAACGCTGTTCAGTACAGTCTCCGTGTGGTGTAATTATCTACGACTTCCTCGCTACCAGTCACTCCATCGGTATCAAAATGTTAGTAAGTATATTTATTTACATCCTAATTTTTTTTTTTACGTGTTCCACTGACTAAACCGTATTAGTCCCTATATGAAAACTATGTCCCGAACTATGTCTAAAAAATATGTTCCAGTCACTACATTTATCTAGTATAGTAATTACAATACGGTGTATAAATCGTTTAGGTTAAATGTATAAGACTGGTATAAAACTATGTTATTATTATTTCAGGTCTGACTCCGAGTTTGAATTCTCTGGTGTACCTATTGCTGTGCAGTCGAGTAAGAAGCAAAAGACTCCAACCAGCTCCAAACGCAAAGCATCGAGCTACGTTGAGGAGACAGTTAGGTAAGAATACAATACATCTATAGTTTATTATAAATTATTGTACACTTTACACATCGTTTCAAATGACGATTCCCTCGATGTAATCAAGCTGTTGATGAAAATCTTGGAACATTGAAAGAGATAACAACTGTTTATTTGTTTGTTTCATAACTAAAAGTTGTTTATTCGTCTTAATAATTCAAACCATAGGTTTGACCCTTAAACCTTATTTTCTATAGCCTAAAGCCGGGGCCGCTGCACCATGTTACGCGTGTTACAAAAAACGTAACACTTAAATATAATAAAAGTGGGACATGGTATAACACGTTAGGTACTTGTTATATAACGTTACGTTACGTAACACGTAAAGTGTTAATACCACTCCCCATTTTTGTTTTAATAACGTGTTACATTTTTTGTAACACGCGTAACATGGCGCAGCGGACCCGGCTTAACATTGATCGTTACGGTAAATGTTTACATCCAGGGAAAAGTTTACTGGAATAGAATTAGTCTCGTTATATTATTCGTTGTTACGTTGTCGCGTCATTTGACTCTAGCACACCGCTGAGTCATTGAATCGTTGATTACATTGCAGGCATGTACTCGTAAAGGTTAACATGCTGTCGACTGTTTACTTTGCATCTTACTAGTCGTGGGTTCGATACCCGCTTCGCGTAGTATTTTTGTTTTCCATGTAAGATATGCTTATTAAGAATCACTTGGGATATTTGCTTATTAAGAATGACATATATGGGATAGATCAAAAGTAGATATGTACCCTTCATATTAAACTATCATCCACTTCATACTCGTTCAATGTATGTGTATCTCCTATAGATAGCCTACCCAATCGGAATATAGGTATAAGTTTATGAAGGTACTTATGTTTTAAAATATATTGTTCACTTTTACAGGTCTGCAAGCACCTTAAAGAAAAAGACGGTGGGAGATCTTTTCGGGATTTTGCGAGACGCAGAGAAGGTCGCTAAAGCGACTCCCGAGCAGCACCAACTGGGGTCGAGTCTAGTGACGCGGGTCGCCAATGGTCACGTTCGTCGGACAGCAACGACGGAAGGAGAATTCTATATAGAATTGAAGGTCTACAACACTACCGATGCTGCAAGTACCAACGTTCAAGAGAGGTGGAAAAAAGCGTTGATGGTAATAAAATTGCAGACTGATACGGACACACCGCACTGGGACGTATTACAGAAATTTATTAAACAAGTTTATTCACTGTATGATAATAGTGAGGCGAGTTTTTTTAGTGATAAGATAAATATAAAATAAAATTCCTTTAATTTATAATAAACATATTATTTTGCTACTTACCTATTTATTTTTGTGTCTAAAACCTAAATTTTAATTATCTGTTTCCTGGTCAATCTTACTACTTTTTATTTACAATGCCTTATTGCATTACTTGCAAAACTCTTGTCAACCCAAAAAGTTGGGTGGGTCATATGCGCAGCACTGACCACAAAAGCAAAGTCGCAACTCATCATTTGTCAGAAGATGTTGAGGTTCTGACCTCTGCATTCCGTAATCGTATTGCAACTTATAAGATACAGGCTAACGGTGATGGTCAGCACTCAATTGAAACCTTTTTCGAGTCTATCCATAATAAATTAAAATCTCTGATTGATATTTCATTGATAAAACACGTTTGCATAAAAGTCAATGTTGAGCTTTTTTCATTTTTCCTTATGTACAAAAACGATTTGCAAGAACTAAAATCGTTTGGCACGAAAAACATTACCATACACATGAACCACAACTTCAATTCCATTTTTTCAGAAATCATAAATACATTGAAAAAAAAGCTTGAAGAGTTTCAAGAGCGAGATAGCGGTTGGACATTTTTGAGTAACTCTCATTTGGAAATCAATGTAAATAAATATCAACCATTGAGTGGGTCATCGTTTATAGATTTACCAAAATTTATAAAAAACAAAAAAGCATGTTTGAATATAAAAAATGATGATCCTTATTGTTTTCTTTGGTGTGTTACAGCTGCTCTATTCCCTTCAAAGAGCCACCCCGATCGTGTCTCGTCTTATCCCGATTTTCGCGATATTTTTAACACTCAAGGCTTATCATATCCAGTAACTTTTTCTGACATCCCGGTGTTTGAAAAAAATAATCCAGATATCGCTATTTTTGTGTATGGCTTACAAGGCAAAAAAACTGTTGTAGGTCCACTATACAGATCAGAGTCTTCCACTGCGAAAAATATCGTTCATCTGCTATTTCTCGAGAATGATGAGGGCTCTCACTTTTGTTTGATCAAAAACCTTCCCCGTCTGGTTAGAAGCCAAATATCTAAACACCATCAGCAACTGCATTTTTGCTCATCATGTCTGTTATTTTTTAAAACATCTAATGAACTAGTCATTCATGCATGTGGTGGTATTGCTACAGCTCTTCCTAACCAAGGGTCGGTTCTTCAATTTAAGAATTACGAACGAAAACAAAACATACCCTTTATCATTTATGCTGATTTTGAGACTATGCTTCAACGTCATCTGGGGTGTGAAGCAGACCCTAACATTGCGAGCACTAGCCTGCTACAACAACATGTGCCCTCAGCGTTTGGTTACTATATTGTTTGTACAGTGGATGCCAAGTATAATCGCTACGTCAGCTATCGGGGATCAGACTGTGTATCAAAATTTGTAGAATGGTTGTATCGAGACATGAAGCAAATACACACTATTTTAAAAGCTAATATTAAAATTATATTCACGGATAATGATTCACAAAATTTTGAAAATGCTGTCCGCTGTCATATTTGTGATAATCTTTTAATATTTGACAAGGTTCGAGACCACTGTCACATCACTGGTCACTATCGGGGGGCAGCTCACAAGCATTGTAATTTACAATTTAAACTACCAAATTTTGTTCCAGTTGTTTTCCACAATTTGTCAGGCTACGATTGCCATTTATTTATCAAAGAACTAGGCGAGGCGCCTGGTCCGATTAGAATAATACCTAAAACAAAAGAAAACTATATTTCTTTCACGAAGTATATACCATTATCGAAAGATGAAGGTATCCAACTTCGATTTATCGATTCATTTAAATTTTTAGGTACCAGTTTAGAAAAACTCACGAAAACAATGAAGGTGGAGGAATTCTCGTTGTTGAAATCATTTTTTGCAAATGACACTGAACTCAAATTACTCACTCGCAAAGGTGTTTATCCATATGACTATATGTCACATTGGAAATGCTACGAAGAAAATTCCCTCCCACCCAAATCTGCTTTTTATAATACTATCAGTGGTGAAGAAATTTCTGATCAAGATTATGAACATGCCAAGTCAGTATGGTCAACTTTCTCCATTCGTAACTTAGGTGAATACACTGATCTATACGTTAAAACAGATGTCTTGCTACTAGCCGATATTTTTGAACATTTCCGCAAAACATGTAAACGATATTATCAATTAGACCCGGCATTCTACCTCACAGCACCCAGCTTATCATTTGATGCGATGCTTTTGAAAACTAAGGTCAGATTAGAATTGCTTAGCGACTTAGCGATTATTCGGATGATTCAGGATGGAATACGGGGTGGTGTATGTATGTGTTCCAAGCGACATGCGAAAGCAAACAATAAATACATGTCTGAGTACGACCCATCACGTCCCGAGTCCTTCATAACGTATATTGATGCTAACAATTTATACGGCTTCAGCATGTCTCAAGTATTACCTTTGTCAGATTTCAGATTTTTGGAACAGTCTGAAGTGAATACCATTGATATCACATCAGTTCCTGATAATGCATCTTTTGGTTATATTCTTGAAGTGGATATTATTTATCCCACACACCTACACGACTATCACAATGATTTCCCATTTTGTCCTGAGCGATGCATACCACCCGGTGGAAAGAGTTCGAAATTAATCCCTAACCTATACGATAAATATCGATATGTTATTCATTATGTGCATCTTAAAACATGCTTGAAACATGGATTAATACTAAGAAAAATCCATAGAGTCATTACTTTTCGTCAAAGTGCTTATCTCAAACAATACATTGAACTTAATACAAAACTGAGGCAACAAGCCCAATCAACTTTCGAACAAGACTTTTTCAAACTCTTGAACAACAGCATATTTGGAAAGACTATAGAAAATACTGAACACAGAGTAAACGTCTATTTGGTAAATCAATGGAGCGATAGTCAAAACAAAACGAAAAAATGCACATCGGCAGAAAAATTGATAGCCCGTCCAAACTTTCACAGTGCTTCAGTTTTTTCCGAAAATTTGGTTGCCATCCAAATGAAACCAGAACGTGTGGTTTTAGATAAACCTATCTACATTGGGTTTACTGTTCTTGAGTTATCCAAAAGCCACATGTATGACTTTCATTATTCAATTATTAAACCTATGTATGGGAAATATGTTGAGATGTGCTATACTGATACGGATAGCTTCATCTATCATTTGTCCACAGAGGACTTCTTCCTAGATTTGAAATACCGTTTACTACCTTACTTTGATACGAGTAATTACGATAGTAATAATATACATCAAATTCCATTAAAAAACAAAAAGATTCCTGGGCTATTTAAGGATGAAATGGGTGGTGAAATTATTACAGAATTTGTAGGATTACGATCAAAACTGTACTGTTTCAAAACTTTAGAAAAAACTGTCAAAAAGGCCAAAGGAGTAAAAATGAGCGTTATTCGCGGTCTTAACTTTAGTAATTATGAGCAGACCTTGTTTGAAGGTAATGTGCTGCGCAAGAGAAATATCTTGTTTAAATCGATAAAACATGAAATATTTACGCAAAGTGTCAACAAAATAGCTCTATCGAGAAATGATGATAAACGTTTGATTCATCGGGATCAAATCTCAACTAAAGCGTGGGGCCATACCTCAATATTATGAAAATAAGATAGTAAAATTGACCATGGGATAAAATTTAAAAATATGTAATCAAAATATCGTGATATGATGTATTTCATAGATCTGTTTCAGTCTTAGATGCTATGTGTATGGATTGCGGCTGCGGTAACCGCCGCGATAGAGCTAGTGTGGAATAAGCTTAATATTATGTTTTCGTTCTTATGCTCTTCAAGTTAAAGCTAAAGCTCTTTAGGTATGTTAAGAATAGCGTATTTATTTAAGTGAACTAATAATGTAATGAATTAAAATAGATAGGTACTTAGTTATAAAAGTGTTATGTACTATAAGCTAATAAGTATAGTTTTGGGTGAATAAATTGGGTTATACTACCAGCTTCTTTTATTTCCATGACCTAACATTGTTACCTAATGTTACAAAAACAAAAGAATATGTAAGTATTGTTAGTTCCTACATATCTCAGAAATTTTTGCTATAGACATAGTCTTGAGCGCGGTGGGATGAGGAGAGCTAAACTATAATCAATGAAGTTTTGATTTCGTGTCTACTGAAAGTATGACAGCTCCCTGTGGGAATCGAGCCCACGACCTCTGCAATAGTAATCAAACGCTATCATCACTAGACCGACGAGACAGTCAAAAGTAGGTCAAGTCAAGGTGTTAGCGATGTTGCAAACAGCAAGGGAGGCGCATCGATGTTGCATAGCGCGCAAGGGTTCAATGACTACTATTTACTTAGTCAGCAATGACATACTTGATTCAAACACATTCGATATTGATAATGCTGACTACGAATTCGAGCTCGCTCACTCTTATATGTATTAAAAGAGACAGGATTAATTTTCTAGAGCGATCGAAACGTATGAATAGGTAAGTTACACTCATCTACAAATCCATTTTATATTTGGTGGTTCAGTAATTTATTGTTACTGCATCGTTCGAGCCAACTAGAAGATCAGCAGACGTGAAAACATGTCGATTTCGGTAAGCATTATTTTTTTCCATCCAATTTATATTACACAGTTTGAAATAGGTTTGAATATTTTTAATAATTTTTTTTTTTGTTTTTTTCAGATTTTAGGCGAGACTGATCCGACTGACCCTTACTACTACGCGCAAAATATTTTGAGTGGGTTCGATAGTGATGTCGAAGAAATACGAAACCCGGCTCCATCAGACGTGGGGAAGCGGAAAAGTAAGACTTCAAGGAAACGGGTTGCAAAGGACTCCACGTCTACATCATATGTGGTTAGCAAGGCGGCAAGAAGAGGAAATCGGTTGATAAAAATAGAAGTATTCGACTTAAATGAGTGTAAGGACACAAACAGTGAAAGTGCGGTGTTAAGTGCCCAATATGTTGTGATAGATCCTGTAGACGAAATAATGGACATGGTGGAAAACGTAGTTAAGAACATTTCTAAAAATATGTGCAATAGTTATTAATTTCGTTTTAAATTAAAAATTAATTAAATAAAACATGTTTTCTTTTTTAAATACATTTACATTTATTTCTTACTTTCAATAAAAAAGTTACATAAATACTTGCTTATTCTAAATAAATTCTATAACATTATTTTCATAAAACCATTTCTTGACACATAGTACATTTTTCAACGCACATTGTTTGTGGTGAGAAAAACACGTAAAATTGCATACACTATATTTATCATGCAGGTATTTTATATTAGGACATTGATTTTCCTCGATATTAATAACACAACAATCACCACAAAGTTTATTTACCCACATGATTTTTTCTAAACCTTTTACAAAAATTTTCTTATTCCTCAATAAACTATAAATTAACCTATGAAATTCGCGGTAGTCAATAAAACCTTCACGCCAATAAATTCCTCTATTCTTTTCCAACCAAACAACTTGCTTTTTTTCGCTATCTGATAAAGTAGAAAATGGATAAGGAGGTTTTACCAAGTAGACCATAGTAAATTCTTTAGTAGCGAGAGCAAACTCTTTAATAATAAAATTATTTTTATAATCTCTAAATCCTTGTAAATCTACAAAAATATGTTCAGAATTCATGTTATTTTTTTAACGATGTTAGAAAGTGGTTTATATTCGATTACACAATCGTTTAGTATGAGGCAGTAAGCAGAAGTTTGATCTGGTATTTCTAAATCACTCTCTATTTCTACTCTAACATCAATGGGACCTGTCTTCAGGGTCTCATTTTGCCTGCAGCAATCTATTACAAATAATGGTGCTTTATCTTTGAAATCCTTCAGATTTAACAACGGCTCACACCGACGTCCATAGTAAGACTGTTGGAATCTAGCGTACTGCTCATATAATATCATATACCTTTCTTCAGTAAACTTAATATTGAGACTTTCATATGGAAAGTAAGTTGAATTTAAAAAAACCTTGACATCACGTACATAACAATGATCAAAGTGAGACATGTCTTTCATACCTAAACTTTTCCGATTAGTTTGTAAACCAATAATCACATAACGTGGTTTCTCTAATTGAGATGTGGTTTTTATAGACCAAGTATGTTTTGTAGTCTGTGGTAAAAGAGGGTATTCATAGAGATCCCAATTCCTAAATGCTAAACTGATAGGTCTATCTTTCTCCAAACATCTCAGCAAGTTAACTCTTTCACGATCAGATACTTTTATATGCGGTACTCTCCATACAATTTTGTTAATGGTTATGTCATCTAACACTTCATTAGTGGTTAATTTAATAGAATTAAGGTTTGTATTACTACGCAAAAGAACCAGCTCATGTTTACAGTTCATTATTATTTTATTATAATCTTCAGCGAAACCTAAAACTTTATTCAATGGGATACAGGCGGAAAAATTACCAGTAGTATTTTTTATTCCATCAATGTCCCACCCCCATAGCCGTGACATTTTTGATTCATTTTCATTCATCGAGAGCAATGATTTAATAGTAGTTGTGATCCCAGCATTTTTTATCCTATCAATTTTTACGCCATTTAGTTCATATCGAATGTCTTGGAAAAGAAAAAGCGCTGCATTATTCACCAACTCAATATTACTCACTCTCTCTTTTTTATCGCCATTTGGACGGTGCACTGTGATAGAACCTTCGATGTATAGTGTACTCTGTGACGGTAAGACGTATAAGTCTTGTTGATTGATGGGAATGCGTATTTCATCGTTTTTGTTAAAACTATTAATGTAGGGCTTATACGAATGGATTTGGTAGCTTTCAATGCTGTTGTCGTAGGCGAAAGAATCCAAGATATTTAAGATATTCATTTTATGACTTTTAAGTATCTGAGAAATTGTTTATTTTCCTTAGTCAGTTTTTTCTTTTTAGCAGGTGGTTTCTGTTGCGGTGGATGTGTTGTACTGAGATCTTTGGTTTCGGGTACCAATGTTTTATTTATGAAATCTATCATTTTCGTCTTAGGTGTAAATATAACTGTAGTTCTTCTTGTCGTAGATTTATAAGGTTGTTATTTGCATCCAAAATCCTTATATTAATCTCGCTAACTGTATTTTGATTTACTGGGAAATATATCAAATTTTTTGGGATTTCTATAATCCTGTACCCTGGCGGTACATTAGGTGCAAATTCGTAAATTATATGGCTAGGCTTCCCATTTATGTACGATCCGCTCACGATATCACATTCTATTCGAACGATGGTTGTTGGTAGAATGTTTACAGGGAAGAGAGACTCATGTAATATATTAGCTTTAAGAGTCTGATTTCCAAAACCCAATATCCTTCCGATTGAACCGGATTTCTCAAAATGAATATCTTTTGAACAAATTATTTTTGTGCTCAAAGTGTTATTGTTACATATCAAATTAAACGTACAGTCTACTAAATTTATTTTTAAAAAGTCATTTATATCTAATAGCTCGTATGATCCTTCGGGTATTTCAATCATTTCGTTGTCGCCATAATGAAATTTGTTGTTGTAGCATTCTATGTTAGGAATCGAATTAAACGTCGAAAAAAAGATCAGCCCACATTCATATTCACCATCAAGCTGCAGAGCCGGCGAATAAAATGTTGACAAAGCTGGTTTACAACCGGTTATTGATAGCGTGAATGACATCGTAATAATGGTGAGAATAGTTTATGATTTCTTAATATAAATGTTTCAACCAGAATGTTTTTAAAAATTTTATGCATAAATGACCGCAATTATAGGTGTTGTTTTGTTGATAGTTCATATAACTATAATAAACGTTAGTGTTTTTTGTTAAGTACTTGATTAATTCTACAGGTGGTTTTAAACCATAACTATCAAAGTACACGCTGTAATTATTTATCTTAATGTAGGCTACCCAGTGAGTTCCCGGATTTATTGAATTATCTAGATTCAGGATAGCGCACTCGATGTTATTTGATTTGCTTGGTAAAGTGTCTCTCATATAGACACCTCGAAAGTATGGGATGTCCCGAGTATAATATATTAAATCTATATTACTCAGTGCTCGTCTGGGTAACCTTTTAACTAGTTTTTTGAAGAATGTACGCACAATCCCTTACCTGTCTTGTATGGTTTGATGTATAAACCTTTGCCTAAGGAGATCGATTCCATCATTTTATTGTGACGCACGGATTCAGAAAGATTTTTTTGGGCTGACTTGTAATCATTAACTGCTTTTGCTATTCCACCAATACCTCCAGCTAAAGAACCCAATGCTGATAGACCAGCAAAAATAGGAATGAGTGGAAGTATTCCTCCAGTTTTAGGGATGGGAATAATTCTTGGCAGCTTCATATTATTTTTCTTATGAAATATTTTTTTTGCTGCTAAGTATGCAAACTGAATAGCATCTTGAATATTTTTAGGTTTCTTTTTTTTCAGATGCGATTTTAATTTAGCCATAGAAGTTTTGAATGATTTAATTCCAGCACCCGATTTAATTTTTGCTTTCATTACTTTATTCACCAACCATGATGCAACTTTTTCACCTCTGCTAGCATCTTCTGATTTTAATCGTTGCTTTGCCATCTTTCTTAGCTCTAAGTCAGCCTTATGCCGATCTTCTAAACTTGAATACTTTGAATAAGCTATGTCGTGCAGCATACAAGCGCTGTCCAAAGGGTTTATGCCTTTATCGCCTCTTTGCAAACGTTCTTGTAATCGAGTACCTGGACCGCAGTAGTTGTAGCCTGGTAAGTGTAACTCTATTGGTAAATTATTGATTAAAGTATTGAGAAGTCCTTTCCCTTTCATAACTAACGATGTAATGAAAAATAAGTTAACTAATCTGTAGTAATATACTTCAATGCTTTATTATAGCACTTTTATTAATCCAACTATTTTCCTCTTGACCTAAGCCGAGCCATTTAACAAGATATTTGTTTCCCTTTTTTTTAATTACCTTCTCAACTAAATAAATATTGGGACAGCTAGTTTTTTGCAGTTCGTGTTCGTAAAAACAACCTTTTATTGGTATACAATGTTGATCTCGTATGTAATATGTTGTGGGTATAGATTTTATTACTTTTACAACAGTGAATAATTCGGTAGACCAGTTTGGTGTATATCCTTTTTGAAAATCTCCTTTGTGCTTGCTGATACGGACAAAGTCTCCAACACGAAATTTAATTTTCTTTGCAGGTAAGGAAGGTTGTGATTTGTTTATATTACATGCAACGAGTGATTCATTTAACTTGTTTATTTCAGACGGCATATGTTTTGTAGTGCGATGCATAGTATTATTATAGCTCTTAACTATATCACATAAAGGTTCTCCAATCCACTTATAATTTCCAAACAAGCTAAAATGTTTAAACAACTTGCTCTTCAAAGTTCTTATTAATCTTTCTACTATAGACGCTTTTTTTGTTGAATAAGTTGAATAATGATTTATTTTCCATCGGTTCGTAAGCTTCTGAAAAACGTCATTGTGAAATTCGGTACCCTTGTCGGTTTGTAAATTAGCAGGTGATCGGCCTTCTTGTAAAACCTTATCAAACGCTAGAGACACCTCAGTTTTTGTTTTATTCTTTAATGGAGCGATCCATGCGTATTTAGAAAAAGCATCGATGACTACTAAAATAAATTTGAATCCTTTGTTAACCTTCTGATAGTTTTGCATATCAATCAAATCGGCTTGCCATAAATCATCAATCCCTTTTAAAATAACAGAACGACGTGGGAAATTTCTTCTAGCTGCTTTATGGATTTCATTTACAACAGATTGTTTGCTCATGCTGGTTTCGATGAGTCTCTGAGTGCTACTATATGATCTTTAATAATATTACTCGCTTCTACCTTTGAACACTTCTCATCTAACTGTTTCTGTAGCAGTTGTATTTGAGTTTTTATACTTTTAAGTTCATTAATGAAATCTTGTTTTTTACAATATAATTTATTGTTTTTTTCTACATACTCCTTGCTAACAGCTTCATCTGCTGCTACAGCTAACGGTAATCCTCTCAATATACATTGTTTTAAGTCGTAAACTCCTGACTCATTTTTACTTAGCCCTGTGTTTATAGGAACCAAATTTAATGGATCTGACACACGCAGTCTTTTATGAACATGATGTCCAAATTTATCTATATTCATCTTGTAAATAGTGTGAAGGTTAGAGTAGAAATAAAATAAAATATAGATTACATAAGTATTTATTCATTTTATATCACACCACGTTTTTTCAGTTCTGTTAAAACTGATACAATTTCATCATCTAAGCCAGTATTACCGGCATCTTTCGAAGCTATTAATAATTTCAATGTTTCAACTAATTCGTTTGGATCATTCCAAAAAATGTAATCTACTTTGTTATCAACTTTTTTAAGCAATGATAAACCCTTTCCTTTGGAAACATTGGCGGAACATAATAAGGGTTTTACAATTTGTAAATACTTAAATCCTCTGTTGCTATTGATTGGTTGATTGGGATCATATTTACGTCGATGAGCGTTTGTGCTTATAAGTATAAATTTATAATTCCTTTTATCATCTTCAGTGATAATGTTTAGATCAGGATTTTTTTTGTAAAGTAATTCACTGAGTCCATTAGTTTTGACATACGAATGACCTGCTATTTCAAATGCATCATTAGTTATGGAGAGCGGTGCTGATCCTATCATAGGTTTTCCATTTTCCAATCTAATTCCATAAGGTACATCTTTGAATACTTCTGATGATAAAGACCATGACGATAAAGACTTTGCATTTGGTGTTGAAGCACCATCCGAATTTGTTTCAAAAAATATGTCACTCATGTTATTTCTAAGACTTTGATTCAGTTCAGAGTCACTTATGTTATCATCGCTGTTACTAGCATTCGATACCTCTTGGAGTGATTCCCTTGAAGAGCTAATTTCAGAAAATTTTCGTTTCTTCGTAGGTGTAGACTGTCGTGCTAAATGTTCAAGCGAATCAACATCTTCATTACTTAACTGTTCTTGATACGGGGTTCTCGTTAGCTGTTTAAGTGGATCTGTTACTGGTTTGAACATAGTTTCTAATGCCAACTCAGAATCCATTTTAGTATTTTTCATGTTTTGAACCTTCTTTTTAACAGCCTCAGCAGACTTAATTATTTGTTGTTTAATTGATTTTTCATCACACATTTTTTCTTATTTTACAACTACTCGCATATAAAGAAGATAAGAAAGTGGCTTCTGATTTAAAAAAAACGGCATTTATGTATCTCACTCGTCGAAAGTAATAAAGGTGTCGAATTTCATTCTGTAGCATCCGTTATTTCTTTGACAGTCTTTATTAATCACTAAATAGCTAAATGTATCTTTCCAAACTTGTGAACAAAGTTCGCGAAATTGATGCCAAGGCATATCAGTGTTCACATGTTCATCATAAATATGACGTAAGTTAATATCATCCTGTTTGAATATGATGAGTAGATTTGCATTGTCGCGAACCAGTTGTTTTGGGACTTTGCTATAAGTTTGGTTCAAATAAAAACAGTCTATATTTTTATGTCTACCCATGGCAAAGTAATCACGAATGTTATTTTGATTTTCACAGGCAACATCGTCGAAAATAATGACAGAATTTTGAGACGCTAAGCTTGGATTTAAGACTTCTTTGTTATCGTGATATTTATAATAACGTATTCCTGGAACGAGATTCATTACCTTCTCTAAAAATATGTATTTTGGTTGATACAACGTTTTCGAATAAACGTACACGTTACGGAAATGTAAACCATTAGGATGTAAAAGTAACCCAAGGACTAAGTTTGTTTTTCCGCAGTTAGACGGTCCGCAAACTATACAACGGATGGTGTTTGGTAAAAGCTTTCCGTGACGATATGTATTTTTTTCAGATCCTACATCAATATTCTCAAGATTTAGTGATGTAGGTTGTTTAACAAATTTCATTTTTGGAGAAATATGTTACCAGTGATGTCCTCATTACTGAAATGCGATCATCACGATTAAACTTCAGTATTTATCTGTGTTACTAACATCATTTCATTTCCAGCCGCAAGTAAAATTCAGAATCAATCAATATTATTGGGTATTCTGGAACAGATGTAATGAGTTTGAGTGAACGACAAGCCGCGCCAACCGGCGCGGTGCGTCGTGAGCTCAAACGAATGGAAGCTGGTCCAGAATGCCCAATAACATCCTACTTATAGATATTTTAAAATAAATGACATAAAGGTTGCCACAATATCAATAGTGGCAGTATCCTTATAAAAAAAAAAAAACCGAGCCAGCAATAGTGTCCTTTCAATTTACTTTTACACGTAATGTGTTGAAGCGGTGGGGACATAGCCCACACAGATAAGACGAGGCGTAGAACCGCGCCCTTACCCTTAGGGTCCTTCCTGAGTGCCCCACGCCTAGCTGTCAAATCCATATGCCGCATCTTATTTGACGTTTCATTGAACCACGTTATGTTACACAGATGGGCTCTCATATTGGTGTCAAATTCGAACGAGTCACGCTGACTTCACAGCGTGTTGCTATAGCAACAACTTTTAATGAGCTCTATCCAATAACACTAGAGCGTCACCAATGAAAATAAATATTTTGTACAGTGCCACCATCTTATCTGTTCAGTTGATGGCGGCGCCAGTAAAGAATTAGGGGGTGCCACTTAAGAAATTTACTTAGAAAAAATGGAAAATTTACACACACATACATAACCTCACGCCTGTATCCCAGAGGGGTAGGCAGAGACCAGGGACTGCCACTTGCCAAGATCCTGACAGATCACCTTCGCTTCATCAACGTTCATAAGTCGTTGCATGCATGCACGCCGGTTCCGGGTACTTTTTATCTTTCCCTTTGCTAATACATCCCCTATTTGGTCGATGTAAGTCCGTCTGGGACGTCCCTTACCAGCCCTTCCACTCACATTCGCAATATATATTTGTTTCGTCAATCTTTCTTCCTTCATCCTCTCCACATGTCCAAACCAACGCAACATTCCTTTCTCAATTCTAGTCACTACATCCTCTTTCAGTCCACAACGTTCTCTAATCAGACTGGAAAATTTGTAGTCTTTAAATGTAAATAATCTATAATATAAAAATGAATCGCTGAATGTGTTAGTAAGCGCAAATCTCGAGAGCAGCTGAACCGATTTTACTAATTCTTTTTGTAGAATATTCCTTGAAGTACTAGGATGGTTCTTACGGAGAGAAAAATAAAAAAAATATTAAAGAATCGACTGTTAGGCGGTACGAAGTTCGCTTGGTCAGCTAGTATATCTATAAATCAACAGGCAGTGGGGTAGATAGAGTAGTTTTACTCCCTCTACGGGCAGTGGCGTTTCTTTCTTTTCAATATGGCGGATGACAAGGCCATAGTTACAATTTTGCCCACCTGAACAGATAACATGGTGGCGCTGTATATCGTTTCTGAGACGTGTCAATCATGTCAATCAATCTAAATACTACTACCGCCACCGCAACCGCCAGAGCCATCGCGTTGGTGTGTGTCATCCTTTAACAGTGATGTTTAGGCCTTCAGCTTAGAGCTTGCATGGATACCGAATAAGGGACCAACTTCAAAATGAAATGAAAATACTACTACCGCCACCGCAACCGCTGCCGCCAGAGCCATCGCGTTGGTGTGTGTCATGTTTTAATACTGATGTTTAGGCCTTCAGCTTAGAGCTTGCATGGATACCGGATAAGGGACCAACGAAATAAATGAAAATAAAAAAAAACTTTGTTATTAAACCGTTACAAACAAAATGTTACTGGCTCCCAAACTAAGATTCCCTGTGCTATAGGTAGCCAGGCTACTTTCAAATTGCACAATAATATGTATATTTTACATATTTTACATTATAAGAACTAATAACTAAAAATGAAAAAGTATATGATAAAAAACTGTACCTTAGGAGTACAGAATATAAATAAAACACACGCACTATGTAAAATACAAGTTAGTCTCTTTCAAATTCTCAAAAAAGATGAGACAACATATAACCCAATATTTAGTTACCGTTAAGACATTAGTTGCCAGTAAGACTCTCATTTCAGAAAACAACGGAATAAGTTAGTCTTCTTTGAACAGATATTGTAGGTAGTTGGTATTTCAGCAAGAAATCACCAAAAAAATTGCCACGTATGAAACAGACATATTTTGTCGCTGACGAGACGAATAACTGGCACACTTTAAATCCACCGGGACATTTTGCAACATGCTGTATATGGCTGGAATCTCTGTCGAGATGGGCCGGTTTCACATTTCAAATATTCACAAACGATAACCGTAACGACACGATACCATTGTACTGGTAGTTTCATACATTAAGTAGTATGTCGTGCAAACGTTTTGTGAACATTGTGAAGGCTCGTGCCTACATATTGAGACTTGTTGACCGTAACAACTTATCCCTGAATTTAATCGTGTTCTAGTTCTTTCGAACTGCCGAGTTGGTCTAGAGATATCAAGTTTGATTTAACTGCCAGAGATCGTGGATTCGATTCCCACTCGGGGCAATCACTCGTCCCTCACAATCATAATGGATTCAACACAATCCTTCTTTTCGTCTCGTCCTGGTCCCAAATTAGGATACCCTGTGGTATAGTCACTATTCAAGGACATCAAATCACAAATACGGAAATACACTCAGACTGAGGCCATTTGTGCAAAAGCACGGCGCCTACAGAAAACCAAAAAAATATACAATATTAGTCAGTTTTCCTTATTTTCTTTGTTTACTTCGCACTATTCATGACATCAGCTTTCGAAGCTCTGCATTTTGAAAGATCGTTCTTTACTTCTTCTGGATCTCCATCTAAAAATTTTAAACATAGGTACATACATTAACCAACCCGGACTTGGCCCCCGTGGTGGAGTATGGCCTGGCCTTCCTGCGATGCAGGAGGAGACCCGTGCCCCAGCAGTGGGGACATACAAGGGTTGATAACGATAACATACATTAACTTACTGAATATTAATAACAATAACGGGCTGAATAATAAAAAATATTATAAACCTATACAGACGATAATGCATAGGTAAATAAATAAATAGATAATTATAATAATTATCGTACATACGTACATACATATTGAAGATAATAACTAACCACGGTTATGTACTTACATATAAATAATTAATAAAAGAATTGCTGATAAATTACTTCATTTCGTCGGATGTAAAACCGGTCATTGACAAAACGCCAACCGCGACAAAGATAACTGCAAAATCCTGCCAGACTTTCGGCCGGTGAACGAATGGATTGTTGGATAGTCTATCAGGCATCACAGGGTTACGCTTTGGCCGTGTTCATCCCACGTCGGGATCGGGACAGTTGACTGAGCGCGTCCCAAATACTCAGTCTTACGGGGCTCAGAGGGTTATGTCGCGGCCGTATCACAAAAAACGATACTAGCCCACAGAAATTGCCAATCCGCATTAATATTGGCCTTTTTGAATCTACTTAATGAGATGATTTATACAGCGTCCAGTGGTATCTTCACTCACACTAGATGGGTGAAGGGACCACTCCGACGCTGTAGTGCCTGGGACATGGTTTTATAGATGGTGTAGGCTTGCCCAGCACCTATACCACCCTGACAGCTTAGTCGGCCTAGCCCACGGGAAAGACTAGTCAATACGTGCGGAGCCAACCAAGCCGCGGGTTTCCTCACGATGTTTTCCTTCGCCGTTAGCGTGTGGTATTGCGACTACAAATTCGCAAATGTACGTAACTTTGAAATTAAACAAAGTCATTGGTACATGCCCGCACTCGGGATCGAACCTGGGGCTCTCGCTTGCCAGTCTATGGTTCTACCCACTGAGCTACCACCGCTTCCGATCCGCATTTCACGTGTGGTAATTAAGCCCGTTAATATTATTAATTCACTTTATTACTATTGTAAAAACCTATTTATGGGCCACAAATTCCACCCATGCCGGGATTCGAGCCCGCGACCTATGGCTATCCGTGCCAGCGCTCTACCAACTGAACTAATGGGCGACTCACCGGCATCAGTGAAATTTCGAACCTCTTTACAATATTCTGTGTATTACGTATTACCTTTTTTGTGTTTTAAAAACCTATTTAGAGGCCAAAAATTCCACCCATGCCGGGTGTAATGTTTAAGAAAAAATATTTATTACTATTATTACTACTATTTATTACTATTTTTTTGTTACTATTTTTTTATTACTATTATTATCAAAAAGAATATTTATTATACTATTTTTATTTTTAATGCACTAACCCGTGCTAAGGAACAAATTTAAAAACCTATTTATGTACGTAATACAGAGAATAGTGTAAAGAGGTTCGAAATTTCACTGATGCCGTGAGTCGCCCATTGGCTCAATTGGTAGAGCGCTGGCACGGATAGCCAGAGGTTGCGGGTTCGAATCCCGGCATGGGTGAAATTTTTAGCCTCTAAATAGGTTTTTAAAAGAATATTTATTACTATTATTTAATAAAAATCTTTTTATAATAGTGACTAAGCAGAGAAGCTTATAAGATTTAGCGTATTGTATCGTAATATCGTAGCTTTTAAACGCTTATTTAGTAGAATTTAGCATAATAATGAGATAAGTTACTTTACATATGTATTATTATTATTTTTTTGTCTATATTATAAAATTTATAAAAAATCATCTATTTTTACGCTTATACACAGACCAAGTATAATTGATTGACCTCACAGATTGCCTTCTTATGATATTGACATGTACAGTGCGTTCACATTAACTTGACGCGTGAGAGAATTGGTAGCACTGATATGTTTAGTGTTACCATGTTAAATAAGAAATCATTCCCATTACTTGGGGAAAATAAAAGGATTCAGGGCTTGTTTTACCATCTTCCGATTAGGTCCAAAAGCTAATTCACATGTTATGTCCTTGTTACCAATTCTCTCACGCGTCAAGTTAATGTGAACGCACTGTACTAGTTTTTCTTTTTTTTTTTGTTTCCTTTTGACATTTGTAAATTCGATTGTTATTTCTAAATTGGAATGAATTTAATCGTGACTTGTAATGAATATTACCAATAAATGATATCTATGTCTAATACGCGGGCACTATGGCGCTCATTAGGGGAGGGCTATGTCCAGCAGTGGACTACATAATATAGCCTGAAGCAGAAGAAGAAAAAGATTCTTGTGTATCACGAGTATTCAATAATTTTGTTAAAAAATAATATATAATCGGTCCATTCGGCTAGGCTGTGGAATGCATTGCCACATAAAATATGCGCTAGTCCCACAACTGGTAAGTTTAAGAAGCAGTTGAAAGAGCACTATTTATCTCTATCAGAGTTTGATAATTGTATGATTAGGTTACGATGGGTTCTGCGAACAAAGCCCCTAAATAAATAAGATTAAAAAAAAAAATCTCTACCATAATTTTGAGCTACATATTTATTTATTATTTTCTATGTATTTTATTTATTTATATTTACAGGTTTTTAGTTTATTTAGTGTATTGCTGCTTAGGTTATTTTTAAGGGTTTTTGCAGTCTATGTAGTTTATTTTCTACACGTATATAGACCCGTTTTTTACTGCTGCTCCGACTCTCCAAGGTTTGCTGGAAGAAATCTCTTATAGAGATAAGCTCGCCTTTGTATATATTATTTCTTATGTAATGTCCTATTTAATGTTTCGTGTGCATTAAATTATAATATATATATAATATAATCTCTCAGCTCAATTTTGCCAGTAAAAATGTAAAATTCACAGCTAGGTTATTTAAATTCTTACTATAGACACGATAATAGACACATATTTCGTCATATAACCAGGTTTTAAGTACGTACAAACGGTTTACAAAAGCAACTATCTGTTTCACAAACTGTCCGTACCAGCACTAAATTGCAAATCACTCATTCCAATTGACTTCAAATTGCGCACTCCAAAATTCAACGTTGCATTTCCGAAATACACCTCACTTTTACTGAACTAGCGTATACGTGTTTCACTTCAGCGATACCGAAAATGCAAACAAAGCTGTAACAGGTCCTGACACGAAAATGATCCTGAGCGTAAACCACAGGATAACATAACATAACATTTACATACAGGCACATAGATTGCTTCTGGCCCCACACTAGGATACCCTGTGTAGTGGGAACCAGAAACGACGATATCACAAACACGTAAACATCCAAGACCTGGGGTTCGAACCCGGGACCTCTTGCATGGTTAGGCAGATGCGTTATCGCTGCACCATAGATACTCAATAACATTTTAATAATACTTTAACAATACGTTAATAATACCATAATATAGCACATAAATATAATTTATAGTGGCAATGCGGCGGACTTAATGCTTCAAGCATTTTCTACCAGTCAACCGCAGATGGTGCACGAAAATAAGTGATAAGCATATGGATTTGCGAAAAAACAAATTATTTACGAGTTAAACAAAACAAGAGATGTAGACATAATATAAAGATAGATAGATTTTGCAAAAAAAAATATTTACAATGAAGCCTAGCTGAAATGAATGAAGCATAATACCCTAATATTATTTCAGCTAGACCATGATATTGTTTGTTTACAATCATGGTCTAGCCAAAACGAACAATAACCAAAACGAAAAATAATAACGAAAAATAGAAGTATAACAATAACCTACCTATAATATTAGGGTATATGCTTCATTAATTTCAGCTAGACTTGATTGTAAACACATTTATTTGCAAAATGTACGTATTATAATCTGTCTTTAAATTATATCTACATATCTTGTTTTGTTTAACTCGTAATTTTTTTTTTTCGCTAATCCATATGCCTGTCTGATATGGTTTGTTTACAATCATGGTCTAGCCGAAACGAACGGAGAATAATACCCACAACTCAGTCATTTATCGGTCCAACCGACTCGACGACGGCCAGTAAACTAATCGAAACAGAAAGTTTCAGATCGAAAACTACGAGTAATGAATAGCGCCAGATTACCGACAGTATTTCAGAGCTCGAAACTTGTTCAACTCAGTCGACACTCGATTTCTGTCAGCCAGTTGGTAAACTCTCGAATTTTATTTTATTTATTCAAGGAGAAAAAACAGAATTAACAAACTTATAAGATAAAAAATATTACAATTAACAAGTACACATTGTTTTAAAACCTATTTAGAGGCTAAAAATTCCACCCATGCCGGGATTCGAACCCGCGACCTCTTGCTATCCGTGCCAGATTGCCCACGTACGATTGCCCACGATTGGCAAGTACACATTGCCAATTCCTCAGCATTTCCCACAGGTAATCACAATATCATAAATAAGAGGCGCAATACGCGATATAGTTGTGATATAAACATAAACAAGCAATAAAGCAACTGTTTCAGACAAAGACATAGGTATGCATGCAAATACTAACATAAAATTATTATTTTTACATTTACATTAGGTTGCTTTTTCGTTAAATCTGGCCAACAAATATCCTATTGCCTGTGCTCTTGTCAGCACTTATGTTTTCTCAACTTTAGTACAGTACTACACATCATAAAAGTCCCTTTGGGAATCTACGCTCGCGCAGACTAGGAAGAAGTGTAACGAAAGTACCCGAAGCTCTAAGTACATTCAACATGATCTTTGACCGATACGGTTAAGGTGCAGAATTGATTGCCGCAGTAGCGCTACCTATTTCGCTCACGCTAATATTGCCAAACTAATAGTCACCTGCATCGATGACGTCGAATCAACCAATAGCAACAAAGGCGGGCGGCCTGCCATAAAATGAAACTATCTGATTGGTCGATCAACTTGCCGCACATCCAAAATTTGGTCATCTGCGCAGGTACATCCGCGAGACTTATTTCTTGTGTAGCACTGTAAGACAGTTAAGTATAGTCTTTTAGCTTTCAGAATATACCTCGGCTACTATCGGATAGCATCGGATATATTGTGTATACAAGGTTTATTTTAAAAACTGTTTTTATACGGATTTTACTCGTTTATTTCACATTTTTAAAGGTGAGGTAACCTCAGTCTTCCGAGACCACGGCACTTGAAAAAGTGCCGAAACGTCGGAAAATTGTAAAAACGTAAAATAAACGAGTAAAATCCATATAAAAACAGTTTTTATTATGTCTAGTGCTCGTGTTAACCTTAGAAAAAGGTTTATTTTGTATTGTTATTTATAACTTTACATAACTTTTCAAAATAGTGAAGAAAAGTTTTATACAGAGCAGGAAGTAGTATTACACTCGAAGCCTACTAAAGCCCGAGGTATATTATAAAAGCTAATAGACTGTAAACCTTCTTAACCGTGGCCCCACCGCCATGCCCCACTGGTGGGTCCACAACAGAAATTTTCTTTTCTCTGTAGACCCACTGCACTATAGTTTTAATTTATCTTCTTCTATTCGGCAGTTCTCGTGGGTCCACGGGCAAAGGGGTTAAATAATGCTTTGGCATTTGAAGTTATTGATGACAATCATGAAATCTTATCACTTGTATAGGTGGCCCGAAGGCAGCGGCTCACATTTTATATTGACATTCAGTAAACAGAATGTAAATTATTTACGTTGAAATAAATTGAATTAAATCTAAAAACCTATTTAGAGGTTAAAAATTTCACCCATGCCGGGATTTGAACCCGCAACCTCTGGCTATCCGTGCCAGCGCTCTTCCAATTGAGCCAATGGGCGACTCACCGGCATCAGTGAAATTTCGAACCTCTTTACACTATTCTCTGTATTACGTACAGGCAGCGACATCTGGCTTAAGCAAATTGCATCACTTACAGCCCCGACTACCTACTTTGCAGTTAGGTTTTACATCGGAACGATATCACTGTACCCACATGATTGTACTATTTTTATTTTTAATGCACTAACCCGTGCTAAGGACAAATTTAAAAACCTATTTAGAGGCTAAAAATTTCACCCATGCCTCATCATATCATGAATTGAATCTTACAGTGCTATTTACAGGAACTCTCCATAAAACCTTTTGTTTGGGTTTCCACAGCCTATTGTGGGAAAGGGAAAGACTATATATACCACACATCACTTTACATTACTTTAGACAGTATATTTTAGTAACAAATTACATCACAATTAACCACATCACATTACTTTTCACATTGATATTATTAATATTATAAAGGTGAAAGTTGGTGAGTGTGTATATTTTGTTTGTAACGCGTCTTGTTACTTCTTCACGTCTAAACGGCTGGAGCGATTTTAATAACATAACATAACATTTACATACAGGCACATACATTGCTTCTGGCCCCACACTAGGATACCCTGTGTCGTGGGAACCAGAAACAACGACATCACAAACATGTAAACATCCAAGACCTGGGTTTTTTTTTTTTTGTTCCCAGCCGGGATTCGAACCCGGGACCTCTTGCATGGCAGGTAGATGCACTACCGCTACGCCACAGAGGTCGTCATAAATTCAATAAATTTATAATAAATTAATAATAATAAATTTAAATAAATTTGGCTATGGAGTTAGCTAACACCCTGGATTACACATAGGCTACGTTTTAGTGCGGGAAAATATCTCGTTCCCATGGAAAAGTTGATAAGCCGCGGGTAATACCGCGGGGCACAGCTAGTTAGTTGGACATAAAAATGTAATTATACTGGTGCTTCTTAACTTAAGAATTCAGAATACAGGAAAGGTAACAAAAGAAAATATAATGCGCTAGTTGTCGCAACCCACTGTTGGTACATTTAAGAAGCGGTTGAAAGAGCATTATTTATCTCTGTCATCACATTGAGCCATTGACGACCTCTGTGGCGTAGCGGTAGCGCGTCTGCCTACCATGCAAGAGGTCTCGGGTTCGAATCCCGGCTGGGAACAAAAAAAAAAAGCCCAGGTCTGGATGTTTAAATGTTTGTGCTGTCGTTGTTTCTGGTTCCTACGACACAGGGTATCCTAGTGTGGGGCCAGAAGCAATGTATGTCCTTGTATGTAAATGTTATGTTATGTTATATATTTATGCATTTATTTTAAGTTTATGTAGTTTATTTATTTCTTTCACAGCTAGGCAGGTTACTCAATATTTTAGTAGTATATTTTGTACACGTATATAGACCCGCTCTTTACTGCTTCTCCGATTCTCTAAGGTTTGCCGGAAGAAATCTCTTACAGAGATAAGCTCGCCTTTGTACATGTTATTTCTTATGTAATGCCCTGTTAAATATTTCGTGCGCAATAAAGTAAAATTAATAATTAATATAATACAAGGACAAAAGGTATACTGCGGGGCACAGCTAGTAAGTACATAACTTAGAAATTCCGGATTCGAATCCACGACCTTCCTACTGTGAAGCCGGTCTTTTACCGCTCACGTAATACATACACTATACTAAATAAACTCACGCTTCTTCGAAGGGGTAGCCAGAGACCTGCGTCAACCCCTTGACACTAACCTAACAAACCTTTTCCACTTCATCAACAGTCGTAAGTTAATGCGTGCACGCACGCATACATAAGACCTCTGTGGCGTAGCGGTAGCGCATCTACCTACCATGCAAGAGGTCCCGGGTTCGAATCCCGGCTGGAAAGCACAAAACACCCCAGGTCTTGGATGTTTGCATGTTTGTGATGTCGTTGTTTCTGGTTCCCACGACACAGGGTATCCTAGTGTGGGGTCAGAAGCAATGTATGTGCCTGTATGTAAATGTTACGTTACGTTACGTTACGTTACGTTACGTTACGTTACGTTACGTTACGTTACGTTACGTTACGTTACGTTACGTTACGTTATGTTATAAGTGTCAAGAAAGAAAGATTAATGAAGTCATGTATCTAGCGAATGGGGCTGGAAGGGCCAGTAAGGCACGACCTAGGCGAACATACTTCGCAAGGTATTCCGTTATAATTTTCTCCTTTTATAATAGGTAAAACTGACCTAGTGCGTGTCGAGTCGAGAACAGTATAGGGTTCCGTAGAAAAAGTGGTTTTATCCGCTTTTCAAAACTAACAACATCATCAACGTAATTTTCGATAGATTTTGTACGAAGTAAAAGTGTACAAAGTAGATTTTTTCTAAGATTTTATTCTATCGTTTTATCGGGGTGATTAATAATGAATTAGACACGACCTAGGCGGACATACCTCGCACATTATTCTGCAATCATTTTCCCCTCTCCCAAACAAACAATATCAGACTGTCTCGGTCAACTTTTGGTCCACCGAGCATTTGCATCAGGTAGGTACTGAGTTATTGTGAACACAAAAAAGTTTCTTCGTGGCGATCAAGTAGACGCGTTTACATGAATTAGGTAATTAAGGTGGCTTTGGGGCCTGTTACTAATTTAAGCAGTGTCAGAAGTTATCAAGCCGCCCATAAGGCCTTTGACATGGCTTAACGACTGCAATTATATGACAGCCGGCACTAACGGCTTAACGTGCCTTGCGAAGCACGGAAAAATGCCACTAGTGGTAGTCACAGGACGGTCACCCATCCTGTACCTGACCGCGCGTGTTGTTGCTTAACTCAAGTGATTGATTCCAGTCACTCGGTTCACCTAGGCCACGAGCGCTTCATTATTGCAATGTAAATAGGTACTCGTAATCTATCAGCTCGTGGCGTTATTAATTTCAGCTCGATACCTTTTATGGTCAGTTCCCTCCATCGCAGTCGAGAGAGAAAGGGACAGAGTGAAAACGTAAAATTCCGCCTTTTACGCTTTTTAATATTTTTCGAACGGCATTGGGTCCTACTCTAAATTATCTGAATCAGACATGCAAGATCGCAAATCGCTGAAGACAAAAAAACACCCTTAAATACACACTTGTAGCTATACCCGCCTCACTTTTCCTTCAGGAACTCTCCGTCGTAGGTTGTCTGGAAGAAATCGCTCTAAGCAATAAGGCCACCAATTGTATTGTATCTTTGTAATTACACTATTTTTATTTTTAATGCACTAACCCGTGCTAAGGAACAAATTTTAAAACCTATTTAGAGGCTAAAAACCTAACTGCAAAGTAGGTAGTCGGGGCTGTAAGTAATGCAATTTGCTTAAGTCAGATGTCGCTGCCTGTACGTAATACAGAGAATATTGTAAAGAGGTTCGAAATTTCACTGATGCCGTGAGTCGCCCATTGGCTCAATTGGTAGAGCGCTGGTACGGATAGCCAGAGGTTGCGGGTTCGAATCCCGGCATGGGTGAAATTTTTAGCCTCTAAATAGGTTTTTAAATCTTTGTAATTATTTTTTGTTTGTTTTTCCTGCTGTACAATAAAGAATATTCTTATATTATAGTTTGCTGATTTTAAAACTACAATTTTAAACTATCTTTGAGGTACCTTCTAAGAAAAAAAGAAATCAATTACATAGGACAACTCTTATCGCTAAGCATACATAAGAAATATTGGTACAGTGATATCATTCCGATGTAAAAACCTAACTGCAAAGTAGGTAGTCGGGGCTGTAAGTGATGCAATTTACTTAAGCTAGATGTCGCTGCCTGTACGTAATACATAGAATAGTGTAAAGAGGTTCGAAATTTCACTGATGCCGGTGAGTCGCCCATTAGCTCAATTGGAAGAGCGCTGGCACGGATAGCCAGAGGTCGCGGGTTCGAATCCCGGCATGGGTGGAATTTTTAGCCTCTAAATAGGTTTTTAAAATTGTCCTTAGCACGGGTTAGTGCATTAAAAATAAAAATAGTATAATACATAAGAAATACAGACGAATTGAGGAACTCTTCCTTGTTTTGAAATCAGTTAAAATCAGATGGATTAAACGCCTATTGATTAAACCACCGCCAATTCTAAGAAGCGACTAAGGCTTGTGGTCCATACGGAGGACTTGGGCGGGGAAAAGTCACGACGTCCTTTCAATTCACTTTTATACCAAACCAGCTGTGCCCCACGGTGTTACCAGCGGCATATTAAGGAAAACAAATTATGTATTAACAGAAAAAGATATTTTTCCGCAGCCAAACGTAGCCTAATGTGTTCAGAAATTGGCCTTTGGTCTACAACTTTTGAAAATGTTGTGATCAGTTTGGCATTTATAAAATACTAGCTGTGCCCTGCGGTGTCACCCGCGGTTTATCGATTTTCCACGGGAATGAGATATTTTCCCGCAGTAAAACGTAGCCATATGTTAATCCAGGGTGTAAGCTAACTCCATAGCAAATTTTATTAAAATCGCTCCAGCCGTTTTAACATGAAGAAGTAACAAACATACACATAACATAACATTTTACATACTGGCACATACATTGCTTCTGGCCCCACACTAGGATACCCTGTCTCGTGGGAACTAGAAACAACGACATCACAAACATGTAAACATCCAAGACCTGGACATTTTTTTTTTGTTTCCAGCCGGGATTCGAACCCGGGACCTCTTGCATGGTAGGCAGACGCGCTACCGCTACGCCACAGAGGTCGTCACAAACAAACTCACAAACTTTCACCTTTATAATATTAGTGTGATGTGATGGTATGTAATAAAGCGATGGACATCCTCGCTTGTCGCGTCTTTTGCGCACCCTTCGTCCAGTGCGCACCTTTTTCTACGTCCTTCGGGTGTGCCTCAGGTTAAGGGGTAATCCAGGATGGCAGGAGCACCTCTCATATACTAGAATAACCACAATGCGATCACCAATCCGCCCGTCAAGCCTCCTGATTGCAGGCAAAAACCCCCCATGACCAATACGCCTTAGTAGCGTGCTCTAGAGGAGGCCTGAAGCCCACCACAAAGTTGCAATTTTACACTGGCACCAAATAATAACCAAAAGCTATTGTTCTTGATTACTTCTACGAATCGCTCGTAGTCCCGGCCTAAGTGATCTTAAACGATCACGAAGGTTAAGCAACAAAGGGCGCGTGTTACTCGTAATTCGTATACGTACCCCGAATTTAATGGTCATATTCGGACTTAGGTCATTAATCAACCGCAAAAAAAAATCTCCTTTTTTGAATAGTGAAGTCGGTTTTGAATTCTTTTGGTCCAAAAAACACTTTTTTTTATTTTATTTGCTTTATTGGTAAACGCTGCTTAAAATCTGGCGCTCTGGCGTAGGGGCCCCAAGTTATGGTCGGACGAATTTTTCAATTACTCGCCCCGAGCGACCTCTGTTGCTAATGGAAATTTAATTTAAGGCCAAAGTTCAAGATTGAGTCCCGCTGCGAGTGTAACAATGTTTTTGAACGGCTGTCTGCCCATGACTGAGCTGCTATGATTCTTGATAACGATAATGTAAATATCGTTGATTGAACGCGCTTTAATTCTCGGCTGTCGTGGATTAGTTACAATGAAACCATCGTTATCAACCCTTGTTGACCCCAAGGGTTGATATGTCCCCACTGCTGGGGCATGGGTCTCTTCCTGCAACGCAGGAAGGTTAGGCCATACTCCACCACCGGGGCCAAGTCCGGGTTGGTGGAGGATTGTAAGACAGTAGCGGGCCTTACTGTCAGAAGTTATCAAGCCGCCCATTAGGCCTCTGACATGGCGTAACGACTGCCATTATATAACAGCCGGCACCAACGGCTTAACGTGCCTTGCGAAGCACGGAAGCGCTCGGAAAAATGCCACAAGTGGTAGTCACGGGACGCTCACCCATCCTGTACCTGACCGCGACTGTTGTTGCATTTTTCCGAGAGCTAAGCTGTTGGTGCCGGTTGTCATGCAATGGCAGTCGTTAAGCCATGTCAGAGGCCTTATGGGCGGCTTGATAACTTCTGACAGTATGGCCCGCCACTGTCTTACAGTCCTTTTTTTTTTTTTTTCACCCAGGAGAAACCCCAATTACGGGTACCACCGGCTCGGGGGAGCACAGTGGTTATGTCGGACTCCCCGCCCTGAAAAGGGCGGTATACCGACTAAAACTCCTGGGGTGTTCCTCCGCACCGCAAAGGACGGGGCCACGGGGACGCTTACGCACACTTCCGCGACCCCGTCTGCGGGCGCCCTTTCGGGCACTCCTTCGGCGGCGCCCCTGCCCCATCGCATCGGACCGAACGACGGGGCGAGGGAACGCCGCATCTCTTCGTTGGAGCGCATAGTGGCCAAGTGCGAACCCCTTTGCCACCACACGCCCCAACGCGCCGCCCCCTCCATCCCATTGTTGTGTGGTCCAATGGGATTAGAGGTGGGCGGCGCACCTCCTCGTTGGGGCGCATGGGGGCCAATGTCCTGTTGGCCCCCACACGCCCCACGGCCCGTCACGTCGCCCACCAGCACTTCTCTGAAAGCAGAGAAGGCGGTGAGCGACCGCGCGGGCCCCCTCCGTGCCAGAAGGCACCCTCGGAACACGCAAGGGCGCCTTCCGGCCCGCCGTGATGGAGGCGGAGGGTCCCCCGACCCTCCGCGTCCCGGCGGCCACTCTGGTCCGACTGGTACGAGGCGCGCGCGCTTCCGCGCAGCGGCGCCCCCCCCCAGTCGGTCCTTCATTCGGTTGGTCGCCTGGGTCCCGCTCCACAAAGTGAAACAGGGCCCACGCGACCCCTCCCGCCAGATTATTCGCCGTTAGCCAGTAAGATCCGACAAGAAGAAGTTACTGACTAACGCTCAGGGTGCACCGACCCCACCACTTGCCCCTCCATCTGGTTCATGGAATCAGATGGAACGGAAAGCGGAGGGGTACACGTGAAGGTTATCTGGCATCGCACCCCACTGTCTTACAGTCCTCCACCAACCCGGACTTGGCCCCGGTGGTGGAGTATGGCCTTACCTTCCTGCGATGCAGGAAGAGACCCGTGCCCCAGCAGTGGGGACATACAAGGATGGATAACGATAACTAATTTTGGGAAAAGCTGATTTTGATACTTGTTCAATATGAGATCAGTACAATACTCCTAACAGACCGGAGGCAAATAATCGAGAGGCGCTCGTTGCTTAGTCGAATGTCTCATGTTTCCTCACGATGTCTTCCTTCACAATTAGCTAATGGTATTGCTACTATAACTTCAAAAGTGTACATTACTTAGAAAACAAAGTCATTGGTACTAGGAATCGAACCTGGGACTCTCGCTTCAGAGTCCATTATTCTACCCACTCCGCCCAACAAATTTAATTTAAAAACCAAACCTCTCAATTTTTACTTTTCATACAAACTGACCGCGTATATTTCATGATTGTGTTAAAATAAAAAGAGATGAGAATTTAAAACTTTTTCTAAGGAGTCGTTTTCAGCACAAGTTCACAATGCAATTCATAGATGGCGCTTATTATTATTATTATACGTTTAATTCGGATAAACAAATCCATAGAGTTGTTAGTACGAGCTTAGTCTATGTTAGTAAGATACAAAAAGATAACGCTCTTTTTTTAATAATAAATTAATTTAATGCACCTTGGCTTATAGGCGGCCCTAATAATAAATTAATTTAAATGCACCTTGGCTTATAGGCGGGCCGCCATAGAAGAACATATTCCGGCTGTCAGCTGTATTCGATAAAAGTAGTATTTGCTAAGCGTATTTTTTTTTATTTAGGATTACTAACAACTTGTCTACCAACACGCTCACAAAATGCTTAAGTAAAATCAACTTAAAGATACAGGCCAATTACAAGTAATCACTGCATGCAAAATTGAACAGGTTTATACTATAAACGTATAAGGTACGGTAAGTTAAGGTATTATATAGTGTAAGGTTTTCTAATTTTCATACGCAATATTTGGCAATTTTAATTTTATTACGCTGTTGCCAGCGTAATAAAATTAAAATTGCCAAATATCAAATCAAGGAAATAAAACAAAGTTGACTTGGCGGGTGGGGGCATTCTTGGTGGAACGTTTGATTTGAACGGTCGGTTTTTAGTGAAGTTTAGTGGCGAATAGGAGCCATTGGTTATAACCGTTATATTATAATACGAAGTTTTGATACCTTAATAAGTTTGGTTGCTGCAATAAGTTTTGATCCGGTTAATAAGTTTTGAAAATATAAGTTTGGTGGAGTGTTGGTGGTTTCAATTGTGGAATATCTTATAATACGAAGTTTTGTCACTAAGAAGTTTGGTTGCTGCAAGAAGTTTTGAAAATATAAGTTTGGTGGAGATTCGGTGGTTTCATTTCTGGGATATCCTATATCTCAGAAGTGGGATTAAAAGGACTAAACTGTAAGTACACGCCTGTCTATAGGTTTTATATTGGTTGAAATATCAAATTGGTCTTTGAATTATAAAACACATTATAATTTTTGTGGATGTTTCGCCACGTCCGTGGATGAGCACGTGATCGGACACGTGGTCGAACATGAGGTCGAGCGCGTGGCCGGGCATGTTGTCTGACTTAGTAGTGAAAAGTTTCACGTTAAACTATCTTTCTTCCTGATTTTGGGTTAGTGAATTCGATTATATGTATTTCATGGGGGATTTCATGGCTAACGTTTTACATTTGAAAAATAGTGATATAGTGCACTGGGTTTATAAAAGGGGGTCAAAAACGCATTATTTTTGCTGTAAATTGCACCGTTTTGGAGATATCTGCAATTTTATGGCTAACGCTTCACATTTGAACGATAGTGACATAGTGCGGGGGGGTATATAAAAGGGGGTCAAAAACTCGTTATTTTTGCTCCAAATTGCACCGTTTTTAAGATATCTGCAAATAAACTAGTCGTTTCAATTAGTTAGAAATTTACCATTAGCTTACGTAATTACTAATGGTACTATTGTATGTTGCGAGTTTCAGGAAATGGACAGCAACGAAAATGCGCTTCGGAGACTTGGTACTCCTCGGCGTAGTCGGTCACGGTCTAGACGTAGTCCTAGTCGTAGAAGTGCGTATAGAAGTGACCGCAGTCGTAGTCAAAGTCGCCGATTGCGTGAGCAAGAACTGGCACTTAAGCGCGAACAAGAGAGAGTTCGCTTGATGGAAATGGAACTGCAGAAATCCCGCGAAGAAGATCATCGCCGGCAGCGGTGCGGACGGTCCAGCGAGCACGTTGCATCGGGAAAACGTGAGGGCCGCAGCCGCAGCCGCAGACGCAGCCGCAGCCGCAGACGCAGCCACAGCCGCAGCCGCAGCCGCAGCCGCAACACGAGCCGCAGCCGGAGCCGAGTGACTGCCGCAAGACGCAGGAGGAGTCGTCGCTCAGAAAGGTCATGTAGCCCTGCTTTTACTTCTAAAGAAGTACTAAACATTATACAGAGTATTAAAGAGGTTCTACCATCGCAGCCATCGAGCCTTGGCACATTTTCGATAAATAATAAAAATATAATTCCTGAGTTTAATCCTTCGGAAAAGAATCAGCGCATGGACGTTTGGCTAAAAAAAATAAACGAATGTGCGAAGGTATATGGCTGGGATGAAAGAACGATCATACACTTTGCAATGCAAAAGCTGTCAGGACTAGCCAAGACATGGTACGAAAGCTTAGGTTCCATTTTGTTTACATGGGACGAATGGCAAATAAAATTATTAAATGCGTTTCCATGTGAACAGAATTACGGACAGGTGCTCGAAGACATGTTAAGGCGAAAGAGTAGGCCTAACGAAGCAATTGAGAGTTATTTTTATGAAAAGTTGTCACTTTTAAATCAGTGCGAGATTTCTGGTCGTCGAGCCGTAGACTGTATCATTCACGGTATTACCGATAGGACTATGCGTTCTAGTGCTTTGGCATTGCGATGTGAAGAACCTGATCAGTTACTAAAGTTTTTGCTTAGCAACAACAAAGAACCTTGCATAACACCACATCAGACTCATAAAGATAAACACGCTAGCGCCGTTGATGATAGGACAGGTTCTAGGCCAAATCTTCAGAATAGAACAAGTTTGTTTTGCTACAACTGCAAGGAAAAGGGGCATCCATTTTCAAGGTGTACAAAACCTTTGGTTAAATGTGGTCTTTGTGATAAAGTTGGGCATAAGGCGGATCAGTGTCGTACAAAACAAGATGCGGGGACAACTAGAGTCGACCCAGCGGCAAAAACCATGCGTATTTCGACTTCTAATTTGAATAACAAATTTATAAAAGAGGTAAGCGTGGAAGGCGTGCCGCTGGAAGCCTTTGTCGATCTGGGTAGTGAAGTTACTCTTATTAAGAGATCTGATTTCGAAAAGCTTGGCTTACATCATGACGAAATTCCGACATCCATGAAGGGTTTTGGAGACAACCTAGTGAAATCTGTGGGCTCAGCAAAGTTGAATTTGGTTATTGATGATGTAAGCGCCACCGTTCCATGTAGGGTTGTAGAGGACCATCTATTAGAAAAACCAATGCTGATTGGTCAGAGTTACTCCGAACAGCCTCACATAGTCCATAATAAGGATACTAACAAATTACAATTTTTGCACCTCGGCAATGAGATACCAAATGTTGATGACAGTGAAGGGAGGGAACGATTGCTGAGGGTTAGAATGATGGCTCACAACAAATTGTATGGTGCAGCAAGTGTCAGGGCCGCAACAGATATACCATTCACAGGTAGCCTGGTGCTTGATACGAAGATTGTAGGGAGACCCAACGAGCAGTACATCGTATGTGGGGGTGCCTACGATGTACAGGATGGGTCATTCTTTGTTGTAGTAAGTCCCTGCTCAGTGCCGTGCCACCTCCAGCAAAATTTAGTTATTTCCCGGGCAGAAAGGATAGATCAGGTCTTTAGACTGGCTGAAGTGGATGTTCCTTTAGCTCCAAAACCGTACCAGGAGGCATCTTCTGATAAATCTTTAGACGAGAGTCAAGTGCAGACAGGTGACGAGGTGTCTGATAGTGACAAAGCCAAACTTTTAAATTTAATTCGTCGCTATGAAGACTGTTTTGCACGTGACTTGACTGAGTTGGGTTGTACAAATGCGACTGAAATGAAAATTGAATTGAGCAGTCAAAAGCCTGTAGTTTATAGGCCCTACCGGCTTTCCCATCATGAGCGCGAAAAGGTGCGAGGAATGATAGACGAAATGTTGAATGCAGGCATTATAAGGGAATCGACGTCTAACTATTCCAGTCCGATAATCCTTGTTCGCAAGAAAGACGGCAATTTGCGTTTATGTGTCGACTTTAGGCAGCTCAATTCAATTACAATAAAGGAAAGATATCCCATTCCGGTGATCGAAGATGAGATGTCGAGATTATCTGGACATGCTTGGTTCATCACTCTGGATTTAATGTCCGGATACTATCAAGTACCTATTGCGGAGGGCAGTAAACATTTGACGGCGTTTGTCACGCCGGACGGTCAGTATGAGTATAATCGTATGCCGTTCGGCCTGGCAAATGCACCTGCCGTCTTCCAGAGAATGATGAACCATGTGCTGGGGTCAGCCCGATTCAATAAAGCCACTGTTTATATAGACGATTTGTTAATTTTTGGTAAAACACCTGCTGAGTGCATGGACAGATTGGTAGAAGTTCTAGAGTTGATACGACGGGCTAATCTCAAACTCAATTTGGCTAAATGCAGTTTTCTGCGAAATAAAATAGATTACCTAGGGTATGAGATAAGCTCGGATGGTATGCGGCCGGGAAAAACCAAAATAGAGTGTGTAGAAAATTTTCCGCGACCTGAAAACGTACATGGCGTACGACAATTCTTGGGTCTTGTCAGTTATTTTAGGAAATTTATTTATTCTTTTGCACAATTGGCATATCCTCTTACGAAATTGCTCAAGAAAAACGCTACATGGGAATGGACAACCGAACAAGAGGACTCGTTCAAAGCTTTAAAAGGCAAACTTTTAGACCGACCTGTTCTTGCCTTATATGACCCTGAAGCGGAGACCGAACTCCATACGGACGCTAGCAGGATAGGTATTGGAGGAATTTTATTACAGCGGCCAAGGGGAACTGAGGGCGCCTTTCACCCCGTGGCATATTATAGTCGCCAGACGACGCCGGAAGAGAAAAATTTCCACTCCTATGAGTTGGAAACCCTGGCCGTTATCTGTTCTCTCAAAAAGTTTAGAGTTTATCTCTTGGGTAAACCCTTTAAGATTGTGACTGATTGTAGTGCGCTTCGTTCTACGTTTGAGAAACGTGATCTTGTTCCCAGAATTGCACGCTGGTGGTTAGCGATGCAAGAGTTTCAATGTTCGATTGAATATAGGGCGGGTTCCAAGATGGGTCATGTGGATGCCCTTTCCCGAAATCCAACTGCTGAAACAGACTCTTACGAGATTGTCCAATATCCTTCGGTCATGGTTATAAATGATCAAGACTGGTTACAGACTCTTCAGATGGGAGACTCGGAGTTGGGCAGAATTCGAAACATTCTCAGTAACGGTTTGGATCCTAAGGGGCTAGAGTATATAAAAAACAACTTTGTTATAAAGGATGACCGATTGTTTAAGTGTGTTGACGGAGACAAGGAAAGTTTAAGGTGGGTAGTCCCAAAGGGTGCAAGGTGGCAGCTGTGCAAGATGAACCACGATGACATAGGCCATGTGGGATTTGAAAAGACTTTACAACGAATTAAAAGAAATTATTGGTTCGCTAAAATGGCTCGATTCGTAAAAAAATATGTAGGCGCTTGTGTAGACTGCGCCTATGCCAAAAACAATACAAGTCAGCGGGAAGGGTTACTACATCCTATTGAAAAGGTCGGGATACCTTTTCATACCTTGCACATCGACCACCTTGGACCCTTTGTAAAGTCAAAGAGAGGGTTTACACACATACTAACTGTCGTAGACTCGTTTACAAAATTTGTATTCATCAAACCAGTGAGGAATACAAATACACAAAATGTGATAAGAGCTCTAGAGAACATTTTTGATACTTTTAGGAATCCTGACCAATTAGTGAGTGACCGAGGGTTCTGTTTCACTTCTAATGCGTTCAAAAAGTTTTGTCTGGATCGAGGGATTAAGCACGTGCTAAATGCAGTTGCTTGCCCAAGATCTAATGGGCAAGTTGAACGATACAACAGGACCATACTCGATTCACTTACTGCTCAGAATTTACGAGACGACGAAAAGAACTGGGATGATAAATTAGGTAGGATCCAATGGGGCCTAAACAACACCCTGCAGAAAACGATAGGTCGAACCCCAGCAGAGGTCATGTTCGGAACTGCGATGAATAGTGAAGTTAATCCAGCGTTAAACGAAATAACGGAAGGAACTCGGGAGATTACAGGTTTGTCGTCTTTACGTGACGAAGTAAAACAGAAGATTGACAAAGCTCAAAAATCACAAAAGCTATATTATGATCAAGGAAGGCGACCTGCTCGCGTTTATAATAAGGGGGATTTAGTTAAAATTACAAAGGTCACTTTCCAAAATGATGGAAAAAGCAAAAAGCTTTTACCGTCATACGAGGGTCCTTTTAGGATCGAAAAGGTACTGGGCAACGATCGGTATAAAGTCGCTCCCATTGCAGGATTTGAAGGAATGAAGAACAAGCGCAAAACGACTGTTGCCGCAGACCGGATGCGACCTTGGATTCATGTGGCCTCACTAGAAATTGACGATGATGATGAATGTGTTGATACTATTGATGATGATCTCGTTTCTGAATAATAAGACTGATTGACATTCGAAAGATAGAAACTTATAGTGGATTGTATTAATATTTTTGGCTGTTAAAAAAAAATATATATATATATATATTTATGGACTTTGTACATTTTAATGTGTACTTTTGTGAGTATAATGGGGTTTTGACGCTTTTGTATTGTTTCAGGTCAAATACGAGCAATGCATCCGCCGCTTTTGACCTCAACCAATGCAAAAAGTAGATATGAAAATGTATACTTATGATATAGAGAAATCATGTTTGTAACTTCTTTTTAGATTTATAGTTACAAAGTTGGGTTACTAAATATTCTTAATGTATTATATACCTACTTTACTGTGTCTTAAATTTTATTTAAATCTTACTTAGATTAAACTCCTATGGGATACCTAGCGATATTTAATTCACATTTATGTTCTGATTTTGTTTTAAATAATAATGTTATAATTACATAGAAGTTATAATTATATAATGGGAATGCCTCATTGCCAAGTGTAAGGTTCCACCTGGTCCGTGTATGAGGACATACACGTCATCAGGATGGACGAGTGTAAGGTTTTCTAATTTTCATACGCAATATTTGGCAATTTTAATTTTATTACGCTGGCAACACTCAAATCAAGGAAATAAAACAAAGTTGACTTGGCGGGTGGGGGCATTCTTGGTGGAACGTTTGATTTGAACGGTCGGTTTTTAGTGAAGTTTAGTGGCGAATAGGAGCCATTGGTTATAACCGTTATATTATAATACGAAGTTTTGATACCTTAATAAGTTTGGTTGCTGCAATAAGTTTTGATCCGGTTAATAAGTTTTGAAAATATAAGTTTGGTGGAGTGTTGGTGGTTTCAATTGTGGAATATCTTATAATACGAAGTTTTGTCACTAAGAAGTTTGGTTGCTGCAAGAAGTTTTGAAAATATAAGTTTGGTGGAGATTCGGTGGTTTCATTTCTGGGATATCCTATAATAGGTACACACTTTGCTGGAAGAAATCTCTTACAGAGATGAGCTCGCCTTTGTACATGTTATTTCTTATTTGATGTCCTATTCAATGTTTCGTGTGCAATAAAGTGCTTTTTGTGGCAATTTAGACGCACCACAGAAGAAAGCTATGTGTGTTTTTTGTTTCGTTTATTTGTATATTTGGTTAATTTCTGTTGTGTTCATGTTGTGTTAATTTTCTGGTTTTTTGTTTCTGTGATGTGTTTTGGTGCTATAGTAAATGTATTTCTTTCTTTATTTCTTTTTTTTTTCTTTCAATAAAGGTTCATTATATTTTGTTATGTTTTTGGTGTTCAGTTTGTCTGTACTAACTTTTTTACTTTATTGACATTGTCCGAAAACATATCAGACTTTTTGCAAAGTTTGACAGACGTGTCGCTGTTACATACAAGAACACGCTTATAAGCGCCATCTATCAAATGATAAATTTGAGCTGAAAACGGCTCATTGAAAGTGGATGACTTGTCGTTACTGAAGCGGGTGTCGTAAAAGGCGACTAAGGGATACAAACCGAGGGTGGACAGCAGCGCCCCCTGCAGTACAATTCCACCAAACTGGCATACCCAACCCGCATGCCCAGCTTGGGGATTATGCACATTACCCCTCAATGATAGCACAACCGTGCGCTATGGCGCTCATTAGGGGAGGCCTATGGCCATCAGTGGACTAATATAGCCTGAAAAAGAAGAAAAAGGCACAGTCCGTGACAAAACCTCGCTATCGGGCGTTCCCAGCCCCGTCCCAACCCGTCAACGCCCTGCCAAATAAAGGTGATTACTGACGTGTATTCGATGAGCCCACACGCCCTTTGTTCGCAGCTATCCGGCCATCCGCACTCCGCGCTACACGGTGCTGCAAGCGCTGCGGCTATGGTTCGGCAATCCGCGCAATCGTAGTCATTTGCAGGTGAGCTTCCGGTAGACAACAGCTGTTTTAGTAGTCGTGACTAGGGTTGTGTGCGGCTAGAGCTGCGGGTCATACTTGAAAACATAGGTATAAGGAAATGAGACAGGTAAATTTACATGACACAAGGAGTGAATCGCGATATATTTTTTTTTTTTTTGCTTTAACGCTATACGTCAAAATAATACCGAAAAATCACAAAAAAGGCGTAAAAAAATTGATTTAACTAAAAAGTTATAAGTAAATAATTATGCCAAAACCATCAAAATTGGGTCTATTATCCGGCCATCCGCACTTTGCGGTGCACGGTGCTGCGGCTATAGTGGATTATGTAAAAACTATCAAAAAGTGGATCCGGCCATCCGCACTCCGCGCTACACGGTGCTGCAAGCGCTGTGGCTAAGGTTCGGCAATCCACGCAATCGTATTCATTTGCAGGTGAGCTTCCGGTAGACAACAGCTGTCTTACATGACTAAAAGTAAAGTTAGACCTTTAGTAGGTTAACCGGTAGTAGCCTAATAGTTGCTACCTTAGGTTAAATTCTTCTCTTCGCTTCTTCTTCAGGCTATATTAGTCCACTGTTGGACAAAGCCCTCCCCTAATAAGCGCCATAGCGCAACGTTGTGCAATCATTGAGGGGTTATGCCCATAATCCCCACGCTGGGCATGCGGGTTGGGGATCACAGTTTGGTGGAATTGTACTGCAGGGGGCGCTGCTGCCCACCCCCCAATTTGTATCCCTTTGTCGCCTTTTACGACACCCGCGGGAAGAATTTGGGTTGGTGCTATTCTCTAGGCCGACACCACACAGCCATTTAAATCTTATCCCTTCTAAATATGGTCCTAAACCATTGAAAAAACATTAGCTTCAAATTACTAGCTCTACTGGTTAGTGTTAAAGTCATGGCTAGGGTTGTCTGCGACCAGAGACACTGGTCACACTCAAAAGCATGAGTGCATGAAAATGAAATAGGGATATTTAGGTTACAAAATGAGTGAATAGAGATTATAATCTTATTTTCTTGCTTAAACGCTGTACGTTAAAATAATCCCCAAAATTTGAGAAACAATGCGTATGATATCATTTAACAAAAAGGATTATGCCCTAACCGGTAGTGGGCTAATAGTTGCTACCTTAAGAACCTTATCACTTCAAAATAAGGTCAATAACCATTGAAAATTTAAATTAATGGCTCTGTCGGTTAAAGTGTTAAAGGGATCTGATCTGAAAGTGCTGATCAGACTTTAAATCATAAGTGTATTGAAATGAATTAGGGATATTTACGACAAATATTCCCAAACTTTTATAGTTGCGATGGAAGAAATGCATTTGTTAATTCGCAACAATATTAGCCAACATAATTAATAAAAGAGTTGCATTTGAAAAGAAAAATCGCAATGACAACGTATAGTGATCGTGTAGTGATCATTCCGATTACCAAAAAACATAAAAATTCAACAACAAGAAACAAATAAAATTCTTAATTCGCCACTTGTTACGAACCGCAGTTGCCTAAAACGGCCGCGGCCGGAGGGATATCGGCCCTTCTGTGGTACAAGTACCACAGAAGGGCCGATATCCCTCCGGCCGTTTTTGGCACAACTGCAAAGTTTGTTATCTTAAAGTTTTCTTTTTTCTTTCAATGTCTTATTATTCTGCTTTGTATTGCTTCAAAGTGGTTAGTCTTTGCATGAAATACGAACTACATATTTGTAAATATGGCCATGTACTCTAAAGGTGCCAATTTTTAATTTTTTGGAAGTTAATTTTTTGCCCGTGTACCTTCGAGAATGCGATTTGCGCTGAAGCTCCACAGCTGTCGTTTAGTAATACGGCTCGGGAGTTCATTTAACCGTGCGCCCGCGGTCCATTTTGCCGCCCGCGCCATTTGCGCTCGGACCCGTCCGTCTTCGTATTTTATCCGCACTCCACAGTTTTGGGGTTCCGTGGGCGTTCCCAAACCCCTTTATTGCAGTTTAATGGGAACAGCTAGTGAAACTTTACATTGTTATTTTATAATTCGAAACCCATGTAAAGCTCATTCGCAACTGTGTAGATATCTGTCGTGAATAGTTGGCAGTCGTTAAACTAGTCTTGTAAGCTTCTTGCAAGCCCCCACTAATCCGGACTTGGCCCCCGTGGTCGAATATGGCCTACACCTTTCGCAGGAAGAGGGCCCATTCCATTCCATTTATTCCATTTATTACCAAGCATCCACCAAGAGTCTAAAAAATTATGTGTTTTATTATGATTTAATCGCATTCTAGAAATATCGCAAGTATTTTGTTTTCTATCCCTATATTCAAGTATAAACTTAATGACATATCGTGTTACGACACAGCCGTGGTGGCTACAAAACCATTAAAGCTAGTTATGCTTTAGATTTAGCTAAGGCCTTGTCCAGAAAGGACGAATTTGCCGTTAACATGTGCGTAAAACTGTCGACTTTAGAGACGAGAGTTTTACGGGCATATTGAACGCTAAACGCTACAATTTACCCAAACATAGGCCACCACGGTTCAGGCCCGACCTTGTGTGGTGGCTACTGCTAATGTCGTAGTTATAGCTAAACGTGTGTGTTAATAAATTTATTTTCATTTATTTTTATTTTATTTTTTTCATTTTAAATTATGCACCTTATGTCTCTCAGTGCCTCGCCTACCTGCATATTTCAATTCTACACGCTGAAATCTAGGTAATGTGAAAGCCGCGGTTATGTAATTATTGGTCGAAATGTTTACTTTTAAGTATAGTAAACGTAAGTCGAAATATCGGAGTTGAAAGAAATGAAATGTAGTAAAAAAAATGCGCAATAAATTTGTATCGGCTCTTCCTCTTTTAAAACGATAAGTAACTCACGGACACGTGGTATGGACGCACCACTCTGGCTGACTATTAATGGTTCTAATAGATCTGAGTTTGAATCGTTATTTTTGGAAAGTCCCTTAAAAAACAAACTAGCGTATTTGCTAGCTATTGTTAAGACACGTTCATTTTTACATTTTGTATTTTGCTTTAAAACAGTGTGAAACAGTTGACAGTGTAAAAAATGGTTTAATTATATACATTTGTATCAATTTTAGAGTTTTAAAATCGATTTAACGCATTTAAATTTGAGAAAATGTATTATCTCTGCAAAAAATAGGATAAAACTTGATAGTATCTGTTGCAATATTATCAAGGTTGTCTGAAAGAGATCGCTTTTAGCGATAAGTTCGCCAATTGTAAACGGCAATACTTAGATATTATGTAAGCCTTTTTATGTATTTTCTGGTGTGTACAATAAAGAGTTCTAATCTAATCTAATTATCAAAAATCATATCGAACAGCCAGGATTGGTCAACTCGATAATGACGTCACAGCTCAGTAAATGTAGCGATCCGAGAACCCGAGAGTTGTCTTGACATTTGTTTCTACTGACTAGGTACGTCACAAATTTTTGTGCGACGCCATATTACTCAAAAGCGTGTAGGCGGCTTATTTTAAAAACATTTTTTTGCTTTAAAAAAAAACTCAAAATATAACAAAAATATCATTTTCTGAGCACTTGTAACGTTGTACGTTATCTTATTTACTATTTAAATATTAAAACTAGTATAACTAAATATTGTTGATAAGGCTTACTGTTTATCTTAAACTGGTTATGTTGATCTTAATTAGTTATAGTAGAATTCTTCTTTGTAGTGGATTTATTTAGTTATAGTAGTTTTATTATTTAAATGGTAAATAAGATAACGTACAACGTTACACACTTATTCTGAGTTGGTTTTCAGAAACCTATCAAATAGTCTGTCCGTGGTGTATTTCGGTGGTTGTTTTAGGTCGCATTATTCGCGTGAGCGGATTCGTGGAGAACACTCCCATTCTGGACAAGGCCTAAGCGTGTTAAAGTCAACGCTGGCTGGTGAAAGTAGAACTTAATTAATTTTTAAAAGCCGGTTAGGTTAGCGTAGTCGTTGAAACGATTACGCTAAGCTCACTGAAAGCACGCTATTTTCAAACAGGTTCACTTAATTAAACACTTCTATCTCGATAAAGGGAAACCTACACGGAAAAAAAGCATGAAGTTTTAATTCTGTTCTTAATTGCGAATAAATTAATAAGAAATAAATTATGGCCTCTTATAGAGCCTTTTCACAATGCCCTAATTTATTTTTCAATAATTTATGTGCTATTCTATAGTCTATCAAACCACGATTGGCAAAATTGTAATGCGATTGCCGAATGTCGTTTGTATTCTAGGTGTTTGAGAAAGGCTTAGTGAAACTTGAAGTGGTTATCCACTCATTAATACAAACATTAATGAAGCGAAGGTGATTTGTCAGGATCGTGGCAAGTGGCAGTCCCTGGTCTCTGCCTACCCCTCTGGGATAACGGCGTGAGGTTTTATGTATGTAATACAAACTTTTATTGTAAGAACATAGAGCACGCGTGGTTATTAAGCCTATGCTATCTCTCTCTCTCTTTCTTAGAGAAAGATTTGCCCTACGGTGGCACGTCTGTAGGGCACGTTGTTATTTTATTTATAACTAACTAACATTAACTAACCGCATGGTGCTTGTGGGATTTTTGGCGGAATTTAGCAACGTAATTTTCACTTTAACGCCTGATTCCATACAAATTCATTTATATCTATCTTCATATAATAATATACTTACTTACGTACTCCTCTGGCTCAGCGATCTGAATAGGATCTTGACCGAATAGGACATGGAAAAGTGGCGACTTTTTGTGACGGAACACAAAAAGTCGGCAATATTTTTCTGTACAATGCGTGGTGTTTTACCTGTATATGAAGTATTCATTTTCGATAACAATTATTAATTGAGTTAGCAGGCACAAAAATGTGATTATTATATCTTCGTTTTGTGTTTTTTTAAGCGCTCGTGGCCTAGTCGAACCATGTGATTGGAATCAATCACTTAAGTTAAGCAACAACAGGCGTGGTAAGGTGCAGGATGGGTGACCGTCCTGTGACTACCGCTAGTGGCATTTTTCCGAGCGCTTCCGTACTTCGCAAGGCACGTTAAGCCGTTGGTGCCGGCTGCCATGTAATGGCAGTCGTTAAGCCATGTCAGAGGCCGTCCACGATGGGTGACCGTCCCGTCACTACCGGTATCAACGCCGGCTGTTATGTAATGGCATTGAGCCTTATCTGAGGCCTTATGGGCGGCTTGATAACTAATGGCAGTAAGGCCCGCCACTGTCTTACAGTCCTCCACCAACCCGGACTTGGCGTCCATGGTGAAGCATGACCTAACCTTCCTGCGATGCAGGAAGAGACCTGTGCCCAGGAAATACAAGGGTTGATATCGTGTTGTTTGATAATGATAATACCAATTTTAACTTCTACAGAACCCAATATGTCACGAGTCTTATTTTGACTGGGAAACTGTAAAAAAATTTTCAATGTAAAAAGCATTTCATATCAATGAAAGTTCATAAGTTCATAACTACGGAACCCATTCCTGTTGCGTATGCAGCCTACGCTCGACCTCGATTTTATTCTCTGTTACACATTTTTTAGCACGTGCAAAATCGATTCACCCAACGGCCATTGCCGTCCTAACGGCTTGTTTATAGTCGCTCTCGAACGGTTCTAGCTACATAATATTGCCGTAGAGTTCTTTGGTCTAATGTGGGAAGCGGCAGCCGTCCAAATGAAAATCAGTCTTGCTGGTCTTTGCAATGTCAAACACCAGTACTGTATTCTGAGTTAGAGGACCTTTTTTGCTGTCACGGAAGCACATTATACGTAAGGTACCAGCTTGCCTTTCGATTACGTACGTCACATGTTCTGTTAACGATTGTTTTGTTTGTTCTTGTTTTTCATGTGTTTTGTTTGTTTGCGTATTTGAAGTTTTAATATACCTACGTCTTCTTTCTCTCTTTATTCGTGCTTATTTCGATATCAACCCTTTATATGTTCCCACTGTTGGGGCACAGGTCTCTTCCTATATCGCAGGAAGGTTAGGCCATACTCCACCACGGGGGCAAGTCCGGGTTGGTGGAGGATTGTAAAACAGTGGCGGGCCTTAATGACAGAAGTTATCAAGCTGCCCATAAGGCCTCTGACATGGCTTAGCGACTGCCATTACATGACATGACAACCGGCACCAACGGCTTGGCGTGCCTTGCGAAGCATAGAAGTACTCGAAAAAAATACCACTAGCGGTAGTCACGAAATGGTCACCCATCCAGTACCTGACTGCGCCTGTTGTTGCTTAACCCAAGTGATTGATTCCAATCCCTCGGTTCCGCTGCTTATTTAACTTCGCCTTAATCTGCGTGTTTCTCCGTGTCTTTGCTAGGTTACCATAGCAAAGGGTATCCTATTTTGTGACCAGGGCGTTGGGACAGAACTAGTTGGTTTTGTGTGGATTTCAGGAGCAACGAAACGCAAAATCGCATAATTATGCACGTTTTTACCGCTTAACTAAGTTAGCTAGTTACCCACTGCTTAGATAGAAAATTTGAAATTAATTTAGACCTTGTTCCTTGACCTTTTAGCAGTCGGTTTATTTTGTTTTAATAATACCCTTTTAGCCGTACAAACTAAACAGCGTTTGTGATGAAAAGTGGCGTGTACATGTTTTGATTACTTATAATGATAATTCAATAAAATAGAATTACGTAATACTAATAGTTCAGTTCTATTCATTCCAAATTTTAGAGATATCAAGGCCAAGAGCGAAACTTCAAAACCGATGCTGTTTTGCGCTACCACTTTACGCTTGCGCTTACGCTGACTCTGTCGCTAACGTTACTGGAACTCCTCTTCTCTCGATACCATTGTCTTTGTATTGTGTTTATTTTACAATTTGAAAGACTTTCTTAATGCTAGTTCTTGGTGCTTCGTCTTTTTCTTCCTTCCGTGCCTTCTGCCGCTTTACGCTATCGTTTTACACTGTCGCTCGACGCTGTCTCTTAATGCTACCGTTGACGCTACTGGAACTTTTCTACTTTAGACGTTATTTTATGTTTCAAAGGTAATATTACAGTTTGCTAGACTTTCTTACACTTACAGACGATGCCTACACGCACGCATGCGTGCACGTCCCAAGATTTTTATCCTACCCTTTGCTAATACATACACCCCATATTCTGTCGAAGTATGTCCGCCAGAGACGTTGCTTACAGGTTTTCCCACAAACATTTACTAGAAAAAAATTACTGGCCCGTTGAAATAAGTCCGCCAGAGACCTTTCTTACAGCTTTTCGGCAGCGTTACAGTTGCCGTGGTCTCGGGTAGACTGAAGTGGCGAGTACAGTCAATTATTGTGGGTAGTCTCTAACGTCGGGAAATAAGGCAATTACGTTTTACCTAATAAATAATCTCGATTTGACCCGTTTAATATATAACTATATTTAGTGCGCAAATCTTAAACTCCATCGCTTGACGCTCTCGCCCGTCGCTTGCCCACCTTCGCGGCTCACTGAAGCCGCCCCTGGCAGTATATCCCCGTGTAAATGTTCTCCGGGGCGCGTAATGTTTTTGTTTTCGTGCGTGTGTTGTTGTAAACAAATAATTTCGGCTCGCGGTCGACTGGATACTGAGAATTCACGCTACACGAGGCTTGAATCTACTAAATGTTAAGTTAATAGCTTAATGACTCGAGATACCCATATATAATTATACTCGCATCGATATCAACCCTTGCACGTCTCCACTGCTGGAGCACGGTTCTCTTCCTGCGTGGCAGGAAGGTTAGGCCATACTCCACTACGGGGGCCAAGTCCGGGATAGTGGAGGATTGTGAGACAGTGGCGGGCCTTATTGTCAGAAGTTATCAAACCTTCCTGGCATGGCTTTACGACTGCCATTCCATGACTGCCGGCACCAACGGCTTATTGTGCCTTATGAAGAACGGAAGCGCTCGGAAAAAGTGCCACTAGCCGTAGTCACGGGATGGTAACCCATCCAACACCTGACCGCGCCTGTTGTTGCTTAGCTCAAGTGATTGATTACGGGTGACCCAGGTTCAATTTTCGGTGCGGGCATGTACCAATATCTTTGTTTTCTTAGTTACGTAAATTTGTGAATAGCCACTGGCCGTAAATAGTGAATAGCGCATAGCCACAATAACCACTCACTGTGAAGGAAAACATAGTAAGGAAACCTGAGTCGAAACCTGACGCTTGAAATTGCCAAAGTGGGCACTCGTGGTAACTAACCCCAAAGTCTCTCTCTCTCTCTCTCTCACAGAAGGCCTGTGCCCTGTGCCCTGCAGTGGGAGGTTTAAAGGATACATAAGAAAAACAATCTCCACTAAAGTAAATCTTACCTACTTTTCTCATTTACAAACAAATACCTAGGCAAGGCATAGTTCAAGTGGCATAACCGATCTCTGTTAGAAAGCCACGTGCCTATACTTTACGACAATCTAGCATTTCACGCAAAAAAAAACAGTAACGGGGACAAACAAACACCTTACCTTATCTAATTGTCACTGACAAGAATTCGACTCTATGTCTTTGCCTTAAGAACGTTCGAAAAGCGAGAGGGCAAAACTTGATCGGTTGTCTGTACGAAACTCAATATGGCCGTGTCACGTCACACGTCAAGCAGTGTCGGGTCTCGAAACGGGCGGGTTAATAGATTCACGGAGCCTTCATGAACGGTTTTATGTTTCTTTTGGAAAAATAGCAGCGGCACACTGGCATCTGAAACATGCCAGTGTTCGCGTGAACGTAAATCTTCGTAAAGAGGTTTGTTTACATATGTATAACAGAGCGTTTTTTCTTAAAACAGAATTTATTTTTTTGTTGCTGACGCTTAGCAGTTTCATTCTAATGTTGAACTAATCCGCTATTTGACACGTATCAAATTTGACGCGATAGCTGAATATTTCCTATAGTATTTAACGTAAGAAACCAAAATATATTGATGTTGCTAAGTATGCAGGAAGGCTGCAAAATTTGCAAAGAGAAAAAATCTTTTCCTCGTTTAATTCGTAACGGCGAAAATGCTATCCGCCATCTTGAAACCATCTAAAGTATGTAAACAAACATCTTTTAGCCAGAGCCAGTGGACATTGATTATTATAAGACTTACATCAAAGTAATCTTCACATAAATACACCCAATTTTCAATTGATAAAGAGTCGGGGTCTTTTTTGGCAAGTTTGAGCCAAGGTTTTCGAATGTTAATTTCACTGGGTACACAAATCCACTACTTCCCGGGGGTTTTTATTGACGTGTTTTTCATTCTCGAACAATGCAATAATAATAATTGGTATATTTTGGATGAAAATTTGATGAAATCATGGTTGCGTTGTTCTTATTTCACTATGCTCAGAGATCACTTACAGAAAATTGAATGTCAAACTTTGTTTACAATTTTTTGGACTTCAAACCATAGACAAAAATGGCTGACCGCGTTTTCGGCTGTTTAGGAAAATGAAGTTTTAAAATATATTTTTATGTTACTTTTAGGTCCTCAAAAAATATACTAAAATATTTTTTGGTCTAATGGAAGAGTTATTTACCGTTTAAGATCTACTTGAAAAGCGAGTCAAATAGCGGATTATGTCATGTAATGTTGGATACCGTATATTTCTACTAAGGCTTGGTTTATGTATTTTATTAAATATGTATATATGAATACTAGTTATAAGTCAGTTTATGTATATATTCTTCCAATATAATTATCTCATGTACACCTGCCTACCTACTCTCTGCATAATTTAATTTTATCCATCCCAAGGTTGTCTGGAAGAGATCGCTTTAAGCGATAAGACCACCAATTCTATACGGCGAAACTTAGATAATTATGTAAGCATTTTCATGTATTTTGTTTTCTGTTGTATACGATAGAGTTCTAATCTAATCCATACACCGGTACAGTATATTAAAAGTACCACTCACTCATGTTATGTTACTTTAAAATACTTAGAGGAACTTACTTTTGTATAAGAAAATAAATAGGTACTTACATTACTAAGTAGCTGTAAAATAATTAAATTAAGCCTTAAGTTATAAGAGCGCAACGCCAACAAACTGCACTGCAGTTTGGCGAAATTTGTAAAACCAAAAATGTTAAAGTTATTTTTTTGCAATTAATAATTTTTAAAAAAACATACATACATAACCTCACACCTGTATCCCAGAGGGGTAGGCAGAGACTAGGGACTGCCACTTGCCACGATCTTGACAGATCACCTTCGCTTCATCAACGTTCATACGTCGTTGCATGCACGCACGCCGGTTCCGGGTACTTTTTATCTTTCCCTTTGCTAATACATCCCCTATCTGGTCGATTTATGTCCGCCTGAGACGTCCCTTAGTAGCCCTTCCACACACATTCGCAATGTGTGGGACGGCGGATATACATACATCGGAAGAAAATTCTAATAATTATTATTTTACGAAATAACCCCAAATGAAAATTATTCCTTGTTTTAAAAAGTTTTTTCCTTTAAAGTTATACATCACAAATCTTAACAACTGTGAACGCTATTTCTAGGAACATACAGTCTAGACTCTAGGATCAACCACCTGGGTCTTTAAACGATTTTCGCTTATAACAGCCATTTTTGTCAAAACATATCAATAAACATTTATGATCTTCACTTTTTCCATTTTTTCAAAGCTGGCGCTACCAACTGTTACAACTATTTTTAGGAACATACAGTCTAGACTCTAGGATCAACCACCTGGATCTTTAATCGAGTTTCGCTTATAACCGCCATTTTTGTCAAAAACATGTCAATAAACATTTATGATCTTCACTTTTTCCATTTTTTTATAGGTGGCGCTACCAACTGTTACAACTATTTTTAGGAACATACAGTCTAGACTCTAGGATCAACCACCTGCGGCGTCTTTAAACGATTTTCTCTTATAACAGCCATTTTTGACAAAAACATATCAATAAACATTTATGATCTTCACTTTTCCATATTTTCATAGCTGGCGCTACCAACTATTACAACTATTTTAAGGTACATACAGTCTAGACTCTAGGATCAACCACCAGGGTCTTCAATCGATTTTCGCTTATAACAGCCATTTTTGACAAAAACATATCATAATTAAAACTGTTTTTATACGGATTTCACTCGTTTTATTATATTTTTACAATTTTCCGACGTTTCGACACTTTTACAGGTGCCCTGGTCTCGGATGACTGAGGTGACAGGCGTCTTTTTGAAAGCATTAACTGTTAGTTTACTACCCTCGGCAAATTATACAAAAGTTAATTATGAAGTTACGTTCCAAAATACCTAGGTAAACCAAATATTTTATATAAAGTCAACAATATTGATTATAAGTAATTGAAGTTAAAATTAAATTTATAAACCACCTCAGTCATCCGAGACCACGGCACCTGCAAAAGTGTCGAAACGTCGGAAAATTGTAAAATTATAATAAAATGAGTGAAATTCGTATAAAAACAGTTTTAATTATGTCAAGTGCTCGTGTTAACCTTAGAAAATACTATAAAAACATATCAATAAACATTTATGCTCTTCACTTTTTCCAAACACTGGTTGTAATAGAAGGTATGATTTTTTTTCATAGGTGGCGCTAGTTACGCACTGGGCCTTAATAAATAACAGCAGGGCCTTTGTTATCCAAACCCCTTCTAATCCGGACACTTCTGTGATCCGTACACCCCACCTCCTTTCCTTCCGTGTCATTCCTTTCCCAGAAAAAATGCTTTTACGTTAATTGCGAGAAAATGCCTTTTTTATCATTATCAACCCTTGTGTGTCTCCACTGCTGGGGCACGGGTCGTTTCCTGCATCGCAGGAAGGTTAGGCCATCCTCCAACACTGGGCCAAGTCCGGGTTGCTGGTTATCAAGCCGCCGCTCTGATGTGCCCACTTTCATGTAATGGCAGTCGTTAAGTCATGTGCAAACCGGGGGGTGGGCAGCAGCGCCCCCTGCAGTACAATTCCACCAAACTGCGATCCCCAACCCGCATGCTCAGCGTGGGAATTACGGACACTACCCCCCAATGATGGCACAACCTTGCGCTAATTAGGGGAGGGCTATGTCCAGCAGTGGACTAATAAAGCCTGAAGGAGGAGGAGGAGGTAGTCATGTCAGACGCCTTATGGGCGGCTTGATAACAATAAGGCCCGCCACTGTCTTATAATACTCCACCAACCCGGACTTGGCCCCCGTAGTTGAGTATGGCCTAACCTTCCTCCGATGCAGGAAAGGACCCGTGCCCCAGCAGTGAGGACATTCAAGGGTTGATGTGGATATCGAGATTGAAACATTATTTAGGGAAGTTCTCTATTAGGTACTTTTTTGTGTGTAATAAAGTGTCCTCTGTCCATCTGAAACAATGTAAAATTGTCGCGCTAAAAGAAAATTGCTAGGAGAACCGAGCAAAGTGAGTTCACACGTTGATTTTCGATTTATATTTATTAGTCTCCAGGGAGAGATGAAGACGCTGAGGTCGTTAACCTTGAAGGTTACTTCCAAGAAGGCCCATCTTATTATTTATTCCTTACTTACGTCAATACAAAATATTTGTGTAAAATGAGCCGTTGCAAAAAAGGAAAAATATGTTTCTAAATAAAATTAAAAGTAGTAAATTGAGCATAGCAATTGTGTCTAGGCACACCGTCGATTGGAGGTTTTATAAGTTGAGCCATGGCTACATTTTTTTTTCCAGCGGACCAATCAGTTGTACCGACGGGAAACAAAAATGCCCACGGAACAACCAGATGAGCATAGCAGTTGTGCCTAGGGGCAGAAAGGTAAAATACTCTTTTCGTAAAAACATCTCGACATAGTGAGCTGTTTCCAGCACTAATATACAAAACAATTCATAGATGGCGCTTATAGGCATGCACATACAAGGCCAGTGACGCGTCTGTCAAATTTAGCTACGCACAGATTAATTTTGACAGTCGCATTCCGGTTCTTCTATGGCCACGCCTGTAAGCGCCATCTGTTAATTGGTTTGTGAATTTGTGTTGAAAACGGCTCATTTTGTCAAGATGTTTTCATGAAAAGAGTATTTTTACTAGCCATAATTTTACTAGCCGACCCAGCGAACTTCGTACCACCTAACAGTCGATTCTTTAAAAAAAAATATTTTTCTCTCCGTAAGAACCATCCTCGTTCTTCAAAGAATTTTCTAAAAAAAAAGAATTAGCGAAATCGGCTCAGCTGCTCTCGAGATTTGCGCTTACCAAAACATTCATCGATTCATTTTTATATTATAGATTTTTTTTTACAAAACAAAACATGCTCTATTCCCTATTCACATCAAAGTTACCGCCGGTCTTTGAAATGAAAATTTCACAACGTAAATGTTTATATACAGAACAATCTGTTTCGTTCTTTACTGACAAATCTGGAAAAACATAAGACTTAGGTATTTACTTATTTATTGCTTATTGTAAAATTGTGTTATTGCACTCGTGGAAAAATGACTTACATTTAAATGATTTAGTCTTTTATCCGGTGATTTAAAACTTAGCACATATTTTTTTCTAGTGCCTTGAAACAAACTGTCAGTTAACCGACAGTCTACGCCGGTGGATGTAAGATTAAAACTTTTCTGAGTATACCCGATTAATGCATTAAGATACAGTCTATTTATTCTTACTTGACCAATTTAGTAAACAAGATTCTACCCTCAAACTGTGACTTTTTAGTCCAAAACTGCCATATTTCCATAAATGAAGTAGCCTGGAACACTCTTTTAGATAACACGCTGACAATTTTATAAACATAGTTCATGATAGTTCATGAATTTGTGAGAAATTGTCTAGTTTAGGCATCTAATCTCAATTTTAAGGTTAGAATCTTGTTTACTAAATTGGACAAGTAAGAATAAATAGACTGTAGATAGAAGGTAATTCACCGTTATCTACATACCTACAGATGATAAAACTTGGGTCCATTTCAATAAAATTTCAATTTTATTCAATATTCCTTTGAGCTCAATCACTGTCATCATCAACCCATTATGTCCCCATAGAGGGGCACAAGTTCCCTCTTCCCTAAGGAAGGAATAGGCCATACTCCACCACGGGAGCCAAGTTTGGACTGGTGAAAGCTTGCAAGAATGGTGGCTGGTCTTATTGTCAGAAGTTTTCAAGTAAGGGCTCTGACTTGACTTAACGACTGCCATCTATCGATGGAAGTTGACACCAACCTTTTAACATGCCTTGCGAAAAATACCACCAGCGTTAGTCATAGACGGTTACCCATTCATGCACTGAACGCACCCTATGTTGCTTAACCTTCGTGATCGTTTAAGATCACTCAGGCAGCCGGGTCTACGAGCGATTCGCTATAAGTAAAAATTATTGTAGTTAACAGATTTTGGACCGTCCAGGAAGAACCTGCAAAGTGAAACGTTCCAGGGGGAATACTGTCGTGTTAAAAAATAAAGTGACAATAACTGACGGGATTAGACTGTTGGGAATCGATCTGAGTTATTGTAAGCTTTTTTTAAGGTGATTCATTTTAGGTGGATTTTATTATCTTGATTTCTTTGCCATTCTCTCTGAGTGAAGGCATGTCCTCGAAAGAAAGACGTATACAGGGTTATTTATTAAATAATTCCTGAAATACACCATTTTATTTTCACCCGTCTGCCATAAGGACTCTTATATGTTTCCAGTGTAAATTTTTTTTTTACGCAGCCGGATTTTTTGTTTTTTTTTAAACAATTCACCTTTATTTCACTGTTGTTTTGTATTTTATTAAACCGGAATTTGCGCGCTACTATTGTCGCAGCCGTCAGCAAATTAATGTCCAACATAGAACAATATATTCTTTGTGCATCTTGAGAATCATAAACATAATGTCAACATGGCCGCGACAGAATATAAGCGTTGCTGGTAGTCCTGTAACACATGCTGAGTCGGGGCCATTTTAGGGGCTCAATACTTTAAACCCTGTCTTGAAAATGAAATCAGGATATAAATGTGTAACCTTTTTTTTTCTGTTTTTTGTGTTCGCCAAATATTTGAGAATATGTTTATGTGTGAATATAATATGTTTTATATTGTTTGTTTTTATATTGTGTTGTGTTTTATCTATCTATCAAATTATCTTTATGATTCTTAAGATGCACAACTAATCGATTGACTATATGATCGCATCAAGGACGGCTGTCTTAATTTCATTTTGTTCGTTTTTTTATTTTATTGTTTATGTATATTTGCTACGCATATGGTATTGGTTTTATTGGATAAATTATTATATACATATCGCTCATTTGGCAGAATAATGACGCAAATGTACTTTTTTGCCAATTTGAGTTAAGTATGCCAAAACACCCGAAATAACTGTATACACTTGGGGAAAAAATGACAGTAATGTAGTTTTGTTTTTTATCGCGTGACAGCGCCACTGTCGTTGTGGCATTTTGACAAAGTTCTAACACTTCTTAATGAAACGGTCTCTCCTGTAAAATTGGAAAAAGTACATTTGCGTCATTATTCTGCGAAATGAGCGATATGTATTATAGACATTATTTAAATTGCGACATACCGAGCCGCGCACTGGGACAATCGTAAGATATTCTCAGGTACTGACTGAAACCAGCGCTGAGGGCTCACACCCTCAGCAAATTGCTGAGTCAGCTGCCTTTTGAAACAACTCAAACACACCGCGGCAAAAATGCTTCGATTGTATTTACTACCTTACCTTTTGATGTTCTCCGTTAAGTTTGTTTCGTAATTGTTAGATGTGTTGTATGTGTGACTGTTCATGCAATAAATGTTTTGTCGCTTTCTTTCTTCCTAATTAAACAAAAGAACGTTGTGTTCGACAAGCGCTAACCGATATTGCTATGCCTGTACAATGTAGCCAACTTTCCAGCATGTGGAAACTCAGAAGCAATAAATGGTTTGATTTGATATTTTAAAAACCTATTTAGAGGCTAAAAATTCAATTGACATAATTCAGAAATCGAACATTCTAAACAGTAATAAATACAATAAAATATATTTATGTTAGGTTACAAGACCCATATTTACAACAAAAACCTTCCTCAGGGAAGAGACCCGTGCCCCTCGGAGGGGACATAATGGGTTGATGATGATGACAAGAACAGTTCACATAAACAATAAACACAGCACTTATAAAAATACGACTCCAAAGCACTCCTTAGCGCCACTGGATACGCTACCCGATAAATGACTACAATTTTTAGCAACCACAGACCAAACAATACAACACCATGAACCAAACAATACAAACTGACTTCATGAAGGATAAAAAGCAGTTTACATGTTAAAGATATCTACCCAGTGGCCACTGGCCATAAGCATCTGTAGCCCAATTCTGTATATACTGTATGCAGCTTAGGTACCGGGCACACATAAAGGACGTGGGACGGGGGCGCAGATAAGACGCGACGCGTTGTATAGAAGTCACGCCCTCACCCCGTCTCTTCTGTTTGGACTTCGTCCCGACCCTTCACTACATTTGTCACCAAAAGTCTTTTGCGCGTCTTTTCCACGCCCCTTCTGTGTGGCCGCTAACTTACTCTCATACCCTGCTCTCAACTGGTAGCGTAAACCCGCACGTGACGCTTGTTATATCGGCGTCATATTTCATTATAATTCAATAAGTGACAGAGCCGTTGCTCAGTCAACTCGGGGTGAGGCAGAAGACCGGTTTCAACATTGTTGTATAGTGAAAGTGAAAAACATTTATTTAAATTCTTTTTCTTCTGCAGTCTATATTATGTAGTCCACTGCTGGACATAGCCCTCCCCTAATGAGCGCCATAGCGCCCTGTCTTCAGCTTGCCGCATTCAGTATTCTGCCTGCAGTTTTTCGCAGATCGTCATCCCACATGGTCGGAGGGCGTCCTACACCACGTTTATTTAAATTCAATTCAATTCAATTTACTTCAACCTAAAGCATTTACAGTTTGTTTGCTGAATGTCAAAGTACAATGTAACATGAAAGTGAAAGCCGCTGCCTACGGCCCGTGTAGTGGAGAAAAAGGCAGCGGGAAAAAAAAATCCACTCTAACCATCTTTTCTCAAGTCATCTTAAATGTAACATTTCCATTGTAAGACATGAACATAACACAGAAATAAAACAAAACTAGGAGGAAAACCAAAAACACAAAAATATTAGAAATTAATACCAAAATAAATAATAGTAATAGTCAGGAGTGTTACCAAGTACTACCTCGATCTGCAGAATTGGCAGTAACGTATCACCAATTCTTTTATTAATTATTGATATGTAAGTGATCGTGATTAGTGATTAGGTATTATCCTTTGTGTAGGTTTATCTAATTTTTATTGTTTAGCCCCACGCCCTTGTACACTCGCGGTCTGAAAATGTTTACCACCTTAAGGTTGGTAATTGCATGCACAAATCTATGCCACATGGTCGATGATATTATGTGATTTGATTAGGCATAGAGCATAGATTAGGCATAGAGCATAGAAGAAGCAATAGAGATTCACCCAAGCGAGGTTGCCATGGTTTTACAATCAATTTCTATTATTTCAATCCAAGTATTTTTGATGTCATTGTAAAAAATTCAATTATTTCAACTTTTAAATAAAGAAAAGAGTTTCATCATCAAAACGTCATGAATACTCTTTTTGTTAGAATCGATGCTACAACTATTAAAAAGTAATACGTACCTAGATATAGCATTTTAGACTTTACTGCACACAGTGTGCTAAAGAATCTAATTTGAAAACTGATAAACATTTTAAGACCGCGACCGTACATTTACTCATGTTATTAATGCAATAAAGAATTTCTGAACTAAAACTTTCGTAAGCACAACACATTGTAGACTTTTAGTCCGGATTTACTTACGGGTGTTGTTATATCGGAAAAGTCCGACCAGGTTTCGCTCCGATTCGCAGAGTTCTGCTCACCATGATTAAGCTCTGCGAATCGGAGCGAAACCTGGTCGGACTTTTCCGATATAACAACACCCGTAAGTAAATCCGGACTAAAAGTCTACAATAAAGAATTAGAATAAGTAATAAATAATCGGACCAACACTCAAGTGATACGAGGGAAAAATGCTGCAGCTCAGCAAAATGATGATCACAGGTGACCAGGTCTGGTTTTCTGCTGCAACTGATTTACTCAAGTATGAGCAAATTACAGCCATAAAAAAATTATTAATTGAAAAATGCGCGCAAAAACATTTGGTTTGAAATAGAACTACTATTTCAATCCGGCGCTGTAGGCACTGCAGCGTCCGAGCTCTCCCTTCACCTATCTAGTGAGAGTCAAGGTGCCACTGGACGCCGTATAAATCATCTCATTACGTAGATGCCTTGGCTGCATTTGGCAGTTTGGCAAAATTGACAATTAATTCCCGACGTTTCGGCAACGTTGCAGTTGCCATGGTTACGGGGTTTACCTAATAAATAACCGCGATTAGACCGGTTTAATGTATAATTACAAATTAATAAAAATATAATTATCGAGTTAGTTTGACGAGAAAACCACTAAACGAAGATATTTTAGTGCACATTAGAGAGTTTATATCTATGACCATCCATCCACATAAGTCATATTCAATTAATTAAGATTGCGGAGTGCAAGATCTCAGTTTTAGTAGTCAAGCGTGTTACCGCTAGACCGACGATTGGGAAAGTAGACCAATTATACCGGAGGGCTCTCCGGTATAATTGGTGTACTTTCCCAATCGGCCAACTTTCACAATGGTCTGCTTTCCCGAATATGCTTTTCCTTATCGGTCAACTTTCACAAATGGTCTGTTTTGTGCTTTTCCTTATCGGTCAACTTTCACAAACGGTCTGTATTCCCAAATAGTAAATGTGTTTTACACCATTGGTTTACTTTCACAAACGGTCTGTTTTTCCAAATAGTACCTAAATTTGCTTTTCTCTGTGGGTTTGGTTTCACAAACGATCTGTATTTCCAAATAGTAAATTTGCTTTTCCCGTTCAGTCAACTTTCACTTACGATATGTTTTCACAAATAGTAATTGTGCTTTTCCCTATCTGTCTATTTTTATAAGCGGTCTGATTATTCAAATAATAAATGTGCATTTCCTTATCGGTCAACTTTCACAAATGGTCTGCTTTCTCCAATAGTACATGTGCATTTCCCTATCGGTTTAGTATCACAAACGATCTTTATTCCTAAAAAATAAATGTGGTTTTCCCTTTCGGCCAACTTTCACTAACGATATGTTTTCACAAATGGTAATTGTGCTTTTCCCTATCTGTCTATTTTTATAAGCGGTCTGATTATTCAAATAATAAATTTGCATTTCCTTATCGGTCAACTTTCACAAATGGTCTGCTTTCTCCAATAGTACATGTGCTTTTCCCTATCGGTTTAGTATCACAAACGATCTGTATTCCTAAAAAATAAATGTGGTTTTCCCTTTCGGCAAACTTTCACTAACGATATGTTTTCACAAATGGTAATTGTGCTTTTCCCTATCTGTCTATTTTTATAAGCGGTCTGATTATTCAAATAATAAATGTGCATTTCCTTATCGGTCAACTTTCACAAATGGTCTGCTTTCTCCAATAGTACATGTGCTTTTCCCTATCGGTTTAGTATCACAAACGATCTGTATTCCTAAAAAATAAATATGGTTTTCCCTTTCGGCCAACTTTCACTAACGATATGTTTTCACAAATGGTAATTGTGCTTTTCCCTATCTGTCTATTTTTATAAGCGGTCTGATTATTCAAATAATAAATGTGCATTTCCCTATCGGTCAACTTTCACAAATGGTCTGCTTTCTCCAATGGTACATCTGCTTTTCCCTATCGGCTTAGTTTCACAAATGATCTGTATTCCTAAATAATAAATGTGCTTTTCCCTTTCGGTCTATTTTCACAAACGGTCTGATTATCCAAATAATAAAATTAAATAATAAAACAGACCATTTGTGAAAGTTGACCGATAGAGAAAGCTCTATCGGTCAACTTTCACAAATGGTCTGTTGTCCCAAATAGTAAATTAATGTGCTTTTTCCTATCGGTCAACTTTCACAAACGGTCTGTATTCCCAAATAGTAAATGTGTTTTACACCATTGGTTTACTTTCACAAACTGTCTGTTTTTCCAAATAGTACCTAAATTTGCTTTTCTCTGTGGGTTTGGTTTCACAAACGATCTGTATTTCCAAATAGTAAATTTGCTTTTCCCGTTCAGTCAACTTTCACTTACGATATGTTTTCACAAATAGTAATTGTGCTTTTCCCTATCTGTCTATTTTTATAAGCGGTCTGATTATTCAAATAATAAATGTGCATTTCCTTATCGGTCTACTTTCACTAACGATCTGTTTTCCCAAATAGTGAATGTGTTTTTCACTATCGGTCCACTTTCACTAACGATCTGTTTTCCCAAATAGCAAATGTGCTTTTCACTATCGGTCTACCATCACAAACGATCTGTTTTCTTAAACAGTAAATGTGCTTTTCCCTGTCGGTCTACTTTCCCAATCATGCTCGTTACGGGCGTCAATGTATTTGTGTTTCCAGTTGAGCGGACATTCTTTGTATTCCCGTTTTGTTCCGCAGATCCAATATGAGCCCATGTCTCGTCGGGACGTGGGTCGACGTCGAGCGATGACGCTTCTAGCTGCGGTCACGTCACTAACTTTGAACTAGATGGATAAGGCCTAATTTTAGATTGTATGTTCTCATAATAGTAACTTAGGATTTCTTAATATCGCGCGTTCCAATTATTCCGTTATTTTTTTTCGATCAATTCGCCAAATAATATTCGTTACCAATTTAATAGTTCAGTTCATTAATTTTATGAAAAAATGTTCAAAGGGGCGGATCCATATTGGATTCGTAAAAGTTAAAAGTAATTCTATGTTTGATTTATTATTCTAATACTACTTATATCTAAATAATAATTCAAAATTAATAAATTTTCAGGGTGTAAGGAAAACTACCTCAGATGTAGATATATCTAGAAACAACAAAGGGTACAACCAGTATACAAGTACCCATTGTAAGATAGTAGTTAAATTCATAGGTATAAACACATTCTTTTTCTGGATCTTTATGATTTTTTAAGTTACATATTTCATTTTGTTAATGACCGTTTTTCCTTAATTTGGTTATACAGTTATCAGGACAAACCTATTTAAATAAGTGCAGACCTATTTATTTAATACTTGATAATTTATCCCGATGATTATATGTGATTTATTATGAAATTGTTTTTAAATTGTTTGGCCACTACACTTTGATGACAGATCTATTATTTTGCGGACAAACCTTATCATTTAATACATTCAAAACGTAATACATAAATAATAGCTTAAAGTTACCCATAATATAATATTGTACTGTTGATATGTCAATAATGTAATTAATCCATGCACTATTTGTGTATCCCAAAATTTGGAATGCCTGTAAAAGGCAACTAAAAGTTTTAAGCGCTAATTTGTTAACTGTTACATTTAGTTTCAAATATTGAGTGATAGAGTATTAATTTATACGAGTAGGGGACTGATTTCAAATTTAATGCGCATCAGAGTCGTTAAGTCGTTAAGCCATGTTGGAGGCCTTATAGGCGGCTTGATAACTTCTGACAGTAAGGCCCGTCACTGTCTTACAATCCTCCACCAACCCGGACTTGGCCCCAGTGGTGGAGTATGGCCTAACCATCCTGCGATGCAGGAAGAGACCCGTGCCCCAGCAGTGGGGACATACAAGGGTTGATATCGAACAGTGCTGAAATTCGAATTTAAATTGAAAAATGGTGTAATTTTCTCAAATAAAAACAAAATATCGAGTTAAAATTGAGAAGTTACGGGCACGGCCAATTTGTGTTATTCACTGGGAATTTGGATGCTAATAGAAAGTACAATGACTATCCAGATTGCTCGTCGAGCACTCAATCTCTCGCCTTGAATGACTCGGTTTCGTGGTCAGTAGGATGATGGAGAGATATTGTTACAAAAGCTTTAGTTAAGTGTCCCTGGTATGCCGTTGAAATGGTATAGTCATCCACAAAAGTCTATGTGGATGGAAACTCATTTACCTGCGAAATTCACGACGTCTGTCACGAGCTTTGGCTGTTTAAAGTATTGGTATGTATATAACGTCACTTATGGCCAAAATACAAGACCACCTAATTTGGTAATTAGTCCATAATAATAATTATCGATATCAACCCCCTTTGTATGTCTACTCATAAAGGTTAGGCCATACTCCACCACGGGAGCCAAGTCCGGGTTGGTAGAGGATTGTAGAATAGTGGCAGACCCTTATTGTCAGAAGTTATCACGCCGCCCATATGGCCTCTGACATGGCTCAACGACTGCCAATACATGACAATCGGCACCAATGGCTTAACGTGCTTTGCGAAGCACGGAAGCGCTGGGAAAAATGCCACTTGCGGTAGTCACGGGTCAGTCACGCATCCAGTACGCCCGTCCACAATAATAATACCAATAGTTAATAAGTGATTTTAATAATAATAAATTCCTCTTAGGAAATCGAAATTGTCTGATAGGAGGCTCCGTTATTACAAGACTACTGTCTTGACTATAAAAAAATATAAAACAAAAAAATCTCAATTGGTAGAGCGCTGGCACGGATAGCTAGAGGTTGCGGGTTCGAATCCCGGCATGGGTGAAATTTTTAGCCTCTAAATAGGTTTTTAAATTTGTCCTTAGCACGGGTTAGTGCATTAAAAATAAAAATAGTATAATCTTTTTATTTTATTACAATAGAAACACAGCTATGAACAATACACATCGCGATTGAAATAATGACTGAGAGCCAATTACAAGTTTATACTTATATAAATATTTTAGAGAAAAAAATCTCTCATTACAAAACAATACAAATACACACCCACTACATTATTTATGGTCACGATTCATCAATCAATCCCCGATAAAATGCATTTCAATAAGGAATACAATTTATCGGGATTGATTACAAGGAATTGCAGGCGTCCGAGGTAACAAATCTACGTACGCTACTTATAGTATCGCTTTTGCTATGTTGTAAGTTTGGAGTTTTTTTGTCCATTTTTTCTCCAAATGATCTAGATTTTTAAATGGACACCTAGTTCGACTTGTAACGTTCATTAAGCCGCAGTATCTGCGTTACTTTGAATAAAACCTTTCATTTCATTTCAAAAGAAATCGATGCTGTTATTTCCAACATAAAGTTGATTGAGCGGCCCTCAAAAGAAATGAATTTTGACGGTAATTAGCCTGTAAATTATCAATTAAGTACGAATTAGCCCACACGGCGGAATCCCGTGACCAAAACCGATTTAGTCGCGCACTTACCCCAACTTCTTATCATTGCTAGAACTTTTGTAATTTACGTCTGATTTTAGTTTTGTACAAGATTTATCATCTTGAATATATGTACCCCATACTTAACTAATAATATTATGTTAACAACTACGATAGCACAACGTGGCTCTCTTTAGGGGAGGGCTATGTCCAGCAGTGGACTAGTATAGCCTGACGACGACGAAACAACTACGAAACAGTCACCAATAAGCAGTTAAAAATTGACGTTTACAAAATACGGGGCGCTTCGGTAAAACTTTTTTTTAATTTTTTCAATAGTCAAATAAACCTATTAGAACTTGGTACATAAGTTTTCTTACCTTTTTTATGAATCACACTTAGTTTTCACGATAAAACCACAAAACGAATGAAAAAAAAGGACCCCTTTGACACTTTCGCTCACGAAAATCTCACAGATCAATTGTATTTTATAGAATGTTTGGCACCCACATAATGGTCGTGACGTGCCCTTTCCAACGAGACTTGGAACATATAGAATAGACTTTTACGCTCAACTGTACTCGGCTCTCAAAGGAATGTCGTGCGATTCCTGAAGGCAGCTTCCTGGGCGGGCTCTTGTCGCTAACAACTGGTTTGCGAACGGCTTTGCGGTTTGCGCATCTCCAGAGCGGCTCAAACAGGTTTGGTCGTTGGCAAATTGGCCCTTCAGAGCGTACTCGCCACTACGAGAAGAACTAGTACTCACAAGAGCGGATCAAACTTTATAATGCGTAGTTTAGAATGCACTTCACTGTTCTGTTCTTTTCAGAACTGCACAGTTTTATTCTATTTTTAACTTAGAAAACAGCTGATTTCTGTTAAAAAAAACTTTAGATCGGGATACGGAAATTCTACTACAGTCTGTTAACATTTAGAATATACCTCGGGCTCTAGAGTAGGCTTCGGTTTTCGCCGAAAGCACACGAGTGCAAGACTTCTTCCTGCTCTGTATTAAACTTTTCGTGTTAAGTTTATTTAACTAATTGTCATAATCCGCTATTTGACACGTATCAAATTTGACGCGATAAATGAATATTACCTATATATAGTATTTAACGTAAGAAACCGAAATATATTCATTTTGCTAAGGAAGTATGCAGGATGGCTGCAACATTTGCAAAGTAAAAAATTTTTTTCAAAGTAAAAAAAAAAAAAAAAATACACCCGAGTTTCAATTGATAAAGAGTCGGGGTCTATTTTGGCAAGTTTGAGCCAAGTTTTTCGAATGTTAATTTCACTGGGTACACGAATCTACAACTTCCCGGGGGTCTTTATTGACGTGTTTTTTCATTCTCGAACAATGCAATAATGATAATTGGTAAGTTTTGGATGTAAATTCGATGAAATTATGGTTGCGTTGTTGTTATTTCACTATGTTCAGAGATCACTTACAGAAAATTGAATGTCCAACTTTGTTTACAATTTTTTGGACTTCAAACCATAGACAAAAATAGCTGACCGCATTTTGTGGCTGTTTAAGAAAATAAAGTTTTAAAATATATTTTTATGTTGCTTTTAGGTCCTCAAAAAATATACTAAAATATTTTTTGGTCTAATGGAAGAGTTATTTACCGTTAAAGACTCACTTGAAAAGAGAGTCAAATATTTCTATAACACGAATATATCCGATTCTATCTGATAGTAGCCGAGGTACTATTAAAAAGTAAAAGTTTGTGAAGATGTTTGAATGTTTGTTACGCAGTCGCGCCTCACGCAATAACGACTGAACGAATTTACATGAAGCTTGGTATACAGATTGACAAAGATCAAAATTAAGACATAGGATACTTTTTACCCTGATAATGCGTTCCCGTGGGATGATTTCTTGAGGATAGTTAAGGTGCTTCGGGGTGCGAACTAGGGCCACAATGGAAAAAATATATAACTTTAAAGTGATTAAAGTCCATGTTTGTTTATTCTAGATCTTAGAGTTCTAAAAATAGTTGTCACAGTTGTTGAGATTTCTCATGTTCACTTTTAGATAAAAACGTGTTATAAAACAAGTTATGATTTTTTTCCATTGGTGGCGACGCGCCTCAAGAATATTCTCGGGTATTCAGTTAAAATAGCTGCTCAAACTATTCCGTTCCAAATCACCTTTTAGTTTTAAAGGAATACTTCAAAAGCAACGCCATAAATAGGGGGGGTAAAATTAAAAAAAATATAAAAAATCGGTAGCCACATCCATGGCAGAACTGCTACGGCGCGTAACTATTCCTTTCGACGCACCGAGCTTCGTAGCGGCGTAGCAACATTTCGTAGCTGCGTAGCTTCGTTCTCATAATAACAGTTACTGTGACTTTAATAACGAGTGTCTTGGACTTTGGAACTGGTTTAGAATATTTTCGGGGCTTAATAGCGTAGTAATTTATTGTTATTTTACCTCGACGTTTGACGACGTTACAGCCATCGTGGTCGCGAGAAGACTGATGGCTGGCACCCGTTCGCATCTTCGGCTGATGAGGTTTCAGACTACCCTCAATCAGCTATCACAAAGCACTATTAGGGTTGCGACACACTACACTGACAATGTCGGACGATAAGAACTGGGGATTCGAAGTGAACGTTGTATTAATCGTAGACAAAAAAAGTGTAGTGACGGCAAGAAGCTCTAGTGTCGGGCATATGGCGTAGAGCCTGCATTTTTGATGATAATATTCTACAACAAAGTTATGTTTTGTTACCGTCACTTATTATTGATTTAACCCTTAATAGGGGTTTTGTTTCATGGATAGTGTAACATTATACTATTTTTATTTTTAATGCACTAACCCGTGCTAAGGACAAATTTAAAAACCTATTTAGAGGCTAAATATTTCACCCATGCCGGAATTCAAACCCGCAACCTCTGGCTATCCGTGCCAGCGCTCTTCCGATTGAGCCAATGGGCGACTCACCGGCATCAGTGAAATTTCTAACCTGTTTACATTATTCTCTGTATCACGTACAGGCAGCGTTTTTTTAGCCTCTAAATAGGTTTTTAAATTTGTCCTTATCACGAGTTAGTGCATTAAAAATAAAAACAGTATAATCATGTGGGTACAGTGATATCGTTCCGATTTAAAACCTAACTGCAAAGTAAGTAGTCTCATAAAAAACTCATAAAAAAGATGGTATGCATCACTTACAGCCCCTGTAAGTGATGCATACCATCTTTTTTATGAGTTTCAAGAAACCTTTGTAATTCCTATTTTAAATTTTCTCTTGTATTAACAATAGTGAGAAAACCTGAGTGTAACATACCACAGCACTATAATTTACCCACTCGCGCTGGGCATACGAGCCAATTAAGCACTCTTACTGAGAGAAGATCCGTGCTCTAAAATAAAGAAATTAACAATAACATATATATTTCTGTCGTTTCCAGTCGGACTGTCTAATATTCTGGCTGCTGTCGACAGTGACCGCCGGACTGCTGGCAGTCTGCATCGTGGGTACACAGTACTTTGTTATTGAGGGCACCAAATTCGGTAAGACAAGCCCTAGAAAGGAGGAAGGTGTGTTTTGTTTTGTTTATTTTTTTGTTGTATTTTATTTTCATTATTTCTGCGGTTGTATGGAACTGAATGTCCTGTCTTATAAATGCAGTCAAGTATGTTTGCTTCCGTATTTATAAAAATGGCAGCCGTTTATTTAAAAAAACTGAAGCCAAGTTATTATGATCATTTTGTTGTCTGTCTGTCAGTACTGTAAACTTAAAAGGAGGATCCGACCGACCCTATCATTAGCGACCTCTGTGGCGCAGCGGTAGCGCATCTGCCTACCATGCGAGAGGTCCCGGGTTCGATCCCCGGCTGGGGACAAAAAAGAACCCCAGGTTTTTGATGTTTACATGTTTGTGACGTCGCTGTTTCTGGTACCCACGATACAGGGTATCCTAGTGTGGGGCCAGAAGCAATGTATGTGTCAGTATGTAAATGTTATGTTATTGTTACCACTGTTATAAATAAACATTTTTGATTTTTTTTATCTTTAAGTGCTTAGTAGTCTCTAAGCGTAGTATGCGTAGTCTTTTAGCAAGGAGGTCACCAAAATTATCAGCAAACCTGACATTAGAATGGCTGGTCAAAAAAATTCATTCCAAACCGTATATTATGATAATGCTCAATATACAACAATGTCTCGGGCACTGCAGCATCCGAGTGGTCCCTTCACCCATCTAGTGTGAAGATGCCACTGGTAACTGTATAAATCATCTCATTACATAGATGCAAAGACCAATGCTCAATATAACATAAGACGTCCAATTGTTGCTTAGATCAGGGCACAGGCTTTCTCTCAAATAGAAGGTATGGGCTTAATCACCATGCGTACCCACCAAGAATTGGCAATTTCAAGCACTGAGGTATGTGGAAACGTCTGTCATATTCACAGTTAGCTATTGGTATTGCTACAACAAATAAAAAAAAATGTTCACAACTTAGAAAACAAAGGCATGAAAAGGCCAGGGTTCAATCCCACCTCCTTTTCAATGTGGGGTAAGCGTCCTACCGGCCGCACTACCACCGCTTGCGACATCGATATCAACTCTTGTATGTCCCCACTGCTGGGGTACGGGTCTCTTCCTGCGTCGCAGAAAGGTTAGGCCATACTCCACCACAAGAGCCAAATCCGGGTTGGTGGAGGTTTGTAAGACAGTGGCGGGCCTTACTTTCAGAAGTTATCAAGCCGCTCATGAGGCCTCTGACTTGGCTTAACGACTGTCACGGGAGCGTCGGAACTATGACGGGAACACATGACACCCGGCACCAACGACCTAACGAGCCTTACTAAGCACGTAAGCGCACGGAAATATGCCACTAGTGGTAGTCACGGGACTACCACTAGTGGCATATTTCCTGACCGCGCCTGTTGTTGCTTAACTCAAGTGATTGATTCCAATCATTGAGTTCAGCTAGGCCACGAGCGCTCCCGCAACATCACATGTAGCAAATATGTGTGATAAGTTGCAAATAGAATCATATTAGTAACAATTATTCAATTAACTCTTAATGACTTTCTCACAGACAGAAGCCACAGCTAACCAGACATACTGACGTTCACTAATTACACCTTCTATCAATCACGCCGCCAGCGCTTACTTAACATTTAACTCACGTTTAATTTTCTAATTTGCTTTGCGACGATTACCGCGACAATACTTACCTACACTTGAGACCGATTTCGGAATTGAGAATTACACAAAGTAAATACTTAAGTAACGTTCTGTCACACTCTTTTCTGAGAAATTCGAAGAGACAGCACTACAGTTAACTATTTACTTAGCGATGGGGAGGAAAACGCAAAGCTGATTCCAGATGTCGCCACCGGTGAGTAGGCCCAAAACGCCGCCATTAGCTTGTTGTTGATATTCGTGTTGAGTTTTCTTTCTTAATATTTACTAACAAAATGTACTCCATGATGACCGTGCCGCAGCTAAAGGAAGAGTTAGGAAAACGGAAAGCTTCTGTTGTTGGTAAAAAAGCTGTTTTGAGAGGCTGTCCAATTTTTTCTCCTCATGGCCTTTTCCCACAACTTTCTTCTTTTAGAATCCTTGGGAAACATATGAATCCCTTTATTCTTACAACCACGTGCAGCACAGTTCGTCATTTTGTTAACTATACGAGAAATCAAATAAATAAACAAAAAAAATGTATGGCGTTTGACAGCTTTGACAGTTTATTTAGGCCTACTCGATCATTCGCCCTCTGCCGGGATAAAAAAAGCCTTCTACCTATGATGAACAGTTCGTTCTTTGAGAAAATTCCCAGCAAACAGTATGTTGAAAAACGCGGATGAAATTTATAACATAACAAAACATAACATTTACACATACATTGCTTCTGGCCCCACATACCCTGTGTCGCCGAGGCCGGGGTTCGAACCCGGGACCTCTTGCATGTTAAGCAGATGCGCTACCGCTACGCCATAGAGGTCGTCGATTATGTAGGTTTAACAGAAACGGTTCGATTACGCCACGAGCGCTCGTGGAATAAAACCTGAGTGACCGAGGTGTTCAAATACCTCGGCGCCTAAAATTGCCAATCCGCGGTGGGCACGCGTGGTAATTAAGCCCATACTCTCTCTCTGAGAGAAGGCCTGTGCCCTGCAGTGAGAGTTTATAGCATACGTAAAAAAAAATAGAAACAGCCAGGAACAAAAATTGCACCGCCCTTAACTGTTTCTATACGCCTTCCAGGGATCTCCCATCGCATCACAGAGACGGCGATGGACTTTTTCATGGCGATCGTGCTCTGCGGATACACAGTCACCGTCTACTTGCTTTGGAAGGACCATTACGTCATGTGGAACCGATGGAGACGGGCTAACGTCAACGTTAGATTGCTACTGACGCCTGATGCTATCCCAGTACCTTTTGTGCCGCGGCCACAGTATAATATCGTCTAGGGATTCAATGTTAAAACTAATTTGCATATATTCAGTTACAGTGACTTCTTTAACGGGTTGCAGCTAAATTAGTTCTCCAATCTTGACGTTAGGATCTCGGTAAAAGGTTCCGGTCGTTTTTATATGATAGGCTGAGATAACCAAAATCTTGCGGGATATTTTCGTACAAACGGCGCACGTTCAAAGCTTTGTATGTCGATAGGAGTGATAGAGAACTAGGTTTTAGAGACAATTATTGTAAGTCTACTGACCCTTGATTATGTAACTTTTAACGTATGTGTGTGTGAAAGAATGAAATGTCTACTGGACTTTGCTGTATAATGATGTTGTCTCAATTTCGCTGTCAGGTCTCAGATATCCATTGATATGCTTCCGCTATGTGTGATACATAATACGCCTCACAATCTATGCGGCAGAGCAATCATTCCGTTTTCGCACACAACATTCCATTTTCGCACACAAATGTATACAATAAAAGTTATTTAATCAAGGCGCAGATCTTCTATCTATAACAAAAGTGTCATCATGCACTCCTATTTTGTAAACTCCCGCAAAATATGGTCACAAAATATTTCAACCCCTTTAGCTTTGAAAAAAATCGTTATTTAATACGTCTGGAATGGATTGAACTCGCATTGATCTTGCACGACTTCGAAGCTGCAAGCCAGTGACATTGGATGCTGAAGGATTCATGTAAATCAGTCTTTACCGAGGCGGCATCTGTATCCCCGGCTTAGCATAATATTCGAGTTCGCTAAATCTGTCTGGATAGCGCCATAGTGCCTTTTGCAGTATGCTATGGGGACGATGGTATCTTACTATAAGACCAGTTAGTATCACACTATATCGCTATACGCTAGGTTTTGAGTAAGGTATGATAACTTGAAATCAATCTTATTTTGTTATACAGCATGAGAATACCTAATAAAGCTCGACACATGTTTAATGTAGAAGTGCTGAAGATGAGTAAGCCTGTTCGTTTGTTTGCTAAAATGCTAAGTCTGTACGCGTGTGTTTAATAATTATTGTGATAACTTTCGTATACTTTTGTGTAAATAAAGAAAATAGCAAAAGTATGTGGCTGTATATTATTGCAAAAAAAACTGTTAATGTTGAACTCAACAGCAAGGTCTGTTAGAGACTACAGCGCTGCCTGCTAACGCCATAGGTCCTACGAACTTTGTCAAGAACTACATTCTCAGTTAGGTCTTAATCTTCTTCTTCTTTTCGTGTCAGCGATTCGACCAATTTATATTTTTCCTGCCCAATAGTTGGCTACTGCGATTGCAGCAGCGTTGGCCTCTGTTAGGTCCTCCAGAGTGCAGGTGTAAGGGCACAATGGACATTGGAGCAGGTGCACCATGGATTTCGATGAGGCTCCACAATCACATATCTCCTCCGTTGGTGCAATATAACCCCACCTGCTTAGGTTTTGTCTGCAGCGACCTACTTGGGTCCGGAGTCGGTTGAGTGACTGCTACGTAGGCCATTGCAGATCGGAACCCGTTGGGAGCCTCTCTTGGGGGTTTACAAAGCCTGTGGGTACGGGATGTTTTAATTTCCACCGCACCACCCTTTCCTCAGCTGGGCATTTTTCTAAGGCCTGTGTGCTGCGGAGAGAAAACTTTTCCGGCTTTTTAGCCTAGCTGGCGGCAGGTCGTACTCATAAAGATGATGTCGGTCATCGAATTGGGTCTTAATGAACAAAGTCTTTTATGTCGAGTAAGACCCGACCGAGAACGTAGTATATTATTGAAAAAAAAACAGATATTAAAACTCAATAGCAAGATTGGTTAATGACAACGGTAATGCCTGCTGACGCAATAGGTCTTATGAAATTTGTCAAGAAATATTCTCGGTCGGGTCTTAGTCGAAAAAAGAGCCCTTGCGTAAAAGTGACAATCCTCGATTATTCACATCCTACTTCAAGCAACAGAATGTTCTTAAATGTACTTTTCTTATATCCGAGAAAGATACATTTTTGACAAAAACCCTCTGATTGACACTTTTATGCCACAGGACCCAGTATAATAATAAGATTCCTTGCCCCGAGATTGAGCTGCGGAAATAGAATCAAATTAAACGTACAAACTTCTGGGCCTGCCGGTGTAAATTCAATAGCATTAGCCCAAGGTTGTTTTACGTTCTACAATTAACCTTTACACGCACGCTGTCTACTCGGTAATATGTACCCAAAAATGTGAGGCATCATCTTCTTTAATGGGACCACGAGAAATAGCTTATCCCTCGTGGACCAGTTGATGACGTATAACGGGACCACGAGGGATAATTATCCCTCGTGGACCCGTTAACGGGACAAAATCATGGGACCACGAGAAAACACTCACTGGAACGATACTTCTTTAATTATAGCTGGGCAGCGCCGCCGTCCACGTCCAGTCAAGTTTATATAATTTTTAAAGAAAATCGTTACGTCCGGTTAAGGTGTAAGTCGTGTGGAGATCCGCAGCTATGCTAGGGTTTCGTTACAAATAAGATAACAAATCCCCATCAATGGGGATTAGTGGAACAACCCGATATTAGTAGGTATTGCTTTAATTCAGAATTTTAATAAGTAGTTCGCTACAGTACACATGAAAATGTAGAACATGGAAAATTATATCTAAATAACTACAACCGCTATCGTAACCTATGTTTATTACGCACTAAGAAATCATTCATTCATTATTTCATTTGGGATCACAAAAATAGCGAAAAATAAAATTTCTCTAATACCCAATAAAAAACTTAATAGATTCAGTTTTTTCAATGAAATCTGAACGTTTTCTTAGATAGTTGTAGATGCATAAAACATTGTTTCACGAATATCTCTTATATCAATAAACACTTAATACATTATACATTACGGCATTACGTTCTAGTTCACTTTTGACTTTTGTAAGAAAATTATTCCTTATGGGAACGTGCTATCCCAATGCCCATAACCCCGTTCCTAAAACATCCGTTCCCGTCACTATGTTTTCTCAAATAATCCGTTTCCCGATATAAGTATTTCCCAAAATATACTTTTCCCAAAAGACAGGTTTGGCTTGATGTCCGTTTCACAAAAACACCTAATCACAAAATTAATATTCCCGTCACTACTGTTTCCCAAATAATCCGTTTTCCCAAATGTGATTCTCCCAAAAGTTACGTTTGTCTTGATAAGCGTTTCCCCAAAACACACACACAAAAAATAAAAAGAGTGGTTCTCCTTACTTGCGGTGTGTAAGTGAGGGTTGCACTACATCGGTTACTTTAGATAAAGACAATAACATATTACGAGAGCATAAACTAAGATTCTATGGTGTTTTGACATACTGATGCGATGAGAAACGGGTCTTTTAGGAAAACGGCTGTCATGAGAGACGGATAATTGGCATAAGGATGCTACGAGAAAAGGAACGGGAGTTTTGGCAAACTGATGCGATAAGAAACGGATCTTTTGGCCTATGTTTATTTAAAGAAACTGATATTTTGGAACGGGTGTTTAGGGCAACGGATAGCACGTTCCGAAGCGGTTATTTCTTCTTATGTACCACGTGACTATATAGACCTTTTGATAGGTTATAAAAAGTTGTAGAGAACAAAGCGTAGAGGGAGTAGTTCTACTCTATCTACGGAACAAAGACTGCCATTTTTGTTTGTCTTTTAACATGGCTTAACATAATAAAACATTTTAGTGCAAGTCCTCCTTTGGTCCCATTTTGCTTGGAAACATGATTTAGTTTTATCAAAAGAAAATCGGTCTGTCTGAGGTTCTACGTTATTTTACTTGAACACCGACCAGATATAAAATCATTAATTCCATCGGTTGGAGTGCCTATTCTTTCCCCCGGTCTTGTTAACACATCGTTTACATACAATAGGTAGTTGCTATGATTTGCAGTTATCGCCTCGTAGTCTGGCTGAGTGCCAGCTGACCTGCTGTGGCAGAGAAGAGGGTTTTCTCTTCGAATTTGACTCTAGAGAATTACGTTCAAACACTCGACGAGCTACGCACTCATCCGCTACCGTAGGTAGGTACCGTTCAAAACAGAATTAAATGCAAGAGCACTTTATTGTTCATAAAGATTTTAAATTATTTTGATGTTGAATTTATCTATCTATCTATTTATCAAAGCATGCTTTCAAAAATTATTTGTTGCAATGAAATATTCTCTGTTTATGCTCTGGACTTATTTAGTACCTACAAAATGTTAAAGGTTTCAAGAACTGTTCATGTTAAAGGTAACCAGGAGGTTCCGCAGGAGATCATGATCTTCTCTAATTAGCTTTAGTTTGATGTTTGTCTGGTCTATAGTTCTGTGCAGTCAGGCTCCACAGTTCGGTGTTCCAGATTGTACGCGGCCACAATAATCTTAGACGTAGCTGAAAGTACCTTATATTGCCTTATTTGTATTTCTTAAAGGTTGTATCTTATTAACTAAACGGCATGCACGCCTCGAAAACAGCAACGATGGGCAATTACCTGCGACAATCCGCTCTCGTGCACTACCACATGAGAGCAGGATGCAACGATACCCTGTCTAGAGAAAAGCATTTTTTGAGCGGTGCGTGTCAAGCAAAGTGGTCTTCCATCCATACCTGAGCACGTGGTATGGTATCAACCCTTTGTATGTTCCCACTGCTGGGGCACGGGTCTCTTCCCACATCGCAGTAAGGTTAGGCCATACTCCACCACAGGGGGCAAGTTCGGGAGGATTCTAAGACAGTGGCGTGCCTTACTGACAGAATTTATCAAGCCGCCTAAAAGATTTCTGACATTTCTTAACGACTGCTATTAGTACATGAAAGCCGGCATCAACGGCTTACCGTGCCTTGCGAGGCACGGAAACGCTCAGAAAAAATGCCTCTAGCATAGCAGTAGTCACGGGATGGTCACCCATCCAGTACCAGACCGTGCCTGTTGTTGCTTAACTTTAGTGATTGCTTCCAATCACTCGGTTCCACTAGGCCACGAGCGCTTAAATTAGAATCCACTATCGCAAACGGCAGAAACGTAGTTTAGAGCAAATCATTAAATGCCTCCAGTTTACGCATTCCCGTTGGTTATTTATCGATCTATAAAGCCCATGAAAGACGCTCACTGTTGGGCTCTTTACCGTCACACCACCCTCGACGATTTTCTGGTACCTGCCGCCTTCTTGATGTCATCGAGAGAATACTATGTTATATATTACCAACGAGCGGACGTTTTCAGTGGTTTAGCAATGCCGCGGCTTAAGGTACGTAGCTAGCGTAGTATAGATGGTGTTAGAGCAATGGAATTTGTCACCATTCCGTGATCAAGGGTAAGGTAAGCTAGAGTGACAAATGAATAGGTAAGACTTATTAGCAAGGAGTGTGTGTTTCTCGGTAAAGCAAATAGAGTAATAAAAGGGTTTACTGACAGAGAGACTTAGGAGCAGTGATGTTAGGAGAGACACTTGAAAACGTGCGTCAGTAGAGATTGTACACTGAATTTATTAGCGTTTTGTTAGATAGCTTGACTTGCCTACTTTGACAGAAGAATACTAGCTATTACAATCGAAGCAGAGGATTTTTTTGTGTCGCGCCGTGTATATGGTGTAAATGGACCTTTTTGTTACAAAAAGTAACATATACACTGAACGCAGCTTAAAATAGAACAATACACAGTACACTAGCAACACAGAAAAAAGAAAACAAATGTCAAAGGAGCCGCAAAAAGAGTTTGTTTTCTTCCAGAATTTACTGTAACAACTTCGCTAAAAGCACTTTATAACACTCGTAAAAGAAGTTTTTGGACAAATTCAGCCATGAATTTCTCATTCGGGTCGGCCACGACCACTGCTGGGAGTACATTTGGAACAACTACTCAGAGCACAGGTAACCTCCAAAAGTCACGGTTATTCGTTACCCCTGCTTGTATTCTTGTTGATTTTTATGTTCAGGTAATAAAAAAGAGCAGTCAACAAAGATTTTAGAACATTTTAGAGTGTATAACTTAAATCTTTAGGTTAAGTAACCTAACTTTTCAATAATCCCACAACAAACTAAAATACAATGGATAGGCACTCTAAAAGTGGTTTCTACAATTTACAGGCATCTCTTTTGGAAGTGGTGACGCTTCCAAGCCCCTATTCGGATCCACAGGTAAAGAAAACCCTTCTATGTACTCTGTTAGACTTCACTAAACACCAAGACATCATTGTTTAATCATTTGGCGAGATGAAAAGTATCTTTACCTCTTTGGAGACAAGAAAAACTGCCCTATTTATGTCAGAATTTCGGTAAATTTCGTTTTTGCTATAGTAATATGGGTCAATGGACACATATAACAACATCACTAATAACGCAGTCACTACAACAGTAGAATAAGGATTAATGAAAAGGAGTTATTGGACCCAAAGTAGTTAAAACCAATTTGCCTCTCACCCACACAGACAGTGGTAGAATAGTACTAAGCGAGACGTAAATACTTCTTTAGTTATTTTCTTTACCTCTTTCCACCCAGATGATTTAATATTTGTCATCATATTTATTATTATTATTTTTTTCTAATTGCTATATGCTCAAAGACTAGAGCAGTGGTAGTGGAGCAATGTAGAATGCCAGCTTCTCAATTGGGAGGTCATTGGTTCGAAACCCGCCACATACCAATAACTTTGTTTTTTTTAAGTTAAACATTTGTTAAATTATAGCAATACCACTCACCCATGGTAAAAGAAAACACCCTGAGGAAACTCTAGTGTATGAAGTGTTAACGAACATCGGCGCTTACATTCAATGGCCCAACTATGAGGCTAAGTGTGAAAATCGCAGATCTAACTAACCATGCTCAAGGACACAATATGGAGCCACAAAGCTCAAACTATGCTGATGAAGCTATAAATTTGTTTCAGAGACCAAACCGTTCAGCTTCACGAGTCCCACAGCAGCCTCTAGCACTCCGACCTTTGGCGGCAACTCATCCTTCTCCTTTGCACCCAAAACCACCGCTGCTACTTCTGGATTATGTAAGTGAATTAAAAACTGAATTTTTCAATTAGAAGTAATTTTGCAGTGGGCCATAACCTGATGTAATGTGACCGAATAGACCAGGATTACTTTACAATGCATTTGCTCTAGGACAGCACCAAATTTAGAGAATGTTCAGTTAACATTTCAACTGCAATTACATAAATAAATAATTATCTATTAAAAGGGTCTATGGCCATTATTTATTAGGTAAGACGTAATTACCTTATTTGCCGACGTTATGGCAGCGTTAACTTTGCCATGGTCTCGGGTAGTCTGAGGTTAGAATTCGAGAGTTCAATGGTTTAAAATTTCAAACATAAATCCTAACTAAAGATAGAGAGCAATCCACATTTTAAATATACAGTTCGAATCTCACTCTTGAAACCAGATTTTTATCCTACATTTCAAATTAGAGCATGACTTTACTGCAAACCAGACTTTGTACCATCAGAATTGTTATTTCGTGTTCATCAGCCTCACCCTTTGGGGTTGCCAAACCACTCTGTAATCTGGATTACAATCCTGAGCTTGTACTATCAGAATTTTAAAAACCTATTTAGATTCTAATAATTCCGCTCATGCCGGGACTCGAACCTGCGTCCTCTGGCAAACCGTACTAGCGCTCTCCCAACTGAGCTAATGTGCAAGTGCCGGCATCAGCGAAATTTCGAAGCTCTTTACAATATTCTCTGTATTACTTACAGTCAGCGACATCTGGCTGAAGTAATTTTCATCACTTGCATAATAACCATCAGAATTCTTATTTCATTGCATTTTTTTTCAAACTCCAGTCAGCAGTCCACCATCCTCGCAAGCGGCCCCAGCCTTCGGAGCTTCCAAACCGCTCGGCTTTGGCTCCTTCAGCTCTCCGCCCAACCAGACTGTTGGTAGCCCTGGATTTGGACAACCAGCTCAGGTGAGTTCTAACCCTAATTACAGTCTGTTAGCATTTAATTAGCATATACCTCGGCTACTATCGGATAGAATCGGATATTCATGTAATAGAAATATTTTTTCAAAATAGTGAAGAAAAGTTTCATACAGAGCAGGAAGTAGTATTACACTCGTGTGCTTTCGGCGAAAACCGAAGCCCACTCTAGATCCCGAGGTATGTTCTAAAAGCTAACAGACTAGTTATTTAGAACTGTGCTTTTTGCGCTACCAATAACACAACTACAAAAACTGTGTCGAGAGCCCTGTGTTAACAACTTTCCTGTTCAAGTTATAATTCAATTCCCATTCCCCATACAGTTAGATGGTTGTACGTCGGAAGATGTAATGAAAATGAGTCCAATGTGTATCATGAAATCGTTTCAATACACTCCTCTGAGTCATATACGACTCTTGGACAGGGAAGTTGTTAAGCCAAGGACTGTGGTATGGGTAATTGAGTTGTTGCTGGTAGCTCTTAGGTATGTGAACACCCAAGACGCTCAGGATTCCTCACGATATTTTCCTACATATTTGTAACCAAAACATGTGTGTCTCTGTGTGTCATGGCAATAAATTATTTATGTAACTAAAAAGCAAAATTACTTTATTCGGGGCTGCAAGTGATGCAAATTACTTCAGGCAGATGTTGCTGCCTGTACGTGATACAGAGAGTATTGTAAAGAGGTTCGAAATTTCACTGATGCCGATAAGTTGCCCATTAGCTTAGTTGGGAGAGCGCTGGCACGGTTAGCCAGAGGTCGCGGGTTCGAGTCCCGGCATGGGTGCAATTTTTAGCCTCTATCTTATCTATTTATTTAACTAAATTAATTAATTATATTGATTAAGTATTTTGAATATGGGACCCACTTTGCGTAGCTTTCGGATCGGGCTTCAGTTATATATTAAACCGGTCCAATCGCGATTATTTATTAGGTAAAACGTAATTACCTTATTTCCCGACGTTTGGCAGCTTTACCAGCATGGGTAGAATATATAATTAATATATAACTACGAACGACCTCTGTGGCGTAGTGGTAGCGCATCTGCTTATCATGCGAGAAGTCCCGGGGTCGAAGCCCGGCTGGGGACAAAAAAAAACCCCAGGTCTTGGATGTTTACATGTTTGTGATGTTGCTGTTTTTGGTTCCCACGACACAGGGTATCCTAGTGTGGGGCCTGAAGCAATGTATGTGCCTGTATGTAAATGTATGAGTATCGCGAACCAAATACTCGGGCTTCAGTATAATAAAACCCTATATTTACTAATGATTTTGTTTCAGACCACAGCTCAGAACCTGTCCTTTGGCTCACCAGCCCAGCCGCAGCAGCAAACGACGGCATTCGGGGCACCCGCCACGCAGCCCGGTAACTACACACCTATTTTCATCTTTCTAGTCTAATCTGTCTGCTCATATTCGTCCACTATTGGTCATAGGCCTCCGACAAGGCACAAATTCAGTGCGACAGCCACGTTGATCCACCTTAACTCATGCCACTTCTTCCTGTCCTCTGCTATCCTCGTCCAACCACTACCGGCAATCCTGCTTTTCGGTAATATTACCACTTTTTAAAAACCTATTTAGAGGCTCAAAATTCCACCCCGGCACTCGAACCCGCGTCCTCTGGCTAACCGTGCCAGCACTCTCCCAACTGAGCTAAGGGCGACCACCGACAGCAGAGTGAAATTTCGAACCTCTTTACAATACTCTCTGTTCCGGCAGCAAAATATGACTGAAGTAATTTGCATCATGTGCAGCCCCGAGTACCTACTTTGCAGTTAGGTTTTACATCCGAATGATATTGCTGTACCCACATGATTATTTCGTTTTTAATGCACTAGCCCGTGCAAAGGACAATTTTAAAAACCTATTTACCACTGCCACTTATAGAAACAGGCTTCAAAATGGTACTCACTCTCAAAACACGAAAGATAATCGTCAATTCACATATATGTGACGTATCAAAGAGTAGCCCAAACACATAAGATATAGAAGAAAACAAAGCCATTTGTTAATCGTTATCAACCCTTGTATGTCCCCACTGCTGGGGCACAGGTCTCTTCCTGCATCGCAGGAAGGTTAGGCCATACTCCACCACGGGGGCCAAGTCCGGGTTGGTGGAGGATTGTAAGACAGTGGCGGGCCTTACTGTCAGATGTTATCAAGCCGCCCATAAGGCCTCTGACATGGCTTAACGACTGCCATTATATGACAGCCGGCACCAACGGCTTTACGTGCCTTGCGAAGCACGGAAGCGCTCGGAAAAATGCCACTAGCGGTAGTCACGGGACTCTCACCCATCCCGTACCTGAACGCGCCTGTTGTTGCTTAACCAAGTGATTGATTCCAATCACTCGGTTCGCCTAGGCCACGAGCGCTTCATGCATTTGTTAATGTTGGCGTTCAAAGCCGCAACCTAAATGTGAATGTGATTCTACCATCGGTGCTACCACCACTTATATTAATTGTCAATCAATAATGGTCTCTGTTTCCACCGGACTAACAATTCCTGATTCGACAAGGGCACTTCACTGAACCGAATGCCTCATAGAATACGTAACACACGCTCAAGTGATCATTCATTTTGAGATTGTGAAAAAGAAACATTAGACACTAACATCATCGGGATCCAGTCAGGATGCAAGCAATGACATCAGAGCACTACTAGCCTTGCCTAAGAGATAGGACTGACTTTAATTCTCACAGCCATTCTACATACAATGGCCCAATAAGATGCTAAGTGCGAAAATCTCAGGACTTTCGTTACTTCGTTCGTTATCAACCCTTGTATGTCCCCACTGCTGGGGCACGGGTCTTTTCCTGCATCGCAGGAAGGTTAGGCCATACTCCACTTCGGGGGCCAAGTCCGGGTTGGTGGAGGATTGTAAGACAGTGGCGGGCCTTACTGTTAGAAGTTATCAAGCCGCCCATAAGGCCTCTAACATGGCTTAACGACTGCCATTATGTGACAGCCGGCACCAACGGCTTAACGTGCCTTGCGAAGCACGGAAGCGCTCGGAAAAATGCCACTAGCGGTAGTCACGGGACGCTCACCCATCCTGTACCTGACCGCGTCTGTTGTTGCTTAACCAAGTGATTGATTCCAATCACTCGGTTCGCCTAGGCCACGAGCGCTTCTCAACAATGACAACGACTTTATACTCATGTTACACGAATAAAATTCTTTATTCTCACTACCACTGAACCGGAATACCAATTTCAGCTTCAACAGGCCTGTCGTTTGGCACGCCGGCCCCGGCGGGCGGGGGCTTCGCCTTCGGCAAGCCGGCGGCTGCGCCCGCGCCCGCCTTCGGATTCAGCACCCCTGCCAGCGGCTTCTCCCAGCATTCCACCGTGAGTATAATCCCATCGTATGAAGACCGTTAAATACATTCTTTTCATGCTTTCGCAGTGTTTTTTTTTTTGAAAATTTTACTATTGTTCGTAAAAGGATGGTATGTTTTTTCCGTATTATATAACTTTACGGGGATAATAAATTCTTATGCCGCGGAAATTAAGCACCAACTTCATATGCATCCGCCATCTCATTCTTATCTGGCGCGCATTGTAATGTTCATAAACCAACTTCATATCGCAAGCTCCATCCCATTCTTATCCCGCGAGCATTACACCAACCTCATATTGCAATCCCCATCTCATTCTTGTCCGGCGGGCATTAGACCAACCTAATATTGCAATCTCTATCTCATTCTTATCCCGCGCTCATTATGCACTAACCTCATATTGCAACTACATCTCATTATTAGGCTACCTGGGACCATTTTTTTTTCACCCAGGAGGAACCCGATTACGGGTACCACCGGCTCGGGGGAGCGCGGTGGTTATGTCGGACTACCCGCCCTGAAAAGGGCGGTATACCGACTAAACCTCCTGGGGTGTTCCTCCGCAATCGCAAGAGACAGGGCCGCGGGGACGCTTTTGCACACTTCCGCGACCCCGTCTACGGGTGCCCTTGCGGGCACTCCTCCGGGGGGGATACATTACGTCCCCCCTACTCCGCTGAAGGCCCTCCGGAACACGCAGAGCGCCTTCCAGCACGGGACCTCTTAATCGAGCGGTGGGCCCCCCGACTCACCGCCCGAAGGCCCCCGTTATGGCGGCAGACGGTCGGCATACGCCCGCCGTCTGCGTCCCGGTTCTCCGACGGCGGAGAGGGAGCGCAAGGGGATCATCCTCTCGCGCCCTCTCCGCCGCCTCCTTCCTCGCCATGACGGCCTCGCAGAACGCGAGGACCGCCCCCCGGCCTCCTCGCTGCCGACCATCGCACTGACGATCGCCGGCAGCGAGAGGTCCGCCCCAATAGCCGCGGCCAGCTGGGCACGCGGCTCCGCCCATGCGGGGCACACGGCGCGCGTGTGCTGCGCCGTATCCTCCGCCGCGTCGCAGTGGTGGCACGCCGTCGAAGGCTACCTGGGACCAAGAATAACCCGTTGCAACTGCAAGCCGTTTATGACGACTTTACAAGTCTATATTATAGTCACTGGATCTCTGTGCGGATGAGCGCGAACCACAAGTATTTTTGACTTAAATGTATTTTGGCATACCTTTGTTGTTTAGTTTTTAGTTCTCTAAAATATAATAATGCTGAATCGATATCGCTAATTCTTTTTTTAGAATATTCCTTGAAGTACGAGGATTGTTCTTACGGAGAGAAAAATAAAAAAAATTAAAGAATCGACGGCGCGTACGAAGTTCGCTGGGTCAGCTAGTTAGTAATAATTGTTCCCTTTGACTGTTATTAAGTAACTATTATTATCATCTCGCGGGTGTTATAAATCAACCTATATTGCAGGCGCCGACGACGTCAACGGCGCCTCAAACCGCCTCGACGGGATTCGCCTTTGGCGCCAATACCACCACGTCGACGTTCGGTGGCGCCCCCACTAGCGCGGCGCAACCCACGGCCTTGTCGTTTGGACAGGTAAACCGAACATCAACAACAGATTTCCTTTTACACACACCCTACTTCGCAAGGTACGCTAAGCCGTTGTTGCCGGCTGTCATGTAATGGCAGTCGTCAAGCCATATAGCATAGGGCCTTCCTGTCAGAAGTTATCAAGCCGCCCATATGGCCTCTAACATTGCTTAACGACTGCCATTACGTGACAGCCGGCACCAACAGCTAAACGTGACTTGTGAAGCACGAAGCACCATCTTGCCGTATTTATTCAAAAAAATTACACAGTATATCATTCACGTGTGAAAAAGATAAGATCGAGTGAATATTAATAATTAATGACTGTAACATTGTATTTATTGATCTTATATCCAGATATACAAATAAATAGAAATACAAATGATACGACATTATCCAGATAATGTCGTATCATTTGTATTTTAACATAACGTTTACATACAGGCACATACATTGCTTCTGGCCCCACACCAGGATACCCTGTGTCGTGGGAACCAGAAACAACGACATCACAAACACATGAACATCCAAGACCTGGGTTTTTGTCCCCAGCCGGGGTTCGCATGCCCAGCGTGGGGATTATGGGCATTACCCCCTACGATAGCACAACGTGGTGCTCGTAAGTGGAGGGCTATGTCCAGCAGTGGACTAGTATAGCCTGACGACGACGACGACTTAAGACATTTCTCATTACTGATCCAGGTCACGTCAGCAAACCCCGCACCAGCATTCGGCGCTTCCACTGCTGCGCCCGCTTCCACGGGATTGAGTTTTGGTGAGTTACAACTCGAGTCTTTTGGTTCTCGGTTGTGGGTGGCCTAATTAGTTAGTGCCTAAATTTCCGCACTTAAGGGGCTACTAAACGGGCCATATTTTTACTGCAATACGTGGCCGACAACCGAAGCGCTCGTGGCCTAGGCGAACCGAGTGATTGGAATCAATCACTTGGTTAAGCAACAACAGGTGCGGTCAGGTACGGGATGGGTGAGCGTCCCGTGACTACCGCTAGTGGCATTTTTCCGAGCGCTTCCGTGCTTCGCAAGGCACGCTAAGCCGTTGGTGCCGGCTGTCATATAATGGCAGTCGTTAAGCCATTTCAGAGGCCTTATGGGCGGCTTGATAACTTCTGACAGTAAGGCCCGCCACTGTCTTACAATCTTCCACCAACCCGGACTTGGCCCCCGTGGTGGAGTATGGCCTAACCTTCCTGCGATGCAGGAAGAGACCCGTGCCCCAGCAGTGGGGACATACAAGGGTTGATAACGATAACGAACGTGGCCGACAACAATTGGTGTCTTTCTCTAACATGTGAGTGGGAGAGAGACACCAATAGTTGCCGGCCACATATGGCAGTGAAAATATGGCCCGTTTAGAAGCCCCTTTAGTGCGGAAATTTAGCCTCACAGTTGGGCCATTATATTGTCTGCTACGTCGATATCAACCCTTGTATGACCTCGATGCTGGGGAACGGGTCTCTTCTTGTATTGCAGGAAGGTTAGGCCATACTCCACCGAGAGGTTCAAGTCCGGGTTCGTGGGGGATTGTAAGACACTGAGGTGCCTTACGATCAGAAGTTATCAAGCCGCCCATAAGGCCTCTGACATGACTTAACGACTGCCATTACATGACAGCCGGCACCAACGGCTTAACGTGCCTTGCGAAGCACGGCAGCACTTGAAAAATGCCACTAGCGGTAATCACGGGACGGTCTCCCATCCTGCACCTGATTGCGCCTGTTGTTGCTCAACTCAAGTGATTGATTACAATCACTCGGTTCGACTAGGCCACGAGCGCTTCTACATACAATGGCCCAACTAGGAGGCTTAGTCCGGAAATCTTACCATACCATCAATCATACCTAAACAAAGTCATTGGGGCACGCCGAGATATGAACCCATGACCTCCGGAATGAGAAGACGGCGTTCATCTATGCTCTTTATATAGATAGAGAACACTGTATTAGGTGACCATGCTATTTGGTTGAAACTGCACTGATGGGACAGATTGGACTGATGGATCTTCAGGGTGGACACTGCTAATCCATTACCTGCTCTTCCACTTCTTTACATAATAAACCCGTCTCAGTTCCTTATGTGTATATATATATATAGATAATTAGATAGAGAACACAAACGGCGGTACAGACGGCGGCCTTATCAGTAAAAGTGATATCTTCCAGACAATCTTTGGATGGACTGGACTAATACATTAGAGAAGGAAGTAGATGTACAAACGTAACAAAATCTTTTCTCCAAAACGTAGTTTAGTTGGTACATAATGCTAAGTAGCATTAAGCTCGCCCATGTGCAAATTTTTATGCAATGAAGAATTTCAATAACAGTAATAAAATTATAATATGGATGCAGGCCTAAATAACAGTGATCTTTAGGTACCCCAGCCACCTCGGCCCAACCGAGTTTTGGCGTCACATCGACTCCAGCCTCCACAGGCTTGAGCTTCGGGGCGGCGACGCCGGCGTTCGGAGCGCCCGCACCCGCGGCGTCTACGCCCGCCTTCGGGGCCGTTACCTCTGCAGGTACTTTTACTGAGAAGTCTAGAAATTCACAGGCACAGTCGTCGTCAGACTATACTAGTCCACTGCTGGACATATCCCTCCCCTAAAGAGCGCCACGCTGCGCTATTATAGGTATTATAGGGGCCCATAATCCACACGCAGGCACAGCACTGGCTAGAAATTCTGAAGGTTCCTATTCAACTATACAGTCATCACAGTGACTATAGATTCGATAGGCTGTTTTTAAATATACACACACCGCCGTGACTAGAAATCCAAAGGTTCGTTGTCAAATATACGGGCATCACAGTGGATATAAATTCAAGAGTTGGTATTCTAATATACTGGCATCGGAGTGACCGAAACTCGAGAGGTTCGCGTTACTCCAGCACGGGGGCCAAGTCGGGGTTGGTGGAGGACTGTAAGACAGTGGCGGTCCTCACTGTCAGAAGCTATCAAGCCGCCCATAGGGCCTCTTACATGGCTTAACGACCTTAACATAGTATATTTTAAATACAACTATCTGACCCAGCGAACTTCGTGTCGCCTAACAGTCGTATCTTTAAAAAAAAATTTAAGGTTTCTTTCTGTAAGAACCATCCTCGTACTTCAAGGAATATTCTAAAAAAAGAGTTAGCGAAATCGTTTCAGCTGCTCTCGAGATTTGCGCTTACCAACACATTCGGCTATTCATTTTTATATTATAGATTTCTGTTACTCTAAATCCTGTGTACAATCATGTTCTATCCGTCTAACTACACAACCAATGTCGCTGCCTGTACGTAATACAGAGAATATTGTAAAGAGGTTCAAAATTTCACTGATGCCGGTGAGTCGCCCATTAGCTCAGTTGGAAAGAGCGCTGGCACGGATAGCCAGAGGTCACGGGTTCGAATCCCGGCATGGGTGGAATTTTTAGCCTTTAAATAGGTTTTTTTTTTATGTAAAAATGTTATGATTTTTGTTTTCTTCAGCGCCAACGCCATCTTCAGGGTTCTCGTTCGGCCAGCCAGCGGCTTCCACAGCCGCCAGCTCCCAGCCCGGCCTTGCTGCAGGCCTGAAGTTCGCAGCACCAGCTGCAAAACCTGCTCAGATCGGGTAGCTACTTTTTCCTATAATATTTCAATTAGGACTACAGGTCGGTTAACTTGGCCTCGGTGGTGCAGTGATTTCGCACGCTGACTGTAAAACGAAAGGTCTCGGGTTCGATCCCCGGCCGGGTCAAACTTTTCGAAACGAAAAGTTCTAGTTTGTCTCGGGTCTTGGATGTTATCTATGTATTTATTATATTAAATCTATCGTCGAGTTAGCACCTGTAACACAAGTCATTAAGTTGTACTTAGTATAGGGCTAACGAGATCTGTGTAATATGTCCATGCATATTTATTTTATTTATAACTAAAGCCCTTCGCAGTATTCACACTAGTGCAATTTCAAGTTTTGTATTTTTTACACCGGTTTACTCCGGTTTTAGTAAGGTCAATAGATAAAAATATGTTTTAAGTACATACTCGTATGTTTCGCTGTCATAATTTCCTACTGTTACCTGTTATAAGTGAGTCAGGAAAATTATTCACTTGCAAACTTACTTACGCGTACAAATCTTTCATTAAACGGTTTTTCACCATCACCGTTTTTGTTATGATGCGTAAAATAGTTAAAAACCTTGTAGAGTTTTCACGAGACTGGAACCGGAAACAATTCTTTCGGAAGACATAATTATGCTAACAATCACAGACAAAACAATAACATACGTCGGTTGACACGTGATTGACGGCAACTGATGAATAAAAAAAAGAACACTCTGTATTTATGAACAGTAGCAACGGCAAACAATAGCTTTCTTATACTATTTTTATTTTTAATGCACTAACCCGTGCTAAGGACAAATTTAAAAACCTATTTAGAGGCTAAAAATTTCACCCATGCCGGGATTCGAACCCGCAACCTCTGGCTATCCGTGCCAGCGCTCTACTCAATTGGTAGAGCGCGGGCATGGATAGCCAGAGGTTGCGGGTTCGAATCCCGGCATGGGTGAAATTTTTAGCATCTAAATAGGTTTTTAAATAGCTTTCTTCTTTGTACTCACAAGCTTGACCGCGCGGCAAAAGGACAGAAAGATTTTTCATGATTCATCTCCAACCATTCCCTCAGCACATCGACGGGCCTCAGTTTCGCCCCCACCTCCCTCGCTACGTCACAGCCAGCGACCACCACTGCCGCTCCTTCCACCGGTCTGGGCTTTGGTACATCGACCGCTGCGACCCCAGGTCTCAGCTTTGGGACGTCGACAGCAGCCACGACCGGCCTCAGCTTTGGGACGTCGACGGCCGCGACGACTGGCCTCAGCTTTGGGACGTCGACAGCGGCGACGACGGGGCTAGGCTTTGGGACTTCGACTGCGGCGGCGGTGACTACCGCGCCAGCCAGTTCGGCTGCGGCAGGTTAGAAGTCATAATTATATATTAAACGGGTCTCATCGTGATTATTTATTAAGTAAAGCGTTAATTCTCGACGTATAACTACATACGTACATAACCTCACGCCTGTATCCCCGAGGGGTAGGCGCCAGAGGGGTAGGCAGAGACCAGGGACTGCCACCTGCCACGATCCTGACAGATCACCTTCGCTTCATCAACGTTCATAAGTCGTTGCATGCACGCACGCCAGTTTCGGGTACCTTCTATCGTACGTATAACTATAACGGATAACAACTGTCATCATTAAGAAATAGTATATATCATCCACGGAATGATTTAAATCTCAAGTTCTGTAATCAAGAACTTACTTTCTGTTTCTTGAGTGTCAATTTTATGGGCGGTCTTCGGGTCAAGTTGTAGTGGAGAAAAGACCGAGAAATGAACTACACTCTGACCATGTTTTCTTAAATCATCTTAAATACATAAGTTGGTACGAATATCTTACAAGATCTCATGAATGCCATCAACAACTCGCAATGCTAGTCTTCGGGTTGAATTTTCGTAAAGGAAAAGACAGCGAAATAAACTCCACTCTGACCATCTTTTATTAAATCATCTTGAATGCATAAGTTGGTACGTGATGATGACATAAGTTGCTACGAGTATCGAACTAACAGATCTCCTGAATGCAATCAACAACTCGCTGTGCTAAAACATAAGTACAGTACTACACATCATAAAAGTCCCTTCGGGAATCTACGTTCGCGCGGACAAGGAAGAAGTGTAACGAAAGTACCCGAAGCTATAAATACATTCGACATGATCTTTAACCGATACGGTTAAGGTGCAGAATTGATTACCGCAGTAGTGCTACCTATTTCGCTCACGCTAATATTGCCAAACTAATAGTTACCTGCATCGATGACGTTGAATCAACCAATAGCAACAAAGGCGCGCGGCCTACCATAAAATAAAACTATCTGATTGGTCGATCAACTTGCCGCACATCCAAAATTTGGTCATCTGCGCAGGTACATCCGCGAGACTTATTTCTTGTGAAGCACTGTACTATAGTATTTCTAGAAACGTCGCGAAATAAGGTAATTACGTTGTACTTAATAAATAATCGCGATTTGACCCGTTTAATATATAAATAAGTTACTATTCTTACAAAAGCAGTAAAACAGCTGCGGCCAGACATACGGACAGAACCCGTTCACGAGCAAAACGCGTGGGTCAGCCATCGCTGGCCTCAACTATATTAAAGAAAGGGAGCTGACAACTACGGCACTTGGAGTTATTTTGTCCATTTTTCTCCAAAATTATCTAGATTTTGAAATGGACAGATTGAATTGTAACGTTCATTAAGCCGCAATTTCTGCGCTACTTCAAATAAAACCTTTTCATTTCATTTGACTTAATTGTAATAACGTTGAAACTGCTTGTACGTCGACGTGCGGTACTTAATTATTGTATGTAATTTTCAGGGTTCCAGCTAGGAGGTCAAAAGCCTGCGACCACGGGAGTGATCAGCTTCGGTGTCTCTGCCGCCGCTAGCTCGTTACCTTCTTCTACTGCAGGTATTACATAGTTCTATATTAAATGGGTCTAATTACATCAACCCTTTGTATGCCCCCACTGCTGGGGCTCGGGTCTCTTCCTGAACCACAGTCGTAAATGTCGAAGTCGAGGCCAGCTTAGGAGACGGGTGGACAGATGATTTCGACCAACATCTGACGAAATGGTTGGATATGGCTCAGCACCTTGGCTGATTGACATTACAACAAGAAATGGATCGGCTGGAAAATATAATTTTTACTATGTAATTTTTCAGTTTTAGATGACCCTAGTGGTATTTTTAGTTCAGATTTTTCCTAAACAAATCAATTCGCAAAGGATGCCCATTTTGATTTTCCCTATCCAATGTATGAAAATCTCGTGTCACAGATCTTTACCGATTCACTATTTACCAAAAGTCTTCACCGATAAGATTTTTTTTGTGGGTCCGAGAATAGGTCTTTTTTGTGTATAGGCCAATGAATATAACAAAACAGTGTTTGAAAGGTCAGCTAGTATTTTATAAGTTCTGAAACGTACATTGTTAATGGCACTGACCTCCATGATGCTAGGATGTCCGTCAGCGAAGGTCCGCCATGACAGTTGTTACTTCACTGAAAAAAAATGCTGTCACAACAATGTCATTTTGTAACTGTAACAAAATTATCAATTCATATTCTTCAAAATCTCATCAAAGTTCCCATCAAATCTCATAAAATTACAAAGTACATAAAAGTAGGTCAATAATTAGTCATCAACTTTCGTAAGCACAACACATTGTAAACTTTTAGTCCAGATTTACTTACGGGTGTTGTTATATCGGAAAAGTCCGACCAGGTTCGAGCAACCGACGACGCGAGCTCCGTCTCTGCTCACCATGATTAAGCTCTGCGAATCGGAGCGAAACCTGGTCGGACTTTTCCGATCTAACAAACTAAGTAAATCCGGACTAAAAGTTTACAATGTTGCGATACGAGTATAAGGCACGCATTTCTAAGTTCTCTGAAACAATAAAACCTTTTTTTTTATACGAAATTATATTGTATCGTTTATACAAAAAAAAAAACACTATTTCCGTTCAAAATCGACTTTAAGGTGTAGCGTGACGCATTCCGTGTTTGATCAATAATCATATCAAAAAGGTTTTATTCAAAGTAGCGCAGAAACTGCGACTGCGAATGTTAAACTACAGTTAGTCCAAAAATTCAAGAAACCGGAAGTGAAACTTGATTATTGGTGTTATCAAAAATTAAGACCATTAGCTAGCTTTGATGAAGCACAATAAAATCACTGTATTATTTTTATAATTCGTTTAAGTCCAAGAAATTAACTAACACAGACAAAAAGTCTGAGCAAAACCTTACTCGCGACCTCTGGCTATCCGTGCCAGAGCTCTTTCCAACTGAGCTAATGGGCGAGTCGCCCATTAGCTTAGTTGGAAAGAGCGCTGGCACGGATAGGCAGAGGTCGCGGGTTCGAATCCCGGCATGGGTGGAATTTTTAGCCTCTAAATAGGTTTTTAAATTGTCCTTAGCACGGCTTAGTGCATTAAAATAAATATATATATATATATATATATATATATATATATATATATATATATATACACAACCCTTGGGGTCTGAGGGTCCTTGGATGAGGATGGCGAGAGACCGTGAGGCTTGGCATAATGGGGAAAAGGCCTATACCCAGCAGTGGGCAGCGGTGGGCTGATGATGAAATAGGTTTTTAAATTTGTCCTTAGCACGGGTTAGTGCATTAAAAATAATAAAACCTTACTCTTTAGTTTCTACACTTTTTGGACAAAATATAGGTGTCCAGCGTCCAACCAACAAGGTCCGTTTTTTACGTAAACGCTATCTAGCCTCCTAAGCCCTGGAGGTAACAGTTACTTCAAGTATTCTAAAACTACGTAGATTTTGAAGATTTTTTTTCTTTTTGTTGTCCAAAAAATTATGAGGAAAATATTGGACTTGGAACAGCGGTCTTCGTACTCAATCTTTGGGTGCGAATTAAGAAAGTTATTCGTGATGTCCTATTTCTAGGACGCCAGTTCTTAGGACGATAGTCCCAAGGCCTTGATTCCGTTAGTGCATTAAGGTACCATAACATACAAAGTATCAAAAAACATCCCACGTGACCCGACGCCTATAAGGTTCGATGAATGTGCGCGCGTAGACATGAAGCTGCAACGAAATTAAATCGACATGTTCATGCAGTTGTCATTGTACCACAATGCATTAGCACAATCCAGGCGCTGGTCCGTGATCGATCCTAGGTTTTCGGGCGAGGGTACTAAACGTGATTGAGTGATTGGTCTGACACTGTTTGGAAAACGATCTGTAAAAAAAAGTGTTTTCCATCGATGACGTTTCTGTTTCTGCCTGGAGCATCTTAACGGTTAATTTTTCTACTTCCAGCGTCCACGAGTGCTCCGTCGCTTGGTATCACGGCCCTCGGTAAAACGACCGCTGCGACCACCACCATGCCCAGTTTGACCACCGCTACCACGTAAGTGACTCAATTTGACCACGTGGTGGTCCACGTAAGTGCCCCAATTTACAAGTTTTAAAAGTCTGCAATAAATAATAAATATTATCAAGCAAAGCGTGGCCTAGTAGAACTGAGTGATTGGAATCAATCACTTGGGTTGAGCTACCAATAACTGGGGTTAAGCAACAGGCGCGATCAAGTACTGAATGGGTGACCATCCCGTGACTATCGCTAGTGGCATTTTTTCCGAGCGCTTCTGTGCTTCGCATGGCACGTTAAGCCGTTGGTGCCGGCTGTCATGTAATGGCAGACGTTAAGCCACGACAGAGGCCTTATGGGCGACTTGATAACTTCTGACAGTAAGGCCCGCCACTGTCTTACAATCCTCCACCAACCCGGACCTCCGTGGTGGAGTATGGCCTAACCATGGATGAACCTTCCTGCAATGCAGGAAGAGACGCGTGCCCCAGTAGTGGCGTCATACAAGGGTTGATATTGATATCAGCGGTGGTAACGGCTGTACTATACCCTTAACTAACGTGCGAGAGGTCGTAGGTTCGAATCAAACCTAAATTGGTAATTTTGCATAGGAATTGTCCCTACGGATTACTTTCTAGATGGCGTTCGCAGCTGACGTTGGAAGGTTCATAATCGCTTATGAAGAGTTAGTAATAAATCAATTTTATGTAGTCCTGGCTAGTCTAGTCTCGCAAGCCTTCACCAATCCGGCTTGGCCCCCGTGGTGGAGTATGGCCCTAAACCTTCCTCAGGGAAGAGACCCGTGCCCCTCGGTGGGGATATAATGGTTTGATGATGAGGGTAATGATGTAGCACAAAGGTCAACGGCTCAGTTTGTTATAAATCACAGCACAACGGCAGCCGTCCCGCCGCAGCCAATCAGCTCCATATCCTTCGCTCAGCTGGAAGAGAACATCAACAAATGGACTATAGAGCTGGAAGAACAGGAGAGGACGTTCATCAACCAGGCTACACAGATTAACGCCTGGGACAGACTGCTCGTCGCTAACGGTGAAAAGGTAATCCTCTCTGAAGGATGCTCGCGCTCGTGGGTTAGTGGAATCGAGTGATTGGACTCAATCACTTGGGTTAAGCAACAACAGGCGCGGTCAGGTCTTGGATGTTTACATGTTTGTGACTGTTTCTGGTTCCCACGACACAGGGTATCCTAGTGTGGGGCCAGAAGCTATGAATGTGCTGTATGTAAACATTATATTATAAGCAATGGCAGATTTATTTCTACAGAAATTTCTTCCATCCAACATATTTAACAGAGAGCGGGAATCTTATATTCTTATTTATGTTAGATTATATGAAGGAAAGCCAGGGATCGCTGATAAGCCCAAGGATTGCAATTTTACATTTACGTTTCAATTCATAGAGAGTAGCACACGAAATGTTTTTTCAAAAATTTTCGTACATACATTGCTTCTGGCCCCACACTAGGATACCCTATGTCGTGGGAACCAGAAACAACGACATCACATTCTTGCAAACATCCAAGACCTGGATTTTTTTGTCCCCAGCCGGTCACCCGGTTTTCAGTTCACGAATCCTCTATTTACAAAAAGACTTTTATTTATTTAACCGTACCATTCTCGTTCATACGACCCACAGATCGTAGAGCTAAACGAGGCGGTGCAGGGCGTCAAAAACGAACAGGAGAGCCTGGAACACGAGCTGGACTTTGTTCTGGCGCAGCAGAAGGAATTGGAGGACCTGCTAGCCCCCATGGAGAAGCAGCTGCTTGAAGATGCTGGGGACAGGATGCGGGATCCCGAGCGAGAGCACATGTGAGTATCTAATGACATAAATATATAAATATTCATGGACATGAAAATATTTGCGAATTTGTAGTAGTCGCAATACCACACGCTAACGGTGAAGGAAAACATCGTGAGGAAACCCGCGACTTGGTTGGCTCCGCACGTATTGACTAGTATTTCCTGTCGGCTAGGCCGACTAAGCTGTCAGGATGGTATAGGTGCTGGGCAAGCCTACACCATCTATAAAACCATGACCCAGGCACTACAGCGTCGGAGTGGTCCCGTCACCCATCTAGTGTGAGTGAAGATACCACTGGACGCTGCATAAATCATCTCATTAAGTAGATGCAAAAAGGCCAATATTATTTATGGACAAATAAATATACACAGATCTCGTTAGCCCTATACAACTAAATGACTTGTGTTACAGGTGCTAACTCGACGATAGATTTAATACAATAAATACATAGATAACATCCAAGACCCGTGAAAAACTAGAAAAGTTCATTTCCTCGTTTGACCTGGCCGGGGATCGAACCCGAGACATTCGATTTAACAGTCAGCGTGCCAAACCGCTGCGCCACCGAGGCCGTCATTTACGACGGAGTTTACACGTTCAGTCTGGCGTCAGTTCAGTCCGTGACCTTGAACTTATCTTGCGTAACATCAGAAGTGTAGGGATTGATTAATTGCTATTTGAGATGCAACATTTCGCAGATATTATTGTACATGTTAATATTTTTATTTTATCCCTAGTGTGTGTGTGTGTGTGTGTATTTCGTGTTGGGGTTTGTGAGTCTGGCGCAACCCAGACTCTTTCGTGTGTTTAGCATATAGAGGGGCTTAAAAAATAGTTTTAAATTTTAAATGAACAAGTAAGAAATGAAGTCACTCAACTTCAACATTACTTAATAGAGGCGCTGATCTTTTGAATGATTCCCTTGGCATATAAACTTTGTTTGGCTAAGAAGCAACTGTGCTGATAGAAGAAATGTCTTTCCCAGGTATTCCCTTGCCGAGAATCTGGATACACAACTACAACAGATGTCCGAAGACTTGAAGGAGGTGATTGAACATTTGAACGAGACCAACAGAAGCCAGGACAGCAACGATCCGGTATATAGATTTTTCTCTTTTTATGTAGCCTATAAACACCCACTGCAGGGCACAGTCTCTCAGAGAGAGAGTATGGGCTTAATAACCACGCGTGCCCACCGCGGATTTGCAATTTTAAGCGCTGAGGTAGTTAAACACCTCAGACACACCGACCTTAATAGTTTTACGACCCTTATGAAAACGATCCCTGTAGGAGGCAGTATATTTAATCTGTGTTTACGTGGTTTCCACAGACTATTTTAATCGGCTTTGATAGTTTTATAAGAAATCATGTTTTTACATATAACGCCGAGCATCATCATCTTTGATCAGTTATCAAAACAAGAAGAAAACAAATGAAACTAATTGATAGATAATATCAACAAAATCACGTCACTAGCTTGGGTATTGAAACCGATTCATCTAGTCATTTTCATCATTGCAGTTCGTGCAAAATTACATAGTTCTTTGTTTAATCATCATCTACTCTTTGCTTCTTGCTGGTGTTAGACGGTTTTGAGGTGGAGAACACGGGGTATAACGCCCAAAAGTGGGCGTCCTTCGTGTGCTGTATAAATGACGACCTCTTTGGCGCAGTGGTAGCGCATCTGCCTACATGCGACATGCCGTCATGCGAGAGGTCCCGGGTTCGAACCCCGGCTGGGGACAAAAAAAACACCTGCTCTTTACAGATGTTTACAAGTTTGTGATGTCGCTGATTCTGGTTCCCACGACACAGGTATCCTAGTGTGGGACCAGAAGCAATGTATGTGCCTGTATGTAAACGTAAAGAAAATGTATAGATTTTTTTTTTTTCGTTCCACAGATCGTCCAAATCGGCCGTATCCTCAACGCGCACATGTCTTCCATGCAATGGATCGACGGCTCTATCGCTCAAATCTGGAGCAAACTCGACCAGCTCAAGGCGACGCACGACACACTACGCAAACACAACGAGCGCTCCTTCCAACTCACTTACAACTGAGCCCTGTGGTGTACCCTACTTAAACGTTTAAGTCTGCTATAACGTCTGGCATAAGTCTCACTCGCCCATTTATACATACATCCGGTCCTTTGCCAGTCTCGTCCAATGTTACCCAGTCGCCTTCACAATATCCTCCGCCCACCGGGTTAGTGGCCCACCGACCGTCGACCCGTTCTTGACCACCATTCGGTAGCTAAATGCCCTTCGCAATTTTTTAGCTGTGTTATCCGTGGGCCTACGACTATCCTTGATAGCAAAATATGTTGAAATTGTATCTCGTTTTACTTTCTAATGATGTCTAACAATTAGTAAACTTGACAATTGTGATCTGAGGCATAGCCAGACTGCAATTGTTAAAAGTTTACTCATTGTTTTTCAATCATAAATATAAAAACTTGCGAGCAAGAGGGCTTTCAAATGTAAAAACAGCTTTGATAAAGCCATGTTTTTGTCAAAGTTCAAGTTTAATTATTTGAGCAGTGGAAATAAAATATGACTTTTTGTGACAATGTGCTTTGATTGCGGTATGGATGTTAAAAAAATTTAATTGAGTTGATTCTAAAAATGTTCTAGAAAAAGGATTCTAAAAATGTAATTGAGTTTGAAAGTGTAAAATAAAACTATTTTGTAATTTAAAATTAAAGAGACTCATTTCTTAACGAATAGTGTATAATTCCAAATATTTCGTTCCAAATCCTGGCTATCTTACAAGCTTTCACTGTCTTCAGCAGACATATGCTGAACTGTATTGTTATTTTTACATTTATTACATCAATAATTTTGGAATGAATTGAACATGGAAAATTCACTATCTATGTGCAGAGGCAGCTGATTAACCTTTACATTCTTGTTACAAAAACGCCCATGGCGTTGACCTATTGTTTATAACATATCAATTATCGATCAGTCCATGAAAGAGTAAATTCCGGTTTCCCATATGGGTACAATCTGTCAATGTACTGTTAACAGCTGCCAATAAGCATACCAAATAAGTGACAGCGGTCAACAGTGCATTAACATACTGTTAGTGTAGGAGTAACCGACGGTTCCAGAGTTATTTCCCTAAAACACTCCTCAAATGCAGTCAACCCTTTACCGGGCAATGGTCCATTAATTGAACCTTATCACTTTGAAATAAAGTCCTAAAGCAATAAAAAAATACTGGCTCTTCCTGTTTAAGGGTTAAATTTGTCGTTCCCTTTGCGCGAAGGGCATTTGAGGTGTGTTTTACTGGAGTCGTTAATATACAATGCCAGTAATGAAGCACTGTAACTTGACGTTTTCTACAGTCTCAAGACACAGTATCACAAGTCTTCTGTGCAGAATACTGCACACAGCCCTGCTGTGCGATATCTGCTCTGCGCTCAGGAACATGGATAGTTTCTTGGCGTCGACGCGGCAATGACAGACCCTGGTAAGGTCCTCGTTGGCCTGAGTCTCTGTTTCCGAGTCGGAGTGGTCTATTGGACCTGTAAAGAGGGACCTTACTTTAAATAATTATCCTGTGGAAGGGTAAAAAGCTCGAGAAAGCATCGAATTTTACCAATGATTAAATTTATAATAGAAGTTATACTTTTATATGCTGGCGCTTCCTTGGCATACATGCTAAAAATTCGTCACAAAACCCGGCAATGGATGATGTAGAGCGATGCAAAACGATGCAGACATTGTAAACACCCAGATTAATTTGTATTAATTTCTGTCTGAGTATCATTTGTATCGTCTGCTCTCCTATTACATAACAATTGGGTGGAATATGTGTATTTCACAGTTTATGTATATATGTGTATTTCATAGTTTGGAGTAGGTTAAATCAGTTAACTCCCTACAATGACATACTTACGTGTAGCTTAGTTAGTACTTACTAGATTTCCGCACTTATCCTCATAGTGGGGCAAGCGACACCTCAGACTTCTAGTTACCTTACGATGTTTTCCTTAGCTTTTATGCACAGCTATTTCTACTACAAATTCACGAACGGACCGAAGAGGTTGTGGGTTCGAATCCGGGATTCGAATCCACAACCTCTTGAATGTGAGGCAGTGTTCTATCATTGCGCTACCAGTGCTGTGTAGTATTCAGAGTCGGTACAGAGTATCAGACTAATTAGACAGGAAAAGTGTGCACAGAATGGAGTATGTAAACACACTTTCTGTCTTACTAGGACATCCTGTGTACCCTAGTTAGACATGAAAAGTGTGCACAGGTGTACTAGTTAGACAGGAAACATGTGTATGGTGTACCCTAATTAGAATTAGAAAATGTGTTCAGAGTGTCCTACTTCTTTTTCAGGCTATATTAGTCTACTGCTGGACATAGCCTTCCCTTAATGCGCGCCATAGCGCCCTGTCTTCAGCTTTTTTGCAGATCGTCATCCTATCTGGTCGGAGTCTACGTTTGCCGAGCCGCGGTCTACGCTCACGAACACGTTTACTTCAACGGTTGTCGGTTCTTCGCGAGATATGGCCAGCCTACTCCCACTTCTACTCGTACTTAGACAAGAAAATGTGTGGTGTATTATCTTTACCTTGAAATGCAGCAACCCTCAGATTCTTGAACCTGGTGGACACTTTAGCCATATCGGTCTTGATCTGCAGTGTCAGCCGGCCCTCCGCTGAAGCTCTTATGATCACCTCCGGTGCCATTGTGCGCATTCTGTCTATGGCGGTTCGGAGCTGTTTGAGTGCCGGGAGCTCAATGGAAATCTGAAAGCGACGAGAAGTACCGTTTACAAAAGATACGTAACTTAAACAAATTCATTGGTACATGCTGGGATTCGAAATTTCGAACCCACGATCTCGCGAGTGAGAAGCCGACGTTTTACCGCTCTGCTACCACCGCTCCATAGTTTACCATGTCAATTCGATAACTTATTTTTTTTCTTGTTCAGGTTATATCATGTTATGTAGTCCACTGCTGGACATAGCCCTCCCCTAATGAGCGCCATAGCGCCCTGTTTTCAGCTTGCCGCATCCAGATCTGCCGGCAGTTTTTCGCAGATCGTCATCCCACCTGGTCGGAGGGCGTCCTACACTACGTTTGCCGAGTCGCGGTCTCCACTCGAAAACACGTTTCCTCTAAAGGTTGTCGGTCTGCGCGAGAAATTCGATATAATTGATGGCAATGTGATTCTAAACAGCCACACAACGTACATCAATGACTATGTATATTGTGGTATTGTGAATGGCACTACCCCACCCTACCCTGCCTGCCTCAATCTCAATCGGGAGGTCGTGGGTTCGAACCCCGGCATGTACAAATGAGTTTGTTTTCTAAGTTATGTACATTTGTGAAATTAAAGTAGCAATACCACTCGCTGACGGTGAAGGAAAACATCGTAAGGAAACCCTAGTGTCTGAGGTGTCAGCGTACCTCAGCACTTGCTACGTACAATGGCCCAACTATGTGGCTTAGTGCGGAAATCTCAGGTCTAACTAACTAATTAACTAACCCTGCCTGCCAGATACAGGTGTGACTTTATGTAATGTTAAGTTGAACAGGCTATACTTACATCGGGGTTAGGTATATTAGGCTCCTGGAAATCCGACCACATCTTGCGTGGTATGACCACCACAGGAATGTCATGAGTCACGTGTCTCGTTTGTAGTGAGGTTGACGATGGCTAGAATAAAGGTGAAATTAGGCTATGAGCAGTAATTCAAATAACTTTCTTGACTTTACTTTTAAGTTCATCACACAGCTAGACATTAGCTAAACAATCTTTAAGTAGAATATATAAAATACAAGTTATTTTTTGATAGTAGAATATTTTTGAATGAAATTGTTCTATTAAGATAAAGAATTGCAAGAAAAAAAAACAAAATAGGAAGTTATGTTTTGTATGGTATTTCTTGGTTTAATTGTTCTGTGGGTATTTCACAATGTAATTTATAGAAATTTAGACAGAAAAATGTGTTGATTCAGTAAACAATGAATAAGAACCTTTCATCTGCTATTCTATGAGTGGGATAGGAAGACAGTAGGTAGCGTTTCTTACCATTTCAATCTCCAATGTGAGACAAGGACATTGTTTCTTTGTTAATTTCATTTTCAATGACTTTGCAGACTTCAGTGTCACCAAGGATCTCGCTAAGTTCCCTGGAAATCGCTTCAAATGTAAGAATTATTAAGGAGTAACCATAGAGGGTCTTGAGTAATTGTACATTACAATTTATGCTAACTATACAATACATTGTAAGATGGGAATCACTGGAAACATATGGATGAAACAACCGTTAATTTGTCATTGTAGTAATGACAAATTAACGGTTCGGCTCTAAAGGCAACCTAGGAGGATGGAGGTCGCTGGACCTCACTCTGCACCAATCACAAACTACAGAAGAGCCGTAGAAGCCCAAACAATTTGCTTATTGTAGTTTGAAAACTACAGATCGCAAAAGTGCACCAAATAAATATCAGTGATAAAAAAAAATATGGTTAGATCGGGTGACATGTTTTCCACATTGACGACGCTTTAAAGTGTTTATAGATATGAAGGTATAGACTTGATGAAGCAACTAAATTAAATTGACATTGGTTGCCCTTTAACCAACCGACTTAAATTTAAAAAAAAACACCCCTACTTTTATGATGCCAATCCAAAAAATGGCAAATAACTCTTCTTAAAGTAACATAGTATTTTAAAAGAAAGGAACAGCGTGAAATTAATCATTTTAATCAAATTAAAAACATATATGAAACTGCCGTAGTCAATGAAGTGGGTATTTTTTTGTAAATTAATTAAATGCTCAAAATGTGATCCCTCTTGTCTTACGCAAATCGTCAATCTTTTAATGAGCCCGCTGCCTGTTGATTTTCATTTTTAATTTTCAACTTAATTGACTACGGCAGTTTCATGTATGTTTTTTAATTTGATTAAAATGATTAATTTCACGCTGTTCCTTTCTTTTAAAATACTATGTTTCTTAAGAAGAGTTATTAGTTTTTAGCCATTATTTTGATTGGCATCATAAAAGTAGGGATTTTTTTTTTTAATTTCAGTCGGTTCGATTCCCAGACAAGACAAGTAATTTTTTGAAAATCTTTGAATGCAGAATTACTAACTTTCAAAAATAACATAAAGTCTTCTTTCAGCGAAATACCCTATCTACGATATTTAAGGTACTTTCCCTTCATGGCCCATAACTTTGGGACGCCCTGTATATATTTTGTTGTGTTTTGTGAATTTGTTACTGTTTTGTTATGTTTTTAGTATTGTGTCGTTGAATAAATTATTTCTCTCTCTCTCTCTCTATTCTAGAGAGGTAGGCAGAGACCAGGGACTGCCACTTGCCACGACGTTCATAAGTTGTTGCATGCATAGACGCTTTACTAATACAAGTAGGTCCTTACATCTATATTACGGAGAGTAATTATTAAAAATATCCAAAATTTAAAAAAATTGTCCATTAAGTATATATTTTCAGAATATTACTACAATAATTTATTGTTGAATTACAGAAAAAAATTTAAGAATGGTTGTTTAACTAAGTTGTGTAAGTGGCTGAACTTCATTTCAGACAGGACAAAACGGAGAGGTTTACACGATGTTTTACATAGAAATGCTATGTTTAACATGATCATTTCTTTGCGGTAGTGGTTATTAGAAAACAGTTAATTTTTTTCAATAATTTCAAACTTAAACTCACCTGAGCTTACTCCTAGAAAGATATCCTTGTGGTCATCATCAAGTCCAACTATGAGGTATTCCGAGAAAAACATGGCTTGAGGTATCTCGCACCAAAGTATCGGTGGTGCTGGCCCGCTATTTTCATCACTCACTATGAAGTACAGCTGGTCATTTGCTAATCTAAGCACACATTCCTTCGAAAGCTTGGATATTGTTTGGACGATATCTGCAAATTAAAACAATCTTAGAAAGTCAGTAAGAGTGAATTTCTGACGGAAAATATTTGCAAGGGTTAACACACTAGTAAATTCCCTCATGGGAGCGGCGTCGACCATCACAGCACGAAACTTCATTGTATTTATTCAGAAATTCAAGAACTTATGTGATGTTTACGAAAAGCAATGTTTTTACTTCTTCGCGGCAAAATGTCACTAAATGACATAAGCATAGACAAGACCATTTTTTTTATATTACCAGTACTAATTTGGGTAGAATCTACTAGTAGGTTTTTATTCAACATTTTAGACGGCCTCGGTGGCGCAGCGGTTTGGCACGCTGACTGTAAAACCGAAGGTCTCCCTGTGGTCTCCCTTCTAGTTTGTCTCGGGTCTTGGATGTTATCTATGTATTTATTGTATTAAATCTATCGTCGAGTTAGCATCTATAACAAAAGTCATTTAGTTGTACTTAGTATAGGGCTAACGAGACCTGTGTCTATATGTCCATGAATATTTATTTATTTATTTTATTTACATTTAGTTACAAAACATGCGTCACTGGACGTTCATTAAAATGGGTTATACATTACTAGATAACGATTTTACAGGCTGCGACAGCAGTAAAAAAGTAAACAAAAGATAATAAAATTAGGATAATTAAAAATTTGGTAGTACCTAAACAAAAAGGTAAACTTTGAACTAAACAAACAAAACAATAAAAATCTTAGATAGAAAAGTACAGAAAGGTCTTTATCTTTGCCGCGAACTTCCAGCTAAGGCAGGTTGAAGCGATTCAAACGTTCACTATAAGAGATTCAATAAGGATGAGTTGGTATGATCATTGCAGTTGGTATGAATGATCAAGGACTTTACAGTGTAAGCCTAACCGTACATTCTTAATGTAACCGATTAAAGTCAAGACTATAAATTGGCGCAATCAGTTGCACGTTCAGGGGCCTAATTATGCGCACCAAAATCCTGTCGGAAGCCTGATGTTTGCGATTAGTATAGAATTGGTACAGTATGTATATTGGCATAAAAGCCAGATATTTATTTATGGGTCAACGATAGCCAAATAACAATTTGTATTAGATTTTTGACTTATAGAACAATAAGGAAGTGCACACCATTTTTTCTATTTTCAACCGCACGCATCCACTTACCTCATGAAAGTTCATCTATACCCAAGACTTGATGTCCGATTTCGTTTCGTTTTCTTATTTCTGTATGGTTTTCTACCTTAGAAGTACTTTACTATTTTATTGTTGCGACTCCGTTTAATTCACTCACAACCACCACCCTATAATTTTTATTTTTATTCTAATTTCAAACGAAAAAAAAATTCCTGAACCCCTATGTAAAATTTACATTTTGTCTAAATTTAATAAAGTAATAAAAAATGTCTTTGCACGGATATCTTCTCGTTTAATTTTACATTTTACAATTTTCGGACATTTTGGGACTTTTGCAAGTACCGTGATCCCGGAAGACTTAGGTGAGAGGCGTCTTTTTGAAAGCATTAACTGTTAGTTCACTACCCTCGGCAAAAATTACAAAAGGCAAACCAATTATTTTGTATAAAGTCAACAATATTTATTATTAGTAATTAAATTATTGTAAATTATTTGGTTTAAAGATTTAATTTTAATTTCAATTACTAATAATCAATATTGTTGACTTTATATAAAAAATATATAAAGTTTTTATTATGTCTAGTGCTCGTGTTAACCTTAGAAAATAGAAAAAAGTAATAAGTTTCAGTCTTTTTTCCTGCAATTGAAATTGCTTTGTCCCGTGTAAATTGATTAATGAAATTGACTTTTTACCTCACTACGACAGAACCTAAACGGAGGCGTGTATTTTTTTTTATACGAAAGAACCGATGTTAAAAGTTTGTTTGGCCTGTCTAATTCATTTTACATCTTCTTGTAAGAGCTTAGACGCCGTTTCTATTGGTACCTACATATTAAAAGATACAATTTGTGAGACACAAGTCAGCATTCCTGTCGATCGCGTGCTTTGAACCTTAGGGCCCGCCAAATAGATACGTCACTGGATTTCAAATAAATAGTTGACACAGGAAAATCTATGTTTATACTATTTTTATTTTTAATGCACTAACCCGTGCTAAGGACAAATTTAGAAACCTATTTTGAGGCTAAAAATTTCACCCATGCCGCGATTCGAACCCGCAACCTCTGGCTATCCGTGCCAGCGCAATTGGTAGAGCAATGGCAATTGGTAGAGCAATGAGCAATGGCAATGGCAATAAGTTTATTTATTATCACATTTTTGAGATATGCAAAAGACAACTTATGGTGCTCTCTCAAAGATTTTGTAAGTCCCAATGGACAAAACATGCACAGGACATATTATTTAATATTATTTAACAGCCTTATACTTATAACTCATGTTTGACAAATAAATAAGCTTTATCTTTATCTTTAATGGCACGGATAGCCAGAGGTTGCGGGTTCGAATCCCGGCATGGGTGAAATTTTTAGCCTCTAAATAGGTTTTTAAAATCTATGTTTGTTTGAGTAAACCTGTTCTGTGGTTTTGAATTTGTCGTTTTTGTAATTAAGGTTCTCTGGAAGCGTAAAATTTATAGTGTATTATAAAAAGTACGGGTTTTATTCTAATCTTATTCGTGAATCTAAAATGCATGACGTTAACGGATTACTACCACTTCTCGTGACAAATAGGAAAATAACGCATTTGGTAGTTTTTTTTTGGATGGCAACATTACCATAGACAATCTAACACAATTTCATCCAGCTAGATGGCGCTACCTGCGCTCATTCTATTTACAAATCAGTATCAATATTTCTATTTCACTCTTATATGTAAAAATAGGCTTTTGCGGGAGTGAGACAGGAAATTCTCCATTTTGATTTTAACGAATAGTAACGAATTGTAGAGATAACAATTTTATGTTTTTATTTAATTTTACGTGAATAATTGTGCAATTTTGAGTTATTTATAATTATTTACATTGTAATTAGTGCTTCTAATTTAAATTTCGGGCTCATCGAACGTCTTCACTTACTGAAATTGGGAATTTATGGCGCAACATGAAACGTCGAGGTATGTTTTCAATCGATATTGTCATCATTTAGCATGCATCTCAAACGTCTGACCACAAAATTAACTTTCTTTCCACTTCCAAATGTATATAACATAAGACAATCGCACTATTTTCGTTCCAGAAGTTCAGATTAGGCTAAATGTCGGCGTTTGTTGACATAAAATGGACAGGAAATCCTATTTTTGTCCATTGAATTCTTGAACCAGACCACCGTTAATCGCCGTTTCTGCTTCGAATTTTGATCTTCAAATGTTTAACGGATTTATGTTTTGACACAATATTTAGAATCAGCTGTTGAGTTTTGTTTTGTCACCCACAATACTTGTTCCAAAATAAAGTTAACTGTATTCGTTTCATTTACGCTTTCCGCGTGCATTATTTAGTTCAATGCCGCGCGTTGGTTATGCAATCAAGTAGGAGCCATGTCTGAGTCGATATAAACTTGAAATACCTACTTCGATCGCAGGTTTTTGGTGTAGGTAGCTGTTAGAAATTGTTAACTTGTATTATGTAGGTAGAAGATGCTAAGCTTATAGCCCATTCTATGAATGCAGGTCAATGACCTTGTCCTGTTGATATTATTGGATAAGGCGACGCGATACAGGAAAGGCACTGTCGATGTCGCCCATATTTTCTTATTCTTCACTATTATAGTACAGAAAGTATACAGTCTTTACTATATCTTATATCAGACTGACTGTGTACAGTGTTTGCACAAAAATAATTAGTAGTCGTAGTACAGTTACAAATTCCATTGTAGAAGGAACTTGAAAATATTTTTACCTCAGTACCTACTTACATAAAACAAAAACATTTTGAAAATTATTTTTGTCAACGACTAGTGCCCCATTAAAAGTGAAATCAATCAATCACATGACACTAATATTATAAAGGCGAAAGTTGTGAGTGAGTATGTTTGTTACTTCACGTCTAAACTGCTGGAGCGAAAATTTGGTAGGTAAGGAGTTGGCTGACACCCTGAATACTGCGGGATTTTTTTTTATTCCTGTCCTGGAAAATCGATAAACATAGTACCTACACTTGCACCATAATATTCGGTCGAAAAATTAGTCACGTGGTACAAAAAACGCGACATGCACTTCGGGCTCAAAACATGACGTCATGAGGTGCTCATAACGCTTTATTCTTCAGGCTTTATTAGTCCACTGCTGGACATAGCCCTCCCCTAATGAGCGCAAGGTTGTGCCATCGAGGGGCATGAGGGGAAATGCCCATAATGATAACGCTCTACCATAATTTATCATCATCCACCCATTATGTCCCCACCAAGGGGCACGGGTCTCTTCCCTGAGGAAGATATAGGCCATACTCCACCACAGGGCCAAGTCCGGATTGGTGGAGGCTTGCGAAAATAATTGCGTAAGTTTATAAATTAAAAGGTGTGTTTTATAAGTCTAAGCACTTATCATATTTCCATGAATAACCTTAATGTATGTAAGTAGTAAGATTTTTATTACTTTTTAAATGTTTCGAGTTTTTGGCACTTTACAAACCTCACAAAAGCTATGGGTTATTTTTATTTCTTTACAGTTTTTCTGTTTTTTTATGGTATACAAACAATCTAAGTTAGTTGCAAGTTCCAAATATTGAACTAGAATCAAAAAAACTTTCTGAAATTTAGAAGATCACTTTTTTTTAATTGGTAGGTATTAATTACCGTTAAAACATATTCCAGTTAAATGTTGTTAACATATTTTACAAACAAGATATTTTCTTATTTAACATTAAAACTAAACTTACAATTATTTTAATCTATTAATTTCTAATTTCTATGGACTTTACGTAACTGTTTCCGGACTGTTTTTTAGGGTTCCTTGGTTAATTTCTATTTTCGTACAAAGTACGTACAAAGGCGAGCTTAATACGTTGTCCATCTCTCTTTCCGCGGCTTAGCACAGAGATGATACGATAAATGTACTAATTGGCACAGATATATTATGTATTAATCACACCTACCTAACGATAGACATTCTTAAAAAAAATCTTTTAGGGCTGATTTTTCCATAGTCAGATAACTTTTATCTGAGGAATAAAAATGGCGTTTTGACATAATTTTCATACATAAGCTGTCAAACCGCTATTTTTATTCCTCAGATAAAAGTTATCTGACTATTGAAAAATCAGCCCTTAGGGCAAGAGATGCATTTTTTTTTCGCTAACACAATATTCGTCGTTACATTAGTCTTCTAAAAGTCGTGTATTATTTTATTTATGGTTCCGTTTGCGAAATATCATACTAATATTATTATAGTGCAAGTTTGCACACTATAGTTTGTAAGTGTGCAAGTTTGTTACTTCGTCACGTCTAAACGGTTGGGGCGATTTTAATAAAATTTTGTATGGAGTTAGCTGACACCCTGAATTAACACATAGGCTACGTTTTACTGCGAGAAAATATCGGTAAAACCGCGGGGCACAGCTAGTTAAACTATAAAGTGCAAAGTATGAGTGGGGCGTCCCCTCGTCTCCTGGGGCCTGTTTCATAGAACCACAATTCATAGTTTACTATGAAGATTCCATGTACATTGCAAAGTCGAGTAACCCGCAGATTAACAACTATACTACGCAATGTACCCCGAACTGTCATAATAAACGATGAATTGTAGTTTCATGAAACTAAATGGTTATGAAACTAGATTCTCGGTTGTAGGTAATAGAAATTAATATCATAATCAATTTATAAAAATCTCTATCAACATGATTGACAGTTTGCAAAAAAGATGGCATTATCGAACCCTCACAATTATTACCCGATAGCGCCAGTAGGGTTATTTTTTTTATTTAATTGTCTTTTGTATTCCCAGCATGGAGGACGAAAGCACCAAATCGTACCTGCAGGTGCAAATGGAACGGCTGAAGGCGCTAAAGGCGAAGATCGAAGCTGAAGACGACTACCTCGTCGTGAAGGAAGAGTGAGTACTTGTCCTTTTCTTTGATTATATTGTATTTAATACACTAACCCGCGCTAAGGACAATTTTAAAAACCTATTTAGAGCCTAAAAACTCCACCCATGCCACGATTCGAACCCGCGACCTCTGGCTATCCGTGCCAGCGCTCTTTCCAACTGAGCTAATGGGCGACTCACCGGCATCAATGAAACTTCGAACCTCTTTACAATATTCTCTGTATTACGTGGAATTTTGGGTGGAATATATGCCTCTAAATAGGTTTTTAAAATATTTTATAATATAAATAAATATTTTAAAATGTTTACATGTTTGTGATGTCGCTGTTTCTGGTACCCACGACACATGGTATCCTAGTGTAGTGTGGCGCTAGAAGCAATTTATGTGCCTGTATGTAAATGTTATGTTAGTTCTGCTGTATACATATACTAAAAAGCGTGTGCATATGTATACGGAATAGGTGCTGTCAACTGCAGGCTCAGGTCACAACGAAGAAGATGACTGGACGCTATATTGTGTGGCGTTGTGGGTCTCGAATTTTCCATGAAATTTTCAGAATGCTACATTAAATTTTGAAGTCACAAGCAAGACAGCAAATGTTCATCGTACTCTTTCAGAAGGTTGGTCAGACAGTTATCCAGCTTGGAGCTATGAATAAAAGTTCTCTAGTTCTCACGCAACTTAGGTCATCGCAGCTCATTCACTCCAAGTCACCTTCTCATTGCATTGCAACGTGTACTTACGTCGGTATGCTAGGGAGCTAAGCTCTTATTAAAAACAGGTTGACGACTGGCTAGCATCTTCTTCATCCGGTTAGGCAGGACAACGGGATGTTCAGGTCATGCAAAAATGCACCCCGCGAAGTGGCGAGACCCGTCCACACTACGTCACTCACGAGACTTCAAGAGACTAGGACTTAAACGCGAGGTCACACTGTACAGTCGTAAGCACATCAACCTTTACTGCCGTGCACTTTACTAAGCACATTATAATAATAAAAGCCATGTGGCGTGTTTGTGTTGTTTTAATTAATATTAATTAAATAGGTCTGAGAATATCCGATAGGTCGTAGGCTAATTAAACGAATACGGAAAAACAACGATTGTCAAGTCAGCTAATGAAATATGTGGAATTTATTAATTATTCCAGCAATAACACCTAGTGCAAGATGTAGGACGTACATTGAGCGCATCATGGGATGGGAGATGCGACTCAATGTTCACGTAAAGACAGTAAAGTAGATACAGAATGTATTGACGAGATGATGAATAAATTTGAAAAGCAACCTAGCCACCTTTAGTTGATATTCACACTGTAAATTATGAAATTAAAAGCAAAGGTTTTTTTAATTTTTTTCTTGGCAGGGGGGTGCGTACCCTGTGAAGAAATGTAATTGTAAAATGTAATTTGAAATGACAGTTAAATAGGTGTGTGAGACTGTGAGAATGAACAATTGTATTAATAAGGTGTAGGTTCCTTAAATAAACTAGACTAGAAAAATTATGTTTGTATGATAAAACAGTTTGGTCTCCTAGTAAATCCGGCAAAGACCCAGGTGATGATTGTGGGCGGAAGGGCTTTGCTGGCTAGGATTGATATGGCATCTCTACCCCAGGTTACCTATGATGGTACCCCTTTGCCGTATTGTAGAGAGTTGAAGAACCTAGGCCTCCACATACAGAGTAACCTATCTTGGGACAAACATGTCTCGGAGATAAGTAGGAAAATCTTCTCATCCATGCACTCGCTCAAACGTACGCAGAAATTCCTGCCATATTCCGCCAAAGTTACGTTAGTCAACGCTTTGTTGCTCCCAGTCATTGACTACGCAGATGTGTGCTACCCCGATCTCACTGAAGAACTTCTCGACAAGTTGGATCGTCTTCTTAACGTTTGTATACGTTACATCTTCGGCCTTCGTAAATTTTACCATATTTCCCAATACCGTTCCCAGTTGAACTGGCTAAACATCCGCCACCGCAGGAATGCCCACATCTTGACGCTCCTCTATGGCGTCCTTCACGATTCCTCCTCCCCCCATTATCTCCGCGAACGTTTCGCCTCACGTGGCGCGCGTGGTCGCTTTCAGCGCACATGCAAAGATTTACTCCTCGAAATCCCAGAGCATAATGCGGCAGGCTATTCGAGTTCCTTTTCCGTGACAGCGGTGCGTCTGTGGAACGCGCTGCCGCTATACATTCGCCAGGCTCCGTCAGTCGGCGTCTTTAAGAGTAGAGTACAGAAACACTATCTACATATTCAGAACAGTAAAGTGTAATTCCATTCGTAAGTATGTAAAAATATAAGTATTATGAAGTCTATTTATATGTTTATGAAGTCTATCTATTCATCTTTATATATGTGCTTAATTATTATATTTGTATATGTTTATGTTTATAATTATTGTGCATATTAATACATAGTTTAATTTTAAAAAAAATATTTGACAATAAAATATCACCGCACCGTTTGTGACTACCCCCACCTTCTCCACGTCACCTGTTGGTTGGCTAGGTACAATAAATAATTTAATAATAATAATAATATGTCTTGCTAGTGCTATCCAATCTAGAGTATTCAACAAAGAAACTACAGATTGCTTTACTAAAGATGTCTGATAATAAATTTATGTTAATGGGTACGATAGTGTCTAGGATTCAAAACCTTTAAGTGGAAAACTCTGTTAATTATGTAAAACGTTTTTTTGATAGCTTCTACGCATACCCCTATTATATTAATTCTGTAACTAACTGCTTTGTAGGATTCCGTGCCCAAAAGGTAAAAAACGGAACTCTTACTGAGACTCCACCGTCTGTATGTCTGTCTGTCTGTCACCAGGCTGTATCTCATGAACCGTGACAACTACACAAATGATGCTATAAAAAAAAATTAAACAGTGAAAAAATAATAAAGTTAATGATTAAGTGGGGCTCTCATACAGAAAACGTGATTATTTTGCCGTTTAATGCTTGGTATTAATAACTGCAACAGGTAGACACTTGAAATATCCACAGAGTGTTAAAATTATTTCCACTTCAGAAATATTTAATTAAATTAATAATGGTACGGAACCCTTCGTGCGTGAATCCGACCCGCACTTGGCCGGTTTTATTGTTTTTATTCTATTAATAAATATTATTTGAATTTCATAATTGACATAGCAAACGTCAGGAATCCGTGAGGATTTGGTGCGCATGATAAAAAGGGGCATATCCAGCAACATGGCCGGACAATCGGGGCGCCCCGGCGCCCGCGCAGCACTTCCCGCGCTTTTCCGGACGCCAATAAGAAGTTGTCGCTTGAACGCTAGAGCGCTTTAGACGCCCCGACTTTTTATCGATGTAGTTTTATAAAATGTTTTTATTATTATTTAGGTATACATCTTTACGTAATATAGGTACAGATTAAATGGATTCGGACCTCCTGAAACCATAACTGGTTTGTCTCGAGGACCAGGTTGCTATCGGGTGAGATAGATAGTTAGAGAACCTCTCATTGCACTGTACATAAAAAAGGAAATTTCAGATATTACCAAGAGTACAGGTGGCCTTATCACTAAAAGTCTCTTCCAGAGAACCTTTGGATGGACTGCAGCAATACAGATTAGGTAGATTTAGAGAAATGTCCTAGGCACGTTGATGGAAGTTGCAAGTCTGAAGTGGTCACATAGAAACAAAAATGGCTGATCTGTCTATCTATCAAACACCAAGACGTCTTTCATAAAACTATATCAATCCACTAAAGTTCATGTTAAAATTAAACGATCACGAAGGTTAAGCAACACAGGGCGCGTTCAGTGCATAGATGGGTAAACAGTCTATGACTAACGCTAGTGGCATTTTTGCAGTTGCCGGCTGTCGTCGATAGATGGCAGACGTTAAGCCAAGTGAGAGACCTTAGGATGGCTTGAAAACTTGTGACAGTAAGATCAGCCACTAGTCTTGCTAGCCTCCACCAATCCGGTCTTGGCCCCCGTGGTGGAGTATGGCCTCCGGAAGAGACCCGTGCCCCTCGGTGAGGACATAAAGTTCATATTGTAAAAGTCCATACTGTGCGGCACATCGACCTTTTCGTTCACATTGCATACCTAATATCTCTCCCTTACTTTACGATACTGCATTTTTGACATTTTTGAGAGAGCACGATACTACTTAAAATTATACATTTGAAGCTTAACCAGTAGACAGCACGACGACCTTTAGTGTACAATGTACATGCTTGTACACTAGACTTATATTCGCTGAGCTGCCATGACTACGGTGAGCCTAAAAAGTAAAAAGCTCGGTACTATAAGCCGGGTGAGCAAGCCAGCACTCGCTGGACAGCCAAAAAGCGCTTTACACACCCTTGGGTTACGAAACCGGCCCCATATCAAGCAACAAACCAAGCCGCCGGCCGGCTGGTGGTCCAGTCTGGCTGCACGCGCGAGGAACGGCGGCAGTGTCGCGCTGCCGAAAAAAAAACTTTTTTTGGAAAATAACTCATTTCCGGAATTCAATTTTGAGGTTAGGTTTTTTTTTCTTCGAGTGAAAATGAAAACTATATGTGGCAAAATAAATTAAGTGCAGTTTTAACGAACAATAATGTCCATAATAGTGTCTGTAAACTCGTCGAATTGTGTGTAAGCGATGCAATATCAAAGCAATGAAGAGGACGAACTGCAATATCGGATTTTTGGCGACTCGTTCGTCCTACCGACCGAAAGCGGGAGTGCTGGCCGGCGTAGAAAGTGAGTCTTGTTTAAGTTTCTTTTTCACTACCTTCAGTTCCTTGCAATTTTCGGCCAGTTATAGTGCAGCTTGAAAAGTTCCATTTTCGAAAATGCGAAGAAGTGCAAGGTAAATAAATAACTCTTGTTCATTTCTTATTTTGAACCGGCTACCTTGTTTCGATACGTATTTCTTTTCGTCTACATTATGAAACCCTGAACTTGATGTTTCTTTGTATTCAATTTATATGTAGCAAGTATTGGTATAGTAGAAGCTTATCAACACTTACAAGCGTGTACTGTGACTAAATTCTGTCTCATGCGCTCGTGAACTCTACTCGTTCACGTAAAGGGCTATTTTACAATACTTAAACATTGATCAGCTGTCTACTGTACATGCCTTTTTGGCGTTTTACTAAATTCTTTATCATTTTGGGAGAGGTAGGTACTTACAATAATTAAGCATTACCATAATAATTGAGCATTACAGTAATGTAGGCATAAGGAGCCAAGGAGGCAAAAACGGAGGAAAATGCTTCAACTTCAGAATTTCTGTGTACGGTGCAATAGGGAGGGATGGTCATTTGAAAAAGGTACATATCGACGTGTAAATATCGATATAATATTTGCGTTTTAGCATTGATGTTCTACGGGTAAGCTACGATACGATGCATCGAAAAAAAAACCTCTATACTATATCGAGGAACTCAAGGATACCTTGACTTTTCTTTCAACTAAGCCTTCGAAGATGACAATTATATATTGTAGGCACCACATGGTAGTTTTGGTTGTTCTGTCATAAATAATTACTATTTTGGAGGTTAGAATTATAGCGGCCACAACACTAATGTCAAAGTTGATCGAAGTTCGACGTAGCAAAATATTAAGCTTCCACTACACTACTCGCTAATGAGCCCAAGTTCGACGAGGCAAAATGTTTTTTCTTGTTCAGGTTATATTAGTCCACTGCTGGACATAACCCTCTCCTAATGAGCGCAAGGTTGTGACATCATTAGGGAGTAATGCCCATAATCCCCACGCTGTGCATGCGGGTTGGGGATCGCAGTTTGGTAGAATTGTACTGCAGGGGGCGCTGCTGCCCACCCTCCGGTTTGAGTCCCTTAGTCGCCTTTTACGACACCCGCGGGAAGAATTTGAATTGGTGCTATTCTCTAGGCCGACACTACACAGCAAAAATGTTTAAGTTGCCAATTATAACGGTCTGAAAGTTTATGGGCCGGAATCGCAAGTGCTTCCGCGCTCTTCCGCCTTGCGAGGACAGAGATAAATATGCAGACCTGACTGCCAACTTCGTTAGGTTCGGTTCGGTAGAGGCACCATAAGAAGAAGACTAGAAATAATAGTTTTCAAGGGAAAAATAACACTGTGCCTCGCCCGATTTCGATGAACTTTGCGAGTAGTGTGGAGGGCGCTTTATATAATTGCCGTGAATTTTCTCTCGATGTTCGTAAAGTAAGGTCGGTAATAGCAAAATGAACCATGTGCCTCGCCCAATTTCGGTCAACTTTGCGAATAGTGTAGAGGACGCTTTAAATAATTGCTGTGAATTTTCTCTCGATTTTCGTAAGGTCGGTAATAGCAAAATGAACTATGTGCCTCGCCCAATTTCGGACAACTTTGCGAATAGTGTAGAGGACGCTTTAAATAATCGCCGTAATTTTTCTCTCGATTCTCGTAAGGTTGGAAACACCAAATTGAACTCTATGTCTCGCCCAATTTCGACCGCTTTGTTTTGTGTACTTTGGTCGTCTATCCTCATGTACCACGTGGTTGACAACCAAGATCGCTACAGGCATACAATTTTTGCATAAATAAATTACCTACCACTCATTGAATTCTATCGACCTTCGCCTTATCCGGATTATCCGGCCGTGGCCTTGAGGCCCAAGGTATGTAAGTAGGTACCTACTTATGTCACGTATGTCCCGAGAATTTTAATATGGACGCCATGGACAACATGGATGTTGCAGATGAAGAATTTTCGATTGTCGCGTAATTTTAGATCCAAACCCTCGATCTAGGATGTTTTGCGACAGATATTTGTCTAATTAAAAAGATAGTGGGCCAATTTCTCAATTGAGAATTTTGCTAAGTAAATACTTAAGTGTAGAGCTGTCTCTTTTCTCAGAAAAGAGCGTGACAGAAAGTTACAACTGAAGTAAGTATTTACTTAGTGGAGTTCTCAATTCGGAAATCGGCCCAGTATTACTTAATGACACGCGATACTCATACATAGTTATGTATTAAACGTTTCTAATCGCGATTATTTATCAGTTAAATCGTAATTGCCTTGATTTCTGACATTTCGGTAACGTTGCAGTGCTGTAGTCACGGTTAAACTGAAGTGGCGAGTACACTCAATTATAATTATTGTAGTAAGTGGTCTACCCTCAAATCATTAAGTTTTTCGCAGCAAACACACTCACTAAAGAGATAGTAATTCTTTTAAATGCCATGGAGTCTTGTGAGTCGTACGACTTCCTCATTTAGATGCATTTGATATCAGAATTGGGGACATACATTACCCTTTCTATGTCCCTATTTCTGGGGCACTTCCTGAGTGCCGTCTCTTCCTGCATCGCAGGAAGGTTGTGCCAGTAGGCCACACTCCGCCACGGGGGCCAAGTCCGGGTTGGTGGAGGATTGTAAGACAGTGGCGGGCCTTACTATCAGAAGTTATCAAGCCGTCCATAAGGCTCTGACATGGCTTCACGACTGCCATTACAACGGCATAACGTGCCTTGCGAAGTACGGAAGCGTTCGGAAAAAATGCCGCTAGCGGTTGTCACGGGACCCATCCAGTGCCTGACCGCGCCTGTTGCTTAACCCAAGTGATTGATTCCAGTCACCCGGTTTTACTAGGCCACGAGCGCGCTAGACGCATTTACACGATTCCAAAGAGATAACATAATGTATGGATTTGACGGAGTGTGCTAAATCAGACAACTCCCCACAGTGGACGACTTACGTGATCGCAACCCAGGACATCAAAAAGACCCACCAAAATTGATTCTTAGAAGTCGATTCCTCGCGTTTGTCATGGCAAAGTTTATCGCAGCGCGTTGATACTACCTCACTTTATATAACTCGTTCATGAATCCAGCCATTGCTTTTCGTGCGGTTATATGAGATGCGAGAACTACACGATGACTTCCTAGAAAAGATTGTGGCATAACTCGATCTCTGAACTGGTTGGCCAACGGTGATCTAATAGGCAAAACAAATAGACTAAAGCTGTGGGCTACATGCGGTTCATTTTATGTCATTGATGAGCGCTAGACCTACTTACAGTCTATTTGTTCTTACTTGTCCAATTTAGTAAACAAGATTCTACCCGTATATTGTAACTTTTTAGTCCAAAACTAAATAAATAAATAAATAGATAGATAGATAGATAGATAGATAGATAGATAGAAAGATAGATAGATAGATAGATAGATAGATAGATAGATGGATGGATGGATGGATGGATGGATGGATGGATGGATGGATGGATGGATGGATGGATGGATGGATGGATGGATGGATGGATGGATGGATGGATGGATGGATGGATGGATGGATGGATGGATGGATGGATGGATGGATGGATGGATGGATGGATGGATGGATGGATGGATGGATGGATGGATGGATGGATGGATGGATGGATGGATGGATGGATGGATGGATGGATGGATGGATGGATGGATGGATGGATGGATGGATGGATGGATGGATGGATGGATGGATGGATGGATGGATGGATGGATGGATGGATGGATGGATGGATGGATGGATGGATGGATGGATGGATGGATGGATGGATGGATGGATGGATGGATGGATGGATGGATGGATGGATGGATGGATGGATGGATGGATGGATGGATGGATGGATGGATGGATGGATGGATGGATGGATGGATGGATGGATGGATGGATGGATGGATAGATATTCATGTACATATTACACAGTTCTCGTTAGCCCTATACTAAGTGCAACTAAATGACTTGTGTTATAGGTGCTAACTCGACGATAGATTTAATACAATAAATACATAGATAACATCCAAGACCCGAGACAAACTAGAAAAGTTCGTTTCCTAGTTTGACGGGGATCGAACCCGAGACCTTCGGTTCAGCGGAGTCAGCGTGCCAAACCGCTGCGCCACCGAGGCCGTCAACTGCCATATTTCCATAAATGAAGTAACTTGGAACACTCTTTTAGATAACACGCTGCCAATTTTATAAACATAGTTCATGATAGTTCATGGATTTGCTAGAAAATGTCTAGTTTAGGCATGTAATCTCAATTTTAAGGTTAGAATCTTGTTTACTAAATTGGACAAGAATAAATAGAGTGTACATTGGTTGTTGCCTCACTGACACACTAAGCAATTTAGCAATACCACACGCTAACGGTGAAGGGAAACATCGTGAGGAAACCCGCGGCTTGGTTGGCTCTGCACGTATTGACTAGTCTTTCTTGTGGGCTGGGCCGACTAAGCTGTCAGGACGTTAAAGGTGCTGGGCATGCCTACACCATCTAAAAACCATGCCCTAGCATTCGTGTGGTCCCTTCACCCATCTAGTGTGAGTTAAGGTGTCACTGGACGCTGCATAAATCATCTCATTACGTAGGTGCAAAGGCCGAAGGGACTGTGGACCTGAGCATATTGTATTAATTTCAACTTGCGCTTATGAGCCTGAGGATGCCTCGTGTTATTAGTTACACAAGTATTGGTGTCGGTGGTGGTGTGTTCGTGTCTTGCTTCTGCTTGAAAAAGTAGGAGGGAGGGCGGTGCATTAACTAACCGCATAGTGTTTGTGGGAGTTTAGGCGGAATTTAGCAAAGTAATTTTCACACTTTAATGTCAATTTCAACTCGATACTCCCACGCGTTCCCAAGATAGACGGTTTTGACAGACATGCAGACACACAGACGGACGGGACGGGACGGGACGGGACAGAACGGGATGGGACGGGACGGACGGACATCAGTAATGTTATAAGGCTTCCGTTTTTCCTTTTGAGGTGCGGAACCCTTGAAAGGCATTGGCTCAGTTTCTGAATTGAGAATTTCTCTAAGTAAATACTTATCCTCATATTACTTTGACTTAATACTTTGACGACCTCTGTGGCGTAGCGGTAGCTTATCTGCCTACCATGCGAGAGGTCCCGGGTTCGAACCCCGGCTGGGGACAAAAAAAAAACACCAGGTCTTGGATGTTTACCTGTTGGTAATGTCGTTGTTTATGGTACCCACAACACACGGTATCCTAGTGTGGGCCAGAAGCAATGTATGTGCCTGTATGTAAATGTTAAAAAAAAATGTTTACCCTTTTGAGGTGCGGACGGGACGGGACGGGACGAGACAGGATGGGACGGGACGGGACGGACGGACATCAAAGTGATCCTAAAAGGCTTCCGTTTTTCCTTTTGAGGTGCGGAACCCTTGAAAGGCATTGGCCCAATTTCTGAATTGAGAATTTCGTTAAGTACAGACTTAACTTTAGTGCTGTCCCTACGAATCTCTTAGCAAAGAGAGTGACAAAATGTTACTTAAGTATTTACTAATCTTTTCCCACCCTAGTCCATGCCATTCTTATGGTCCCAATAAACCGGTCTACGTTCAATTGTTATCTTAATTTTTTGTGCGCCCTAAAGTAGCGGTGACCTTTATGAGTCGCTTCTAGATTTCTTGGTCCAAGCATATCGGAAGATATTTATAATTTAGGTCGTGTTACGTAAACCGCTTCTCACGTTGATATCAGCTTCTTAATGTTAGTAATTTATTTGTTTACTCGCTAACGGCGAAGGAAAATATCGAGGAAATCCGAGTGTGTGACAAGAGCTAGTATTAAGAGGCGCGTGCCAGCCTTCAGTCCCAGCGTATCGTTCTCCTGAGAACGTATAGGTGTTGCCAACCATAATTATAAATTGCCGGAGACTGTTTATTGGTGATTAATACATGCCTCAAATATGCAACATTTCTCCTTCGGATGGTATTACAAAGGTCACGATTTACCTGCCATATTTTAAAATGTACTGTTATTCATATACTCTTTGTAATAAGCGGTGGTAGCGGAGCGGTAGAACGCCGGCTGATCAATCGGGAGGTCGTGAGTTCGAATCACCTACCAATGACTGTGTTTTCTAAGTTATGTACATTTTAGTTCAGGTATAGTAGCAATATCACTCGCTAAGATTGTAACGGTGCAAACCTCTTTACACTATTCTTTTTTCTATCTATCATTATCAAATATTTAAATTATGTTCCAGTTTTATTATTTACAAAAGTTATACAACACTACAAAGTGAAGAAAAACATCGTAAGGAAAGCCTAGTGTCTGACGTGTAAACATACGTCAGCGCTTGCTACGTACGATGGCCCGACTATCAGGCTAAGGGCCGGTTTCTGAATTTAGAATTTCATTAAGTAAATACTTAAGTAACGTTCTGTCATACTCTTTACTGAGAAATGTGGCTTAACGACTGCCATTGCATGACAGCCGGCACCAACGGCTAAACGTGCCTTGCGAAGCACGGAAGCGCTCGGAAAAATGCCACTATCGGTAGTCACGGGACGGTCGCCCATCCTGCACCTGACCGCGCCTGTTGTTGCTTAACTCAAGTGATTGATTCCAATCACTCGGTTCGCCTAGGCCACCAGCGTTAACTGTTTACTTAGCGAAATTATCAATTCAGAAACTGGCTCTATCTACTCATTGTTACCAAGCTCGGACTTTCGGCCAGCATCTGCCTCGCCTACCTTCCGCAATCTTTAATCACACGAAAACTTATACCCCGTAGATAATCTACGACCCCCCCTTCAAAGGTAAACGACCATTGTCGAGAGGGTGGCACCCCCGTGTGTACACGTAATTACTTGACGTGAAGGCAGATGGTCAGTAGGCAAGGTGCTTCGGGTAGAGAGGGGACAATCCGTTAGGTTAGGTTATATCGACAGCTGGGGGCGCGAGGGAGGTCGATGGAAATTGACGATAAATTCGGAATCAACTAGACGGTTTATTGTTATATTTATTTATCCGTAAGAAAACAAGACCAACCACAAACACACTATTTTGCCGTACTGCTAAAGATTTGCCATATTTTTTCTCAAAAGTATCGTTCTGTTCATTGGTTAAAGTTGACTTCGCCCGCCTGGTGCAGAGCGGTGGGATTTAAGACCTTTGCTTTGGGAATAGTTTTTATCGGTAGGTACTGAAAAAATTGTGTTAAAGTTAGGTATGCGTTATTTAAATAGCACTTAAATATTACTCACTTTTTTTATGCACCATGACATTGTCATACTTTTGGGCCTCTCAAAGCCTAACTCAAAGATTGCAAAAGGATTATGGAGCGCATCATGATAGGAGTAAAAAGGATTGATGAATCAGGACATCACTATGCACGCCAAAACGAATATCACTGAATTGCGACGGCTGTTGGGCTGGGCTGGCCAGGTCAGACCCGGTATGCGTATGGACCCGTAAAGGTGGGCAAAAATCGCCACTGATGGCCAACGGAGACGTAACAGACCGAGGAAGAGATGGTGTGACGACCTGCCAGGGGAGCACAACGACACGATAAAAGTTTTATCTCATCATCGGCTAGCGTCATCTTACTTTATTTCATCGCGTAAAGCGAGATGCCGCTACTCGATAGAGGGATAAAACTTTTATATTAACCTTGTGCTCCCCTAGGTGGCCAAATTTTTTATTATTATTATTATCCTTTATTTACTACACACGAAACATTAAACAGGACATTACATAAGAAATAACATGCTCAAAGACTAGCTTATCTCCGTATGATATTTCTTACTTGACGAATAAAAAATGTACTCGTAATTAAACTTTTGATTTATCGATAGTTTACAACATCCATCGGTGAGTCGGTACATCCCAAGCTGACTAACGTGGCATTTTCATGAATACCGATGCACATAATTGAGGGTGAGTGCAGCAGCGCAGGCGCAGGCGACTATTTTCACACGATATTGTGCAACTTCAGCCCACGGTACTTAATGCTATTCTGTCTAGTTTTTGCGATGGTCACAACACGGTGGCACTTTTTACCGTAGGGATGACATTTAAGGTTTTTATTGAACTTTCATAATCATGAGACTGTAAATTATTCACTGATATGTGCCGTGCAATAGAGAAAATGTATAAAAAGTATTTTAATCTCTTTGGAGCGACTACATAATGTAATAAATAATTGTGGTAAAGATTTTCTCTTCAATTCATAATGTTTGTAAGATTGGTCTTACTTTTTTTTATTTTAATAATCAACAAGCAAAATAATTTTTCATATTTTTGGAGAGTTTTACAGTACTTACCGAAAAAAACGTTTTAATTTTTAGTAAGATTTTGTCCAATGGTAGGTCTATTCCATAATCTATAAGTATAGTTGAGTTATATCGTTAACATTTAGGCCCTAATTAGAAAAAACCGGCCAAGTGCGAGTCAGACTCGCGCACCGAGGGTTCCGTACAAACCTGTATTATAGACCTGAGTATTTGGTATGAATTTCAATTTAATACCTCTACGCGTTTATGAGGAAATGGGTAGTAAGTTTAAAATTATTAAAAAAATATATATTATGTGATGTAACTAAAAATTTATGGTTTTCGTAATTTTTCCTTTATCTATGCTATAAGACGTTGCTTCGTACCAAATTTCAAGATTCTGAGTTCACGGGAAGCACCCTGTAGGTTTTGATTCCCTTGCAAGTGTCGAAAATTTGCGGCATAAACGGCTGTATCTTTTGATTGCGTTGGCTTAGAAGTTTGATTTTTTCACAGCTTCAAGGGACAGTAGACCTGAGTAATTGATATAAATTTCAGCTTCATACCTCCACGCGTTCCTAAGAAAAAGGGTCTTGACAGACGGACGGACGGACAGACGGACAACAAAGTGATCCTATAAGGGTTCCGTTTTTTCCTTTTGAGGTACGGAACCCTAAAAAATAATTCAAGGTATAAACTAAGTGTAGTTTTTCATTTTACTGTAAGGCAAATATTTTTTTTTCAGAATTTTAACATTCAGAATATATTTTTTTGCTCTTTATTTTTATTTAGCCTATATACGTCTCATTGCAGGACACTGGCCTTTTTTCGAGACAGTAGAGTATCTTTTTTAATAATATTACCTTTTAAAAAATTAACTTAATACTCGTTTAATTTTACGTGGTCCCAGAAGTCTTCCGGGACCACGGTACTTGCAACAGTACCGAAACGTCGGAAAATTGAAAAAAATAAAATTAATGAGTAAAATCCGTGTCAAGTTTACAATAATACAGTTTTTATTATTATAATTTTTTTCGTTGTCCTCTACAGTATAAAATACAGTGTCATTCCAATTAATTTTTGTCACATTTTCCCATTCACTACTTATAGCTCTTTTATTCTCTTATATTGAGTACAAGTTTTGATAATTAGGGCCATTCAAATCGGAAATAAACCGCCGAACATGTGCACTGGATGTTACAAAGATCAGATTTATTACTTAACGTGTCTGAATAATAATAACCCCGATACGAACCATTAAAACGAGTTCAGACAAGACAAACTTTGGGACCACGTGGTCTTAAGAACAAATCAACCCCCAAGACGCTAAGGATATTTTTGAAAAAACCCCATTGAATAGACCAGCTGGTTTGACACCCGGTAGACGGTAAAGAAATGAAATACACTAACAAAATACACGAAGGGGGACCAAGAAATTGAGGGTTCACCTTTTTTTCTATACCAAACAAAAGTTCACTTCTATCTTATTTTCTTTGTTATGGACGAAACAGATTCGCGGAGGTTGTCAATTGGTATACTAGCTTTTTTCACAATCATGAATACGTAACATGTGTTCGACTTGTGTCAGAGTTCATCAAAGTTCGTCGAGTATTTTTTTACGTAGGTAGGCCGGAGCCTGTCTACTTCTAAATTTAAAAAAATAAGTAAATATTGCAGTTTTTGCGAAATTCGTTTGTGAGGTTATGGATTTTGAGGAATAGGAAGTGATTGCTCGCCCTTGTACATGTATTTTATTGCATTGTATTTCTTTTTGTGTTTTTCGTGTGCAATAAAGTATAATAATAATAATAATAATAAAGTAATTATTATTAAGTTATAATAATAATAATTATTATTAATAATTATTAATAATAATAATTATTATTAATAATTGTAATTGCCAATTGTACTATGTATATTTGCAATTGTTTTGTATTTGTTGTTTTTCCAGTGTACAATAAAGAATATTCTTATCTTATCTTATCTTATTAATAATAATAATAATTGCTGATCGACATGGTACACGTTTTCTTAAAAAGGCGCTGTCGATCACATGTATAGTCTGTTAGCTTTTAGAATATACTTCGGCTACTATCGCATAGAATCGGATATGTTCGTGTAATAGAAATACCGGAACTTATATGACACTTAATTTCGAAATCGGAAATAATATGACACTAAGGGCCGTTTTCTCCATAGAACCAAATCTAGATTAGGTACGGCAAGCTAAATCCGGTTTTGGACTCCTAATCGAGATTACAATAACAAATTGGATTTCTCCAATATCGTAAACCAAAGTTTAAACTGAAGTCTGAACGGTCGATATTGGACGATTAGCTTCTAAAACCAGATTAACAGTCAAATGTCAGATATCAGCTGCCAAAAGAAGTCAAAGGTTTTACTTTACCAAATATTGTTTTCACTATTGGTGAATGTTGGATCCCTTTTTCGTTTTAACATCATCTTTATGAGAGCCGTTCAAAATGTATTTCGCACAAAACAAACCGCCAGAAACAAAATTCAAAATTGCCGAAAAAGTTTATTACACAGAATAACCGGAAATATCACAGAATTCTCGACATTTTAGACAGCTGCATTTCAAAATAAAAAAATAAACCCTCAAATCTTAGCGTTTTTTGTCTAATCTGTAACTAGAACTAGATTTCGTGAACTAGATCAAAAAGTTACGGGAGAAATCGGATGGTCATAAATCTATTTTTTTAACTTCGTTCAAGCATGATCCGGATTATGAAATCCAGTTTTGCGCAGGAAATGGAGAAAACGGCCCTTAATTTCGAAATCAGAACTCGATCATCAGTACGAAAACCGGCGAAAATTGGCGAAAACCTACTCTAAGCCTATTCTAGAGCCCGAAGTATATTCTAAAAGCTAACAGACTATAACTATGTTTGTTAATAATAAGAAGTAATTTGTTTAATTATCTGATGTTTTTCATTTTTAAGCCACTAAGTGTTTGTTGTGCCTGCTAATCAAATCGGTTCTATATTATCTGGAATAAATAAATACACTGAGACCTGCGAAACTAAGTACTAGTTTTAATTTCGTTTTATTCTATACTAACCAAAAAAAATATTCTTTTCAGCTTCTTAAAAGAAGCTTGCCCACTATAAAGATTTAATACAAAAAAAAATTAACTATTTGAGTCGAAAGTCTTATCTTGTGCAATTAGAAAGTTATTGGAATTTTAAGTGATTCTTGGTTTTGCAGACCAGCGTATTATTATTTATCAAGACTAACAACAGGCAAGAATTTGTACCTCAATTTGAGTTGAAAATAAAACCGGTAAAATAACGTTGACTCAAGGAACAACGACCTTTTTAAATCATTCTGATAGAGTAATGCAAATATTGACACCGCTGCAAAAATCGTCTGCAGTCGCAATGCAACACCAAGTACAATGGATGAATGAGCCGATTCGGGTGCGCGTGGGCAGACATCTGCCCGCCAACGCGTGCTCTTCTGTTTTGCTACGAGTATGTATTCAGTGATACTGCAGTTTATCTAACTACATCGTGTAATCAGAAAACCTGGAAACCGTGTTTTTTCTTGACTCTTCCAAAAGGTGAGGGTTAAAATTGCTTGTCTCTATTTACTTGCTAAGATGTAGGTATCTCTTCCGTTTTGTTTCGAATGCCTACCATTTAATCTCTTGCACCATCTGTGGTTGACTGGTAGAAAATGCTTATAGCATTAAGTCCGCTACATTGCCATTGTTTTTTTTTACTTATGTGCACATAAACGTATTAATAATAATAATAATAGGTACCTGGGGGCCAATTCTCACTTAGCAAATAAATCATATACAACTCTAAGGCTTACGACTTGAATTCTACATAAAAAGTCGAGCGACAGCCAAAATCTGTATTCTGAACGCCATGCTACATTAAATTCGCATCAGAAAATGTGATGATGATTGACTTTTTTGCATCTACGTAATGAGATGATTTATACAGCGTCCAGTGGTATCCTCACTCACACTAGATGGGTGAAGGGACCTCTCCGACGCTGAAAATGTATTATTATGTCTACAGTCTGTTTATTCTTACTTGTCCAATTTAGTAAACAAGATTCCTTAAGAACCTTAAAATTGAAATTAGATGCCTAAACTAGACATTTTCTCGCAAATTCATGAACTATCATGAACTATGTTTATAAAATTGGTAGCGTGTTATCTGAAAGAGTGTTCCAGGGTACTTCATTTATGGAAATATGGCAGTTTTGGACTAAAAAGTCACAGTTTGAAGGTAGAATCTTGTTTACTAAATTGGACAAGTAAGAATACATAGACTGTAATGACTCTGTCGAGTTATCTTATTTTTACGCGACAAATGTACCGACAAATCCTTCGAATATTTTGCGTCTACGCTCTAAATTTGCACGGGCGGGAGTCGGCTCCCTGGACCCAGTCTAGTGACATCTAAATCAGCTAAGGTTGCATGTTGCATTTATGCTTTTCACTAGAACTAGAGGATATAGTATTTCAAGATTATTAGCGTTCAGTTGCATATTCAGATCGATTTTAGAGCACTCCTCCTTGTCCATACCGATTCTTAACCTCCTGCTCTTGACCTTGAAAATACCAATAGAAAACTGTTATTTTCAAGGTCAGTAACTCAGGGCTGAGGAGGTTAATGTGATGTTGTGCAAAATAACAGTAAACGATGTAGTACTCTTTCTTGGCCAGGTTAATTCTTAGCATGACCAGTTTAGAATCACCAGTTTTTAACAATGTGGTTCACTCCAACTTTACGAGGTCGTATTCTTAGCTAAGTTATTTGATTGTTTTAGAGGGGGAGGGGGGTTGCGTCACTTTGACTGTGTATCAGTTTTGGCGTGTTCTTAACGATAGCAAATTTACTGGATGTTTATGATAATTTTACCTCTATGGTAGGTCTTGATTGAAATGTTACTATTTTATATCTCCGTTTTCGCAATGGTGTGAACTAAACACATTACTAATTGCGGAAATAACTCTTGTAATAAATATGTAGCTCATAAATGTCATGACTCATGTGCCTACCACACGCGATTGCTATAAAATGTTAATAACTGCTTATAGACACCTTTCTACCTTATGTTGCCCGCATGCTCCTATCATGACAACTCGTAAATGTTATTTTAATTCCACGTTCCTGTCGTGAAGCATTTTCTCAGGGGGAGCGGCCCCCATGCCTGTTTTTATTTACTGTTTTATGGAAACTTTTAAGTTATTTTACAAGTAGGGCGGCATTATCATTCACGGGGGCTTCCAATGTTAGATTATCGGATGACGCTCCTTCCGATGCACATATGTCGCGTATCGAGTCTTTTATATCCTCTATTTGTTCAATTTATTTTTTTAAATACGTCCTGCTGGTCGATAATCTTCATAATGCTTGACCAGCTATCAACAATATTTGAGTGGTCTTTCTTTCCACCAAAATATCTGGATGTACCTATACAATGGCGAAGCAAGATTAAATTGCGTCATCACATGAAACATTATAATCCTCAAAGTAGATTCCCTATTAGCAATTTCAGTTTTTGCATCCGGCACCCAATTAGTGTCAATCTTTTGGATGACCTTTGTGCTGTGCTTTGTTTTTTATCACGATACCCGTAAAACCTTGTCTAATTGCTTTGTAAATCTCACTTTGACGCGCTTGCTCGGCCACGTAATCTGCTCCCATAACCACCTCAACACATGTAAATTAATTAAGGATTCCTCATCGTTTAGGCATCACATACCATGACGTGCCATATTGCACGTGGACTGGTATCCCAGTCATGGTCTGACGGTCGAGAGTACTGTGGGAATGTTTACAGGGATCTGTGTAATACAAATCATCGTGAGTCGACCTTTTTATTTCAGCATGATCGTCTTTGACTGCGTTACTTGATTACTTCTAAAAATATTAGACTGTCTGTGTGACTTCAAGTAATCTTGATCGAGGAAGGTTGTAAAGGTCTTAAATATACTGCCTATTAATCTTATCATGTTTTATTATTATGTGCTCTATGCATGATCCTTCTAATTTTTTGTGCTGTTTTCGTCTTGGGCGGCGACTTCCTAGATCTGGTTTTCGACCACGTGTTTAGCTTCTGACATGTACTCATTGATCTCGATTAAATGAGTACCTCTCCAAGGATATATTTTTTGTTACAAAATTGTTCGTTTTAGTTATTATTCAAACTTTACGATCGGTAACTGTAGCACACAAAGCGATTTCGATCTATCGTGAAATTATTGCGCCGGCATAGAATTACCTAATCACGCGTGAATGGAATCAAAATACTGATTGTAATTTATTTCTTTTTATAATTAATGTGAGGGTATGCTATGCCACCCCTTGAACGGACAGGTAAGCATTCATTCCCACGATTTCAAAAAACGGGGGGCCTGCATCTATGTCGGACAAAGGGGGTTGGAGCATTGGTGCATGTCTTCTCTCCCGAATGTCTTTGTTGTGTGAATGTTTCGTCTGATGTCATAAGGTTTCGGGAAACACCGCGGTTCCCACAAGAGTGACCCCATTCCTTGCATTGAAAAATGTAGGTGAATCTTTGCCTTAGTAGTTTTATCTTTACAAAACTTTTTTATGCTACCTGATGCAGTCGATTTCAGGGGAGTATTTTCCATGCATTGTGTGTTTGGTTTTGAGTTTTGGTGGACTTAATTGCATATTCACTGTATTGGAATTATGCAAAATTACACGGCGTATTTCTCATTTAATCTTTCTACGCGATCGCCCCTCTTACGGTTTGAGCTTTTTGTTCCGAAACCTGCTTTCTAATGTTACCCTTTCGTTTAAGAACAAGGGTATGTCTATTGTTACGATCGGTATTGGTGTTTCACTTGAAGTGCATTGCCCTCATAAGCGAGGACATTTGTACACTTTGCGCGGTTATAAAATTGTTGCACTGAAATAGAATCGAGTTCCTTTAATTGGCAGGATATGGTTGGTCTTTTCCTGGACAGCTGAACTATAGATCGTTAGCGGAAATGCTTTTCATGCCATTCTTTGGCTCATTATGCACGTTTTTCTATTCTCTAGTAGGTTGTTAAACAATTCTGGCGTCCAGGTGCACGTATGTACAATTTTTCTTGGTGTATCGCTTCACTATCGTACGAAGGATGAATAAATCTATACAATACAAATATAAATAATCTTTATTACTCCATCCACAAATAGCAGTGGTACACTATGGTGCAATAGAAGTGATTTGTGGACAGACCGGGTCCCAAACTATAGAGCGTTTTTGTTTTAGTTTAAAAAAACAGTGACATACTTAACGGCTTTGTAGTTTTTACGTTAATGATTTAATAACTCTTATATGTATTCTTTTTAATGCATTAACCTGTGCTAAGGACAATTTCAAAAACCTATTTAGTACGTACAGGCAGCAACATTTAGCTGAAGTAATTTTGCATCGCTTGCAGCCCCGAATACCAAGTGATGCTGCAAGTGATGCAAAATTACTTCAGCCAGATGTTCCTGCTTGTACGTAATACAGTATTTAAAGAGGTTCGAAATTTCACTGATGCCGGTGACTCGCCCATTAGCTCAGTTGGGAGAGCGCTGGCACGGTTAGCCATATGTAGCGGGTTCGAATCCCGGCATGGTGTCTGTAGTAAAGCTTTTATGTTCACTGGTAGTACTTATTTGGATACACCAAGCATCTGTTGCGTTCTCACTTCATCGTCTAGTGTAGAAGATACATGGAAAACCCTGTATTACCCAAAGTTTCATTCAAAGCCCATCCGCCACACTCGATCAAATTGATAGCCCAGAACAATAGTACTGACTCATTCGTGTAGTTTTTTTCGTCGATAGAGTAACATCCCCTGCAAAGCGTGGCGTATAGCAGCTGCACGCAATCAACATGGCTTTGTGCGTGGGGGGCGCAGATGTCGGCGCACGCGCATGCAGACGATTCCGCTGTAGAGTAATGCATATTGATTTCGTGACCTCTTTGGCTAGATTACTAGGACATTTTTATCTTTCGACAAAAATCACTAGTGCATCCCGAATATTATTAGCAACGTGTAATGCTTACTAAAGTTTAGTTCGAAAATTTCAGAACGTTTATGATTATAAGAACTAATTAATGTTTAACAGGTTTTTTTAATCAGTAACAAAACTTTCGAGAAAAACGCTACAGTCCCAGTCTGCACATTAATTTGATAACAATTTCCAATATTTCAGGTAATTTTACACAATACTATTCTCACACGAATATGGCATGTCCATTTATTTTAGGAGATATCTATGCTTGAACCGAGTTTTCATAGGCTTAGTACGCTCACATACCATTCAAAATACTTTACTGTCTTCAAAATTTCACTGTCATTTATTTTTTTTACGACACGCGTAGGCTTGTATTGGCACCATTTTGTTTTAGCGATTACATCCGAGTTAGCTCGGAAGAGTAGAACACGTTCCTATAAGTATATGAAGATTAACTTTACAACAAAAATGTAAAGGTGTACCTGCTGTCGACTGTACACGATACCAGTAGCATCCGGATAGCAATTTTAAAAGGCGCTTCACGGTGCTAACTAGCGCTACCAATGAAAAAAATCATGAATTATATGTTTATCTGTTTATCGTAAGGTTGTCTGGAAGAAATTGCTTTTAGCAATAAGGCCGCCAATTGTACTATGTATATTTGCAATTGTTTTGTATTTGTTGTTTTTCCAGTGTACAATAAAGAATATTCTTATCTTATCTTTATCACTTTTAAGTGAACATAAGAAATCGTAACAACTTTACTGTAACAACTATTTCTAGAACTAGAGCTTAGAATCAAAAGCCTAGAACTTTAATCGATGACATTGATTAAACTGTAGTTCTACACTGTAAGTTCTAAAAATAGTTGTCAAGATTTCTCATATTCACTTTTAGATAAAATCGTACTCCTATTATAAAACAAATTATGTTTTTTTTTCATTGTTAGTAAGCACTCCGAAGCGTCTTCAGTCACTTGGTCCGAGTCACTCCGAGTGCACTAAAGTCGTGACAACAGGTCTTTATGCAACTGTGTTTTGTTCCGGTTTCCGGCACAATAGTCGAGTTATCATTCTTTCAAATTTGATTAATAGACATTTCAGTCCTTGCTGCTGAAACTGAATAAGTCTGCGGTAATAGTCGTACAATAATTTTATTAAACTATACAGGGATGACGAATACCCCGATATTGTATCGCTAATGTAATTGAGCTTCTGTTGGTGCCGACGAGCCGGCCAATGATGAAATTCAACTTGAGATAGCTTATCTGCAATGTTTTTGTCACTTTAATTGCTTACACACGAGCGTGTTGCCATCAATTTTAGGAATAAGTTGGTCAAGTTTTTGTCCCTCAATGCGGAAATCTGCAAACTCTGTCCAGCTGACTACTCGCGTTAAAACCTATATTTTGACCATTTTTTTTTTTAAAAAGGTGTTATGCAGATAACCACGTAAGTATGACAATTACGAAAACACCTTGACCATAATGGACGCGCGAGTAAAAAAAGGACTCAAAACTGGAATGGCTCTTAATTAGGACCTCCATAAAAATTCCAATCACTGAGGTCCCATTCCCGTTTTCGCGTTCCCGTTGGAAACCCGAAATTCGCATGGAGGATATTCAACCTAAGTTGACACGTGGCACGCACGGCCAGATGGCTTATCACCTGCGTTGGTGCGAAACTACCGAACATCGATATTTTATATATTCCTACAGCCGCGTGGCGCATTCCGATGGATTCGTATCCCTATTCTTAACAGTGGTCATTGAACTTTGTGCATTCGATTTTTTTAAATCGATTTCTATAATATTATAAAATTAAAATACCCCGATCAAGTCCTGGTCGGACTCGCCGACCGTGGCGTGGGATACGTACAAATTTTTAGGTATTTCCGTGTCCCAATTTTTTCCGAGCTTTTCCCGAACTTCAAAGACTTGTGATTTAATCTGTGTATAGTTTTTAATTGTGTCTGTGTACTTTTGTAAAAGACTATATTGAAATGAAATGAAATTTCATTTGTTTCAATTGTTTCTGTGTACTTTTGTAAAAGACTATATTACTTGCCATATTCCATAATCATATTTCAAGGTAAAGTACCATTTTTGATTCCCTCGAGTGTCGTAATATACGTTTTTTGCGATTTAACGTCTGTATCTTTGTGTACATTTCGTTAAAAGTTTGATTTGGAAGTACGGTAACCTAAACACCCTATTAAAACCCTATGTAATAAAACAGTATTCAAATGCAGTTGCCACCTGAAAACTTAATATCAAGTTAAGTCCAAAAACCAAAATAAAAGGTATGGTATACTAGCTGTACCGGCTAAAGGGTTAAATATCGATTCTTTGTACGCTAAAAATTTCTTCGATCTTTCAACTTTTTTTTACAAATTAGTCTGCCAGTCCCTTTCCTTTTTTTTTCAAGAGACATTAACAAAACGGAAAATACACCAAATAAACGTTCTCACAGTGCTTATCCTTGCGCGAATAAAACTAAATAGCAATAGACTTTAGTTGGAAGAACAATGACCTCATACAATAAACACAATCTTCCTCTGAGAGGCCCCTCGCTCCCAATGTGCGCCACACAAGTTTTATGGAGTCGCGAAATATAGTTACATATACTGGGTGTCCCAAAAAATGGTTTCAAGCTAAAGTGAAAGATATTTATTTCTTTTGAAACATAAATAAATATACGATATCAACCCTTGTATGTCGCCACTGCTGGGGCGCGGGTCGCGTCCTCCACCATGGGGGGGCCAAGTCCGGGTTGGTGGAGGATTGTAATTATATAGATTCAGGCGTTACTTTGCGGAAATCCATAATAGCATTAAAAAGTGATAATTACTTTGCTAAATTCCGCCAAAAATCCCACAAGCACCATGCGGTTAGTTAATGCACCGCCCTCCCTCCCGCTTTTTCAAGCTGAAGTAAGACACGAACATACCACCACCGACACCAATACTTGTGTGGGAAAACACGCGACGCGTTTCGCCTCTAACACGAGGCATCCTCAGGCTCCCAAGAGCAAGTACTTGCACTTGAGAGCATGCATCTTAATAATTCATGGCTCTGTGGGCAATAATGTCTTGTAGGTCAAGGTCGAGGAAAAATACGAAAAATAATGATAACTCGAAAACTACTAAAATCGCGGAACATCCATACATGGGCGTCATTCGGGTCTTCTAGAGGTGCTCTATTTCTGGACTTCCGTTTGACACAATTTGTTGGGACACCCTGTGTATAACGAAGTCGATGAGACCACATTTTGTACGAGCGAAGAATTTGTCCGTCCGTTTTCCGATGGCAAATATTAAGACAAAAATCTCATACGTAACTTCATAAAGTGATTTAAACACTTATTCAGTGGAAAATATACAAAAGAATTTATTCAGCACAAGAAGAAAAAACAGAGAGCAATATAAACATCATGTCAATCCAAACGTCGAGATGCGATCGGCCAGGATTAAAATAAGGTTCAGCCAGTTGGTAATGAAACCTCTAACACGCCCTATGTAGACGTAAGTTTGTAGGGTTGGCTTCACACCACATTCACAGGCGGCAAACAGGCGCGCGCGGATTCGAACCTCATTGCGCGAACTGCGAACACCAAGCATAGCTCTCGGGCTATCATCATCATCATAATCAGCCGGTGTCAGTCCACTGCTGGGCATAGGCCTCTCCCAAGATACGTCACTGAGACCGATCTTCAGCTCTCCTCTTCCAGTCACTGCCCACCGCTTTGCGAATGTCGTCGCTCCACCTGGTCACAGGGCCTACTACGCCCATCCTGGAAAGATAAAAGTTGAGATTTAAAAATTGTTTTCTCTAGTCGTCGTCAACTTATACTAGTCAACTGCTGGACAATCTGGACATAGCCCTCCCCTAAAGAGCGCCACGTTGTGCTATCATAAAGGGTTATGCCCATAATCCCCACGCTCGGCATTTTTCTAGTCGTTTCTTGAAAATTTAGGATTGGTACCTATAGGAATTGATTTTATTATGAACTTTAAGTTATTTTTCATGAAGATGCTGTATTTTTCAGTTTCATCAATTTATTGTAGTTAGTCAGTGTTAGCTCCTTCTGTAAATTATAATTTGCACCGTGTCCTCCTACTTTCAGTGTAAATAAATAAACTTTGTACCTAATGATGATTTATAGTATATACAAAGTTTGTTTCTCTATACTTGCCACTGGATCCTAAACATAGTATCTAAATAGTCCGTAACGAACTGAGTAGAATGCAAAATGATCTCCTAATAGTCCTTAGGAAAAGTACCTATTAATTAAGAAACCCGAGCAAAAAACATACAAAACACAAACAGTAAACAGGACGACCCTTATCAACTTTCTCTACACCTTTCGGGGCGCGTGCTGCCTTCGTAATTGCAAGCAGTAGAACTAGGAAGAACACACCGAGCGAACAAATAAGAACGTTCGCCGAACAAGATGTACGAATCAACTAAAAGCTAGGATTAATTATGGACATTGTGTCAGTTTATAAAATGAGAATTTCTCTTAGTACATACTTAAGTATAGCGCTGTCTCTGCGAATTTCTCAGCAAAGAGCGTGACAGAACAGAACGTTACTTAAGTATTTACTTAAGCTGCCCTAAGTCCGAGTAGAGTTGAAAGCAGTTGACCTTTACATTTTCGTTGTAAAGTCGGCCGAAGCGTCATGGACTGGAGTGCACTCTTGTAAATATTGTTGTGCTGTCGATCTATTGTACATAGTGTCTGTGGTAGAGTCTAACATCTAAAGAAAGAGATGTGACAAGACACAATTGTTTTAGTGGTCAGGGAACAATCTAGTTGGCACTGACAAATAGGTAACTACTTGCGTGACATATAAAGTTAGGTATGAGGTCAACGAGCTTCTGGACGGTCTAGAAAGCCCTAATTCGGATCTGATAGATTTCAAAGAAACTAAAATAAAACGTTACAAAGACCGTACTAAAGAAAATTACAGTTCATGTGAAAACCGAACAATAATGAAGACTATTGTCACGATTAAGAAACGCTTCCTTAACCGCAGGCGCATATAACTAACATAAAACATTACAAAGACACTAGCAAAGAAAATTACAGTTCATGAGAAAACATAAGATAATGAAGATATGGCACTTTTAATGTCACGTTTAAAAACGCCTTCTTAGCCGCGAGCGCAGACAAATGTTTGGCTCCGGTTCGACCGGTGTATTTCCTAAGACGGTGGTAATGAGGGAAGGAACTTGGAAGGAAGTAGAAAAAATGCCTCTACAACAGGGTGGGGAAATGTCAGGCCATGTGGGGGAGTCATTGTCCTGAGAGACCCTTAGACGCGTTATTAATGCAAGGAAGGGGAGCATTGACCAGGTGAACTCGGGACCCTTGCAGGCAGGACCTCCTTGTAAGAAACACATTTTTCATACGATCGACGTGGGGGTTGAGAGTCACTTTCGTCACGCCTTAGTTGGAGGCAGATGTACTGGCAATTGTTTTTATTCCTGTAGTGTTGTGATCAATTTTTTTAAGCAGTCTATAAACGTCTGACTCAAGGCACAGGACCTCTCTCAGACACAGTGTGGGCTTAATTACCACGCGTGCCCACCGCGGATTGGTAGTTTCGAGCGCTGAGGTATTTGATCATCTTGGACACTCAGGTTTTCTCACGATGCTTTTCTTCAACACTTAGCGAGTGGTATTGATAGTGTTGTGACCTGTAACTTTGACGAAATGTCCTCGTATGAAATCGTTCAGTCGACAGCTAAATAACTATCCAAACTGTAAAGTATACACACGTCGTTAACGTCATCTGTCCATGGGTCCATACGACTGACGTGGCCTGTGCAAGTTCCACTTCAGCTTTGTGGTTACAATTCAACATCAAGTTTGCTGTAAATATCAATATATTAGAAGATATATAGTTACGGCTGCCGACTCTACTAATAAAGCTGGACCAAGCAGAATCTTCTCTGCGGTCTAGACGCTGAATCGGCAGGCGGATGTTGTCGCGCCAGCCACCTGCGGTGGCCAGGCCTAGTTATAAGTTATTAGAATAAGGTAGTCTTAGACCAGGGCTTGTACTGAATACATGTCTTAATTAATAAAAATTAGTATTTTTAAAACGTCCTCCGGCCCGCACAATACTTGACTGGCGCAGCCGGTAGGATTTCCGGGTCGTCTAAACTAAACATAAGTGTACGACGGCTAACGTTTTCACGCGTTTTCACGGAAATCTACGAACAAATAAATTAGTCAAGAAAATTCATCCAACGTGTTCCCACGTGCGGCGCCTGGAAGGACAACGTTTAAGACTCAACGGAGGGACATGGGCAGCCTGTAAGTAGATCAATTCACTACTCCAGTCTCTTACTCAATCCTATTCCACTATATAGCTATAGGTGTCTGAAAGTGTTGGTAGTGTTTTTCCAAAAATAGATTAACCTAAACCATAGCGCTTTTTAAGACTTAGAAATTAAGAAAATTAAAGGAAACTAAGTAATTGTGATAACTAATACGATTTTAAATACCTAAATAAAAAAAAAAAATATAATAACTTGATATAATTTAAGGAAATAAAAATGGAAAATATTACGCAAATTCCAAAGGAAATTGCTGGCGTCATCCCCAAATTTGACGGAGATGAAAAACTATTAAACTTATTTGTAAGAAAATGTGAATATGTGATTCAGTGTTGTAGAGTGGAAGGAAATGCTGATCAGGATCTGTATGTCTTTCACGTAATTACCTCAAAACTTACTGGTAGAGCAGCAGCACTCATTAGTGAAAGACAGGACTTGGATACCTGGCCCGCATTGAAAGCCGCCTTGGAGCAGCATTTCGGTGATCCGCGTTCGGAGGAATGTATTGCGATAGAATTGGAAACATTAAAAATTAATAACGGCGAGTCTTATCTCGATTTTTGTAACAGAATCCAACATACAAGAAGTACCTTAATCGCGAAGGTTAATGTAATACGCGATGACAACTTGCGAGCAAGCAAAATCACTATATATGACAATATGGCGTTAAACGTTTTCCTGTATAATTTACCAGAGGACCTTTTGCGCATCGTGCGATTGAAGGGTGCTACGTCACTGGAAAATGCATTAAGCATAGTTCTGGAGGAAGTAAATTTCCTATTTCAGTATAACGCCCGCAATAAAATGACAAAAATGCCAAGTGTCATGCCACCCAGACCAATGGCTTTTCCCCAAAACGTACAACCCCAACAGGCCTTTAAATTTGGCATCCCCAATAGTGCGCCTAATGCAACACCTAGGCAGTACCCTTATAACCCGTTAGTGCAACAGTCACAACCACAACAATTTAAATTCGGCATCCCACCAAGTAAACAAATTAAATTACCCAATGCAGCCCCTCAACAATTCGGATTTAGGCCGCAACTACCCCAGCAACCTTCAGGCTATAAGCCTCAGTTTGGAATGACACCCCAAGTAGGCTATCGACCAGCCATAAATCAAACACAGCAGCAATTCGGCTATAGACCAAATTTTGGACAGCAACAGTTCGGCCTCAGGCCAAGCTTCAATCAAACTCCACAGCAGTTTGGCTATAGGCCAAACTTCAATCAAGGCCAATTCGGCTATAGGCCAAACCTCAACCAAGGCCAATTCGGCAATAAGCCCCTTGCTGCGCAACAAACAACGGACGTGAGCATGCGCACGGCTCCGCCCGCAAGACCAGGGTTCCGTATGAACGAACTCTACAATATAAACGACTACGAAAATGTCGAAAACTGCTGCGACCAAATGTACATGCAGGAGACATATGAGACAGATTATAACACGTATCCCGAAATATACGAGGACAGTGCTGAACTCCCCGAAGACCTGAACTCCTCACAAGAGTCAACCAAAATTTTCACATGGCCAAGAGCGAAAACAACCCGAGATAATACATATTAACTGTACAAAATTAAAGCTACCCTACATTGAGATACCAGAAATACAATCAAAATTCATGGTGGATACTGGAAGCTCACGCTCATTCATCAGCCCCGCTAAGGCTGACGAGTTTTTCCAGTACTATAAACGCTACGAGCCGTTTGAGGTGATAAGCACGCACGCCTCTAGTCACCACAACGAGGTTATCAAAATACCGTTATTCCCAACATTTAATAGCCCTGAATTCCACAAGTTTTACGTGTATGACGTAGACGGGCGCTATGACGGACTCATAGGTAGCGACCTACTGAAACAATTAGATGCGAAAATCGATATGAAAAACAACATGATTTTCACAAAATCGGCGAATATACGCATGATATATAACCCCAATGACGTCATCTGCATAGCTCCTCGCTGCGAGCAACGAGTGAGACTACCTACGGACTTACAAAACGGAGACGCTATTCTAAACTACGTAGAGTTCGGAGAAGGCGTTAGAATGCCTAGCGCTATAGTAAAATGCGAATACGGCTACGCAACGACCGTCATACAAAACACCCAGAATGAAGAGGCCATCCTGACCATAACCAGCCCCTTTATTGTAAAAAAATACAATAGTGAACAATGTGAGCTTAATAGCATAAGGCCCCCTACAGATCAAATACTCACCGACAATCTAGAGAAATTACGCCTAGATCACATGAACTCGGAAGAACGAGAAGGCATACAGAAGCTTTGTAAGGAATATAAGGACATTTTCTACACGGAACAACTACCCCTGACCTTCACAAATGAGGTGAAACACCGTATAAGAACCCACAATGAGGATCCTATCTATATTAGGCCCTACAGACAGCCGCAGGCAGTCAACGACGAAATTGGACGACAGGTCGACAAAATGCTCGTGAATGACATCATCAAAGAGTCACACTCCCCCTGGAGTGCCCCTGTGCACCTAGTGCCCAAGAAGGCAGACGCCTCAGGTGAAAAGAAGTACAGACTAGTAGTAGACTACAGAAAATTAAACGAGCAGACCATAGACGACAAGTATCCTCTGCCAAACATTACAGATCTATTCGATAAATTGGGTAAAAGCAGCTACTTCACCACCCTTGACCTAGCAAGCGGCTACCATCAAATAGAAGTGGCAGAGGAGGACCGCCAAAAAACGGCATTTACGACACAATCAGGTCACTACGAGTTTTCCCGCATGCCCTTCGGTTTAAAAACCGCACCGGCTACATTTCAAAGGGCAATCAACAACGTACTACGAGGACTACAAGGACTACATTGTCTAGTTTATCTGGACGACATTATCATCTATTCGTCAAGCTTACAGGAACATCTAGAAAAGCTACGTCTAGTATTTGACAGACTGCGTAAAACGAACCTCAAGGTTCAACTAGACAAGTCAGAATTCTTAAGGAAGGAAGTCCTTTATCTAGGACATACTATAACCAGCCAAGGACTCAAGCCCAACAATGAGAAAATCAAGGCAATACTCAACTACCCTTTGCCTTGGACAACAACAGAGATCAAAAGCTTCCTTGGACTAATTGGCTATTATAGGAGGTTCATAAAGGATTTTGCTAAAATAACACAACCTATGACAGCCCGGCTAAAGAAGAAACGAGCTATGCCCATCAGCGACGAGAAGTATATAGAGTCTTTCGAGAAGTGCAAGGAACTGTTAGTCAATGCACCGATACTACAATACCCGGACTTAGACAAACCATTTATACTGACAACGGACGCTTCAGACTTTGCCCTTGGAGCTGTCCTCTCACAAGGACCTGTCGGGAGCGACAAACCGGTCGCGTATGCGAGTCGCACCCTTAATGACGCAGAAACAAGGTACAGTGTCACTGAAAAGGAATTACTTGCAATTGTCTGGGCAGTGAAACACTTCCGTCCGTACTTATATGGCAGGAAATTCCTGGTCATCACCGACCACAAGCCCCTCCAATGGCTTAAGTCCTTAACTGACACCAACAGTAGACTCACCCGGTGGCGCTTAAGGTTAGCCGAATATGACTTTGACCCTGTATATAAAAAGGGAAAATTAAATTCCAATGCAGACGCCCTCTCGCGTATTCGAATCAACGCGTTAGACAACTTGTCGACTCAGGCAAACGTAGACAAGGAGGAAAATAGAGGAGAGTCTATAAAACAACTCACCAGGGAAATTAAACAATTAGGGAAACTTCAAAAGAAAACCCTTGCACAAATCCCGGAAAAACCAATGACAATTTCAGATTCTAGTTCAGAACACCCTATAACTATTGACTCTGATACAGACAGGACATTATCATTAGGACGCAGGTCCCCATATTCCATGGCCAGCCCTTCCAGTGGAACCATCACAGCAACCGAGAGAACATCTGGCACTGAGACAGCACACTCTGGCCAAGACATGGAATCCCAAGGCATCCCGATTTTACAAGAAGCTGTAGACACAAAACCTAATCAAATCTTGGTTTTTACGTGGCAAATCGATAAACTCTCCGTAAAAGACCTTTCCAGGGAAAAGCAGAGAATTTTGGAAGTGCATTTACCTGTAAATCGACCCGATTTGGTTAAACAGTTTCTTAAGGAATACATAAAGAACAAATCTAAATATTACATCTATTTTGAAGATGAGGAGCACCGTAAGCAGTTTACGGAAGCCGTTATATTCCTCTTTAAGAAAGAACTGGTTCAGTTCTATGAATGTACGAAACGAGTTATCTATATTGACGATGAAAATGAACAACTAGATATTGTCCGCAAATACCACCACGGAAAAACGTGTCATCGCGGAATCAAGGAAACTATGGCCCACATCAAGCGCACATATTTTTGGCGTAATATGGACCAAATAATATCCAGCGTAATAAACTCATGTGAAATCTGTCTTAAAATGAAGTATGACAGAAAACCTCTGAAACCACAACTTCAACTTACTCAAACACAAACAAAACCCTTAGAGGAAATATTCATAGACCTATTTTCTATCGAAGGTCACTATTACCTCACTATAATAGATGCGTTTAGTAAGCTCGGACAGGCTTTCGAAATCGCCAACCGATCTACACCAGAAGTGGTTAGAGCCCTCATAAGATACTTCTCTTTTTACGGCTTACCCCTAAAAATTAGTGCAGACCCCGGATCCGAATTTAATAATGCCCTGATGAAGGAACTTCTCTCTTTATACAAAATAGACATCCACATAGGCACCCCTAACAACCCTAACTCCATGGGCCTAATAGAGAGATTCCATTCAACTATAATTGAAATTTACAGACTAGCTAAATACGAGCATAAAATCACAGACGCCGCGTCAGTTATGACGTATGCAGTAATGGCGTACAATCATAGTATACATTCTACTACTGGTTTAACCCCATTCGAAGTTTTATTAGGTCACACAGATTCGCGGCACGCCTTTGACGCCGACTTTGATAAACAGTACACCCAACAGCTAGTCAAAGAGCATGCCAAACGCACTAGGTACCTATACCAACATTTAGCTGACCAGACCATCAGGAAAAAGGAAAAAATAATTAAGAAAAGAGGAGGCGAGAATGAATTCCAGATAGAGCCCGGGGATACCATTTACGCCAAAGGGACGAATAAGCGGTGTAGTAAGGACAAACCTCGTTACTCCCAGGCTTTAGTGACTGGTGAAGCCGTCAGGAACATAGTCCCCATTCGAGTTGGTAACCGTGATACTACAGTGCCAATTAAGAATGTGAAACGCCCTCCACAGACACCTGCTCGTCCTGGCAGTGGTCCTGATGATGAGGAGCCAGGCCCTTCAACTTCAAGAACTAAATAACAACCCAGGCATCTTACCCGTCAAGAACGGCGTTGCGGTTCTTAGCATAGACAAATGGGTCATAGCGAAGACGCTCGACTTTAAACCAGTCGCAGACGATTTGCAGACTAATGTCGCAAGAACATCGCAACTGAATAGGTTAGTTAGTACTTTAAGTGATAATTTTACGTGTAATTTTGTAGATTTAAGGATACAAACAGAGTTTGTTAAGAATTTAACCATTGAAAAGCTTCAGCAAGTGGCACCTTCTATTCGAATTAAACGCGGACTCATTAACCCCATTGGTTCAATAATTAAACTAATTACCGGAAATCTTGATAACGACGACGCCATTAGGTATGATAAAATGATCAGCGACATGAAATCTAATCAAAATCGTAACGACAAGAAATTGACACTGATTACCGAAATGGTCCACACACTAGCAAACTCTACATTTAAGTTGAACGATAACCTCATTCAGATTAATACGGAAATCAAAAGATTAACTGCTGACGTAAACAATATTTTGACAAAGGAATTTTCTAATCATCTGGAAAACCAAATTATTAACACCTATAACATGTTAATCCACAATTTTCAAGCGATTCATATTAAACTGAATGAGATAGAAACTAGCTTAGCATTAAGTAGATTAGGCATTTTACACCAATCTGTAATTGAGTCGAGTAAGTTACTGCATCTTCTGAAAAAGGTAAACGAAGTAGTAAAACTAGTTTTTCCACCTAACATGGAAAATTTGGTTAGGATTGAACAAAGCATTACATTAAAAGCCTATTCTAAGGTAAACCTAATAACTTATCTTTTGGAAATACCACTGATTGACACGGACACCTATATCTACTATAGACTCTACCCTTTACCTGTATTGTCCCATAACCGCACTATTGTTATCCTACCCAAATATCCCTACATCCTGGTGAAAGGATCGAAGATCAGGCTGCTTACTCGCCCATGCAAGGAGATCGACGAGTCCAGCTTCTTATGTCTCGATGATGACATCTCGCACTATGTACAAGACACTTGCATCATAGAACTAATGACGTATGCCGAAAAGGTGACGTCATGCTCTCAGGTTCCTGTAACTATTGAAAACGTGAGGATTCAGCCAATACAACCCTATAGATGGATACTATATAGCAAGGAAGAAAGACTATTATCCCGAACCTGTGCCGACGAAACGTTCCACCAGAAGATCCATGGCACCTATATACTCACCCTAGATGACTTATGTGAGGTAAACATCGGCAATCTGAGCCTGAAAATGCGGCATGGGGATGTGGATAGCTTCGAGTACCAGAAACTGCCCTTAGTGAACTTACCTGCTGTAAACCAACCCGCAGTCAGTACACCTTCAACCCCTGTGAACCTGGAAGGCGTGAATCTCGATGATCTGAAGTTCCTGTCGTTAGCTTTAAAGAAAAGTGTCAGTGAAAGTGGTGAAAGTGAAAGCCCAGTTATAATGGTGAAAAGTGTTAGCATCTGGACAGTTGGACTCTATGTAGCGCTCCTTATATTAATGTGTATTTTAGCATATAAGTATCGACTTAAGCTGTTGCAGATGTTTCCTCGAAGTTCTTCTCCTTCAGAAGAGAACTTCGATCCTAAGGAGGGAGGAGTTACGGCTGCCGACTCTACTAATAAAGCTGGACCAAGCAGAATCTTCTCTGCGGTCTAGACGCTGAATCGGCAGGCGGATGTTGTCGCGCCAGCCACCTGCGGTGGCCAGGCCTAGTTATAAGTTATTAGAATAAGGTAGTCTTAGACCAGGGCTTGTACTGAATACATGTCTTAATTAATAAAAATTAGTATTTTTAAAACGTCCTCCGGCCCGCACAATACTTGACTATATTGATATTAAACACAAATGTTGGTAGTAAGGAATCACTAAATGTTGTGCAACAAATAAATGTATAAAACAGGCCCTTTTGCCAAAAAATAACAACACCACTTAAAAAGTGCTCTGCTTATCAATTTGCAGATAAAGAAGTAATTGTTAAGACGATTTTGCTAACAACCGCTAAGTGTTGACTTACTCTGAAAGCTATTTCGAGTCAAATATTGGACGGGACATGATGTTCCGGAGTTGCCTTGTTTGCTTAACAAGCAAAAACTTAACCAGATGTCAATGGCGGCATATGGACAAAGCTAACGCTCTGCGTTTCAAATTTTTGTCAGAAAAAAGAGACAAACGTAAGTGGCGTTTCGAAATCATTCACCCCTCCTCCCAGCAATGTTATTAGTTTTTAAAAAAGTTTGTTGTTTTTAATTAGATCGACATTACCAAAACTTTTGATGCAATTTTTATCCGTATCAAAGAATAATAATGGCTTGCGATCATTTCTGCATATGACCCTGTCCTTTTATATTTGCGTGAGAAAGTGTCCTTAGAAATAGACAAGGCCTTTGTCCGAAATATTTGCGTCTATCCCCTTCGGGTCTTCTTTGTGATATCTCACGTGGGATCCTTTCAGCTTTGCTATTTGTCTATGTTATTCATGTTTTAAGGGACATAGAACCTGTTCTCTTAGAATTACGCGACCCTTGTTTACACTTGGAAGACTATCCATCACAAATGAAGCAGAGGTCTTGAACATTTGTATTAGCTTATGGTGTGCAAAAAACTCGGCAAACATTTTCGACTCTTAAATCCCTCCAAAAACGCTTACTAAAATAGTCTGTGTTTTTATAACTGTCCGTCTGCAAAGTTAAGACTTTCTGAATGTCTATCTCTGAAAATTGAATTTTAAGGTGTCTAAAGTCGGTATAGTATAGTTAAAAATGTTCTGTTCACATTTCCACATTTGAGTGCTATAATCTGTATTGTACATATTTCAATTGCACGTTATCGACGTTTCCGTTTCTATAGTGCAACAGACAATTGAGACAATAAAATAAAAACTTGTCGCAACGGTAAAATGCCCTTTAGCGCAACAGTTTATGGATCTGGGCAAACCCGAGGGATACATTTTCTCGGAAGGTGCGTCGCCTTTCTTGCATGAAAAAGGTGCCTAGACCTTGTCCCTTCAAAACTAAAGAATAGGCTGATTTGAATGATAATACGGCGTCTGACAAAGATTTACTTGATCCTATGAATAGTACTGGGACTAGTGGTCACATAAATGAAGAACTGGGTTTTCTTCCAGGGAACCAAAACTCTAGTGGAGATTATTTTAGGGCTTCATTTGATTTTTAATAGATCGGCGTGTCCTATAATAGACCGTGAATAAATTGTAACCCTTATACTCTGGGTGCATTTATTACGCTTCCAACTATAGACAAAACTATGCTCCCATGTGCATAGTCTGTACTAACTTTGGCATTTGAATCTACGTAATGAGATGTTTACACAGCGTCCAGTCGCACCTTCACTTCCACTAGATGGTTATGGTCTGCAGTGCCCGAGACATTCTTAAAGGCGTATTTTAATAAGTGTCAATATTTTCGAATATATTATTGTTATTGATTGTTTATTAACGGCGTGAGTTTATGTTATGTTTTTGAGTAGTCTTCGCTTGACTATTGTGCCCTAATTAGGATATATAATATAAATGTTATCAATAAAGTTGCTTTGAGCAGACTTTAGAAAGCATTAGAAATCTCCAATGCTCCAATTTTGTTATTACATTATAGCAAAATGAACGCCGAGATCTTGTGCAAATTACGTAGGCAATAATGCAGACTGACTTGCATGTCAAAATGATGATGACGCGACGCTATAAAAATATTTCAGCCCGATAACCTAAGTGCGTGTCTCATTTCGTATGGAATTAATGTGTTCGCTATGACTCCTTCCCCAGACAGACATTTGACCCGGTCAATGTGAGCGAATCGTTTGTATAGCTGTGTCGTTGGCGTCCATTAATAAGAACTTAGGAGTACTTCGTTAATCAGTTTTGCATTGGCCTCTTCGTCTCTCTTGAAAAATGGCTTTATAGTTTTGATATTCAGGAAAACTGAAATTACTATTGTGCCTGAAATTTCCGGGATATTTTTGTACTTTAATAAAATGTACTTATTAGTAATAGTGTCAGTGCTACAGTGTGTAATGAACGCTTACATGTTATTCTCTGTTGAGAACTGGAGTAACGTGTCTCAATATCTGGAAATTTCAAACTATTCATAAATAACTGGGTTTTGGTTCCGAGCCTTTTTTATGAATGAATGAGATTCTAAATAATTTCAAGTTTCTTCCAGTAAATAAAAAAAAAACAACAACATCCATCTCGTCCTTCACGAACACTCGACACCGGAAGCCAAAGACCACCAGCAGGTTTCTGGTGTGCACAAAAGTATAACTTAACATGCATTGTGAGTGAGAGCCTACCACGGCGACCACTCGAGTGCGTCCGTAATACAATCTGATCCACTGAATCGGAATTAATTGCTGTCATCCTTTGCAAAGCTCATGCATGAGACTGCGGTAAAACAATCCTGTTTATACAAAAGCTTTGGTTAGCCTTTGCATTGCGCTTTAGATCTCGGTTATATTACCATATCTCATTAACTTTTTAAGTATTTACCTTGCAAATGCCAAACGAAAACCATTCTTATTTTCAAGGTCAGGACTTAGGAGGTTAAACAGTCTCTTTATTTATACTCATCGTATTAACTCCTAATCTGCGGCAAATGAAAGATGAGGATTGTATCACTTATGTATTTGCCAATATCGACTCCAATAACCACTAAAACAAAACAAGACTAATATAAAGTATTCCGAACAGGACAAAGAAAGCGCTACATTCTCCTTGAGGACACAGGAAGCACGGTTGATGCGTGAGTTAACAGGACACTTCCTTGGGGCACCCCTCTTGTAATACTTCAAGTCTTTAACGTATACTCCCGCGAACGAGTGTGCGAGCATTATTAATTCCTTATCAAATTCTTGAAACCAAGGCGTATGCTCAGCTTCTGACTTTTTCGCACTCTGTTTATACGAATTCTTGATAAGGTCCCAAGAGGAGAAGAGATCTAAAGGCAGGCATGATAGATCTCCCTGGAAGCATAATGCGATTGGCTGGAGCAAAAAGATTTCTATATTGCGAGAATTTAAATCTTCCGCTGTTAATTTCGCCTCATTATTAAAGTGACCATAACGTCGCCTTTTATAAGTGGCCTGTTGTTGCGTTTTTTTTTGGTACCTTATAGTGCAGGATCGCCCAAATCGCTGTGAAGATACCTATGTTTAGTAGGGGGTTTTAACGAACTGATGTTAATGACAAAGAAGGCGATTTGCTCAAAGGAAACTTGTTATCGAAAAATGCGCTTACAATCTAGGGAGGGATAATTATGCTGTCATGTCAGATGCTCTAGTTGTATGGTAGATGTCAACTTCTTCATTGTTTCAACTGTGATTTATATACTTGTTTGCAGTAGTTTTGTTTATGATTGTTCGTGTTGAATGTGAAGCATTAAATTCCGAATCCCCAGTCATTGATTATCGTTATCAACCCTTGTATGTCCCCACTGCTGGGGCACGGGTCTCTTTCCTGCATCGCAGGAAGGTTAGGCCATACTCCACCACGGGGGCCAAGTCCGGGTTGGTGGAGGATTGTAAGACAGTGGCGGGCCTTACTGTCAGAAGTTATCAAGCGGCCCATAAGGCCTCTGACATGGCTTAACGACTGCCATTACATGACAGCCGGCACCAACGGCTTAACGTGCCTTGCGAAGCACGGAAGCACGGTCATTGATTAAGCGCCTCGCTATCTTTCCACGTACCCGTTGCCTTGAATATTTTTTTTATATTTGAGCGTAGTGATGTCATTTAGAGCTTCTTGGGAATAATCAAATGAATTTGTTAGGAACTTGTTCAGTGTTAAAGTTTTTGATTGATTTTGCATATGTATGCCAACATTTTCACTGATATAAAACGCAGTTAAAATTATAATAATATATAGTCTTTTTAAGTGGGTCTGTTTACTTAAAAAAATGCGTGACTCCATGGTTGGCCGGCCCGTTTCCTTCACTTTGGTAATCAGGACACTACATCTAAAGATCTCAATCGAATCGCTCGAGGACAGGTGAAAATTAACCAAGTCTCCGCTTCCTTGCATTAATTGGAATTCCTGTTAAGTATTCCGTCTGTCTTGAAGTCTTACGGCTTTATTTAAAAAAAACACGAGGTACTTATTATAACACTTCTTTAAAGTTCATTTAAATGGTTTGTAGTAAAGGGAAAAACGTAACCACAAATTATATAAGCTGCATTTAAGCAGTATGTTAGAGGTCTCTCGTTTTTGTAACATGCTTTTTCCTACAAACTATAAACACTTAACTTCCACGGTAAGTACGTTGATGAAGTAATACATACACGTACTTGTCGACCTATTTCTATGATTGACATGAAGTAGATAGATTTACGAACGTCCAAACGCGACAAAAAATTATCTGACGACAAATACAATTCAGCTGATACACAAACATTTGTGTACAGTTAGCATTGACTTCCCTTCTAGAAAAAATTGAGGATATGAAGACAGCCGTCCCACATATGCGGAATTTTGGAGGAGTTTTTTTGCTCGCACGTTTTCAATATGTTTGCCATTTTCGACCCCGATTTTAAGTTCAGGTATCGGCAACTTTGTAGGTAGTTCCCGGAATTTTTGCACATACTCACCGTATTTTTTTATGGCTGCCTGGATAGGTTTGGTTACTCTCTCTACTAAGAATTCACTAGACAGCTAATATTTCTCTTCGTATTTCTTTTTCCACGTCTGTCAAGTTTTTGATTGCAGTATTTTACCAAAGGCTTGTAATCAAAAACTTAATAAAGCAGCTAGACATTGACCTCTTCCATTGCTAGGAGAACCAATATGAAAACCACTTTTTCCCTTTAGTATACGTGTTGCCTACACCTGCCCTTGCCTACCCACCTTTGCTCATTGTTCACCACACATTCTCACTGCGGGGTATGATTTCTATACCTGGCCCTCTTTCTCTCTTGCGCCCGCTCCCTTTGTCATGTCTTCCATCCCTGTCGCCCCCTTCACCCTTATTATTGCGTACGCGTCGTTTGCGTTAGTGTAGGTGAGTTCTATCTGTGTGTGCTATGGGAACGGGGATAGTTATAATTTTACTTGCAGAGTGATCGTGACTTTCGGGAAGGAAGGGCCTAGTTTAGAATGTAAAGCCATTTTTGGCGGGAACGCTTCAGACATAACCTCAAAATGTGTCTTTTAAAGGTGGTTATTTAGTTCCAGTTGTGTGTTTTTGAAGTGATTTTGGAGTTGAAATGGAGTGCATTGGATTTATTTTACGCGTGTTACTTTCAGGATAATCTCCGTGATGTTATATGAGTAAGTGTTTGTTCTTTGTTTATGTTCAAAGCCTCTTACAAAGGTTGTCTTACTACAGTGGTGATTCCCTACTATTGATATTATAATGCGTGTCTTTGGTTGGTTGTTTTATTGAGCAACATGATTATATGAGGTTCACATTTTACTAGGCTGTTTTTAGCCGAATCCCATGCAAACAGAGTAACGAGCAAAGCTAGAGTCGATAAAACAAGTAATCGTGTCGTGCTTTGTGTAGGTGCTGGGCAAGCATAATTATACCATCTAAAAATAATGTCCCAGGCACTGCAACTTCCGAGTGGTCCTTTCACCCATCTAGTGTAAGTGAAGATGTCACTGGACGCTATATAAATCGTCCCATTATGATGAAGCAAAGGCTTTGTGTATGTAAAAAATATGGAAGCAGAGGCTTCTGCTGCCCACCGTAGTGTTAAAATGGGAATCTTAAATTAGGTACCTCGCACTTACGCCCGGGCTCGAAGGACCAATTCAGCTTCTTTGTCCATAGACCACAGTAGTCAATGTCGTTTGCGAATAGGACTCTGTCTTGCAAGTCCAGCTTAAATGTCTTGGTACCAAGGCGCCCAAGTTGAATGGGCACAAAAACACGTTTCTCCATCAGCTGATATTCGCGAGACCGGCCGCGGTATGCATAAATTAGTGCTTTTTATTTCCATTCTTACCTCATCGAAAGTATTATTAAAGTAGTGTATGGACAGGTTTTTAATTGTGGTGCGAGAAGATATGGTGCCTGCAGGCTGCGGCTAGTCTGGATACGTCATTATTGAAACGTTTTGATGAATGTCTTGGATGTATTTTAGAAGTCTTAGCGTGTCGATGGTAGTGCGGTGTTAGCTCAGTGGGTAGAACCATGGACTCGCAAGCGAGAGCCCCAGGTTCGATCCCGAGTGCGGGCATTACCAATGACTTTCAAAGTTACGTACATTTGCGAATTTGTAGTCGCAATACCACACGCTAACGGTGAAGGAAAACATCGTGAGGAAATGCGGGGCTTGGGTGTCTCCGCACGTATTGACTAGTATTTCCTGTGGGCTTGGCCGACTAAGCTGTCAGGATGGTATAGGTTCTGGGCAAGCCTACACCATCTATAAAACCATGTACCAGGCACTACAGTGTCGGGAGTGGTCCCGTCACCCATCTAGTGTGAGTGAAGATGCCACTGGACGCTGTATAAACCATCTCATTAAGTAGATGCAAAAAGGCCAATATTATTATTAGCATTCCAGCCATCGTGGTGGAAGGATTTGCCAATCAGCGTTAGGGACTCGACATCGTTCGGGGAGGCACCTATACTAAAGTCCGATTGAGAGATCAGATCATATTAAACAACATATCATATTAAACAATCAGCAAGTCCCTTACGCTGATTGGCAAATCCTTTCACCCCATTGGCTTGCCATCGACACGCTAAGAAGATCAATGTATTGATAACATTACTAAAAATTATGATTATTGATTCGTGAATTTATATGAAGCAATACCATTCGCTAACTGAAAGAAAACTGAGTGTCTGAGGTGTTTAAATACCTCAGTGCTTGAAATTGCCAATCTGCGCCAATTACTCTACTTCCTACCAGGGTTCGGAATTATCAAGATAATTACGCTGCTTGATAATTATCCGATAATTATCACGATAATTATCACCCGTGTAAGAAATTAATTTTTTATATTGTTTGATAACAAATACCTACATTATAATTTGAGCAATTCTAACAAAAACAAATAAATTTTATGATTTTTATTTAAAATCCAACACAAATTAACATCAATTAAAATAAAAAGTCTCCATCAGATTCGACATTCTAAATATATATTAAATTGGATTGACCATAGATGCCAAAGGAATATCTTCATCCGATGATGATTCTATTTCCATTGGCTGTGTTGCTGTAGCTGCAGCAGAACTTAGTTGTTGACCTGATAGCCAACTAAGATCTTGCTTTATTTTTTTTGCTTTGCATAAACGAAATTTTTGTTATAATGAATAAGAATAAAAATAATTTTATTGCCTCATCAAAAACAACTTAAACAAAGTAAGACTTAAAACTAGATATAAAATAAGGCAAAAGGTAGTGGCTCAGCTGGTGCTGACCCGGGTCAGCCCCGGACAGCGCTGGTTTTCAGCCACTGCCTTCTCCCTAAGATGTTGTACGGGAGTAATGGTATCTTGATAATTATCAATTGATAATTATCATGATAATTATCAAGATAAATATTCTTTCGAACCCTGCTTTCTACTCATACTCTCACGAAGAGAAGGCCTGTGCCCCGCAGAGGGACGTTTATAGACTACTTAAAAAAAACCAGACCAGTCTTGACTTTTGTCTCCGCTTGGCCGAGATAAAGCTCGGTACGAGACAGCTGACTGTGACAAAATCCCCAGTTAGGTATAACAATTTATAACTGAGCTTTGACTTTGAACTTTTGGGTCGAGAAAAGCCTTGCGATCCTTAAAATTCGCCATTGGCAGAGTCCTTAGGGAAGCCACATAGTTTTTTTTATCATTAGAATGTTGATCACAACAACATCAACATCAATACAAATGTACTAAAGTAGTTTAGAAATAATTATATTATTTTTAATGCACTAACCCGTGCTAAGGACAATTTTAAAAACCTATTTAGAGGCTAAACATTCCACCCATGCCGGGATTCGAACCCGCGACCTCTGGCTATCCGTGCCAGAGTCAGAGAATCAGAGAGAGAGTGGTCGGGATCGAATCCCAGCATGGGTGGAATTTTTAGCCTCTAAATAGGTTTTTAAAATTGTTTAGAAATAATATACCTTTGAAGATCGGATGACTACCACTAGTGGTAATTAAGCCCACTCTCTCTCTCGCAGAGATAGGGCCTATGCCTTACAGTGGGATGTTCGATGTAATAGTGCAAACCACTTTACACCATTTTTTACGACTTCAACTTTATGTTTTATTTCAAATCAAATGAAATCGTTTATTGCCAGGTTAATATGTTCACACGGGTCCTGTTACATTGTATTACTTACATCCTAATTACCAATAATTATATTTAGTTTCTAAACATATTACTAAACATTGTTTTGTTTCGTTGTTATGGTAGGTGTTTATTAAAGAAAATATTTATAGCGATAAACAGAAAAACTTTTTAGAAAAACAGAATAAGCAGGTAAAGGACGCTTTATGTAGTCCGGTCTAGTTCGAACGTGAAGTAGTCATGCCAAAACGTCAAGGAAATCTCAAAAATGGATGAAGTAATTTTAAATTTTGAAAATTATGGACAGAATCACAGAAATAAAAAAAATGGTGTACAGAGATTTGCACCGTTACACTACCCGCCATCAATATTATATAATATATTTAATATAATACAAAAATAAAAAAAAATTAAGATAAATTTTTTTTCGACTCCTATTTTTTTTTATAACAAATAGTGATATACTATGTGGAGGTTATTACAAAATAGACGAAAGTAATAGTAAATATATCACCCACGACATTATCCTAGGCTTACTTAATAGCATTTCTTAATGATTAGCGATACTCATAGATTAAACGGGTCTAACCGCGATTATTTACTAGGTAAAACTTAATCATCTTATTACCCGACGTTTCGGCACCGTAACAGTTGCCGTGGTCTCGGGTAGACTGAAGTGGCGAGTACAGTCAATTATTGTGGGTAGTCACTTTTAATTTTTAATGTTTGCATCTGGCCGACACACAACACTCACTCCGGTCCCGTTTAATATATAAATAAAATAACCAAGCTAAAACACCGATAATCTTAGAAAAACATTATTTACATGCTTGTGCCTCAAATAGAGAAAACCGGTTTAGGCTTTAGCCTTCGGAAAGGAAACAACACCATGATGAACCCGATAGATAACTTGTGCCATTACCAGTTTCCAATAGTACAGCCTGAGGCGGTAATGGTAACATTCCAGAGTTCTTTACACGAGCGATATGTGATCCTTTTTTTTTGCATGTCCCCACTGCTGGAGCACAAGTCTCTTGCTGTATCGCTTAGGCCATACTCCACCACGGGGGCCAAGTCGGGGTTGGTGGAGCATTGTATGACAGTGGCGGACCTTACTGTCACAAGTTATCAAGCCGCCCATAAGGCCACTGACATTGCTTAAAGACTGCCATTACATGACAATCGGGCACCAACTAAATACTTAAAATATAATCGTATACAAGGCCAATTTATAGAATGCTTCTTTTACACTTATTTTACAAGGAAAAAACGTAACCACAGATTAAACAGACTATGCCTCTAAGGAGTGATTTAGAGGAATCGTGTTTTATAAATAAGACCCTTATCCCCAGTTTTTCATTGACAAACAATCAGTAAATCTAGTTTTACCAGCTGTCAGATGGCCAAAGTGCATACAAAAAGGACAATGATAATTTTTAACTGTAGATTAACATAATAATAATTTTTAACTGTAGATTAACATAATATTGTTAGTGTCCCAGAAACCGGGGGTAAGTGATTATTGTGCCTTACTATGTTTGAAGGCAAACAACTGGTTATTAATATCGATTATTAGACCACATTCAATAAGCAAAAGTTTTACTGTCTTGTTTATAAAAAGTAGTTTTCACAATGGGCAGGGTAAAACCGGTTTATAAGAGGATATCCTGCCATAAATCGGCTTTTACTCCGTCTTAAAAAGTTTTTGTGAAACCGACTTTATACTAATAATAATGTAAAATTCTATATTGTGTACTGTTGTTTGTGTATCGAAATTTCTTTATCCACTCGAAGGGCGATGGCTCTACTCTGCCTTCATATAAGCGAACCGCATTAACTACCATTGTTACCTATTAAGCTAGAAATCTATTTTGGCCTTTTTGATTCGTGTGTGTGTATCTGAGTGAGTGTGCGTGCGTGTGTTTGTGTGGGTAAGTACGTATTTGTGTATGTTATTTCTTTTTACGCTCTATAGCCTAAACAGCTTAATGGATTTGAGATTGAAAAGTTTCATTTGATTCGTCATAATTGTAAGCGTGACAGGGCGTATAGGTATAAAAAATATTATGACAACTAATTAAATATATTTAGGTACATACTTTTTACGGAGATTTCCATAAATAGAAATTTTTGAGTGGTGACTTTCACAACACATCAAATGGGGATAACTTTGAAATTCTGAAAATGGTCAGCAGCTGTTTCATGTATTTTGTTAGTAAGGCTGTTACTAACAAAATGTATAAAAGCGGCTGCTACAGCTCTCATGAATTGTAAAATCTATTTTTTTGTGATTGTAGGAAAAATAAATACTTTTGATAAATGTGGTCTGAGGGTGTGATAGATAATAAAATTGTGGACATATTAAATACATTGTTTTATACTTTACTCAGGCTTTAGTGAAGAAAAGTAATTTCCAAAGTTATTAATTTTGTTTGGATATCGTTTTTTTATTGAATTGTAAAAAAAATAGTAGTAGTTTTTCAAAAAAATAGACTTAGATGCAAAAATCATTTAAAAAGTTACTCGAATATTAATAATATCTCCATACACTAAAAGGCGTTACGTTCAACTTGTGACGTCATAGTTTGAGTCCGATTCGTGTGGCGCTTTTGTACTCGAATGACTTTGACAGGTCACATTATGTGAAGTATTAGTTGTAGAGAAAAGAAATGTTTATCTTTTAAAATGGCCTCCCCGATTATGTTAATAGTAGATTGTTAAACAAGGGCTGTATGACATCAATTGCATAAGAGGTTTTTGGCGCCCGAGCGCAGCGAGGGCGCTAATTAGCCCGAGTATGCAATTGATGCTTACACCCGAGGTAAACATATCGATTGTGAGGTAAGTAAAAAAACAAGAAAGCAGGTGAGAACTCCAAAAGCAGAGAAAGAACTCCAAAACACGAAAAAAAAATACTTTCGCGCCTAGCTAGTCGACTGACATTTTTACTCTTCACGATTTTATGGCACGTAAGCGCGTCCAATCGTGCTGGCCAGTTTGATTTTTAAATCGATTTCAATTAACATACGATGTGACTGGGAAACAAATAGTTCGATATTTAAAATAAAATCTTCATAAATTCTAATATAAATTGTCTCGATTCCGATTCGAGTAAATAATCGATACCGAGAAAAAATATTAACTTTTAAAAAATATTCTTCTCGTAGTATGAGTATTGTGCGTTCACATTAACTTGACGCGTGAGAGAATTGGTAGCACTGATTGCTTAGTCGCCATCTTGCTTTTGGTACGATCGGTTACTAACTATAGGATTATTCGTTTGTGTGAGTTTTAAAGATGCCCAAAGTGGTCAAAAATGCAAAAAGACAAACAATCCTTCAGGTTTATGCATTTTGTGAGAGGGAAAAGGCTGAAAAAAAGCTGATTGTTCCTTTGGAGCAAGTTCGGACTCGATTTCCCGCCATGACAGGTACGTTTTTAGGGTGCCCAGTTACATGAAATTACTAAAGCCACGTTTTCACGGTCTTATTAGAATCGGACCGAGCGCATCTTCTTAGTCAACTAAAAGTGTAAGCCACTCGGATGGTAGTTTACACACATTTTAGTGGATATGGATTTTTATTCATTTTTGAACGCGCTTTGTTGTCTTGTCGTCGAGCTGCAACAGCAGCAGGATAAAAAAGAAGAAAAATTTGGACGCGTAAATGGATTTTAAGGCGTGACGAACTAGGCGCTTCGAATAATTTTATTCGAGAAGTAAAAATGGAAAATGCAGCCAGTTTTAAAATCCATTTGCGGTTAACAAGCGAACATTTTGCCAATAAATACTAATCCGATTCTTTCGTTTTTTTCTTCCCCTTGATAGTTTTCCTCATTATTGTGATATACTCATAAACATACATAGTATAGACTAAACCATAAGTTTTGCCCCCTTTTTACTTCATGTCAAGTAACAAGGACATTACATGTGAATTAGCTTTTGGAGGCCTATGCCCAGCAGGGAGTTGATGTGGGCTGATTATAGAATATTATAGAAGCTTTTGGACACTAATCGGAAGATGGTCAAACAAGCCCTCAATCCTTTTATTTTCCCCAAGTAATGGGAATGATTTCTTATTTAACATGGTAACACTAAACATATCAGTGCTACCAATCCTCTCACGCGTCAAGTTAATGTGAACGCACTGTATGACAGTTCTTTTTTCAAATTCCGAAACCTAGATGTTAACATTACATGGTATGTTTTGAAACCTATGCTGTAATGATATCCATACACCCCGGCATTCAGGGAAGTAAGTGACTACTTACAGAGCAAGAGACATGTAATAGTACATTATGCCACACCTGGCAATAAAGTGGCTTTTTCAAAAAGCCGCTTTCTGGCCAAGTGTAGACATAATAGTACATTACACAACTAGGGTGGTAATACAAAGAAAGGCCGAGATCGCATATGGACGTAAATATGCGATCGAGAGCTTTCTTTATTACCTCCCGTGTTGTGTACATCTTTTTATGTCTACACTTGGCCAGAAAGCGGCATTATTGCCAGGTGTGGCATAAAACATTTTTTGTGCTAGTTTCCAATGTATTTTTTTGCAATAATTAAACCATTTTTCAACTTCAATTCATCGAGCTAATATTCTAGTAACAACTACGTGTTTATTGGACTCCGGGTCCAGTTTTACAACTTACAGTCTGTTATCTTTTAAAATATACCTCGGCTACTATCGGATAGAATCGGATATGTTCGTGTAATAGAAATATCGGAACTAATATGACACTTAATTTCAAAATCGGAACTAATATGACATATTATTATGAAGTTTTATACAGAGCATTAAGTAGTATTACACTCGGGTGCTTTTGGCGAAAACCGAAGCCTACTCTAGAGCCCGAGGATATTCTAAAAGCTAACAGACTGTAAAAAGACAAACCCAGTTTAGGTGCGAAAAAAACTTGACATGTCAAAAAGTCCATAACTCATTCTGGCTTACGTAACTCCTTGTTAGATATGCCGACAGGATAATACATAGACGACTGTGTATGTGTTTTATGATTATGTTCTAAAACGGGACGTGACTTGGTGTCTTGTTATGTAAGGAAGCTTTTAGATCAAGGCTTTGGCCACTCCTTTAGAAGTCTTGATGATAAAAACAGATAATTTACAAGAACAAAAAATTTGAATGCCTGTTCAGATGTTATCCAGGATTCCAAAATAAAATGCCGAATATGTACGTCCCACTATAGACAGGGCACAGGCGTTCCCTCAAAGAGAGAGTTGGGGCATGGTTATCACGCATGCCCACCGCGGAATGGCAATTTCAAGTGCTAAGGTTTGTGAACATCTCTGACACTCTGTTTTCCTCCCGAGGATTTTTATAATTCTGTTCGATATCAACCCCTGTATGTCCCCACTGCTGGGGCACGGGTCTCTTCCTGCATCGCAGGATGGTTAGGCCATACTCCACCACGGGGGCCAAGTCCGGGTTGGTGGAGTATCGTAAGACAGTCTCGGGCATTACTGTCAGAAGTTATCAAGCCGCCCAAAAGGCCTCTGACATGGCTTAACGACTGCCATTACATGACAGCCGACACCAACGGCTTAACGTGCCTTGATTGCGAACCATGGATGCGTTCGGAAAAATGCCACTAGCGGTAGTCACGGGACGGTCATTCTGACCGCGCCTGTTGTTGCTTAGCTCAAGTGATTGATTCCAATGACTCGGTTCGACTAGGCCACGAGCGCTTCGGTTGTATCTATTAAGTGTAATCAGTAGCTACCCGTTGTCCTTGTGGAGTTATTATTAGGTGGTTTTGTTATTCAAAGGAACGTGCCAGTAGATAGACGAATCGTCGTGAATTCTTTAAAAGTTATACGAGTACAATTCACGTCAGAAGAGTAAATCTTATTATCTGATAATTATTGACTTTTGCTTTCAAGTTTCCATGCAATTTAGCTCGTAAAGCTGTTTTGTTAACCACACTAATTAGTTCGCCACGATCGTTGTGCGTAAGTGGTTATATTTTTTTTATGCACTAACCCGTGCTAAGGACAATTTTAAAAACCTATTTAGAGGCTAATAATTCCACACATGCCGGGACTCGAACCCGTGACATCTGGCTAAACGTGCCAGCGCTCTCCCACCTGCGCTAATGGGCGACTCACCGGCATCAGTGAAATTTTGAACCTCTTTACAATACTCTCAGTATTATGCATCGCTTGCAGCCCCGTGTATGTGTAAGTGGGTTTCGGAAGAGCTTTGCGCTGTTGACGGTTAGAGCCCAGAGTCTCGAGCCGGGCTTTCTCGAACCCTTCCACTCGGTTCAGCACTGTAGAACACCACATGCTGCGTGTAGCGTGAGGTCTTTATGTAAATGTTATGTTAATAACAAACTCCTCTATCCTCCTTCGCAGACGAAGCGGCTATGACAGCGAGACCAGCGAGTACTCTGAAGACTCAACGGCCAACGACGATGCGCCAGCTCCAGCCAAAAGCTCTGGGCCGCGGAAGAATATCAACAAGGGCCGCTGGACAAAGGAGGAGGTAAACGCCTTGCCCTTTCGTACGATATCAACCCCCGTATGTCCCCACCTAAGCAGTTGGTGCCGGCTGCCGTCGATATATGGCAGTCGTTAAGCGAAGTCAGAGACCGTAGGGCGGCTTGAACACCTCTGACAGTAAGACCAGCCACTAGTCTTGCAAGCCTCCACCAATCCGGACTTGGCCCTCGATGGGGACGATTATGTCGATTAAGGTGATCAAATAAATAAATAAATCTCACGCTTCCGAGGCCATTGTTCTACTAACTGGATATTACCGCATACACAATGTATAATGACGAACTAAATCACTCTTAAAAAGGCGCTCGTGGCCGAGGCGAACCTAGTGATTAGAATCAATCACTTGGTTTTAAGCAACAACAGGCGCGGTCAGGTACGGGATGAGTAAGTGTCCCGTGACTACCGCTAGTGGCATTTTTCTGAGTGCTTCCGTGCTTCGCAAGGCACGTTAAGCCTTTGGTGCCGGCTGTCATATAATAGCAGTCGTTAAGCCATGTCAGAGGCCTTATGGGCGGCTTGATAACTTCTGACAGTAAGGCCCGCCACTGTCTTACAATCCTCCACCAACCCGGACTCGGCGTGGTGGAGTATGGTCTAACCTTCCTGTGATGCAGGAAGAGACCCGTGCCCAGCAGTGTGGACTTCCAAGGTTTGATAGCGAAATCACTCTTTCTCCAACAGGACAAGAAGTTAAAGCTGTACGTGAGGACCTACAGCGAGAACTGGGAGCTGATAGCGTCCCAGTTCCCGGACCGGTCCGACGTGCAGTGCCAGCAGCGATGGACCAAGGTGGTCAACCCAGAACTAGTCAAAGGCCCGTGGACCAAGGAGGTGGGTTGACAATACAGGGCCAGTTTCGCTGTTTAAGGTACACGCGGTTTATCGTTCATACGAAATTTCTATGCTCTGTTTAGTGCCAAACCATTTTAGATAAGAAAATAAATTGTATACACTTTATTGTATACAATTTATTTTCTTTATTGCATGTATTTCTTAACCTAAGAGTACAGACCGCGGCCTTATCACTAAAAGTTATCCAGACATACATTCACATACCATTAAATTGGACAAAGGGCCAATTTCTGAATTGGGAATTTCGCTAAGTATATACTTATGTGTAGCGCTGTCCCTTCGAATTTCTCACCTAAGAGCGTGGCTTAGGGAACAAGGTGTTAATCACCTCGAAAATATAACGTCCGTCGAAATAGTCCAAAACCAATGAAAACTTGAAGTAACCCATGCTTGATTTAGGGTTAATTATAGATGTCACAGTCAATAATCTTAAACGGTCAAAACTAGTTTTGACTGCTGAAATCAGTCAAAAGTACTTTTGTCCAAAGCTTACATTTGAAATACCAAATGGTAAAAACACCTAATATGATGCATCACTCGATCTACGACAGCAAAAATATAGGTGCGACAAAGCGTAGCGGAGCGCGAAGGAGCGTGTTAGGCTGAACATAAGACCGAAAAACAACTCGACATTTTTGGATACTCAATAGAATTTTACGTTATTTTTCTGCAGTCAAAACTGGTATTGACCGTTTAAGGCTTCTGACTGTAACATATATACTGAAAGAGCCGTACACACGTACAGTCTGTTAGCTTTTATAATATACCTCGGGCTCTAGAGAAGGCTTCGGTTTTCGCCGAAAGCACACGAGTGAAATACTACTTCCCGATCTGTATAAAACTTTTCTTCACAATTTTGAAAAGTTATGTAGAGTTATAAAGAATTATAGTTCCGATATTTCTATTAAATGATAGTACCCGAGGTATATTCTAAAAGCTAACAGACTGTACCTATAGCAGGCCAATTCTAGCGATTCGACTCGGCGAGGCCAGTGTACGACAAGCATAATCATGATTCACTTGTTCCTCCCATTCAAACGACCCCAGAAATCCTGCCTTACATTCCACTAACATTGCGATGGTATGTCCTAAGTTCCACCCGCCCACAAGTCGATTAGCATAAAACGTGCATCGTTTGTCGCCGGTGTGTCTACAGAGCGCAGCGCACACTTGGATAGGTCGTTTACACTGCACGCTTTATGGTAGAAAATTGTTGCATAATTTAATGTGCAGATTTAACAGTGACCAACCTTAGGCGCTGTGTGGTGTCGGCCTGGAGAATAGCACCAACTCAAATTCTTCCCGCAGATGTCGTAAAAGGCGACTAAGGGACACAACCCGGGTGGTGGGCAGCAGCGCCCCCTGCAGTATAACCCTACCAAACTGCGATCCCCAACCCGCATGCCCAGCGTGGAGATTATGGGCACTACCCCCCAATGATGCCACAACCTTGCGCTATGGCGCTTATTAGGGGAGGGCTACGTCCAGCAGTGGACTAATATAGCCTGAAGAAGAAGACGACCTTAGGTCGCGTAGTGCCGTTTGTTTGATAACAGACACTGTGGGGGTCATTAAACATGTGATCTCTCTCGTCAGGCTTCGCTGAAATTTCATGTAAACCCGTGATAGAAAAGCTTACGCAGTTATATACATTAAATGTGAAAATTACTTTGCTAAATTCCGCCAAAAATCCCAAAAGAACCATGCGGTTAGTTAATGCATCGCCCTCCCTCCCACTTTTTCAAGCAGAAGCAAGACACGAACGCACCATCATCGGAAGCAAGATGGGATTTCTGGCAAAACTTAGCAAAGTCGGATTTCCGCAAAGTAACGCCTGATTCCATACAAAAAAAAAATCTTTATTTCTCCATCCACAAATTAGTTGAAAAATAGCAGTGGTACAATATGGTGCAATAAAAGCGATTTGTGGACAGACTGGGTCCCAAACTAGATCAGAGATCTGTATCTTAGGATGCTAGGCCACCCAAAAAACTAGTACAACAAAGTATGAAACATACTGTAGACACTAAGTCGGCTCAAATTACGACCGACAGAGATATAACAGAAAAAATAAAGAAAATGTACAAAAATTATAAAATACAAAAAAGCAAACAATATTATGTACTCATATTTATACTCAGCCCTACGACTAGGTCTTGGGATCGGGTTTAGCCACTGAGTGAAGGAGTCTGTGTGTGTGTGTGTGTGAGTGTGTGTGTGTGTGTGTGTGGTGTGTTTGTCTGTGTGTGTGGGTGTGGAAGTAAAAATAAGTGAGTTTGTGTTAGGTAAATACAATAGGAGTTGCATTCATTCATTCTCCATACAATAAGAGTTGCATTCGTTTAGAGAAGTTAGTCCTAGTTTGTCTCTTTGCTTCGAATTATTTGTTAGCTTACAAAGTACATTTTTTTGTTCGATACCAGAAAGAGGCTATTGATGACGATTGATGAGGCTATAAAATGATATGGAATATAAAAACCTATTTAGAGGCTAAAAATTTCACCCATGCCGGGATTCGAACCCGCAACCTCTGGCTATCCGTACCAGCGCTCTACCAATTGAGCCCAATTGGTAGAGCGCTGGTACGGATAGCCAGAGGTTGCGGGTTCGAATCCCGGCATGGGTGAAATTTTTAGCCTCTAAATAGGTTTTTAAATTTGTTCCTTAGCACGGGTTAGTGCATTAAAAATAAAAATAGTGTGATATGGAATATGTCAACAACAATTACCTGTTTTTGGAAATAGAAGGCACATTTTTGCTAAATATTTTGTCATGGTATAGAACCTCAGATCATAGATGATCTGAGTATAGGACTCTCTTGGCCATAATTTTTTATTGTTTCTTTCATGCGTTTTTGAGCTAGTTTTCCGTCGATATGAACCGGAAAAAACCGGCCAGTGGGATGATTTTTAACTATCTGCTTAACACGACTAACAACATCATCAAAGTAGTTTTAGTTTTCCTTTTATATGTGCTTACACCATACAACACACTTTGGTGCAGCCAACAAAGACAAATGGCACCGATTATTTAAGTGTAGGGGAGATATCATAATAATACTTTTAATATTTTATCCTATGGTTTTGTAGGCCTAATTTATATGTATATCTACGGCAAATTTCGGCTTTCTGGTAACTGTCGTTTCTGTTGACAGACGGAACACTAGAAAATGCGATGACCAGTTCGGATAAACTTATCGGGAGCTAGTGAGATTGTAACATTACAGTTTTCAGTTAGTCACGTACCAAGGAAATTAAAGTTTGTCAAACAATAGCCAACTTTGTGCTATTAGCATCCGCAGACGGGCCCCGAAGTGACGTCATCCTCTCGCCATGAATGAAATATGCATTCTTAACTAAGCATTTCGTATGGGCGCCACGTGGTAAGAACATCGGTGTTCATTCATTGAATACCTGCCTTAAACATGGTTATGTTTTGTTTGGTTTCGGTATAATTTTACGCAGACAAAGATATTTTCAAGCATTGATTTGGTCGGTTTCTGATCTCTGTCTACCCCTCTGGGATACAGGCGTGAGGTTATGTTATGTGTTGATTCGGGTTTAAACGGGTTTTTGTGAACAAAATCGCTCAGACCCCCAACCCATAGATTGGCATGCGATATTTTGATGGACTGATTGATTTAATTACACTAAATTAGTTTTCAAGTTTAAAAGGAAATTTTGCTGCAGTTAAAAAGTTGTTGCTTGCATGATAAAAAAATAATTTATATCTCTGTAAATGTTGTCGATGCTTCAAACTGGGATGCATATCAGAAGTTTAGACTTTGTTACTGGTATAATGGTAGATATATAAATAAATAGATATTCGGTACAGTTGTCAACAAACATCTTGAACCATTACGCGGATTTACGTACGGAAAGAGTCGCGGAATTAGACAGGATAATTTCGGCCATGCGATCATCATGTCTAAGTTATTTAGTGTTTGCCGTGTCCAATCGCGGCCGTTTAGTGATCTAAGTTCCTTACTTCGTAATTTGTCAATGTTCTCGCTAATTTATTGACCATTGGTCATCAATCAATCAAACCAATTTATTTCAACGTACAATATCTACATTCTGTTTGCTGAATGTTAATGTAAATTGTAAGCCGCTGCCTTCGGGTATTGTAGTGGAGAAAAAAGCAGCGGAAAAAAACTCCACTCTGACCAACTTTTCTCAAATCATCTTAAACCAAATAGGTACATCAGTTGCCACCTATACATATCGATCAATTTCAACCCTGTATGTCCCCACTCCTGGTCTCTTCCTGCGTCGCAGGAAATTTAGGCCATACTCCACCGCGGGGGCCAAGTCCGAGTTGGTGGAGGGTTATAAGACAGTGGCGGGCCTTACTGTCAGAAGTTAGCAAGCCGCCCATAAGGCCTCTAACATGGCTTAACGACTGCCATTACATGACAGCCGGCACCCACGGCTTAACGTATACCTAATAAGATTTTATCAAAACCACACTACTAGCTTAAGGTCACCATAACTCACTCACAAACAGGGAAGACCGTACACTAAACGCCTCATTGACACGCTTGATTAAATAAATTGAATATTTTAATTGACATGTGAACCAATTGTGATGTTAAATTTATCGATGACGGATGTTTGAAGGAGAGGTATATTTTTGCACCTCACCGCTTCATTAATGAATATCCTGATCAATAAAAGAAGCTTCGTTAGAGTATAGGTGAAATAGTTGACTAAATGAAAACGGTATTGAAAAGACTTAAGTTTGGAGATTTTTGGCCATTTTATCTCCAAAATGATTTAGATTTTGAAATAGACATCTAGTTTTATTTGTAACGTTCAATGAGTCACCGTTTCTGTGTTATTTTGAATAAAATACTATGATTGATTAATATGTTTTGGAAGTGGTAGAACGCCGGGTTCTCATTCGAGAGGTTGTGGATTATAATCCCGGCATGTAGCAACGACTTTGTTTTCTAAGTTACGTACATTTGTGAAGTCATAGTACCACTCGCCAACGGTGAAAGAAAACATCGTGAGGGATCCTTAGTGTCTGAGGTGTTCCTCAGCGCTTGCTATGTACAATGGCCCAACTATGAGCCTAAATGCGAAAATCTTAGGTCTAACTTACTACTTACTTATGAACTGGGACATAATTATAGTTTTACAAATGAAAAATAAGTACGCGAAATATAAAAAAGAAAACAAAACAATCCTGAGATTATATGCCAGACGCATGGAATTTGAAAGCTTGTTTGAATTTCTAAAAAGTATTTAATACCTCCTTGCCAGTAAACTTTTTCTGATTCTATTCTGACAGTAGCCTTTTTTTTCTTGTCACTAATAATACTTGAGATTGTAACAAAAAAATCTGCGTATTTCTACACACACTCTTATACGAGGATTTTCAGGAGAGTCTTAACTTAAAACCTTCTCAACTATCACATCAAATCACCACAATTCAAAAGGCGAAAGTTTGTGAGTTTGTTACTTTTTCACGTCTAAACGGCTGGAGCGATTTTTATAAAATTTGGTATGGAGTTGGCTGACACCCTGGATTAACATTATAGGCTACGTTTTAATGCGGGAAAATATCTTATTCCCGTGGTAAAATCGATAAACCGCGGGTAACACCGCGGGGCACAGCTAGTCAGCAATAAGCTAATCAGTGGCTGGTCTAAACTCACGGTCAAAATACGCACTCAGCTGTTTCTTATCAGCGTTCGAAATTTGAAATTGTTTTCCCACACCCAGCGCGCCCACTCACCTTGAAAAGTAACGAATTCATGCGCCGATTTGCACGGCAATCAGTGTTACCAGATACTCTGTGAATACTGTAGAAACACGGTATATTTGGCTATGCAATTCTGCGATATTGGTGCACATTGTATGAATTGAAGCACATTGGTGTTTAATTCTTTTATCTTACAAGATTCATTTTGAAAACACAATATAAAAAAAAACTATAGAATAATTCTAATGTATACTTTGTAGTGCAGAAATTAAAGAGTAAGGTTTTGCTCATACTTTTTGTCTGTGTTGGTTAATTTCTTACACCTAAAAGCATTATAAAAATAAAACATACAGTGATTTCATAAAAAAGATGTATTGTGCTTAATCAAAGGCTAGTAAATGGTCTTAATTTTTGATAACGCCAATAATAAAGTTACACTACAGATTTCTTGAATTTTTGGACAAACTGTACTGGTCCGCTCGGCAATTGGTCATTTTCACCTGGCAACACTGACGCCAACGTATGTGGTTCTGTTTTGTGCGTAGCACAGCGTTTTTTGCCCGCCATTGTATTTGCTTATTATTGATGGGGCGTTCGCCCAGTTCGTGATTTAGCGAGGCCGTTCTAGGGAGGCTCTCCAAGGATTTAATTGATCTGGGGGACCGGATATAGGCTATTTTACACGTTGGAGTCAAAAGGTGCCGTGTCACGCTATTTAGAACAATAGGCTTTTATTTGTTTGGGGCCTCGCAAAACTTGTAACTTGTATGTTGGCCTTAGCATCTACGTATAGTCTGTTGGCTTTTAAAATATACCTCGGGCTCTAGAGCTTCGGTTTTCGCCAATTTTCGCCGGTTTTCGTACTGATGATCGAGTTCCGATTTCGAAATTAAGTGTCATATTAGTTCCGATATTTCTATTACACGAATATATCCGATTCTATCCGATAGTACACGAGGTATATTCTAAAAACTAACAGATTATAATGAGATGATTTATACAGCGTTCACTGGTACTTCACACTAGATGGTGGAAGGGGCCACTCGGATGCTGTAGTGCCTGGGACATGGGTTTAGATGGTGTAGGCTTGTAGGTTTTATACGATTACACTAACGAGGTATAAACGACTGTTGCTTACGAAAATAGGCGTGACGATAGTATCAAATAATCATAGATTTAACGATTTTAGGAAAAAGTACATATTAATAAAAGGCTTTAAAGCATTGATTTAGAAGAGATTACTGCTTTCAACCATTCTGACTGAAACACCAATCACACCGTGGTACGTCACGCTTAGGTTAACATTGGTAAACTTGGGTGAAGTTGTGACTACAAGTGATTACGAAGTACCTGGACGTGACGTCAGATTCGGCGCCATAACACTGCGAGCTGTTTCCCCACAGATTTAAAGTCATTTTAGAAATATGGCTTTTTTAACATTCGATAAACTTTAGTTTTATGTGTAGATTCATTTAATTTAGTTTCACGTACGAACACACATACACATACACTTCTATACCTAAAATATACAGATATATATATATATATATATATATATATATATATATATATATATATATATATATTTACATCTGGGTATCGGTACCCAGATGTAAATATATATATATATATATATATATATATATATATATATATATATATATATATATATATATATATATATATATATATATATATATATATATATTTCTTTCTTTTTTAAAAATGATCAATTATGTTTTGTACAATTTTTGGTTTTTGATTCATTCTGCATGCATGTAAATCTAAATACTATACAAAATTTAGAATGTACTTTACTCACTAAGCTTAACAATGTAATAATAAGGAAGGGCGGGGTATCTGTAACACAGGTTTCGACTTAGTACAGAGCCCCAATGACGTGTAAACTGTAACCGCTGCTTATTGAATAAAGATTTTATTATTATATTATTATTATTTCATTTCGATATTTTTTTTATAGTATTCAAGAATGATTTATGTAAATTTATTATTACGTATACGTATTCGTATTTGCACCGGGTACCCGTATCTATTTCTCCGTCGGCAAATTCTCCCATTTGAGGTTGCCGATGCGATGCAGGAAGAGACCCGTGCCCCAGCAGTGGGGTCATACGTCGTCGTCGTCGTTGTCTGGCTGTACTAGTCCACTGCTGAACATAGCTCTCCCCTAATGAGCGCCAAAGCGCCCTGTCTTCAGCTTGCCGCATCCAGCAAGTGGGGTCATACTAGGATTGATATTTACACTTAGTTTCTGTGACTATGCTATAAGTTTTTTAATTTTGCTTCTATGTTATTGTTCACAGGAGGACGAGAAAGTTGTAGAATTAGTCGCCAAATACGGCCCAAAGAAATGGACGCTCATCGCGCGCCATCTAAAAGGAAGGATAGGGAAACAGTGCAGGTAATATACATTTACAGTTTTATATTGTTTGCCATTGAACAGTACGGCTTTGACTATCCTCTACCAACCCGGACTTGGCACCCGTGCTGTCCGGTACCCCGTACGGTCAGGTACTGGATGGGTACGTTAAGCCGCTGGTGCCGGCTGACATGTAATGCCAGTCGTTAGGCCATATTAGGGGCCTTATGGGCTGCTTGATAACTTCTGACAGTAAGGCCCGCCACTGTCTTACAATTCTCCACCTACCCGAAATTGGCCCCCGTGGTGGAGTATGGCGTAACCTTATATATATCTTATATAACCTTGTATATAGTAAACTTCTGTAAATTATAGAAGGAAAGACATTTATTACACCAGCAAAAAACATCACAGAAACAAAAAAATAAACAGATAAATTGACATAGATTGCCACAAAAGGCAGCTGACACAGCGATGCATTATGCAACATTATGATGTTAATTCACATATCGTTATATTTATTGTTCCCTCCAATTTTCAGAGAGCGCTGGCACAATCACCTGAACCCGTCCATAAAGAAGTCTGCGTGGACAGAGCACGAGGACCGCGTGATATACCAGGCGCACCGCCAGTTGGGAAACCAGTGGGCCAAGATCGCCAAACTACTGCCCGGCAGGTCTGTTGTTACCTATCTTTCTCTCTCTACTCACTCACTGACTCACTCACTCACACACACATACACTCAGTCACTCACTCACCGACTCACACACACACACTCAGTCATTCACTCACTCACTCATTATTTCCCGACGTTTCGGCAGCGTTACAGTTGTCGTGGTCTCAGGTAGACTGAAGTGGCGAGTACAGACAGTCAATTATTGTGGGTAGTCACTTTTAATTTTTCGCAGCCGGCCGACACACAACACTCAACGCGTCCACGGACAGGTCCGGCGATAAGGCGCGTGATTTGTATTTACTTAGCACTGGATTCCACGTACTTGGAAGCTTGAAACCATCCTCTCTGTTTTGATATTCTTGTGTTTTTTATTTCAATTGCTTTGGAAGTAACCTTGGGAAGAAATTGCTCTAAGCAATAAGGCCGCCAATTGTAGTGTATCTTTGTAATTATGTTTTGTTTGTTTTTTCCTGGTCTACAATAAAGAATATTCTTATCTTATCTTAACCTTGTATATAGAGATTTTATTCTTACACCCTGTTTAGGCTATCATAGATGCATTACTACCCTCTTTCCTTCGCAGGACCGACAACGCAATAAAGAACCACTGGAACTCAACGATGCGGCGGAAGTACGAGCCGGACTTGCTCGACAGCTACGAGGATCTGCGGCAGAAACGCCCCAGAGCGAAGGCCCGGCCCGTCCCGGACTCCCTGCCCGTCGACAGGCCCGTCCAGGTTGCGTATAATGAAGTTAGTTCGCTTTGTGTTATTATGTTGCATTTTTGTTGCTGTTACCCTTGTAGACCAGTCCCGCCTGAGAAGTATACATACATTACATAACTTACATTATTAAATAAATATTATTTCTTTCATATTAATACAATAAATACAGAGATAACATCCAAGACCCGGGACCAACTTGAAAAGTTCGTTTCCTAGTTTGACCCGGCCGGGGATCGAACCCTAGACCGTCGGTTTTACAGTCAGCGTGCCACACCGCTGCGCCACCGAGGCAGTATGATTGATGACGCTGGTCGTGCGACTTAAACGATTCGGGGTGCCAACTAACGCTTATATCGCGCGACCAACCTCATCATACTTCATACCAATGGAATAAAAATCATAACTTGTTTTATAATACATTTTTACCTAAAATTGAGAAATTGTAAAAACTGTGGCAACTACTGACTGTAAGGCCCGCCGCTGTCTTACATTCTTCCACCAATCCGGACTTGGCCCCCGTAGTGGAGTATGGCCTAACCTACTTGTGATGCCTAAAGAGACATGTGCGATATGTTGACATCATGCGACTCACGATATCAACATACAAGGGTTGATTGTCGTTATCGTATCAACCCTTGTATGTTCCCACTGCTGGGAACATATCAACGGGGGCCAAGTCCGGGTTGGTGGAGGATTGTAAGACAGTGGCGGGCCAACTATCAGAAGTTATCAAGCCGCCCATAAGGCCTCTGACATGGCTTAACGACTGCCATTATATGACAGCCGGCACCAACGGCTAAACGTGCCTTGCGAAGCACGGAAGCGCTCGGAAAAATGCCACTAGCGGTAGTCACGGGACGCTCACCCATTCTGTACCTGACCGCGCCTGTTGTTGCTTAACCAATTGTAATTGATTCCAATCACTCGGTTCGCCTAGGCCACGAGCGCTTCAAGGGCTACAAGGGTTGATAACGTGGCAAGTCTAGAACCTAGCATCAATAATCTAGGACTTTAATAGATTCCGCCAATAACGGCCCATTTTATCGGATATCGATTAAAGTCCTAGAATGTTGATATGATGTTGAATGTTCTAGGCTGTTGGTTCGCTTTGTGTGGTGTTTGTTGCATTTTTTGTAGTTCAACTGTCCTAGTCATACCGAGCTTGATACAGAGACGATCCAGTAAAGTCACGGCCCGTCCCAAAGTCTGTAATTTTGCCTAATAGATTTATATTGGATTTATTTTACTAAATTCTTGCCTGGATAAAGTTGCTAGTAGCAATAAGGCCGCCTATTGTATCTTATCTTTTGTAGCTGCTGTTTCTGTAACAATTTTTCCGGTGACAATTGCACAAACTTGCCGATTTCATTACATTGCTAAAGCAGCAATGAAACGAAGTCTCAGCCCGCATATGTATTGCAAACCTTTAAGGCGCCAATGGTATAAAAAACACGTCACGTGAGCCTATTTATCTGTCATTGTATTGTAATGCACTAATAGAATTGTGGCCCTAGAGACTATACTACGAATAGTTACATAGTTGTTCAATAGAATGATATAAGCACGACAATGGTAGTTGTTTGGCTCAATTTGGTAGTGTACAAAGCAACAGCAGTACAATATCAGTCCAGGGGTATAACCCGCGCAAATTAAATAGGTATCTCTCGCGAAGAAGATCGAATCGCGCGAGGCGCCGAGTTAAGTATACCGTTATACCGTTGCAATGCCATTGTTACGAGACTACAGATAGTGTGAATGAAACGTCCATTACCGGACTAATATGATTCTATTGAACAACTACTGCTCTGTGTTCTGTTGGTGTGTCTATTATCTATAAATAAACTATGCATTTGACTCTCCCCCCGGATCGCTTACTATTGAAGTAAAAAAATGATTGGAGCACTCTTACCCTTCAACGAACCTAATCCGACAAGACATGGCACAAAGCATACCCAACTAACACCAAACGTTTGCCCCAAAAGGAATGGAACGATACCTTCAACGAGTCGAGCCAGAGCGTCACGTCTACCAGCAGCCAGCCCTCCAAGCATCACCAACATTTGCGCCAACTTCTGAAGGAGCAACTGAACAACTTGCAGCGGCCATCTTCGCCCGATAGGGGGGGCTTATTGCCTGCGGATACGGTCGAGATTTGCGAGTCGCCTTTCAGGTAAGCTTCACCAGAAATCTAGGAATCAAAAACCCCAATGGTCGTTAAACTAAGATTTTTGGTTGGTTAAACGCCAAGCTTTGCTTTAGCTTCCGAAGGACTAATTTAACAGCCTATATCTTAGTAAGCGCCTTATGGGCGGCTTGATAACTTCTGACAGTAAGGCCCGCCACTTTCTTACAATCCTCCAGCAACCCGGACTTGGCTCCCGTGGTGGAGTATTGCCTAACCTTCCTGCGATGCAGGAAGAGGCCCGTGCCCCAGCAGTGGGGCACTGGTATTGGATGTTTACATGTTTGTGATGTCGCAATGTACGTGCCTGTATGTAAATGTTTAAAAAAAACCTATTTAGAGGCTAAAAGTCGCCCATTAGCTCAGTTGGAAGAGCGCTGGCACTGTTAGCCAGAGGTTACCATGCGCGGGTTTGGGTCCCGGCATGATGGAATTTTTAGCTTCTCAAAAGGTTTTTAAAATTGTCCTTAGCACGGGTTCGTGCACTAAAAAGAATATAATCATGTAAATGTTATGTTATGTTGTATCCCAGGACCTCTAATCACCCACAAGTGATACCGCTGGGCCAGAGACACTAACTTATAGGTAATTAAAACTGTTTTTATATGGATTTCACTGGTTTATTATATTTTAACACTTTTCCGACGTTTCGGCACTTTTACAGGTGCCGTGGTCTGCTTTTACAGGTGGTGGTGCTGTCATCCAAGACCACGGCACCTGTAAAAGTGCCGAAACGTCGGAAAATGCTAAAAATATAATAAACGAGTGAAATCCGTACAAAAACAGTTTTAATTGTGTCTAGTGCTCGTGTTAACCTTAGAAAATACTATAACTTATCGCTGTCAACTGGACAGACTTATAATGTGTTCATTTATTTTCGTTGCAGATACGTGAACATAGAGTCATTACCGTCCGGTTCGCCCATCAAGAACTATTTGTCGCAGGTCACGAACGAAAATCAGCCTCAACAGAGTAATGGTGAGTCTAAACTATATTTTCTTTTATTTACTCTATAAACGTCCCACTGGAGGGCACAGGCCTTCTCTCAGAGGGAGAGTATGGGCTTAATTACCACGCGTGCCCACCGCGGATGGGCAATTTCAAGTGCTGTGGTATTTGAACACCTCAGACTGAATGTCTGATGTTTTACTTCACGGTTATCGAGTCGTCATCATCATCATCATCAGCCCATTATGCCCCCACCGAGGGGCACGGGTCTCTTCCCTGAGGAAGGTATAGGCCATACTCCACCACGGGGGCCAAGTCCGGATTGGTGGAGGCTTGCAAGACTAGTTCGTCTTACTGTCAGAAGTTTTCAAGCCGCCCTAAGGCCTCTGACTTGGCTTAACGACTGCCATCTATCGACGGCAGCCGGCACCAACTTCTTAACGTGCCTTGCGCAGCACGGAACCGCTCGGAAAAATGCCACTAGCGTTAGCCATAGACTGTTTACCCATCTATGCACTGAACGCGCCCTGTGTTGCTTAACCTCTGTGATCGTTCCAGATCACTAAGGCAGTCCTATGAGCCTTTCTAGAGCGAGTGGTATTGCTACTGTAATGTTAATCATTAATATTACTTTTCGCGTCCGCCTCACATTAGCGAGGTCTCAGGATCGAATCCCATTTATAAGCTACCTCGTTTTTAAAGTTTTAGTAGCTATGTAGTACTACTACTCGCCAATTGTGAAGGAAAACATGGCGAGTAACCCTTAGTGACTGAGGTAGTCACATGAACGGCGTTCGTTAAAGGCTCGCCCACCTGCTGCCATAACATATAACTATGAGAACGGCATTCTCACGTGCCCTCAGTGTGCACGGAGTTTCGCCGCGAAGATAGGCTACTTGTCATCTTCGAGCGCACCAGCGCCATATCTCTGATTAGGGGTCAAAGTGGTCGCCATGGCCGAAATCGGTCGGAGCAATCATCTTTATCAACCACATTGAAATTACCGAAATTAAGCCCATACTTTCTCTTTGAGAGAAGACCTGTGCCTTGCAGTGGGACTGATACATACTAACCCCCTTATTTATAATGGTCCGCTGGCTTAAAACAGCTGCTATAGAGTGTTATTGTTCATTCTGACTCCGGTCAATAGAAGAAGATAGAGTGAGAATTAACAATGCTTTAATAAGTTAGCTAGCAGACTATTATGAATAAGGGGGTTGATAAATAAACTATTCGTTTTTCCTTTTGTCAGGAAATAACAAGCGAACAACACGGGGATACATAATTTTATTGTATTGTACAAAAAGATAAAGAGTGTTATTCTAATCTTAGAATGGCAATCGCATGAACGCATTGATTTAAAAGACTCATTCGATTTCTTCCCATCCCTAGTGCTAACAAAACCGGTAGTAGTTACCACAGTTGTCAGGATTCAGGAAATAATATTGTGTAAGTACCGTAGCAAATACTGCTGTAATATTTTTTTGTCATGGTAATTGGGTAAAATCAGCGGTAATTCTTTATTCCAATAAAACCCTCCTGGAGGAGTTATTTTCCTTGTGAAGTCTCCACCACAGACTACTTTAGTAAGCGTGTTTGGAGTGTTTCAAGGAAGTGTGTTTTTATAGATAAAGGCGCCTACAATTTACGGGAAACAAAACAAACTATGTACGTTTACACCTAGTTTAAGCCGCTTAGAACTAAGTGTAACCTCTAACTCTTGGTTAAATCTAGTATAAGCCGACTGTTTTCGGGTAAAACTAGGTCTAGACGGTATCATTCCGCCTAGAACTGGATCCAACCACAACCCAGTGGCGGATACCAGGTCTGGTCGGTATTATGCCGGCTATAACGAGATTTAACCGAGCACTGGCTACTAGCCACATATTTATGGCCTTTCAGTTATAGAAAGGCCACTAAATCTCACCTTTATGTGTCAACATTTCTCAAAGTGAATCAAACAAGATTGTTGTATTGTTAATTATAATAGTAAGTAGTTGGTTTTTATAATATAATTACTACAAATCAATATAGAATTTCTAGGAAAAATCCAGCGAGGGGGCTATTCTGTGCTAACAAGTGCGAACAATGGAAAAATAATCATAACTTGTTTTATATAAGTTTTTTTTCAAATAGTGAACATAATAAATCTTGACAATTGCATCTTAAATCTAGAGCCTAGAATCGACAACCTATGACTTGAATCGATTTCCGCTAAAACGGCTGTTTTTGGCCAAAATTCTTTCAAGTCCTAGATTTTTCAACCTAAGTTCTAGACAGTAGTCGGTTATCTGGGATTGGTATTGTGGGCAATAAGAGATACACACAATTAAATCGAATTTGTTGGGGCGCACGTAACTTGGTGTGACAATGGCGGTACAACGAGAGAGAGAGCTGGCAACAATGTTGCCACAAGCAAAAAATCACAAAATTTTTATATCGATACGTTCACAGTTTGTTTTATTAAACATACAGTAGGTTCTAAAAAGCGAGATTTATGCCGCTCACTTTTTCCTAAGATGTATTTTAGAAGAAGAAATTATTTTGTTTCATTGGTGGCGCTTGTTAGTACCGGATAGTGCCTTAAATATTATGAATATATTATTTTTGCGACCAAGAACTCCATGTTCTTAATGGTCCCCAGGCTAAAACTTCCACATGTTTTAAAGGCTTCTATGTAGATTTAAAATTGGCAGACTACGTTGATTTGAAGCTCTGCAATAGTATGCAAATATACTTTTTCTTCTTTTTTAGAACACGAATTATTTCTGTCACGGAAGGAGTTCTATGAAGAATGGCGCAGACACGAAAAGACTGAACGGAACACGCGTCTATATGAATTTGTTTCAGTCAGATTCGACTTGAAAGACCTGTCAGAAGATTCAATAGAAGATGTTAAAAGACAGTTCCAAACAAACTTGCTTAAAAGTGAAGGTTCAGATGAGCGGCAAATCAGTACTGACTGGCTGATTGGTGAAGATATAGAGTTTGATAAAACATGCATGTAACCTGTAGCCGCTAACAAGTTAACAACATCCAGAAATGATTTTTGTCGTGCAGAAATGAATTTTGACTGATTTTATAATGTTGATCGGTTTTTTAATGTTGACCAATTTTATTATGATGCTGGACTTTTTAATGTTAATCGATTAAATGACAATTAATTAAACTAAACTAGTTTAGGCAACATTTGTTTTAGGCTATTAGTGAAAATAAATTATATATCTATTTATCGAGGCTGTGTGCTAACATTGAAATGAAATTGAAAGGTTTTATTCAAAGTAGCGCAGATACTGCGGCTTAATGAACGTTAAAAGTCAAACTAGGTGTCCATTTCCAAAACTGGATCATTTTGGAGAAAAATGGACAAAAAAAACTCCAAACTTAGTCTTTTCAAATTCCTTAATTAACAGAATTCTACAAAACTCGTGAATTTTACATGCTTTAATTCCAGACATCATTTTCGTCTAAATAATGCTTAATATTATAGTAGCTCTTTTGGCACAAAGTGTTTACACATTTTTTGAACTTTACATATTTTAATGTGTGCCAACATTGCAAGCGCCCCGATTTTTTCTGATGGATCTTAAAATTATTCTACTTTATTGCACACGACATCACATAAGAAATAACATTTTAAATCGCTTACTGTGGAAACTATTTTCGCGCGATTAGTTTTTCGCAGGTGCGAGCACATTTTCCATATCTCACAGATTCTTACGGAAAAAATGGCGCGGAGAAATATCGTTATGCGTCCTATTTCTAAGTCGCAGTTTCTGTGTTGCCTAGAGCCACTTGCACAAGCTCGTAAATCCGGACTTAAAACAATTAAAACCGGATTCTCAGTACGAAATTGTACCAAAATAGTGCTAAACCTAGTTTTAAGCGAACTGATCGAGCGGCCCTTAAAATATAAATTCCCGTAGTGCAAATGAAGGAGCATTAGCTGCTCAGATATCTTGGAGATTATGCAGTGATCGCTATGAATGTGAATGTATTTATTTGGACTCATTTTGTTCAGAATCGTGTCGCTCTATTTTTAACTACAAGGTATGTATTATGTCATATACAAATATTGTGTTGAATGTATAAATAAATATTATCTTATTTTATCTACGTTGTCTCATTTGGATATTATTAAGTTAAGTAGGGTAACAAAATATTACCCAATTAACAATTACGTAACATGCGTGTGGATTAATAATTTATAATTCATTAACATACGCCCTCATACGAACTTATTTAGATATTGATTTCGGTCCTAAGAAACTCGTGTTATTTCAAAGTGAATATTTATTAACTAGTGCTGTGGGTTTTGTAAATAAATAAATACAGTTTAAAAAAACCTATATAGAGGCTAAAAATTCCACCCATGCCGGGATTTGAACCCGCGACCTCTGGCTATCCGTGCCAGCGCTCTTTCCAACTGAGCTAATGGGCCGCCCATTAGCTCAGTTGGAAAGAGCGCTGGCATGGGCGGAATTTTTAGCCTCTAAATAGGTTTTGTAAAATTGTTCTTAGCATCTAATCTGTGCCTTAGCACAGGTTAGTGCATTAAAAAAATATATATATAAATAAATAGTGCTCAAAAATTGCACTTCATCGTGTGCCAGATGAAACCCACGAAAAGGGAAACTCACGATGACGTATTCCAAGGTTTTGTAAAGAAACTAAGAGAAGATAACGAAGATAGTGTTCTTGCAAAGAAATATTTTAGTTTTTAATTAGGGTTCTGTACCTCAAAAGGAAAAACGAAACCCTTATAGGATCACTGTTGTCGATCCGTCCTTCGTTTGTCTGTCAAGATCCTTTATCTAACATAACATTTACATACAGGCACATACATTGCTTCTGACCCCATACTAGTACACCCTGTGTTGTGGGACCAAAAACAGCGATATCACAAACATGTAAACATCTTAGACCTGGGGTGTCTTTTGTCCCAAGCCGGGGCTCGAACCCGGGACCTCTTGCATGGTAAGCCGATGCGCTACCGCTACACCACCGAGGTCGTCAAACGTCGATCTTGGTAAACGCGTTTAGGCATCTAATTGAAATTAAAATCGTATACTCAGTTCTACAGTACCTTAAATTCACGGTTTTTTTGTGAATAAAATCGAACTTTAAAAAAAGTTACGGCCGTTTATTTCTTTATTTTTTTATTGTTTATTAGAAACCCAACGGCTTATACACGAGGCATTATACAAAGAATAAGATGAATTAGATTTAAAGGCAATAACAGGTTTTCACTGACAGAATAAAATTTGAATTTACGTAACAAAATTATCCTAATGTAGTTAACATATTAATTTTTTTGTATTTTACGAGCTTTTTTATTTTAATTTTAATTAAGACATAATCGACACTCCATGGGTATCAAAACTCATTCCGTTAGGGCTATGAAATGCAATATAGTTTTATAGTACAAATGACAAATAATAAGAGACTTGTAATACTGATTTTCATACGCCATGTCAGTGTTATCAAATTTTCTTTTTGATTTCACGGACTTGATGCCGGTAAGTCGCCCATTAGCTCAGTTGGGAGAGCGCTGGGACGGTTAGGCAGAGATCGCGGGTTCGATTCCCGGCATGAATGGAATTTTAGCCTCTTAATAGGTTTTTTAAAATATCTTTTTCTATTCTAAATAAATAACAATATCAAATTTAAAAATTTCACTTTCAAACCTCAGATATAGCATCACAATAGCAAATAAAAGGACACTTCAGATATATAGTATTTTCAAAGGTTAACACAAGTACTAGCCATAATCAAAACTGTTTTAATACGGATTTCACTCGTTTATTATATTTTAGAATATTCCGATGTTTCGGCACTTTTACAGGTGCCGTGGTCTCGGATGACCGGTCTTCAGATATAGCATATCATAGGGACCAAAGTGGCGTATAACTCTACACGAATAACCAAGTTAAAGTTTAGATAGGCTTGTGGTCAGGCGGTAGGACGGTCGATTGACGAAGGCAGTCACAGGATGGTGGCTAAGGTTGGGTAAACGATCGGTAGACAGACCAACTCGATGGGTCGATGACGTTAAGAAGGCCATCAAAAAACAATGGACGAGATTCCCCGTAAGAAAACCCGGTGCTATTCACATACCTCTGCAATTTCACTGCAGCGCTGAAGAATGTGGACACCTGAGATATTCAGGTTTTTCCTCACTCTGCAGCGCTGAAGAATGTGGACACCTGAGAAATTCAGGTTTTTCCTCACGCTGCAGCGCTGAAGAATTTGGACACCTGAGATATTCAGGTTTCCTTCACATTTAGCGAGTGGTACTGCTACTTCGACTTCGCTCTCGCAGGTGATCGGTTCATGAAGGCTTTAAAGCACTTTCTATTAATAATGTCTCCTTATAATTTAAAAGAATTTTACGAAAATTGTGATAATGATAAATTTTCTTTATAAATATCTTTGTTTAGAGCTAGTGGCTTTAATTAAATAATTTCACGATAATGGTGAACATAGTGACATAAATAATTAAATGTTTTTGTTATTATTACTTTATTGAACTTTTGTATTACATAGGATTATGAGGATATTATGTCGAAATGCAAGTTTGAATTGAATGAAAATTTATATTGTTTTATAATAATATAATTATGATGTTGCCATGCCATGCTCGGTAAAATTACACATGTACTTTGTATGAATAATACCTAATTAAGACCTTATTACTGTAATTTATCGCATTAAAATTGAATTGAATTGACTTCACATATTAGACATTCCAACCCGGACTTGGCCCCCGTGGTGGCGTATGGCCTAACCTTCCGGCGATGCAGGAAGAGACCCGTGCCCCAGCAGTGGGGACATACAAGGGTTGATAACGATTAGACATTAGTAGTAGATTAGACATAGACAACTTGTCGACACAAAAAATCTCACGTGTCGCTGACTAACGAGTTTATTAGACTTTTGGGTTGGTTTTCACCCTTTTTGTTGCGTCGAAATTAAATTTCACCAGCTTTTCCCTTCTCTTCCACAGTCGTATTCCCGCCCATCCCGGACTCGGTGCAAGACCTCCAGAGCACATTCAGCTCTCCTCACAGTAAGAAGTCTAACAGCAGCCCGCCGCCGATCCTGCGTCGCGGCAAGCCAAGGAAGGGCCTCGTCGTAGGACACAATGTGAGTCCAAGTATTGTATCGAGTGTACTATTTACTAGATGTAAGTCTAGACTAGACTAAAGGCTCGACGATAATGAAGGCTAAACTAGAGTCTGCAGGCTAGACTAGCCTGAAGGCTTTATGTAAACTCAGCCCACGATACAGGCTGTATAGTGTGGGGACACCTACTTTACGAAGAAATAATTTGTGCCATCCCAACTTTGTCTTAATTGTAAGTTCCATAAGGTTGACATTCAGCTCTTTGCAATGGCCTCTACTCCTTGTTGCAGAGTTTGATAGAGACTTGCCTACAGCACATAACCTTAATCGTCACAATTTTTTAATAGGCATGACGAAACATTTAAAATCCTCTTCCATAATGTGGCGACCCATCGACAACATTTTTACTTTTACTTGATAAGGCGTGAGCTCTGGCCAGGGGCATTATTACGTAAGTATCCACTGAGTAGAGTGACGTTGATTTTTTCTTTTTTTAAGCTACTCCGGCTGTCAAATGTATACATTTTTTGACACTTAGGAGTCTTCTAAATGCTTCACTCGATAGAGTGGAGAGCTACGTAATAGGAGGGCTGTTCTCTAGCCATTTAGTTTTATAATTAAAAGTGATCTCTTTTTATTTATAAAACTAAATCAGAGTTTCAAATCCTTTTAATATGAACTTTTCCCTAATATCGTTAAATCCCTTTCGGCCGCCATGGCAATTAAACTTCGCAACCAGTTGTGAATAAGGATGTTTTATTCCTTGTTGGCAACTAGTTGCGAATAAAGAAAAACATTCTTTATTACACTATTTTTATTTTTAATGCACTAACCCGTGCTAAGGAACAAATTTAAAAACCTATTTAGAGGCTAAAAATTTCACCCATGCCGGGATTCGAGCCCGCAACCTCTGGCTATCCGTACCAGTACGATAGCCATAGTGGTACGGATAGCCAGAGGTTGCGGGTTCGAATCCCGGCATGGGTGAAATTTTTAGCCTCTAAATAGGTTTTTAAATTCTTTATTCTCAACTAGTGGCCGACAAAGAATAAAAATTCCTTTTTCACAACCGGTTGTGAAATTTAGTTGCCATGACGGCCGAAAGGGTTTTTGATTATTGAACGTTAAATAATCAAATATTTAACGATATTGTTATTTGATACTGTCGTCACGCCTATTAAGTACTTTCACCTGAATAAACATTTTTTTTACTTTTACTACGAGTAGAAAAGGCTTGAGCTCTAGCCAGGCATGAACTCCGAATTTATTCGCCTACCTTGCGCTTACTAGCGAACCAATTTACCAACTCGCCATTTCTCCCTCCACAGCCCTGGGCGGAGACCATAACGAAAGCTCTAGAGTCCACATCGACAGGAGTCACTCCAATCAAAGCGCTACCGTTCAGCCCCTCGCAGTTCCTCAACTCGCCGGCAGGAGGCGCCACCCCTGCTGGAAAGAGATCACACCATAAGGTGAGTCTTCAATAAATCACTCAATTGACTAATTAATTAATTCATGCATTCATTTGTTTATTCATACATCATTAATTTATTCATTCATTTAAATATTAATCAATTCATTCATTCATTCATTCATTCATTCATTCATTCATTCGTTCGTTCGTTCGTTCGTTCGTTCGTTCGTTCGTTCGTTCGTTCGTTCGTTCGTTCGTTCGTTCGTTCGTTCGTTCGTTCGTTCATTCATTCATTCATTCATTCATTCATTCATCGATTCATCCATCAATTCATCCATCAATCCATCCATCAATCCATCCATCCATCTATCCATCCATCCATCCATTCACTCAAAGCAATACAGTTTAGATTCTCGTAGTTGTCAATTGGCTGATGATGAAGATGATGAAATGTATTATTTCTGGATGCATGTGGATTAGTTTACCTTGCCTATGTTATCTATCAGTATGGACTGTCTTTTGTTAAATAAAATTATTAAGGTAATTGTTAAGTGGTTAAGTTAAATACGCCTCGCGTATTTTATTTATCAACCAACAGCCCACCTCCTGTATTTTGTCATACATCCACCTGTCTTTGACATCGCGTATTTTATCTAACCGTCCACTTGTCTTTCACCTCCCGTGTTTTATCTAACAGTCCACCTGTCTTTCACATCCATTATTTTATCTAACAGTCCACCTGTCTTTCACATCCATTATTCTATCTAACAGTCCATCTGTCTTTCACTTCCTGTATTTTATCTAACCGTCCACTTGTTATTCACCTCCCGTATTTTATCTAACAGTCCACCTGTGTTTCACATCCATTATTTTATCTAACAGTCCACCTGTCTTTCACATCCATTATTGTATCTAACAGTCCACCTGTCTTTCACATCCATTATTCTATCTAACAGTCCATCTGTCTTTCACTTCCTGTATTTTATCTAACCGTCCACTTGTTATGCACCTCCCGTATATTTTCCAACAGTCCACCTATCTTTCACATCCATTATTTTATCTAACAGTCCACCTGTCTTTCTTTCTAGGAGCTGGGCGTGAGTCCACTACTGAGTACGCCGACGCCCTCCGCCCATTTCAGTCCCAACATTACGCCCATCAACCGGACGAATCTACGGACCTATACTCCAAAGTATGTACATCCTTACATCCATTTAAAAAGAAATTCAATCGTGATCGTTGAGATTTTATAGCTAAATGAAGAAAAAATTTTGTCTCAAGTTTGTGGGAGCCGATGGAACAGTCTTAGACGAGATGGTGAAATGAATAGGTAAGCTTTATTGTCAAAGCTAACTCAATTTACCAAAACTTTGTCCGCAGAACCCCAACTCCGTTCAAGGTAGCCCTGGCAGAGTTGGAGAAGAAATCCGGCATCAAGTACCAAGTGCCGTCGAGCCCCGGACTACTGGTGGCTGACATCACGGAGATGATCAAGCGAGAAGAGAGCTCAGAAGCCAGCGGCAACGACTCCATACTGGACCGGGAAATGCAGGTTACTGTCTTTCTCCCTTACTTTTCTTATCTGTTTTTTTCTCGCACTCAGATATGGGTAGTGCCACAAGCTTTTAAGTTCTTATTTTCGTTATCAACCCTTGTATGTCCCCACTGCTGGGGCACGGTTCTCTTCCTGCATCGCAGGAAGGTTAGGCCATACTCCACCACGGGGGTCAAGTCCGGGTTGGTGGAGGATTGTAAGACAGTGGCGGGCCTTACTGTCAGAAGTTATCAAGCCGCCCATAAGGCCTCTGACATGGCTTAACGACTGCCATTATATGACAGCCGGCACTAACGGCTTAACGTGCCCTGCGAAGCACGGAAGCGCTCGGGAAATACCACTAGCGCTAGTCACGGGACGGTCACCCATCCTGCACCTTACCGCGCCTGTTGTTGCTTAACTCAAGTGATTGGTCCCAATCACTCGGTTCGCCTAGGCCACGAGTGCTTCTTAGTTCTTATTATGTAAATGTTAAACTGAAGAACAACTTGAGCCCTAAATATGCCGATGACGTTTGATGTTAAGATAAGATAAGAATATTCTTTATTGTACACTGGAAAAACAACAAATACAAAAAAATTGCAAATATACATAGTACAATTGGCGGCCTTATTGCTAAAAGCAATTTCTTCCAGACAACCTTACGATGGAAAGTTGCTGAAGGAAATTAGAAAGACGGGTAGCCAGTGCAAATTTGAATATTGATACATACTTATACTTAATAATAATACACTTACATACCGTTACTTATATAAACTTATAATTTATTATAAACATACATATATATATATATATCTTATAATAAAGTTCTACATAAGACAAGGAAAGTACTAACCTACACATAAGAGGACAAAATTTTAACGACTATACTGATAAATAAAGATCACGAACTCTGCTTTTGAAGACAGCTGGGGAAGGAGAGTGCAATTAATTACAAAACTCCAATATGAAATGCGGTTAGTTAGACCTGCGATTTCTGCACTCAGCCTCATATTTGGGCGTAGTATTAGCGGGCGTAGTTGGTACGTAGCAAGTGCTGGGGTATATTAATATACTGCGGTTTCCTTACCATGTTTTCCTTCTCGTTACCGAGTGGCATTGCAACTGTAACTTCACAAAATACACATAACTTAGTAAGCAAAGGTCCAAAAAAATGCGGTTTTTGCAAATTTTAAAACTAGAAATGTGTTGTTTCAATCTGTAAGGATGTAAATAGGAGTAGTAACATTCGATGTTTTATTAAAAGTTGTCAACGGCATACTTTCAGTAATCTGGATAAAATCCTAGGCCGGGATTGTTTGAGTTGTTATTATTTATAGGTTCCCGGACTTTATCTCACTTTCTCTGGGTTTTTAAACCATTGTTTGAACGAAGAACACCTTTAAATCCCCAAGATCAAGATCAGGCCTAGCCTAGGATGGAAGAGATGTAACAGAGAAGGGAATGAATTGATCCTCATTTTGGTCCTCAATTGAGTGATGAACTGGAAATCACTTATGGAGTGCCCCAGGGCAGCATATTAGGGCCCACGCTATTTTTAATCATAATTAATGAATTATGTGACCTATCCTTAGAAAATTGCTCTGTCACAACCTACGTTGACGACACCGTTCTTCTCTTCCACGCAGACTCTTGAACGTCACTTCAATGTATTGCTCAAAGTGGTTTCAACACAACTGGCTTACTATGAACTCCCTTACGCTCAATACCACTAAAACGGAATTCATTCCCTTCTCTGTTACTACAGATGGATGGAAACTGCCGTTAAATGAAAAAAAATTTGTCTAACATCGTCTAACATTACGTAAACTCCCGCCTGTGTCCCACACGAGTCTATTATAACAGACTTTTAATTGTATTATGTTACCGGATCCCGGAAGAATGAGCAGAGACAAGGGTTTGCCACTTGCCACGATCTCGGCAAACATGAACCTGTTTTTTTTAATAAATAAAACATTACCTCATCCACAGCAGGATTCCGGCATCGGCAGTACAAAGAGACGCCTATCCGAGCCCCCGTGTAACGGAAAAGAGAACGTTCCTTCCACTGGGGGGCACAAGAAAGCTCGCAAGGCGCTGGCCACCAGTTGGGGTGGGGTTACCACTTCTACGCCCCATTCCCACCACGCAGCCGCAGTGCCTGACGTCTCCTTCATTGTCGAGACGCCGGTGAGTTCCATTGTGACATCCTAATTCCTTTTTGAATTTAGCTACATTCTAGGGCTGAAGGCCTACTCTCTGGTTTTCTAGTAACATTCTAAGCGGGAAGGTCTACTCAAGCCTTTCTAGTAACATTCTAAGCGGGAAGGTCTACTCAAGCCCTTCTAGTTACATTCTAGGGCTGAAGGCTTACTCTCTAGTTTTCTAGTTACATTCTACAGCTGAAGGCCGACTGTGCTTTTCTAGTTTCTAGTTATAATCTAGAGGTGAAGGCCGACGATCTGCCTTTCTAGTTACATTCTATGACTGAAGGCCGACTCTGCGTTGCTAGTTACTTTCTAGGGCTGAAATCCGACTTTACTTTTCTAGTTACATTCTGGGGATGAAGGCAGACTCTCTGCCTTTCTAGTGACATAGTGTCGCGTATTGACGCACTTCCTTTTTCGTGACATTCTGGGGCTATAGGCTATAGGCCTACTCTGTTTTTGTAGTGACATGGTAGATTTTGCTAGTGATATTCGAGCGTTCTACTGTCTTCTTTTCTAGTGATACTGGGCCAGTTTCTTAATTGAGAATCTCGCTAAGTTAATATTTAACGTATTTACTTAGATATTCTCAATTCAGAAACAGGCCCATTATAGCCCTGACTTTCTAGCGCTGTAGACTGCTTTTCTTCCTTTCTTGTGATGTTATTATACAGTTGCAGACTGGCACTCGCCATTTTTATCGCCACTGTAGTGCAATAGAACCGGTCTCGGCCTTCCTAGGCTTCCCTTTAGGCGGGAAGACGTCTGGTGGACTAAGGTAGCCACTGAGTGGTGGTCAAGAACGGATCGACGGGTCGGTGGACATACCACCAGCTCGGTAGACCCACAACATTGTGAAAGCGGCTGGAAAACATTGGACGAGACTAGCAAAGGACCGGATGGGTTGACGTGAAAGAGAAGAGGCCTATGTCCTCTAATAACAGTTGCCTCTGTTAATAGAAAGATTAGATAGATAGTGAAACATGCACACTTGTTATGTATTAGGCATCAAAGCACAGTAGACTTTAGCGTGATAGCATAGGAAAACACTAGAAATAATATAAATTAGAATGTCTGTATTTAGTACGTCTTTGCAAAACTAGTGACACCACAAAATCAACATAAAAGTCACCGTAACATAAGTCAATGCAACTTATGGCCAATAACTTATAATATGCCAGACCTCCAACAATACTGCATCCGTAAATTAGAGTACACACAAAAATACTTGTTTCATAAATACATTTTTCATCCTTTACAGAGCAAATCCCTGGCGGGCGACAGTTCAGTCATGTTCTCACCGCCGTCCATCGTCAAACAGTCCCTCCTGGAGGAGTCAACCAGTCTCCACTCCCTCCTGAGCGCCGATAACACGCCGGACACCAAATACGAACAGATGGACATCGAGTCGGCCATTACAGAGATTACCCAGGTACAACACCGGTCCCGTTACCTCACTAATCCCCAACCTAACCCCACTTACCAAGACATGTATCAACAAACGCAAAACCCTAACGTCTTCAGGAACATCACCAATTTAGAGTCCCCGCGCAGCTTCGCCCGACTAAACGCGGACAGATTGAGAACTATTACTGGTAGCAGTGAGTTAGCGTGCGATAACGTAGCTTCCCTCTGTGATAGCGTCAGTACGTTAGCACCGAAGGCGGTCCTAGCCAATGCGCTGGCTGATCACATATATAAAGTGACCAATCAGAAGCCGTCGACTTCGCGCATAGACGAGATCTTAACCCACAAAATTATGACGACGAATTCGGGCGTGAAAATCGAGGATCAGCTGCAAATGAAAGAGAATCAGTGGGCGTGGCACAGCACTGAAATGAAGGACTCGGGGCAAGGCGAAGATTTGTACCCGAACGATTACTATAATATGTTTCCTAATTCATAAGGCTCGAGAACGGTTTTATTAAGTTTAACGCGCGCTAAAGACAATGCAATAATACAAAATCGAAAGTATTGAGTAGGGTTAGTATTTATGTGTACAGTTGGCGAGTAAAGTGTGATGTTCATGTACTTATAAGTTTCTACTGCACTTTTTTAAAGTAACGGTTGGATATAAGTTTAGTGTAGTAGGTATAGCTCTTTTTAATCAATTTTAAATTAAAAAATATATAATTAACGTATCTTTTTAACGAGCACCAAATTAAATTCTTAAGTGATTTCTACAAGATAAGAAAAATAAACCACCAAAGATGGAGCGTTTTCATCAAATGAATCTTGTGAATTTTTTTTTAATATATTCGTAGTTTATTTCCTAGGGATAAAGAGTAAAAATTAAGTTTCATTTCCTAACTAAAAATATATACCTCAAGTTTACCCTGCACCAAAATAATTTTAGTCTAAGCTTATCGAAGTACAACTTGAAACGTATTCGTTTATAAGGTTTTGCAAGTATTAATATGTAGGGTTTTTTATCGTAGGATTAGAAATAATGTAAAAACAAGCTATCTTTGTCAATAATTGCCTAAAATCTAACAAAAAACTAGCCAAGTGCAAATGTACTCGCGCACCGAGGATTCCGTACTGATATATACACAGGACGTAAAAAAAACATCATCCGAAAATTGAGGGTTCTACTTTTTCATTTGATTTTAGGCGAACTAAGTTGTTCGCAGAGCTCTGTGAAAACTTTGAAGTTGCGAAAAAATATTATCTGTTTCATTATTATAAGTTTATTGCGGCTTTAGACTCCTCAGTCCTCACCTTGGAAATAACATTCTATTGATAGTTTCAAGTTCATAAATGAGGTTAAACCGTTTCATATGCTAGTATGTTCATCGTGACTTTTAAATTTCTCCACACAGATTTGCATTGGTCTGTGGAACCCCCTATTTTCGGATAGAGAACTGTTTATTGCACAACCAAAAAAATCTAAATAGATAATTTTATACAATTAGCGCTCTTACCGCTTAGAACGTCTACATGTCTTATGCTGCACCCTGTATTTGCCTCAACAAAAATGTGTTTTTCATTCTGGACCTTTGGCGGGAGGCCGGTTTTAATTATTTTCTTTTAATATATAGGGTGTTAGTAAAAAAAAGGGTTTTTTGACAACTAAATTGCATTTTCAAAACCAGTATTGCAAGAATAATTATCTATGTACAAAAAGGTATATAAAACTGTAAATCGCCAACATAAGGAATGCACTATAATCACGCCAAGTTCGAAACTTTGTTATTAGTTACAAAAGAACTAAACAACTAAAAAGTAATACCAAAAAGTTTTACGGTCCGTACCTCAAACTTAAAAAATGGAACCCTTAAAGAATGAATGTCGTCCGTCCATTCGTCTGTTCGTATAGTGAAAGTGAAAAACAATCTTCGTAACACAAATAAACATAACACCAAAATATAACGAAACTATGAGGACAAAAAAAACACAAGAATATTAGAAATACATTGGTGCGAACACAAGTGCAAATTTTAATGTAAAATACACTTTTTATTAAAATCGTGGACTAATAAAGCATGGTATGTATGCCAAGACCCCTTATATCGAGTTGTAATTAAAACATTACATGTCTACAGTCGAAGCTGTGAAAAATAAAATCCTAGTTAACGTAAAAAAAAGGAAACGCCGCGAACAAACGTATATTTCGTCAAATGACTCAAGGATATAAAAAGTTATTAACTATATCTCTGAAAAAAACCAAGTCTCTGAAATCTAAAAATTATATATTGTAATTAAATCATAAAATACTTAATTGTCTTTCAAATTAGGAAATAGCTTGGTAAAAACGGTGAGATTCGATTAACTATATGAAGTATTTAATCAATGATTATATACTTTATGTAGTTAATCGAATGATGATGATTATTAATCATCATCATCTTCAGCCCGGTAAACCCCACTGCTGGGTATAGGCCTCTTCATTTCCAAGTATATGAGCACCTACGAAATTGTACGGAACCCTCGGTGGGTGAATCCGACACGGTCTTATCCGTTTTATTGTTAATTGTATACCACTGCGTTTGAAATTGCCAATTAGCGGGCACGCGTGGTAATTAAGCCCTTAGTCGCCCTGAGATGAGGCCCAGGACGTATGTATATAGTCTACTTAAAATATGTATATTATATATTTGTGAATCTACCATAATAAAGCGATATCGGTGACCATTTTGACTAGCTTACTAACGGGTGACGAAAAAGGCCTTTTAAGGTCAGACAGTTGGACAGACAGACATCATCGGCGCATCAATAATCTCCCTTGTCGGGTAAAACTCGTTCGAGCAAAAACCCTTTTAAGTTTGAACCCTTGCGGATTAAAACACCTTCGGGTTAAAACTTTTTCGAGCACAACCTCTTTTGGGTTAAAACCCTTTTTAGGTTAAAACCCTTTCGGGTTAAAACTCTTTCCAGCAAAAACCAGTTTGGGTATAAACACTTTCGAAATAAAACACGTTTGGCTTAAAAGCCCTAACAAACGTATAAAAACAAAAATTAAAAAAACAAAAACAAAAACTCCTTGGTCTAGGCATCCTGTCCTATCCTGGTATTTATATTTATTGTATTAACTTTTAACAGTCACAGCGCTTTGTAATTTTGCTTCGAAAAAAAAAACTTTTATTAACACACTCCTTTGAATTTAGGAACTTTGTATTTTTACACAGCTAGTAGGTTGTGTATTTTTTTTATTATTATTTAACTGCGGAACTATTTATTTCACTCTTATTTTGTTTTAAAGTTTATAACGATTTTAATTTAATTTTAAATCGGCAGTTCTACTTAATGTTGAATATGTTGATTGGAATAACAAAATGACAAATAAGGCTCAAAAAAAAACAGTTATTTATCCTCTCCCTTTTTCAATCCTTCCCTGTCCCTCAATATTGACAGACCAGTGTTGAATCTTTGGATTTTTTTTTACTTATTTTAGTGATGTACCCACTATTTATATTTTGTTGAAAGAAACTTGTTTATTTTTTATGTTTTCTTGTTTTAATTTATTTAACTTGTAGGTGTACAATGTTTTTTCTAGTTTTATACAACCTTGTGTGTGATTCAAGTATTTTCTCTTAGAAATACTCTAACTGTCAATATTGGTTTGTGATCCATTTTATCCACTGTCCAAAAAAAAGAGTTCTGATGTCATTTTTTTATTTCAATAAATGTATTTAATAACTGGTATTCTTTTGTTTATTATTTTATAACCCTCATTCAGAATTTAATCCAACGGCATAAAATTTGTAAAGAATAAAAGATATTTTTTTTAATAAATGAACGTGCTGTTTTATAAAAACACGATTCTTTAAAACACTCCTCAGAGGCATTTGAAATAGTGCGGTAATAAAGGAAAAAAGTGAGCACAGTTGAAGTAAACTGCCTGTGAAGAGTGTTTTAGAGGAATCGTGCATTATAAATAAGGCTGTACTTTTTTGAATTTAAAACTTTCGGAAGCAAGACTTCACTACACTTCAAGTTAATAATATAAAGTTAATATTTAACATTATATCTGAAAACAGTGCCGTTGGGAAACTCACTGTATAAATGAGATAAGATAAGAGTATTCTTTATGGTACACACCAGAACATTTACAGAGACAACAGTTACAAAAGAAGAGATACAATTGGCGGCCTTATTACAATACTACCTACTTATTAAAAACCTTTTAGATCAAAATAAATAGACATTTAGATCAAAATAAATAGACACTGGGAGACTAATAAAGTGCAAGCCACCATCACTGCTGTAGCCCATTGTACCTTTGTAACTAAATGTCAGCTTGGCCTGTACACAGCTAAAATGGCACAGCACATCAACCTTTATATATTCGATATAAACCCTCTTATGTCCCCACTGCTGGGGCACGGGTCTCTTCCTGCATCGCAGGAGGGTTAGGCCATACTCCACCACGGGGGCCAAGTCCGAGTTGGTAGAGGATTTTAAAACATTGGCGGGCCTTGCTGTCAGAAGTTATCAAGCCGCCCATAAGGCCACTGACATGGCTTAACGACAGCCATTACATGACAACTGGTACCAACGGCACGTTAAGCCTTAAGAAGCCCGGAAGTGCTCGGAAAAAACGCCATTACCAGTAGTCACGGGACGGTCATCCATCCCGCACCTGACCGCCTGTTGTTGCTTAACTCAAGTGATTGATAACAATCACGCGTTCGACTAGGCCACGAGAGCTTCGTGGCTATCATTATGTACTTACATTATACAGGAGGCGCAGAAACGCTGAACGCTTGAAAGCCTGACCGCTCTCAGTCTGATAGCAGCCCTACACGCTCGCCCGAGAGTTTATAATACGTTGCGTTTTTTTTATGATAAGCACTATCGCGCTCTGAAACTGGCAATGTAAGATAGGTTCGCTGGCTCTCAGGGAAGTGTGTACAGCCGCCACGATAGAACACTAAATGCTGTATAAGTGTGCTGTGCACCCGATTACGAGTGGGTAGGGTTAAAAAAATTACGAAATTATAGTCTATTTGTTTTTTAGAACTAAAACTTTCGTAAGCACAACACATTGTAGACTTTTAGTCCGGATCTACTTACGGGTACGATCCATTTGTTTTAGTGCTTAAAATATGTAAACAATCTTGGTAAATCTTTTTATTGACATTAAACCAAAGATGATGTGCGAATGACGTCGCTCCACCTGACCCTAGAGTTAATACTCTAGGGCCAGGTGGAGCGACGTCATTATAATTACTTACATAGTTTTTCAATAGAATGAAATAAGCACGACAATGGTTGATATTTGCCTCAATTTGGTAGTCTACAAAGCCATAGCAGTACAATGTCTTTCCAGGGGTATAACCCGCGCAAATTAAATAGGCATCTCTCGCAAAGAAGAACGAATCGCGTGTGGCGCCGAGTTAAATCGCACAGGTTATACCATTGCAATGCGATTGTTTACTAGACCGATAGTGTGATTGAAGCGACCATTTTCTGACTAATATTACTCTATTGAACAACTAACGAATTATTTGTTTTGTTGTAAAATTTTAATTATTATCTGTGTACTGTTGGTGTGTCTATCAATAAATAAAAAAAATGAATTTTAGAGACTCAAACCCTGGTCCCAGGGCGTTGAGTGACTCAGGGTAGGGTTGGTTGAAAGTCAATGTACAATGTTAGCCGCTGCCTTCGCAGTCAGGTGCTATGCTACAAAATCCCGTTGCTCACTAGGTCCCTCGGCGTTCGGAGCCGATGGTCATCAAGAAGTCGGCCGTGCGCTCCATCAAGTTTGAAGAGCCGGTCCACGAGTCCGAGAAGAAGCCTGTGCAAATGATCGTAAGTACCTTTCCGATCATCACTTTCCACGTTTCATCATGCGTACTACTACTTTTTTTAAAACATAACCTCACGCCTGTATTCCTGAGGGGTAGGCAGAGACTAGGGACTACCACCTGCCACGATTCTGACAGATCATCATCGCTCCATCAACGTTCATAAGTCGTTGCGTGCGCGCACTTTTTACTTAAGTACTTTTCCAATCATAAAAATGATAGAAGGCACGGGCAATACCTGACACCAGCCTTAAACGGCTTCTCACTATGGGATGTAATATAATATATTTTGGGATATAATAATTTATCGCTAGTCATACATTTAGTCTTATAGCCATAATATTATATAATTTTTTTAATGCACTAACCCGTGCTAAGCACAATTTAAAAACCTATTTAGAGGCTAAAAATTCCACCCATGTCGGGATTCGAACCCGCGACCTCTGGCACGGATAGCCGGAAGTCGCGGGCTCGAATCCCGGCATGGGTGGAATTTTTAGCCTCTAAATAGGTTTTTAAGCCATAATATTGTGCGCCCTCCTCGGCCTCGAGGGGGGTTGCTCCCGATGTGGGGATCCTTAGGGGTCCTTAGGACCAAAACCAGCCCCAAGGCGGTGTTTAGTGGGTAGGCGCACTTCTTGTAAGTCCCACATTTGCAGCACGGCCGGGTCCGTGCGTTTATGCATGAACATTCACCACCTCCCTCCCCCGTGTCCTCCGGAGGGTGCCCTTTATACGGCAAAAAAAAACCATAATATTATTATAGCAGTGTGAACCGATCTCGTAGAAAATGTATGAGAAATGGATGAGCGATAACTTATTATATCTCAATATGTAATATAATACTTTTGCATCTACTCAGTGAGATGATTTATACAGCGTCCAGTGGCATCTTCACTCACACTAGATGGGTGAAGGGACCACTCCGACGCTGTAGTGCCTGGGACATGGTTTTTATGGATGGTGTAGGCTTGCCCAGCACCTATACCATCCTGACAGCTTCGTCGGCCTAGCCCACAGGAAAGACTAGTCAATTCGTGCGGGGCCAACCAAGCCGCGGGTTTCCTCTTGATGTTTTCCTTCACAGTTAGCGTGTGGTCTTGCGACTACAAATTCGCAAATGTACGTAACTTTGAAATTAAACAAAGTCATTGGTACATGCCCGCACTAGGGATCGAACCTGGGGCTCTCGCTTGCGAGTCCATGGTTCTACCTACTGAGCTACCACCGCTTCTCAAGGTGTAATATACATATATAATATTACATCCTATAGTGAGAAACCCGCTTTAAAACTCACGTAAACTTTTGATTACTTTTGAAATCATTCGCGAGGCGGGGCCTTACATCGCTTCGGCAGGCTTAACTCTTTATGCATAGTATTAGGGAAGACTTTAAAGTTTACACGCAAACCGACTTCAGTAAGTCAGTGGCGTGAAGTGTTGGGGATTTATATCAGAATTTTGGAGGAAATGAGTGAAGAGCGTGTGTTTTCACGTAAAGGAAGGGACATAATATGTAAGGTTCGTGTAGCCGGGTCGCATAAGATTTTCGAATAAACTATTGTGAAGCGCTCGTGGCCTAGGCGAACCAAGTGATTGGAATCAATCACTTGGTTAAGCAACAACAGGCGCGGTCAGGTACAGGATGGGCGAGCGTCCCGTGACTACCGCTAGTGGCATTTATCCGAACGCATCCGTGCTTCGCAAGGCACGTTAAGCCGTTGGTGCCGGCTGTCATATAATGGCAGTCGTTAAGCCATGTCAGACGCCTTATGCGGCTTGATAACTTCTGACAGTAAGGCCCGCCACTGTGTTACAATCCTCCACTAACCCGGACTTGGCCCCCGTGGTGGAGTATGGCCTAACCTTTCTGCGCTGCAGGAAGAGACTCTTGCCCCAGCAGTGGGGACATACAAGGGTTGATAACGATTGTTATAGTAGATTATTTTTTAATCTACTATAACAATCGTTATCAACCCTTATTGAGACTTATTGAACGTTACAAGAAAACTAGGTGTCCGGGTTGGTAGAGACAATGACGGGCCTTACTGACATAAGTTATCAAGCCACCCATAAGGCCTCTGACATGGCTTAACTACTGTTATTATATGACAGCCGGCACCAACGGCTTAACGTGCCTTGCGAAGCACGGAAGCGTTCGGATAAATGCCACTAGCGTTAGTCACGGGACGGTCACCCATCCTGCACCTGACCGCGCTTGTTCTTGCTTAACTCAAGTGATTGATTCCAATCACTCGGTTCGCCTAGGCCACGAGCGCTTCATAAACAAAGTATTATTTCAGCTAACCTTGCTATGTAACCCACAGGTCCCACAGGAGTACAGCAAATGGCGCATCTTCGCCTGCGGCAAGACTCAGGACCAGCTCGACTTGACCATGCTCGCGCACCAGTTTCTGAAAAAGTCTGCGCTAAAACCCCGGTCACTCAATTTCTAGATGATCCTCGAAGAAATTTGCTAGCTAGAAGTGTGGCCCCGAGTGTTGCTATGTGTGAAAAAACGCCCTTTTAAACCTCAATAATACGCGTCAATGGTATAATTCAAAGGCGGATGAAATGATTATGGACTGACACCATCTGTCTTCTGGGACTGTAAATGCACCGACCACTCGAGGTTATTAGTTCTTCTTCTTCAGGCTATATTAGTCCACTGCTGGACATAGCCCTCCCCTAATGAGTGCCATAACGCAAGGTTGTGTCATCATTGGGGGGCAATGCCCATAATCCCCACGCTGAGCATGCGGGTTGGGGATCGCAGTTTGGTGGAATTGTACTGCTGTTAGTTCAATGATAATCAACTGAACCGGTCGTTAGAGACAGATGATTTCTTCTATTATGCGTACAGACTTGAGGATTGTCGCCTGCGGAACTACTATCATGCGGCCGGTCCAATAAGATAAACATAAACATTTACATACAGGCACATACTGCTTCTGCCCCACACTAGGATACCCTGTGTCGTGGGAACCAGAAACAACGTCATCACAAACATGTAAACATCCAAGACCTGGGGTTTTTTTTTGTTTCCAGCCGGGATTCGAACCCGGGACCACCTCTTGCATGGTAAGCAGATGCGCTACTGCTACGCCACAGAGGTTAGATACCATTAATCTATAAAAGAGAACCTAGAACTTGGGACTTAAAAGCATTTTTGTCAAAGAAGTCACTTCTTAAGACATAGATGAAAGTTTTATATTATTGACCATCGGTTCTTAAAATTTAAGATGCACACTTTTAACAAAAACTAAAAATAATATTCTATTTACAATCTTGATGATACTGATATTTTGAACCTAGAACTGTTATTGTTACTTCATCGAACACCGGCACTGTTATGAACATTACAATCGGAGTTGGTCCAACTAATTCTCACTGAATTAGTTCTTCCTATTTTATTTATCAACAGCAAGCTTTATTAAAGACAGTGCTGATATTAAAATTAAAAATAAAGTATGTATTAATAATAATATTCTGAAAGAATCAGAATATTATTATTAATACTTTATTGCACCATAAAATCGTACAATGCAGCGAACTTAATGCCATAAGCATTTTCTACCGGTCAACCGCATAAATACGTTTTTGCAAAAAGTTAACAGCGTAAGTCTCAGTCGGTCGGTAACATAGAACTTTAGTCAAAAGTTTTCAGCAAAAAAGTTTTAAATCTCCAGGTTCTTGGACCTAAATTCTCTCTGAATTAGTTCTATTTGAATTCTTTCTGAATTAGTTGTACGTTGCTAATTCTACTTTATGTAGTTTTACTCTATTAGTTTATTTAAGTTAATCCAAAAACTGATTGCCTCGTCTGAACTTTGAAGTCTACGCTTATACATAATTTAGGAACTTTTGTAAATATAATTATGGGGTTTAGTATAATTTTTCCTGAGTATGTTTAAAACAATAAGTGAAATAAAGTAGTTTATATATGTTTATTGGTTCAGTTCGAATGTTTATTGTGATGGAATGTAATTGTATTTTCATTGTGTTTGATAAATGTGTGATTTTACTATACCGGTGTGATTTTATGGCCTTAAGGGCTTTTTAAGGTTAATTCTTTGTCAGATTGAATTTTCTTGGAGAAAACTTTATTTATTATCTCTTTGTAATCATGTAGGCCCAAGAAATGACTTTAGTATTTATTTAGTCCCATCACCGAGGCAAATAAATAAAGGAGATATACTTACCAACTGATCACTTCTGGCAGTTAGGCCAGCCACAATCAACTCGGACTGAGCCCCCATGGAGTACGGCCTAACCTTCCTGCGATGCAGGAAGACACCCGTGCCCCAGCAGTGGGGACATGCAACTGGTTCTTATCAACAACAACCACAACTGACCAACTGTTCCAGTCCTGTCCATCAGCCCATATTCGTCTTCTTCTTCAGGCTATATTAGTCCACTGCTGGACATAGCCCTCCCCTAATGAGCCATGTTGTGCCATGCCTGCCATCATTGGGGGGTAATGCCCATAATCCCCACGCTGGGCATGCGGGTTGGGGATCGCAGTTTGGTGGAATTGTACTGCGGCGGGCGCTGCTGCCCAAACCCCGGTTTGTGTCCCTTAGTCGCCTTTTACGACACCCGCGGGAAGAATTTGAGTTGGTGCTATTCTCTAGGCCGACCACACAGCACTAATGCTGCACAATTGGACATTGGCCCCACAAAAAAGTACGCCACTTCCTTCCGTCATCAAACTACCTGTAAGGTTGGTGTTACACCTGACATGCTGTCTCGAACGCACATTATTCATCTTCTTCAGGCTATATTAGGCCACTGCTGGACATAGTCCTCCCATAATGAGCGCCATAGCACAAGGTTGTGCCATCATTGGGGGGTAGTGCCCATAATCCCCACGCTGGGCATGCGGGTTGGGGATCGCACATTATTATGATTAATTATTTATTGCACAAAAGATAATGCATTAAATGTGGACGTAATGATAAGATAAGTTAAGAATATTCTTTATTGTACACACCAGCAAATTATTACAGAGACAACAGTTACAAAAGAAGAGGTACAATTGGCGGCCTTATTGCTGATTGCAATTTCTTCCAAGCGACCGTAAATCGAAAAGATTTCAGAAGGAGAAATTGAAAAGGGTAGTTGGTAATAGCAGTTTCTACCAATCAACCCGCAGGAGGTGAAAGGGAGACAAAAATTGAAGTAGCATTCTAATATTTTTATTGATCTAATTACGTAATCCATTACTTATATTATGCATCAAAATTATAGTGGACGATTTTCTTTATAAAAAACTAAATTTAGTTTTCAACGAACGTCCCGAATTCTACTTCCTAGCACCGCCTCAGACCAAGTTTGTCAAAAGTATACTCATTATTTTACAATTTTGACGCGATTCCGGATTCACCTATGTTTAGTATTACTAAATTATATTTCCTTAATTCGGAACGCAGTTTTAGAGATCGTCCGTCTCCTTTACGCAGACTATGTCTCTCTCGCTCTCTTCCTTTTCAACATGGCTTCGTACAAGTGTGCTCTCGTTCGTTAAATTAATATAAAATCAAGACAAAAACGTTGTAAGCTCGAATCCGTAATAAAAAGTGTTAAAAAGTCAACCTGCATCTTTTAGTGCGTCAGTACAGTGCCTATGGTTCAACAGAACAACAATATCTTCTACATTAAATTTGGTCCTTCGAGCCGGATTCGTAATAAAAAGTGTTAAAAACTCAACCTGCATCTTTTAGTGTTTCAGTACAGTGCCTATGGTTCAACAGAACAACAATATCTTCTACATTAAATTTGGTCCTTCGAGCCGGATTCGTAATAAAAAGTGTTAAAAACTCAACCTGCATCTTTTAGTGCTTCAGTACAGTGCCTATGGTTCAACAGAACACAACAATATCTTCTACATAAAATTTGGTCCTTCGAGCCGGATTCGTAATAAAAAGTGTTAAAAACTCAACCTGCATCTTTTAGTGCTTCAGTACAGTGCCTATGGTTCAACAGAACAACAATATCTTCTACATTAAATTTGGTCCTTCGAGCCGGATTCGTAATAAAAAGTGTTAAAAACTCAACCTGCATCTTTTAGTGCTTCAGTACAGTGCCTATGGTTCAACAGAACACAACAATATCTTCTACATAAAATTTGGTCCTTCGAGCCGGATTCGTAATAAAAAGTGTTAAAATCTAAACCTGCATATTTTAGTGCTTCAGTACAGTGCCTATGGTTCAATAGAACACAACATTATCTTCTACAACCTACTAGAATATTTGTCGGAAGAGTCCGACCAGGTTTCGCTGTGATTCGCGGAGCTTAATTATGAGTAGAGACCCAGCTCGAGTCGTCAGTGAATCCTGAATAAAGTTCGATGTGTCATCATCAGCCCACTTCTGTCCACTGTTGGGTATAGGCCTATTCCCCATTCTTCGCGGTCTTTCGCCATACGCATCCACGGGCGCCCTGCCGACCTGACCACATCGTCCGACCATCGGAAAGTTGGTCTACCCACCGACCACAGCTCGGCTGTAATGTGTAGTGCTTACGAACGCCTTAGTACAAAAACTATCCTGTTTTACGCATCAATAAAGTAAAAACTACATCTATATTTTTTTTTACGTAGCCTCTATGTTTGTGTCCCACTGCTGGGCAAAGGCCTCCCCCAATTCAGTCCAGAGTTTTCTGTCCTGGGCCACCTCAGACCACTCCGGCAGATGGTTGTCGAGATCATCTCTCCACCGTCTTCTAGGCCGGCATTGATTTCGATGTTTGTCGTGTGGTACCCACTCGGTGGCGAGTTTCGCCCACCTATTCGGATGCATCTATAATATGAAAATGAATCGCTGAATGTGTTGCTAAGGTCTGCTAACTCGAGTTAACCGGTTAAATCGATCACTTTGCATGCGTAAAGAGCCGGTTAACTCTTGTTAAATGAGCTTACCCAGAGCAAGTGGGCCTAAGCTCGAATCTCGACAGGTAGCTGTACCGATTTCGCTAATACTTTTTTTAGAATATTCTTTGAAGTACGAAAAGGGTTCTTACGGAGAGAAAAAATTAAAGAATCGGCTGTTAGGCGGTACGAAGTTCGCTGGGTCGGCTAGTAAAATATAAATATTCGAATTGGCGTGGGAGACGGAAGCTTGCATAGTTTTTACCTTGGTGAAAGCAGTCTTAGGGAACTAGGAACTTTGAAAAAATGTGGCAGATGGAAGATTCAGAATTCCTGTGAGAAGTCAAAGTATAATATTATGTTGAACGGTACAAATATAGTTTTATAAGTTTTTTAGAATTTTGTATTGATTTATTTGAAACGTGTTTTCGTTTGCTTTGTAATTAGGCTGGTTTTGTCATGTGGAACTAATGTTTATAGTCTTTTCAATGGCTAGAAATTATAAATAGTGTTTGTTTACGTTTATTCTTTTCGGCAAATGAACAGACTATACCTACATACTAAGTTAAATTTAGCGTAATATTTAAGGGAAATATGTTTGTGTTAGTTCATATATTTTGCTGGCAATAATATTTATGAATAACTTTAAACAGCTGTTATTTTATAAGATTTTTTATTTTATGTTTTATTTTGTTGTGTCTATTGTGTATTTTGCGATTTATATTTCCATTTGTATTGGAAAATGAGAGTTGGGGAATTAGGATAAAGAAATCTTGTCCCTTAGGGCCAGTGTCTGAATTGAGGAATTCGCTAAGTAAATACTTAACTGTAGTTATGTCTCTTCGGATATCTCAGCAAATTTGCTTAACTTTTTACTTAGTAAATTCTCAATTCAGACGCCGGCTCTCGGTGTCTTAATCTGTTACATTTATAAAACAGTCTACCAGCAAATTAAAATTAACCAATCAAGACACGCAAGCATTGAATTATCCTAGTTCATCCTAAGGACCTAATGAAGCAACTCTTGATAAAAAGATATTTCTATCTAACCAATGACTGAATGTTGTATATCCTATGAACTATACTATTCAGTGCATTTTTTACCCTCAGACAAAAAAAAAACACGAAATATTTTTACACACTGACACAGTCCAAGAGTTTGATAAATAGATTAGTTAGTATAATGTTTTGTAAAGCTTGCCTACTGTTTTTGAGACATCGGACACTGCAGTCCTCCTAGTGGAGTCTCAAGGGCAATAGGCCTACTTTAGATGCATAGATATTAAATTAAATACGTAGGTTTAAGGTTGTACGCTGAGAATAAAAGCATGGTAAATAAAAGAACGTCTATCTGTCTCCGGCCCATGAATAGAGTCCACGTTTACGTTAACCCTCTCTATCACTGCCAATCTTGTTCATTACCTAAGAAGCGCTCATAGCCTAGTCGAACCGTGTGATTGAAATCAATCACTTGAGTTAAGCAACAATACCGTTGCAATACCCAATACTTGAGTTAAATACCATCCTGCACCTGACCGCGCGGTCAGGTGCAGGATGGGTGTCCGTCCCGTAACAACCGCTAGTGGCATTTTTCCGAGCGCTTCCATGCTTCGCAAGGCACGTTAAGCTGTTGGTGCCGGCTGCCAGGTAATGGCAGTCGTTAAGCTGTGTCAGAGGTCTTATCTTATGGGCGGCTTGATAACTTCTAACAGTAAGGCCCGCAACTGACTTACAATCCTCCAACCCGGACTTGGCCCCCGTGGTGGAGTATGGTCTAATCTTCCTGCGATGCAGGAAGACACCCGTGACCCAGCAGTGGGGACATACAAAGGTTGATATCGACGCAAAACATAAGCGAATCTCGTCCATTCCACGGAATTAAGAGCAAAACATCGGATCGGATTTTTTTATTTTTTATTTTTTTTTTTTTAATTAAAAAAAATAAAAAAAAAATCGCTGGAACCCAACCTCGCCACCACACTCAGTGGGTGCCCCAGCAGTGGGGACATACTCATACAAGGGTTGATATCGATCTGGTAAACTTAACTAAAAAAACATGCATGCTCTACCGGTTAGGGTGTGCACATATTAGATTTGAATCTAAATAACAAATTTACAATCTTAGAATAAATTATAAAAAGAAACTATCACTATAATAGCTACTTACAAACAACTTAAAATTGTTAATATTAAACTATTAGGAACATTATTTTTCAATAACTCTGGTTCGTCAGGTGTTTCTAATATCTATAACAAACAATGAACTGGAGTTTTATAAAACGCGGCCCTGAGAGGAGTTTCAGAATAAAAGTTGTGGTACTATTCAAACTCTATCCTAATTGACATGATTCAGGAATAGGCCATTTGACGGGTTTCTGACATCCAACTCAAAATTTTCGTTGGTGTTTAATATAGGTGCTCATAAATTGATATTTTTTACGTCTTTCGTGTATTTTTTCTACATAAGCAAATAAAAATTCACTCTTAAAATTCCGCCAAAACGCTGTTTGAGCAATATGGCGTCGCATAGGAATTAGTGACGTTATTGGTCAGTAAACAAACGTCAAGTCAACTCTCAGTTTCTCGGATCGTTTTATTTACTGACCTGAGACGTCATTATAGATTCGACCACCGACCAATCCGGGCCGTTTTCGATAAAATTGATACAGATACCGAATTATCAAGTCTTATCCTGTTTTTTGCATAAATGTTTTTTTACCTTGAAAATAACAAACGATTTCATACAAAATTTAGCACAGAACATTAAAACTCATAATTGATACAATTCATACAGTTTTATACTAGTACAGACATTATCGTTCTAATCTTATCATCGGTTAAATATCATCACAAAGGAGAAACTTTTTTCTAGGCCTAGGCGTTACACGCTTCATATACGTTTAAAAAATCTACTATTTTAATTAATTAACCGATTTAAATATTAGGTACTTAATGAATAGTCTTCTTAACCTTCGTAAACCGTTACAGCACTTATTTCACTTACTTGCAAACAGTACAATTAATTAATTATTTAATGTATTTATTTATTTTCATCAACAATGCTAAAATAGGATAAGTAAATTGTTAAACTTTTCTGAAATACCTAAATCAATTTCAAATGTATCCTGGTACTCGTATTACGATATGTACTTTTTTTCACATTTTCAAATAGACTATTGTGCATTTTAGAGGCACCCACAGCCCGCAGGTGATCTAATAGGATTTGGATAAATGGAACAATCAGTTGACGTGTCTAACTTGTTATTCTGGCTACGTCTGTTGTCTTTTTGCTTGTCCACTTAAGGGGAGCTCTCGAGCGGAAAATTGTCCAGCCCTTCCTTCGATTTGCCCGTGATCGTCTAGTGGTTAGGACCCTACGTTGTGGCCGTAGTAACCCAGGTTCGGATCCTGGTCACGGCACCAAATTGTAACACCCCACCCCGCGTAAAAAAACTTTAGTCCCGATTAGAAGAAAGAAACATGCAATAATAAATAATTTAAATGAGCTTGAGTAACTTTTTTGCTCAGCTTGTTTGAAGATACTTTTAGACTGGTTGACCGGTCATAGTTGGACGCTGAATCTAAGGTAGGTTGAACATTATTGGTATGTGAACAGTAGGGTACCCCCAGTTTTTTGTTCTGTTAACAACTGTCAAATGTTTTTTTTTGTATGCACTTTGGTCAACTGACAGCTGTTAACAGTAGATTAACGGCTTGTTAGTGTACCAGAAACCGGGGCTAAGTCTCTTTCGACGGTTACCTACTTAGATAGATAGAGAGATAGAGAACACTTAATTGTACATAAAAAAGGAAATTAGAAAGAAAGAAAACATTTATTTAAATTGCCACGAATGCACACACATAAAAAAATACACAGTAATGGGGAAGATGAACATCAATTAGGAATTTAAAAACCTATTTAGAGGCTAAAAAATTTTTTTTTAATTTGTTCCTTAGCACGGGTTAGTGCATTAAAAATAAAAATAATAATTAAAAATAATAATTACGCAGATATTTCTTAACCTAAGAGTACAGACGGCGGCCTTATCACTAAACGTGATCTCTTCCAGACAATCTTTGGATGGACTGGAGCAATATATTGGAGAAGGAAGTAGATGTACAAAAAAAACATAGAAAACATTAATTTCAGAGGTTCCAAATACATGCCTCAATAACAGTTTTGAATAAATAAAATTATCAACAGATACATACAAATAATTTACATAAATAAAAATAAAAAATTAAGATGATTCAATGCTCACTGATATTCTGATGGCGGAATCAGGGATAGTCTCCTTCACTAAACAGGTTCTCGTGTTTCCTCACGATGTTTTACTTCACGTTAGAGAGTGGTAGGTATTACTACTTAATTTTACAAATATACGTAACTAAGCATATAATGACCGGACTTGGCAACCGTGGTGGAGTATGGCCTAACCTTCGTGTGATGCAGGAAGAGAATCGTGCCCCAGTAGTGGGGACATACAAGGGTTGTTATCGAAATATATAATTTGATGTATAAGGAGTCAATGTGATGTATAAAAGTCAATTTGAAGTTTATCTAGGTACCTACACCTTATAGCATAATAAGAAACAAGGGATATCACTTTTAAACACTTAAACAAAAGTCGCTCGCTGCATAAATTAATTCAAATCACATAGGTAATGTGTTACAATCATCCACCAACCCGAACTTGCCCATCGTGGTGGAGTATGGCCTAACCTTCCTACGATGCAGGAAGAGACCCGTGCCACAGCAGTGGGGACATACATGGGTTGATATCGATATCGAGATAACTAATCAACTAAAATAAGTTATAATGTATGTAACAGTCTTATTTGTGAATACATGATTGAGCATATATTAATAATAATATTATTATAAATATAGCTGCAGACAGGGCGCTATGGCGCTCATTAGGGGAGGTCTATGTCCAGCAGTGGACTACATAATATAGCCTGAAGAAGAAGATGTATGTTTTCCCTACCTAAGTAGGTACCCACTACTTACCACAATGCGTTGCATTAGGTAAGTAGTTCCCAATTAGGCCGACGACCCGTGGCCGTGGGAGTTCCTCAGAGATATTAATTAAGTAAAATTAATTCGTGAGCACTTGAGAAGTTTAAGTCGATTATTTTACGCAGCTGAACTTTGGACGTTCTCTTTGTGCCAACTTGGCTACCATGATTCCCTACTTCTCGATCGGAACTCAATCGAGAAGGACAAAATATATATATATATATATGGAGAACACTTTATTGCACAACCAAAGAAAAGAATAAAACCATGATTTCAGATTTCTTAATCTAAGTAATGTTATACAATTGGCGGTCTTATCGCTTAGAGCGATCTCTTCCAGACAACCTTTGAATGGAGTGGATTCTATGAAGAACATAATCGGTAGGTACATGTACATCTTCTACAATATAAAAATGAATCGCTGAATGTGTTGGTAAGCGCAAATCTCGAGAGCGGTTCTCTGCCTTTTTGCAGAAACATTTTCTGCCGATTATCATTTGGCAACTAACGTTTCAAATAATATTATTTTGAGGAATAATCATTTGCCAGCTATTCTTATATATTTTTTTGATTTCCCAACCTCGTAGTTGCCAACTGTTTGTTTGGTTTGCTTTTTATAATGAAATCTTTCAAAATGCCAACTAGCGTAGCGTATATTTAAGTAGCGTATATTTTACGCGTAATATTCATTCGGTCGGCCAAAATTTTTTCTGCAAAAAGGCAGAGAACCTTCGGTCTTACATGTTCAACCTAACACGCTCCTTCGCGCTCCGCTACGCTACGCGCTTCGTCGCACCTATATTTTTGTCGCAGATTGGGTCTCGTCGGCCACCCCTCTAGCCAGTAATATTTCCATTCCCAGTAATATTTTTCTTAAATTAAAAATGCAAATAATTTTTTTTTTATCATAAAATCAATGTGTGAAAAGGGAAGTTACACTGACGAAACTTTATTCATCTACCTAATAGTTGTTTGCCTAGTAAAAGACTTGAAAAATAATAAATTCCCAAAACGTTTTGTGTCATTATAATAATCAGCTTAACAATAATCCTATCAAATGAAACATTGCGATACAAAAAATTGTAAATCGTTTGTTGTCAACGTAAAAAATAGGTGAAACGTTGGTTGGCAAGTGATAATCAGCGTAACAATTTTCTGCGAAAAGGCAGGACACCCTCGAGAGCAGCTGAAACAATTTCGCTAATTCTTTTTTTAGAATATTCCTTGAAGTACGAGGATGGCTCCTAAGGAGGGAAAATTAAAAAAAAAAATATGAAAGAATCGAATGGGCATTACCCCCCAATGATGGTGCGCTCATTAGGGGAGGGCTATGTCCAGCAGTGGACTACATAATATAGCCTGAAGAAGAAGAAAGAATCGACTAGATAATTACATAAATCAAAAATATATTGAAATATTTCGAAAATATATCAAGTAGCAAAAGGTTGCGAGAATGTAGTACTTATAACTATATAATATATAAAGTAAATATTTTTAAATAATAACAAATATAAATACAAATGCAAATTACTTCAGCCAGATTTCACTGCCTGTACGTAATAGAGAGAATGTTGTAAAGAGGTTCGAAATTTCACTGATGCCGGTAAGTCACCCATTAGCTCAGTTGGTAAGAGCGCTGGCACGAATAGCCAGAGGCATGGGTAGAATTTTTAACCTCTAAATAGGTTTTTAAAATTGTCCTTAGCACGGGTTAGTGCATTAAAAATAATATAATCATGTGGGTACAGCGATATCATTCCGATGTTAAACCTAACTGCAAAGTAGGTACCTAATCGGGGCTGCAAGTGATGCAAATTACTTCAGCCAGATGTCACTGCCTGTATGTAATAAAGAGAATGTTGTAAAGAGGTTCGAATTTCACTGATGCCGGTGAGTCGCCCATTAGCTCAGTTGGTAAGAGCGCTGGCACGGATAGCCAGAGGTCGCGGGTTCAAATCCCGGCATGGGTGGAATTTTTAGCCTCTAAATAGGTTTTTAAAATATAAATAACTACAAAATAAATACTTATAATTATAATGAAATACACATAAGCAACAGTGTGAAGCGCTCGTGAGAGAAAAATAAAAAAAAATTAAGAATCGACTATGAGGCGGTACGAAATTCGCTGGGTCAGCTAGTACCAAAATAAATCTTCGGGAACTGTCATTAAAACGTATGCACGTGAATATTTAAGAAAACGTGAAAGTAACTGTTAAGAACCTTTAATCCGTCTTTATTTCTCCGTTTGGCACTGTCATAGTCCCAATTTAAAAAATAAGACATAGGTTCTGTTTCTGAATTGAGAATTTTGCAAAGTAAATAAGTAGGTACATGACTCTAGTTCTGTCTCTTCGAATTTCTCAGCAAAGAGCGAGACAGAACGTTACTTAAGTTTTTACTTAATAAAATTTTCAATTCAGAAACCGGCCCATAATGTAGAAAAAGGTGTAGGTTTATTATAAACTGGTAATTAAATTAATTGAAATGTATAAATACTATTTACTGATTATTTTTTACTCTATATATACTAAGTTGCTATGCCGTTTACCGGTAAAATTACACTGTACTATAAAATATCAAAATGTAATACCTTACATAACTGTAATTTAAGGTAATAAATGATTGAATTGAATTGACAGTCCTTGAGATTCGCCACGATCTAGTAACGATGGTAGCTCGTTTTAAGGCGAGGGACCGGGAGCATCTGCCCCAGGAGTGGAGATGTTAGAATAATATTAGCTCCGCGATCTTAGTTAATGAACTTCTGATGGGATAATATTTTGCTTCCCAAAGAAAGAAGAGAACTCAAACAAAATACAGCCACCTAGTCGAAAACGTTCAGCAGACTTTATATAGGTATTCCGCTCGCTGAATTGAGAAGTTCACTAAAATAATTCAATTTTTAAATAAATTAATTTAGAATAAAATTTGTTTAAATTATTAGCGAAGTATTTTATTATTTTAAATTAGAAGCGAAGTATCAATTTAGAATTAAGAATAGCGAAGCAGTTAAATTGTTACTTCGTTTTGGACTCGGACGACGACGAGGAGTCGCGACGCCGGACGTGGTGATTTGCATCTATCACTTGAGTTAAGAAACAACAGGCTAGGTCAGTTGCAGGATAGGTAGCCGTCCCTTGACTACCTCTAGTGGCACTTTTTCCGAGCCTTTCCGTGCTTCGCAAGGCCCGTTGAGCCGTTGGTGCGGGCTGTCATGTAATGACAATCGTTAAGCCATGTCAGAGGCCTTATGGGCTGCTTGATAACTTATATCAGTTAGGCCAGCCACTGTCTTATAATAATACTCCACTGTTCACGCACACGTTCACATAAGCAAGGAGATCCGGCGCGGCGACGTGGACTAATCTATGGTGTATTTTTCTAGTAACCCATATTTTGACATCTACAGAAGCATGTATATATTCTCTCATAAATATTGAAAAACCCATTAACCATCATATTATTAATAAATTTATATTCAACACCACCCACCCGGACTTGAACCCCGTGGTGCAGTATGGCCTAACCTTCCTGCGATGCAGAAAGAGACCCGTGCCCCAGCTGTGGGGACATACAAGGGTTAATATCGATACGTCACTGATTATTCACGAGATAGTTTGTCATGCAGCCACTCTAAACCTCTGAACAGATTTGGACGAAACTTATTGACCCGAATTCGTATTAAATTACTTACGTAATACGGATTTCGGTCAATAATGTGTAGTGCTTACGAAAGGTTTATTTCAGCAATTCGATGAAATCTTGCTGTTTTTTTTTACCTTTCAAAAGCTTTTAAAACATAATTAAAACTGTTTTATACGGATCTCACCGTTAATTATATTTTTACAATTTTCCGACGTTTCGACACTTTTTCAGGTGGATGACGAATAAACGAGTGAAAAACATATAAAAACAGTTTTAATTATGACTAGTGCTCGTGTTAACCTTAGAAAATATACTATAACTTTTAAAACGTTAACAAAACCCGACCGATATTTCCCCATGAACTTTGATGAAGGCGTAAACTAATTAGGCCTGAGCGTTTATTATTACGAACCATCATTATTTTGGCTGAAGAGGAGTTTTCAAACTAAGCACTTAGAAACTCTGCCAAAGTTGGGGACCCAGTTTTAATTATAATAGCCGCTAAATACTTTTAGACGGGCCCAGTAATTGCCTTGACTTTTCGTAATGGTGTTCTGTCTGAGATATTGTCTTAATAGGCGATTTAGATCTTGGCTTATCCCTTAGGCCGATTAAAATACACCTACTCCGTACTTTTGCCAAAAATGTATACACAAGAATCTTTATCAACCCTTGTATGTCCCCACTGCTGGGGTACGGGTCTCTTTCTGCAACGCAGGAAGGTTAGGCCATACTCCACCACGGGGGCCAAGTCGGGGTTGGCTGAGGATCGTAAGACAGTGGCGGGGCTTACTGTCAGAAGTTATCAAGCCGCCCATAAGGCCTCTGACATGGCTTAACGACTGCAATTACATGACAACCGGCACCAACGGCAGCACGGAAGCGCTAGGAAAAATGCCACCAGCGGTAGTCACGGGACGGTCACCCAATCTGCACCTGACCGTGCCTGTCGTTGCTTAACTCTAGTGATTGATTCCAATCACTCGGTTTGACTAGGGCAAAGGGTTGATATCCAAGCGCCAACCGATATGTAGTCACACCAAATTACCACACAAGTGTGACTATGTGTTCGCGCGAGAATTGATCGCGCGACGTAGTCATGAATCTGTGGTCATTCATTCACCACTCATTCGTTCCGGTGCCGTCGCTCGTGCCGCTCGCTCGCTACTAATTTTTTATTCATCCATCTGCATACACATTCGCACGGTGACACTGGCTAACTACCACTATGGTTAACCCTTAATTGCGTAGTCCAATTAAGACTCAACCATTTACCACAGTAAAACAGTTACCACTTTAAAATGAACTGTATCACCTCGAAATAAAATAAAAAAAGTTAAAAACGTCCTATGCATGGCACAAGATTTTTCTCAGAGAATTTCTCTTGTATTAAATTTATACGGTTCACAGTATGTCTCAAATGGCCAAAAAGTAAATGAACCATAGACTATTACGTACTGTGTCATCGTGTCACGCTTCCCTGACTGAAGCGACACTTGATATAATCGGGGCAGTGGCTAGGAACTAATAAATCCGGAACAGGCTGCCGCCAAGCATGAATATTCATCGGCTGCAGCGAGCGGCGAGCGATGCTGATATTGTACCCATTTTCTTTGCTCGCTACTGCAGAGCTGATCTTTTACTGGGAAAAATGTGCAGTGGCAGGCTGTCAAAATATCGTGGACTCGGCGGGATTTATTAGTTTAGTAACACGGGCTGCGCTGAAAATCAGCGCTGTCTTTAGGATATATCCAACAGCTTATGCAGAGCGTGTGTCCCATTGTCATGCATTCCTACTGACAGAACCTTATAAACACCACTTATTTTTTTTATTATTTATAGCCAAGTTCTGTCTATAGGTAACATAAACATTGTAACACTTGCATGACAATAAATGTTTATTCGTTCTTTCTTTAATTTCTTTGTTATTAAAATGTTAAATTAGTGTAGAAAAACGTTGCAAATCCGTGAAAGAAATAAATAATAATGTTTCAAGAATTTAGTTAAACTTAACTTGTTATCAGAAAGAGCTAGTGTGCAATTCTTATGTAAAAAGACTATGTAAAATCGCTGGTAAAACTATTGTATAAACGAGACTACTCCCACAGTCAAACCAAGTAATTGGTTTTTTGGGGCCTTATTAAGGTTGTCTGCAAGAGATCACTTTTAGTGATAAGGCCGCCGTTTGTACTCTTGTTAAGAAATATCTGTGTAATTTCCATTTTTATGTACAATAAAGTGTTCTCTATCTCTATCTATGTATCTAATGTGTTCTCTTGTATGTTAATAATATAAATAAGATAACGTTTATTGAACCAGAAAAAGGTGTGAACGTGTTAACAAAACAAAATTTGGCTTATTCAATAAATAAAAAAATGAATAATTGGCCTTTTTGCATCTACTTAATGAGATGATTTATACAGCGTCCAGTGGTATCTTCACTCACATTAGATGGGTGAAGGGACCACTCCGACGCTGTAGTGCCTGGGACATGGTTTTTATAGATGGTGTAGGCTTGCCCAGCACCTATACCATCCTGACAGCCTAGTCGGCCTAGTCCACAGGAAAGACTAGTCAATATCTAGTACTAAAAGTTAGACATACTTACATAATAACATGTCTTTTGTAGCATCTGCTGCTGAGCTAGGTTTATAGCCTGTATTTCAGCATACAGCGCCTCTTGCCTCTCTTGTTAATTTTTTATTACATGAACAACTGGCGTAAAGTAATTCAAAAATTTTGTTAGGTATATATATAACAATAAACAGTAATTATTGAAAGACTATTTTTTATTTTTAATGCACTAACCCGTGCTAAGGAACAAATTTAAAAACCTATTTAGAGTCTAAAATTTTCACCCATGCCGGGATTCGAACCCACAACCTCTGGCTATCCGTACCAGCGCTCTACCAATTAATTGCTCAATTGGTAGAGCGCTGGTACGGATAGCCAGAGGTTGCGGGTTCGAATCCCGGCATGGGTGAAATTTTTAGCCTCTAAATAGGTTTTTAAATAAGTAATTTTTGAAAATAAATATAAAAGCAACTATAGGGTTCAGTAATACATATATACATACATACGTAAGTTTTCCATCGCCTACACTGTGAGCATGCTTGTTTTCGTACACAACTGCCTCAGAAGTATCTTACGAAGACACTGGCCCAACAACGTCTCAAATGCAGAGCTGTGGCATGTTACAAAACAATAACCCGTAGCCCAAGACATCGGGGAACGCAAATGACGTTGGCTAGGACATACCCTTAGAAGACCCGATCACCACATTCTCAGTAGGCTCTCGACTGGAGACCCGCCGGAGGCTCAGGACGCCCCAGAAGACCATCCCAGACGTAGAAGAGATTCGTTCTCTCTGAGACGAAGGTTTAGGTAAAAACTTGGCTGGTGCTACCATCCCTAGCCATAACAGAGAGAGTTAACCCGTTGTGTCAGCCCCAGACTCCATGGAGGAGTAAAAGCACCAAAGAAGAAGAAGACACTATAAGCATAGGAACAGCTTTAACTAACTTCAAACCTTCGAATCGTGTTACGTAATTTAAGTTTTTCGAGTCTGAAGTGGAAGTGGGCGGGACACTTCTTCTTCTTCTTCTGCAGGCTGTATTATGTAGTCCACTGCTGGACATAGCCCTCCCCTAAGCCTGACACTTGGCCAGGCGGAATGATGGCAGATGGACGAAGGCAGTGACAGAGTGGCGGCCGTGGGAGGGGGAACGGTCGGTGGGCAGACCAGCAGCCAAATGGTCAGATGACCTATGTAAAGTAGCCGGCAAACAGTGGATGAGACTAGCGCGAGACCGTTCTGGTTGGCGTGAAAATGAAGAGGCCTATACCCAGCAGTGGGGTTTACCGGGCTGATGATGAATTTAAGTACGTAATACAGAGAATAGTGTAAAGAGGTTCGAAATTTCACTGTTGCCGGTGAAATTTCGAACCTCTTTACATTCAGTTGGAAAAGAGCGCTGGCACGGATAGCCAGAGGTCGCGGGTTCGAATCCCGGCATGGGTGGAATTTTTAGCCTCTAAATAGGTTTTTATGAATTTAAGTTTTACTCCTTAATGATTTATGTTCAAATATCTCAGCGCTAGAAATCGCCACTCCGCGGTGGGCACGCGTGGTAATTAAGCCCATAATATCCGTCTGAGAGGAGGCCTATGCCCTGGACTGGGACGTTTATAGCCTACATAAAAGAAAAGAGGAAACTTTTCTCCAATACATTATCCGTAGTCCGAAAAGCTACTCGGTGTTCAAACCACAATTTAGTACCGAGTAACAGTAAAAGGCGACTAAGGGACACAAACCGGGGGGCGGGCAGCAGCGCCCCCTGCAGTACAATTCCACCGAACTGCGATCGCCAACCCGCATGCCCAGCGTGGGGATTATGGGCATTACCCCCTACGACAGCACAACGTGGCGCTCTTTAGGGGAGGGCTATGTCCAGCAGTGGACTAGTATAGCCTGACGACGACGACGAACAGAAATCGCCGTTAAAGTTAGGTGGTTGGAAAGGAAAACATTGTGGGGAATCACAATGTTTTCCTTTGTGAGAAATCTCGCGGATTGGTTGGCTACACACTTGATCTTTCCCGTGGATTGTGGGTTGAATTGAAAGGATCCTATATAGTTGCTGGGCGAATTTCATCTTATTTTATACAACTTTGACATTATACAAATAATCAGCGGTAGCGCATCTACCTATTATGCAACATCGACATCACAAACATGTAAACATCCAAAACCTGGGGTTTTTTTTTGTCCCCAGCCGGGGATCAAACCCGGACCTTTGCATGGTAGGCAAATGCGCTACCGCTGCGCCACAGAGGCCGTCTCTATATGGAACTATACGGCAACTGCGGGACATAGGCTTCCCCTAAGGCACGCCACTTCCTTCTGTCCGTGGCGATCCTCATCCAGCCACTACCAGCAATCTGCTTTAGATCGTCAGTCCAGCGAGCAAGGCGTCCATCGCTGCGTTTGCCAGTTTGTGGTCTCCACTCAAGCACCTTTGAACCCCATCGACCAACTGTTCGTATCAGATGTATTCATCATCATTAACCCATTATATCCCCACTGAGGGGCACGGGTCTCTTCCATAAGGAAAGTATAGGCCATACTCCACGGGGGCCAAGGTCGGATTGGTGGAAGCTTGCAAGACTAGTGACTGGTCTTACTGCCAGAAGTTTTCAAGCCGCCCTGAGGCCCCTGACTTGGCTTAACGACTGCCATCTATCGACGCAGCCGGTACCAACTGCTTAACGTGCCTTGCGACGCACGGAACCGCTCGGAAAAATGCAAATAGCGTTAGTCATAGACGTTATATCCCCACCGAGGGGCACGGGTCTCTTCCCTAAGGAAAGTATAGGCCATACTCCACGGGGGCCAAGGTCGGATTGGTGGAGGCTTGCAAGACTAGTGGCTGGTCTTACTGTCAGAAGTTTTCAAGCCGCCCTGAGGCCCCTGACTTGGCTTAACGACTGCCATCTATCGACGCAGCCGGTACCAACTGCTTAACATGCCTTGCGAAGCACGGAACCGCTCGGAAAAAATGCAAATAGCGTTAGTCATAGACGGTTTACCCACCGTGTTGCATAACCTTCGTGATCGTTTAAGATCTCTCAGCGATTCAGTTGTATTACCTACAGCAAATTAACAAACAGGGATCGAAATATCATCTCTCCTCTGTACAATACACACAAGATGCCATTGACAATGGACAGTCCAATACTGCTATAGAAATCGAAATCCGCCAGTAACTGAAACTAGAGCCTTATTCTTCCCAAACATGAATAGCAACTAGGCATTCAGTAAAGCTCCTGAATAGTGGGTCTATTGCGAGCTTGTCGATATAAGCATTTCGGTAAGTTCGTAGTTGCCACCCCTCCGGGGGAAACTCAACGCTTTTGGACTAAGCACTCTGTTCACATACTCGTAGAATGTTAAGTGAATTTAGTATGTTTAAGCAAGCAGTCTGAATAAGTTTGAAGAAAAGCATTCTACATCCCCTCGCAGGTTGCCTCTCGCTCACACTCGAGTATAATAACTACTGACTTTAACATACATGATACAAACCTTTGACTCGTGAGATCTATATTGACCTATATTTTCTAAATGTCTCTGATGGCCATCCACTTATTGTACTATATCTCTATTCCTTTATTACATACGAGACTCCATTCGGAACACTAGTTCGTTATACCTAAGATTTTCGCACTTAGATAGATAGAGAACACTTTATTGTACATAAAGAAGGAATTACACGGACATTTCTTAACCTAACAGTACAGAAGACGGCGGCCTTATCACTAAAAGTGATCTCTTCCAGACAATCTTTGAATGGACTGGAGCAATACATTGGAGAAGGAAGTAGATGTACAAATAAATAAAATTATTTCAGACATAATTATTTGAATAATACATGCCTAATTTAGAAAGTTATTGTGCGAACTGTAAATAGATACATACAAATAATATACGTAAATCTGCGATTTTTGTTTTCCTTTGTTTAATTTTTCTTTGTGTCATAATGACAATTGCATGTTTGTCTCTATAATGTTTGCTCGTATAACACTATCATTGAAAAAACTGTTTTGGGCGCCCGCGATACAGGTTTACCTAGTGCGAGGCCCACTGTTTAAAAATGCTAATGTAAAAACTTATTTGGCAATAAATATTTTTGTTTTGTTTTGTTTTGTAAACAGAAGCCTAGTTATCATAGGCTCATAGTTGGGCCATTGTCTTAGCAAAGCTCTAATATCACTTCTAAAAAACCAGCAGTATCATAATAATACGGCAGGGACCCAGAAGGGCTTCCTTTCTTCCTTCAGCTTCCTAATGGTGGCGATGGCGGTTTGTTGCTTTTCCACGCTTACACTGAATGGTCACGCGGGTGTTGCCTCTTCTTTAATGCGTCCCCGGCAAAGCGAGCTGTCTGTAGAATAAGAACGAATTAACCGTGTGTTGCTGAAAATTCAAGCTAAATTTGGCTGACCCTACCTACCTCAAAAGATAGCGCTGGATTGGTTACAACTAGTTTCGGTTGGTTTAGATCGGTTACGCTATCTATATATAGCCAGTTTACACTGCGATTTTGAGTCAACGCAACAAATCCAAAGCTATCTTTTGGTGCGGTGGCAAAATCAAGCATGTTTTTTTAGCTATTCGCGATCCTTATGTTCCTTATTAAGATAAGATAGGATAATGCTTTATTCATACATAAAAACATTTGGGTGAAATTAACACAAAAACACATATACAAAACACACATCAAAACATTTGCGTGAATTTAAGTTTAAAACATAAAACAACCTTTAACAAGCAGAGGGCTATACTATTTTTATTTTTAATGCACTAACCCGTGCTGAGGGCAATTTTAAAAAACCTATTTAGAGGCTAAAAATTCCACCCATGCCGGGATTCGAACCCGCGTCCTCTGGCTGTCAGATTTGTTTTTATTTTTTTTTATTTTATGTAGGACATGTTACACTTGACCCCAGTCACGCCTGATGGTAAGCCGGGGTCTACGGTGTTACGTGCTTACCTTATAATGGCACATTATTCAGTGGCCAAGCTACGGTTCGGGATAGGCCCACGTGTCTCTGATGAATATGCAGCGGAGCGGTCACGGCGTGATTTACTGCCGCTGTCCCGCATCTTGTCAGATTTAGTGCGTGACGGGATCAGAGTGGGGTCGGTCCGTTTGTATGTAGCATAACACGGTTAATTAAAGAAAGTATCTGACCAAAACCAAACCTTGTTCTCTGCCCTTTAAGGCGCTTTGGGCCTACCAGTAGAATAAAAATCATAGATAGATAGAATATACTTTATTGTGTACAGAAATTACAGTAACAAAAATAATTTGTTTTAAACCCCTTTCTTTTTAAATTTGGTTTTTTTCTACTTAAATTTAGTTTGTTTTTGTATTATTTTACTTTTTGTATTGTATGACTACAAGCTGTAAGATCTCTAAATGTAGGGATTAAAAAAAATATGAATAAGTAATACTTTTTTTCAAAAACTTAACATCATAACCGCCAATTGTACCTTAATCTGTATCTTCTTATTTTCTAAATTGTAATTCCTGGTGTGCAATAAAGTATATTCATTTCATTTCATAAATCTTAATATCTGTGATAACGATTTTTAGAACATGCAGCTTAGAACTTTGATCCTAGGACTTTAATCGATTTCCGCTAAGAACGGCCCTTTTTGGCGGGAATCGGAAATCCTAGGTTCTAGACTGTAAGTCCTAAAAATAGTTTGTAGTGTTGTAAAACTTTTGTAAATAATAAAACTGGCACGACTTTAACTTTGTGCTTTATTGTAATGTTTTATTCAGTTTATATTTTATAATAAAATCAGAAAACTGGACAAAAACGGATAAGCAGGTAAAATAGTCAGATCTAGTCATGATCTGACTATTTTAGACTATGCTGTGTGGTGTCGGCCTAGAGAATAGCACCAACCCATATTCTTCCCGCGGTTGTGTAAAATACGACTAAGGGAGACAAACCGGGGGGTGGGCAGCAGCACCCCCTGCAGTACAATTCCACCAAACTGTGATCCCCAACCCGCATGCCCAGCGTGAGGATTTTGGGCATTGCCCCCCAATGATGGCACAACCTTGCGCTATGGCGCTCATTAGGGGAGGGCTTTGTCCAGCAGAGGACTAACATAGCCTGAAGAAGAAGAAGTCATGATGAAAAGTGGTAATGATTAAATTAGGGGAATCTCGAAAAGGGTGAAATAATTTTAAATATTTGAAAATAATAGATAGAAAAAGAAATATAAAAAATGGTGTAAAGAGGTTTGCACCGTTACAAGGCGTCGTGGGTAAGAGACACTTAGATATCAAAACGACTTTTCCAAAATCTCTGCTCCCAACCTTTTTAAATGTCCTGATATTTTTAAGCCCCTATTGCTGATCCTTATCCCAATCCACCGCCGCGCACAAAAACCGCTTATCTAAAAGCAAACTCGCGCAAAAAATCGAAAGTGTACGGAAGTGGGGTCAAACGCAAACAGCTGTACGTGCCTCTGAATTTATAAGGTGACTGCGGCATCTAAATCTTGCCAACGAGATAGGGGAGATAGGCACATCTTGTAGAAAATAGGTACCGTTTTATTTACTGGCTGGGGCATGTATACGACACATAACTTTACCGAATCGATTCTCGCATTAGTTTCGACAAAGCGTCTAAGTTCTTCTTCTTAGCGTTCAATCTCCTTCTTCTATGTTTTATAATAATTACGTCGATCGATCCATATCAACCTTTGTATGTCCCCAGGTATGGAGGCCCTGACCCTAGAGTCTAACACTTTCATAGTTTTTTTTAAAGAAAATGATTTTTTTTAGACATTAGGTACTCAGATCTCGTTAGCCGTATACTAAGTACAACTAAATGACTTGTGTTATAGGTGCTAACTCGACGATAGATTTAATACAATAAATACATAGATAACATCTAAGACCCGAGACAAACTAGAAAAGTTCGTTTCCTAATTTGACCGGGCCGGGGATCTAACCCGAGGCCTTCGGTTTTACAGTCAGCGTGCGAAACCGCTGCGCCACCGAGGCCGTCATTTTTCAACATAATGATATAAGCACGACAATGGTTGTTATTTGCCTCAATTTGGTAGTCTATAAAGCAACAGCTGAGCAGTACAATGCCATTCCCGGGGTATAACCCGCGCAAATTAAACAGGAGTCTCTCGCGAAGAAGATTGAATCGCGCGAAGAGCCGAGTTAAGTAGCACGGGTTATACCATTGCAATGCGATTGTCATAAATAACATACATAAGCAGCCGGTCGTCTCACTGAAGCGCTCGTGGCATAGCCGAACCGAGTGATTGAAATCAATAACTTGAGTTAAGCAACAACAGGCGCGGTCGGGTGCAGGGTGTGTGACCGTCCCGTGACTACCGCTAGTGGCATTTTTTCCGAGCGCTTCCGTGCTTCGCAAGGCACGCTAAGCCGTTGAAGCCGGCTGTCATGTAATGGCAGTCGTTAAGCCATGTCAGAGGCCTTATGGGCGGCTTGATAACTTCTGACAGTAAGGCTCGCCACTGTCTTACAATCCTCCACTAACCCGGACTTGGCCCACGTGGTGGAGTATGGCCTAACCTTCCTGCGATGCAGAAAGAGACCCGCGCCCCAGCAGTGGGGACATTCAAGGGTTGATATCGTTTCACTGGTTACACAGGAGAGAGAGAATTAAGATATATAATATGATAATATTGACCAAGACATTTTCCCACCTTTTCCCATCACCCATTGGTTGGCTAGAATAAAATTCTAATTAGTATTAAGTCCGCCTAGTGTACAATGTTTACTTGGTGCAATAAAGAATTTTAATCATAATAAAAATAGGACATTTACAAAGTTACGGATTCTGTTACATATATAGTTAAGTCTATAAACTAGGGGACCATTGTATGTTAGGTGTCTGTTTCTTCCTTCAGTTGACATTACAGTATACATTTATTTATTTAAAACATCACAATAGGAGCTTAGGGTATCCCAAAGTGCCTTTATTCAGTTTTTCTTTTACCACCTGCGGTTGGCTGGGAGAAAATTCCTGAGGCATTAAGTCAGTCTCATTGCACAATTAGTTGACTGCAATAAATGTATTAATAAAAAATAAATAAAAACTATTATTTTATTTTACTTTAAAAATCTTCATTCGAACGCTATTCACTTCATATTATGTAGATAGAGAACAATTTATGGCATAGCCATGATATCTAGAAATACAGTTTCTTTGACAAGGTCTAGTTTGCTCTTTCCCAATATAGGTAAAGTTGCTGTCAACTACTTTGACATTTGGTAGAGTGAACTTAATACATATTGTGTTTTTTCCAGGTACTGTCAATTTACTCTACGAAATTAAAATGGACCGCATCTCTGGCTATCAAAGAGTGGTTTTTCTAATGCACCCTGCAATTCAATCGGAGACTTACCTTATATCTGGTGATTCCACCTGCTACCCTATTAGCACTGACAGGTAGCTCACCACAATTTGGCTCGGCTATCTAGCTACAGTTTCTTTGGTGGCCTCTGTTGTTATGGATCCAACATACAACGCGAGGTCTCCATTAGAATCTTGGCTTCTACTGCACTTTAGTCAGGCACCGTATGCTTTGACTCTCCATTAAGTATGCAGAATAGTGCGACAAACTGGAAGGCGACAGAAAGTCAGTTTTCGCCGTAATCATAAGCGTGTCGATGGCAAGCTATCGTGGTAAAAGGATTTGCCAATCAGTGTAAGGGCCTCGCTGATTGTTGTCCAGGATGCGCCAGAAGATATCCTGATTCGATAGCGAATAATAACATTTTGGGGGGTCTCCATAAAACAAACGTGTTTTTCCGCCCTTTTTTGTTTATACTCTATTATAAAACGGATATCAAAACACATCAAATACTGGCGTGGTCATAGGATTTATTATTTTAACGACAAAGAATGTACAACGGACAAGCACGCGTCGGATTCAATAAATACTATTTAAAAAAAAAGATCCCCTGGGACGCGAGTCCAACGTTTTTATACTTGCCCGTTTATATTATATTATATTATATTATATTATATTATATTATATTATATTATATTATATTATATTATATTATATTATATTATATTATATTATATTATATTATATTATATTATATTATATTATATTATATTATATTATATTATATTATATTATATTATATTATATTATATTATATTATATTATATTATATTATATTATATTATATTATATTATATTATATTATATTATATTATATTATATTATATTATATTATATTATATTATATTATATTATATTATATTATATTATATTACATTATATTATATTATAATATAATATAATATACATGATGACTTGAAAAAGTCTGTGGAGTGTGCCTTATCGTACATCTCTACGTAGAACTTGGATGCTGTTACCAGGAAAACTCTGCTATTACTCACCGTTTTGGTGTTCATATTTGTTCATAGAGTCCTACCCGTACTTGGGTGTTTATTTTTGTTTGCTCAATGCAGGCTCGCTTGGGACTAAACATGATGAGTTCGAGGCCGCGTTTGCTAACCTATCACCAGATATCATTTGTATCAACGAAACTTGGCTGAGAGACGGGGAAGAGGGGCGGGCGCCAACGTTACCGGGATACCGACTGCGGCACGTGCCGCGACCGCGCACCGTGCGGCAACGGGGCGGCGGAGTGGGCTTCTACGTACGTCACGGCGTGCGCGCCGTCTCCGAGCCGTACCCGCCTGCGCCCGAGCAGGTCGAGCAAATGTGGCTGTCGGTCAGGGTTAACTCAACGCGGCTAGCTATCGGTACAGCGTACAGACCACCGTGGGTCAATTGTGACACATTTTTGGAAGCTTTAACGGAGTCCATTTTAAGTTTTGTAAATTTTGACCAAGTAATATTATTAGGGGACTTTAACATAAATACACTGCTGCCTAGCACGAATAAAATCAAATTAGATAATTTTTTGACATGCACCCTCTTAAAGAACTTTATAAACGTCCCTACCAATTTTACGAGTGACTCTTCTACCGCAATTGACCTGGTGTGTACCGATGTTGACCCCTCTAAAATAGCAGTGGCCGTCGACCATATCTCCGACCTTTGTAGTCACGCTATTGTGACAGCAGAATTAAAAATAAAAAAACCAAAAATACCTCATCGCAAAATTACAACTAGATCTTTAAAAACAATTGACATTTGTAAATTTAATTTAGAATTAGAATCAATAAATTGGACTAAAATGTCGTATTCGTCGGACGTTAACGAAATCGTAAAAGAGTTTACCAGAATAATAATAGGTGTTTTTGACAATCACGCGCCGATAAAAACTATAGTGATCAGAGAGAAACAGAAGCCTTGGCTCACTAGCAATGTTAGATATATGATGCAGCTGCGCGATCAGGCACACGTCAAGTATCATAAGAGTAAATGTGAAATACACAAACAGGAGTACAAAGACCTTAAGCATCTTGTAAATGTCAGCTTGTACCAGGAGAAGCGCTGCTTTTTTGAGAACCACGTGAATTGTAATATAAATAATCCAAAAAAATTATGGAAAACCCTTAAAGAAATAGCTATGCCCCAATTTAACAAAAAAAATCACACACCTGACCATTTTGACGACCCAAATAAAATAAATAATCATTTTTTGGACATTCCTGGCAATAACCACTGCAGCCCCACCATGCTGACTTATTACGAATTAAATAGATACACTGACTCAACGTTAGTGTTGACACCAGTGAATGAAACGATAGTCTCAAAGGCCATCCTAGCTTTAACGTCTAATGCGCAAGGTGTTGACGGAATAAGCTTGGACATGATTATAGCCACACTACCCAATTCACTAAAGACTATTACGGAAATTGTGAACCGGTCAATAACATCTTCAACCTTCCCTGACTACTGGAAGACTGCGCTTGTCCGACCGATACCCAAAATAACTAACCCTACTCAAATATCTGACTTACGGCCCATTAGCCTGCTACCTATAGTCTCCAAAATTCTCGAAAAGATAATTTATGAACAGGTAATTAGTTATTGCGAGGAAAATGGCATTCTCCCCAAAATTCAGTCAGGTTTTAGAAAAAACCACAGTACAACAACCGCATTACTTGATGTTGTCGATAATATTTTGTGCGCACAAGACTCTGGTAGTGGCAGTATTCTGACATTGTTAGATTTCTCACGTGCTTTTGATTCAATTAATATCAACCTTCTGCTATGTAAGTTGTCTTATTATGGTTTCAGTACCGGTACTGTTAAGTGGTTCAAAAGTTATTTGACAGATCGTCGCCAACGAGTGGTTCTACAAAGATTAGATGGATCTATGAGAGCATCCCAAGATCAGTCTATAGAGCGAGGTATTCCTCAAGGATCCATAATTGGGCCTTTGTTATTTATAATCTATTCAGCAGATATAACCGACGGCATACAAAATTGTCAGTATCATTTATATGCAGACGATTTGCAAGTATATACAAAGGTTTCTCCGTTAGAGGCTGATGCTTGTGTGTCACGTCTAAATGAAGATCTAGAGAGAATATCAGTTTGGGCCGAAAGGAACTGTCTCGTGCTTAATCCGAAGAAATCAAAATACATGTTACTGGGTTCCAAAAAACAAATCGATAAACTAACACAATTAAATATAAGGATACATTTAAAGAATAGCGAAATTGACCGAGTTACGGAAGCCCGAAATCTTGGTGTTTTAATGGACGGACAGCTACACTTTGAACGCCACATTCAAGAACTAGTCAGAAATTGTTTTTATCGTCTGAAGATGCTTTATCGAATACGTAATTATATTAGCGTTCCCCTGCGTATAAGACTTTGTGAAACTTTAGTACTGTCCAAGCTGAACTACGGTGCGATTTTATATGGCCCTTGTCTGCTTAAGAAAACGCAAACTCTGGTACAAAGGGTTCAGAACGCTTGTGCTCGTTACTGCCTGGATATTCCGCCTCGCACTCATGTAACTCCCTTCCTTAATGGCGCGAACATGCTGAAAATGGAAGCAAGACAAAAGCTTCAGCTGGCTACTATGTTATTTGGAGTCATTAAAACACACGAACCCTCTTACTTATACAACAAACTCACCTGGAGACAATCGCGTCTCGCAGAAGGGGTAAGATCAGCTTCTGTGCTACTCAGTCTACCAACACACCGAACAGCGGCCTTTCGGGGCAGTCTTAGGTACGCTGCAACCAAGTGTTGGAATAATATCCCACCGCCTCTTCGTCACTGTAAAAATAAACATACTTTTAAAAAACATTTTAAAGCACATCTGTTGCAGGCGCAAATATGTAATAATAGTACTGTTGTATGCGTACCTGTAAGCCGTGCTGGTCCCTCAGACTTTATTGCATCTTAGTGGGTAGATAGCTCTCAGCTGTGCCGCAGATTTCACCGGCAAAACACCGACCGTGAGGCACTTCACTTCGATATAATATATTTATTATATTTGTTAACACACCGGTTACACACTTATATTTTGCACTGATATTTTGCACTACTCACTCATTTTACTACACTACACTTCTACACACACATACACTTTGTACTCCAATTATTTGGGCACCCATTTTCCAAATTCAAAATTCTTTACTTCTTTTTTTTTTTCAACAAACACGACTAACCGCAGTATGGCCGCGACAGAATATCAGCGTTGTGGGAGTACCTCGGTGCTCCTACGACACATGCTGAGTCGCGACCATTTTAGTGGCTCAATACTTTAAACCTGAGCGTGATAATATTCTCGTAAAAATGTTTGTATACGTTTGTGATGTTATTGTTTTTAAGCGTTACATACGTTTGAAATGTAATCAATGTTTGAAAGTGTTCTATTTGTCCTTTTTCTTTTCTTGTATGCATGTAATATTTTTCCTTTTTGTTTTATTTGATGTTCATGTATGCCTATGTTATGTTTTAAAGTATTGTGCCGTTAAATAAATGTTTTATCTATCTATCTATCTATCTATCTATCTATCTATTTTTTGTGTAGTACTTTTAGCCAATAAATGTTGCTTTTCTAGTAAAAGTTTATAGATAAAAAAATACACATTTTTTCCCAAAATTTTCCCCATCATGACGACATGAAAAAGTCCGAGGAGCGTGCCTTCTGCGTACATCTCTACGTAGAACTTTAATGCTGTTACCAGGAACACTGCTATTACTCACCGCTTTGGTGTTAATATTTGTTAATAGTCCTAATCGCACTTGGATGTTTTTTTTTTAATTTCGTAGGGAGTACTTTTAGCTTTAAATGTTATTTTTTTCAGTAAAAATTTATAGATAAAATATTTTATACCTTTTTCCCCAAATTTTTTTCCGATCATGACGACATGAAAAAGTCTGTGGAGTGTGACTTCTGCGTAAATCTCTATGTAGAACTTTGATGCTGTTACCAGGAACACTCTGCTATTACTCACCGCTTTGGTGTTCATATTTGTTCATAATGGATGCCCTGTTCTGAGGATACGTAATTGTTTGCTGGTAGGTATCAGGCTCCTAAGGATCTACAGGGTGAACATTAGTATTTAGTAATATTTTAGACCGTAGAATAGTAAAGCAGGGGAAGCGGTGTGGTAAAAGTTTGGCTTCTCAATCGGGAGATCCTGAGTCGGAATCCAGGCATATACCAAAGATATTGTTTTCTAAGCGCCGGATTCTGAATTGGGAATTTCACTAAGTAAAGATTATTTAAGTAAAGATAAAGTTGGTAAGGTGAGGTGGGGTAAGAGGGTCACCGGGGTAAGAGGGTCTAGTGACAATAACTAGTAAACCAAAGCGTTTATCACTATGCTTTTCTGTCGATAAAACAGACAAGGCAAATTAGTTTGAATGGTTTTCATGAGATGTCGCTACGATACTCAAAGGCCGCAAAAAATGAAGAAATGTCTCAGAGTTGTGAATTCGACTAGCACAAAGTTGGCGCGTTATTTTGCAAACCAATAATTGCTTGAAAAAAGACTGCTGGTAATAATTACACTAAATAAATGCACGGAGAAAACTGTAAGTATTTCGTTTTATTTGTCATTTTAGATAAAAAACCACTAATAATACGAGTTTCTTTTGCTTGTAAATTCCAAACTCCAAAAACATTAGCTGGTGTAAGAGGGACACTATTGACGGGGAAAGAGGAACATATGTTTCTCTTCCCCCATATCAGGGGTGACAAACATTTTGAATAGGTAGGTAAATAAAATAAAACAAAAAACATTCTAATATTTAACATTAAAATGTTGTCAAAATAAAAGAGTTGTGTTTTGTAATACGTCTCTTTGTAGTCGAGACTTTCTTTCGAATTTTAGTATTTTGAATTAGAATTTAGTAAAATAATAATTTTGATTGTTACAGGAATAATATGAAAAATGTCGCGAAAATATGAACATCGGATAGAAGCAGATATGATAATGAAAAATTAAGGGACGCTGTCAGGGCAGTAAAAAGTTAAACAATATCTGCTTATACGCTGCATCAAAACTTTATAATATACCAAGGGTAACAATTGTTAACCACGTATTTAAACCGCGTTTGAGCCTTTTTCTTTTAATCTCTAACTCGAACATAGTGCCCCTTTTTTTGTGTAACTGCTATAATTCTGTTTAATTTTATTATAACTGTTTGTATGGAGAGTAAACTAAAAGAAAAATAGCTGGTCCAGTTCATTTTAGTTTGTTACCCCTGATCGGACCTGTATGTTCCTCTTACCCCAAATTGGTTCACTCTTTAGTTTCATTCTAAATTATACCTTATTTCAACGACAGTGAGATTCAATATTGCCTGAAGCAGTTCTACCCAGAACTTCACGAGAAATTAGCAACGAATATTTAAATTCAAACTTCATTTTTATGAAATACAATGACTGTCCCTCTTACCCCATATGAGGGGGAAGAGGAACGTTTATACAATCTGGATATTTATGCAAATATCATCGTAAGAACTATTAGCAGCGCAATTAAAATTAGTCCATGGGAAGCTAACACATAAAGGTTAGTTTTGTGTGTTTCGAAGATCTTGTAAGACTTTAACTGTCCTTCCTAACCCACAAAATATTTTACTGAAAATAGAGTATGTTCCTCTTACCCCACCTCACCTTATATCAGTAAAATTTCGTACCTCTTTACAATACTCTCTATAGTACGTACAGGTCGTAGAGGTGTAGAGGTTCAAAATGTCACTGATGCCGGTGAGTCGCCCAGTAGCTCAGTTGGAAGAGCGCTGACTTTGATAGCTAGAGGTCGCGGGTTCAAATCCCGGTATGGGTGGAATTTTTAGCCTCTAAATAGGTTTTTAATTTTTTTATTTTATTTTAATAATTATTTATTGCACTAATTAGACAGAGAGAGAGAGAGAGAGAGAGAGACATTTATTTGAAGCCACAAAGATACAATACACATAACACAATGTAACACGATATTAAAATAATACAGAGAAATAAGAAAAGAAAGAAAAATATTATAAAACAAAGAATACGATATAAAACAAACATTTACAATTTAGAAGGGCATTGTATCTCCGCAGCCACAAACAGGTAGCTGACTCAGCATTTGCTGCAGGCTGGGCCTGCAACACTGATTTTCAGGCAGCACCTTTTCTTAATTACATAAGTAAATGTACAAGGGCGTGCCTAATGCAAGAAGCATTCTCTTCCAGCAAACCTTTGGTGTTGAAGAGACTGGCAAACATCACGAGGGTGTTTTACAATATTCTTTGTATTACATGCAGGCAGCGACGTACGTAATACAGAGAATATTGTAAAGAGGTTCGAAATTTCACTGATGCCGGTGATTCGCCCATTAGGTCAATTGGTAGAGCGCTGGCACGGATAGCCAGAGGTCGCGGGTTCGAATCCCGGCATGGGTGGAATTTTTAGCCTCTAAATAGGTTTTTAAATTTGTCCTTAGCACGGGTTAGTGCATTAAAAATAAAAATAGTATAATCATGTGGGTACAGTGATATCGTTCCGATGTAAGACCTAACTGCAAAGTAGGTAGTCGGGGCTGTTAGTGATGCAATTTGCTTAAGCCAGATGTCGCTGCCTGTACGTAATACAGAGAATAGTGTAAAGAGGTTCGAAATTTCACTGATGCCGGTGAGTCGCCCATTGGCTCAATTGGTAGAGCGCTGGCACGGATAGCCAGAGGTTGCGTAGCTCAGTTGGAATTTTTAGCCTCTAAATAGGTTTTTATAACTGAGCTTAGCACGGGTTAGTGCATTAAAAAGAATATAATCATGAGGGTGATTTCCTTCACCTGTGTGACTGAGGAGCTACTTTTTCAACTTATGCAGCCCTGTCTTTTTATTGTCTCCCAGATGGTGTGAAAAGTAGAGTATTCACCTCTGGAATAAAACATGTCTTAGTCTCGGGCGGTATGAACCCCTGGCTTCACTCAGGACTCTACATAAATCCCTCGCTTCGCTCAGGAGTTAAAGGAGCGTTTGATCAATATTCTCTCTCTCTGAGAGAAGACCTGGGGCCAGCATTTACATACTGCATTATATACTCAAAGGATGCACTATTCTCATATTTATCTTTAACATGAGATACGTTTTCGTGCAAATGGGGTGCGTGCCGAGATGTGATGAAATCGATTACAGTGCCAATCCATATAAGTGCAGTAGGCACAAGAACCCTATTTCGTGCGAGATACATTGGGACTACTAAAGGACTTTGTCCATTTTGGGCCATACGTGGACAGTATGTAAGAGAAAAATCGAAATAACCCCTGATTATAATTAATTTCCAAACAAATATTTTTGCTTATCTCGTTGTATCAATCGACATTTTAAACAGTTACAAACTAATAAGAATTTTATCTGAAATCCAGTGTTTATTTTGTCAACGAGCCTTGATTTTTATTTCGGTGTTGCAATTTAAGGAATACAAATTGCACAGAAAACAATTTGGAGTTTCTAATGCAACGCGTTTTAGTATTATTTGGGTAAAAAATAATGCACACTAATGCAACGGCAGTACAATACTTGCTAGATACTTGCTAGATATGTCGTATTCAATTATTGGTGTGATAAAATGATTAAAAGAAATAATCTGGATTTGAGGGTAAACTATTTATTTATGGCAACACTAGACAAAAAAAATTGTTTGAATTGTCATTGTCACCGGCTAAAACAAACAAAACGATTCATTCATTGTGAATATTGTTTGTTTTATTACTACTTTGGCTTGTTAAAATGGATCCCGATTCTTCGTTTATTTATGACCTCGGCTCAACTACGGATTTTATACCGGACGTACTTTGTGGTAGGCAAATAAAGCAAGCAAGTCATAGGACACCTTGCAGCAAAAAAATCACAATGCAGGTATATTGATGCATATTAATTACTGTAATAGGGTTCTTACTAACTCATACTACAAAGCCTACTACTTAGTTTTAATTCAATTGACTGTTCACGTTTGGCCAAATCGCCTATACAAAGTGGACAAAGTCCTTTGGTCGGATTCGCGCTGTAATCGATTTCATCGCATCTCGGAACGCAGGGTAAGTTGGTCCTCAAAAAAATTCCACCTTCAAGAACGCAACTATAAAATAAAAAGAAAACTACCCGAGCAGTTTCCGCCGTAGAACTGAAAACTTTCGTTCATTAAGTTAAAAACTTCCCAGCACCAAGTGCAGGCGGGCGTGTAAAAATAATACTTTATGAAAACTAAAAACCTATGGCATAAAATGGAGAAAAAGACCATTTTACCATTTTACCATTTCAAAATTTAGCAAAATTGGTCATTCTTCTAAATAGGGAAAATACTTACAAGTGATACGGAGTTTTAAAGGTTGGTCAGCAAATATAGGTAAAATTGCAATCATAAATGATTTAGTAATATTTAATAATTTTTTGTATATTTTTGAATAAACTTAAGACTTATTTTCTCGAGGCCCTCGTGGCCTAGCCGAACGGAGTGATTGGAATCAATCACTTAAAATAAGTAACAACAGGCGCGGTCAGGTGCAGGATGGGTGACCGTCCCGTAACTAAAGCCAGTGGCATTTTTTCCGCGCGATTCCGTGCTTCGCAAGGCACGTTAAGCCTTTGGTGCCGGGTTTCTTGTAATGGCGGTCGTTAAGCCATGTCACAGGTAACTTCTGACAGTAAGTCTCGCCACTGTCTTACAATCCTTCACCAACCCGGACTTGGCCCCCGTGGTGGAGTATGCCCTAACCTTCCTGCGATGCAGGAAGAGACCCGTGCCCCAGCTGTGGTCACATACAAGGGTTGATATCGTTACGAATTTTCTTCTACTGGATTTTTTATACTATGCACGTCCCTCTGCCGGTTACATGCCTTCTTTTAGAGCGAGGGAGTGAGAGAGAGAGAGAGAGAAAGAGAGAAAGTATGTGTTCAATTACCACGCGGATTGGCCATATCAAGCGCTGGAGCGCTGGTTTAATAATATTTGTATTACTACAATGTAGTAATATTTGTAGTAATATTTGTATTACTACAAATATTATTCATGCGCTTCAGCGCTAATATCCTTAAGTTTTAATTCTTTAAAAGATTTTTTTTGCCTTTGCCTTTTTACTTTTGCCTTATACCATTGGCGGTCTTATCGCTAAAAGCGATCCTTTCCAGACGACCTTGTGATGGATAGAACTTTACCCGTCTTCACCACTCAAGTATTGCCACTAGAGCTGTATTAAAATACACCCAGCGTTAAATACAATACTCTTCTTTTTTGCCGGGTGGCTGGTACAAAAAACGTTCCAAGTGCTCGCGCTCCGAAATTCAACGTAAAGTGCAGTGAAAACTTGGCACTTCAATTAAGTTTCCACTGTCGTGCGTCACAGTTAGGCCGCCGTGAATTTGAAAAAATCGCGGATGTTTTTACCTAGAAGTTAACATGAGAAATCTTAATAACAGCGACAACTATATAAAAACCTATTTAGAGGCTAAAAATTCCACCCATGCCGGGATTCGAACCCGGATATCTGGCACGGATAGCCAGAGGTCGCGGGTTCGAATCTCGGCATGGGTGGAATTTTTAGCCTCTAAATAGGGTTTTAAATTTGTCCTTAGCACGGGTTAGTGCATTAAAATAATATAAACATGTGACAACTATTGTAGAACGTACAGTGTAGAGCAGTAACAAGGGCCACCAAACAGAGGGTTGGTAGCGGAGCGGGAGAGCGCCGGCTGCTCATTCAGGAGATCGTTGGTTCAAATCCCGGCATGTAATGTCTAAGAGATGTGCATTTGTAAAGTTATAGTATCAATGCCGCTCGCTAGTCGTGAAGGTAAATTTCGTGAGGAAAGCCAAGTGTCTTAAGTGTTAACATACCTCAACGCTTTCTACGTACAATGTCCCAAATATGAGGCTTAGTGCGGAAATCGCAGGCCTAACTAACTAAGGGCAACCAATAGATAAAAAAAACATATGTGTCTTTTTTACAGATCCTTTTTTGCAAAAAGTGTCAGTAAAATTTCTCAATCTTATATTCTTTTTAATTCACTAAGCCGCGCTAAGGACAATTTTAAAAACCTATTTAGAGGCTAAAAATTCCACCCATGTCGGGATTCGAACCCGCGACCTCTGGCTATCCGTGCCTTCTTCCAGCTGCAGCTTCTCCGTCTTTCCAACTGAGCTAATGGTCGACTCACCGGCATCAGTGAAATTTCGAACCTCTTTACAATATTCTCTGTATTACGTTTCTCAAGGTTATAGATGTTAAAGTTTTTATGCTGTTTTCTTTTTTTATTATCATTTATGGTTTTGCTCTAGGATTAGATTAGATTATGTTTTGTAAATTTAAACATCACCAATCATCGCATGCTGTCTACACTTTTTTTTATAAATAAATATTAGGTACTTAGATTTAAGAATCATGGTTGTAATATTTTTTTAATACAATTGCTCAAAAAGTGGCGTATTACAGGGACGTATAGCGTGCGGGAAGTAGCCTATTACACACTCGTGCTTTTTTTTTACCTTTCCCGCACTCGTGCGTTTTCTTTCCCAACTGTCAAAATAATGTCCATTAAAAAGAAAAACCAACCATGAAGTTTTTACTAAAAAAAATCATAGAAGTTTTTATGAGCTAATAATTTGTTTCAATATCAGATTTAATGATTTGATTGAATGAGTTAAGTTAGGTTTCATTTCATTTCGTGTCATTAAATTTCATTTTCATTTCATATCAATAAAAAAAATCTACTGAAGACTACATAGTTCCTTTGCCTACTAGAATGGGTGAAGAAAAAAAATCTCTGCTTATATTTTTTTTACGGTTGGCGCCATTTTCCAAATAATTTTTCTTTATTAAATTGCTTATTTTTTTCGCAACTGTATTAAAAATAGTCGTTCAGTACACGTGCGGAATCGTCATTGCAACTTGTTCCGACTGTCAACCCTCGCCTTCGGCTGCGCCTCGGCTCGGGTCGACATTTGTCGGAACTCTTTGCAATGACAGCCTTTCCGCACTTGTAATGAAATATACTATTCTGGTTGTGCAATAAAGTGTTCTCTATCTATCTATTTATGGACATACTACACAGATCTCGTTAGCCCTATATTATCTAATCTGTGCCAATACTAAGTGTAACTAATTGACTTGTGTTATAGGTGCTAATTGAGCTTATAGATTTAATACAATAAAAATACAATAAATACATCGTCCAATACCCGAGACCAACTAGAAAAATTCGTTTCCTTGTTTGACCCGGCCGGGGATCGAACCCGAGACCTTCGGCTTTACAGTCAGCGTGCCAAACCACTGCGCCACCAAGGTCGTCAAATTCATCAATCAAAGAGGCCGTATTGTTGCATTGCTGTTTTGTGTCACTAATAAATAAAATAAAATAGTTATTTGTATAGGAACCACGCTCGAGAATAAGTATTTTATGTATTTTATTGTTCATGTAGGTATATATATATTTGTATGTAATGTGATGTGTATTTATATATATACATATATATATTTATATTTATATACTATTATTTTAATACATATGTTTAGTGTATTATATGTGTAAGTATATAATTAATGTGCAAGTTTATTTAACTAAACCATTTTACTATATTGTTTCTCTTTTTCCTTTTTTTTTTGCACGCCGGCCAATTTTCTCTTTACCTCCTGCGGTTGACTGGTAGAAAATGCTTATGGCATTAAGTTCGCCGCATTGTACGATTTTATGATGCAATAAATTATTAATAAATAAAAAGTTTGAAGTGGACTTGACATGAAAAAAAAAACACTGAAGTTAAGAAGTAAAAATAGTTATATTCCTAATTAGAAACTTAGGACTAATTAGACTAGCACCACGAGCGCGGAAGGCGGGGCAGCGACTGGCTGTCCGCGCGCTAGCTAAACAAAAGTGCTGACATACCAAATAAGGTGCCGCTACAAAAGTAAATAAGTTCTCGAGCGAGAACGAGAACTCAGGACTGGATAGCATTAATGGAAAAGACGACCGTTTTTGGTTTACACGCAGCCATTCCCTGGTGCGTGGTACTAAATTCTTGGTCTTTCGTTCTAAAAAACACAATATCACCCCTTGTATGTCTCCACTGCTGGGGCATAGGTCTCTTCCTGCCTCGCTGGAAGTTTAGGCAATACTCCTCTAATGGCCCCCGTGGTGAAGTATGGCCTAACCTTCCTGCAATGCAGGAAGATACCCGTGCCCCAGCAGTGGGGATATATGAACAAGGGTTGATATAGAATCGATCAAAATGAATCCGGCATAACATTAATACTGTTTAACTTATCCTCGTGAAGTTAGAAGCGCTCGTGGCCTAGGAGAAGCGCTCGTGGCCTAGGCGAAACGAGTGATTGAAATCATTCACTTGGATAAGCAACCCCAGGCGCGGTCAGGTACGGGATGGGTGAGCGTCCCGTCACTACCGCTAGTAGCATTTTTCCAAGCACTTCCGTGCTTCGCAAGGCACGTTAAGCCGTCGGTGCCGGCTGTCATATAATGGCAGTCGTTAAGCCATGCCATGGCCTTATGGGCGGCTTGATAACTTCTGACAGTAAGGCCCACCAACGCGGACTTGACCCCCGTGGTGGAGTAGGTATGGCCTAACCTTCCTGCGATGCAGGAAGAGACCCGTGCCCCAGCAGTGGGGACATACAAGGGTTGATAACGAAACTTATCCTCCCAAATAAGAACCGGGAGTTCTAGACTTCAGAGTTGGATGCTTAGTAAAGTTTTATCCAAGTCCACGTTTTCAGCGTGCAATAGGCGAGTCCTACGGACTTGTTTTTTCCGTCTCAATCTGTTTAATGGCATTGGAGATGAAATACGAGCGCGGGCCCCAATTCCGGAGTGCCCTCACCTGTCGCATAAAATTGCTTCAGAGTTGGTTTTATGATAGCAGTGACAGCTTGACAGACAGACATCAGCAACCTAGGACTTTAATCGATTTCCGCTAAAACGCCGTGACTGACAAGAACCTAAGTCCAAGAAACTAGGACTTTGGACGTCAAGAAACTAGACGTCCTAGGACAGTAGGTTCTAAAAACAGCTATTTATTAAGATTTATAATGTTTTTTTTTTTTAATAATATCTTTTACAAACAAATTAATTTCGCTAGCAAACGATGCCTTAAACAAGTGAACTTTGTGTGTGGATGTTCACTTATATCAGCTTTCAGTTAAGGCATCGCTCTTCGAGAATAGTGCCCCAGCAACCAGCTCCTTCCACTACTCATATAGCTTTAAATCTGTCTGAGTGTACGTAAATTTGCCCGCTGCATATATCCGTAGCGAAACAAATAGCGGCAAAAGAATTGCAGAAGTTACAATTCGTGTCAATTTGAGTTATCAATCAATAATTTACTTACCGTAACTTACGGCGGAAAAAATCCTGCCTTAAAACTTAAGCGAGCTAAACTCCAAACAAATTATTCCGCAGATAAACCATGTCGATTTCAATGAAAAAGTGTTTGTTCTCGAACTCCTCTGAAATGGCTTCACAGATTTTTATTGTCTTTTTGTATATATTTTGGTAATTCTGAGAATGGGTCGTAGGCGAATTAACATGGCCAAACAACGTTTGCTGAGTCAGCTAGTTATGTTATATATATATATATATATATATTATTATATATTTTTCCTATGTTATTTAAATTTAAAGTTATGTCAATGGACTAAAGCTAAGAGTAAGGTTTATATGAATTTCTAACGTTGAATCGCTAATTTCGATATTTCTAAATTACACCGACTGGGTAGTCGGTGTTCTGTAACTGTAATTGGTAATTCTGAGAATGGGTCATAGGCGAATTAACATGGCCAAGCAACGTTTGCTGGGTCAGCTAGTTATCTATAATATAAAAATGAATCGCTGAATGTGTTGGTAAGTGCAAATCTCGAGAGCAGCTCAACTCATTTCGCTAATTCTTTTTTTTGGAATATTCTTTGAAGTACGAGGATGGTTCTTACGGAGAGAAAAAAAATTAAAGAATCGACTGTTAGGCGGTACGAAGTTCGCTGGCTCAGCTAGACTAATATAAAAATGAATCGCTGAATGTGTTGGTAAGCGCAAATCTCGAGAGCAGCTAAACCGATTTTGCTAATTCTTTTTCTAGAATATTCCATGAAGTACGAGTATGGTTTTTACGGAGGTTAAAAATTAAAAAAAAATAAAGAATCGATGGTAGACGGTACGAAATTCGCTGGGTCAGCTAGTGTTATATATGTTTTTCCTATGTTATTTAAATTTAAAGTCATAACTTTAAAATCATGACATATATGGACTGAAGCTAAGAGTAAGGTTATATGAATTTCTAACTTTGAATTCCTAATTTCAATATTCCTAAATTGCACCGAATACCTCTAATTTATTTCTGGTCTCCGTCTATGGTTCTTCTTCTTCTTCTTCAGGCTATATTATTAAGTCCACTGCTGGACATAGCCCTCCCCTAATAAGCGCCATAGGGCCCTGTCTTCAGCTTGCCGCATCCAGCATCTGCCGGCAGTTTTTCGCAGATCGTCATCACACCTTGTTGGTCTGGTCTATGGTTGCCTTGAAGAAATTGCTTTTAGTAATAAGGCCATTAATTTTACTATATTTTATACAATTTCTATTACTGTCATTTCTGTGTACAATAAAAAATAAAGTATGTGTAGAATAAAGCTTGTGGGCTTCCATATTCTAAGCTCTCGTTAATGGTAACCATTTTGGGAAGTGGTTATTTAATGAATTGCACCCTTCGAGCATTGCCATTAGCACATCTGGCAAATTAAAGAATTAGCTATCTTTAGGATTGGTCCCCGCAGACTGTGTTGTGGAGTCAATATTACCTTCTGGTGCTATTTCACTTCGTAACATTCGCTGAAATAATATTACGCGGGCGAGATTCATTACGAATATAAACTCTGTGTATTTCAGCCTATTAGGCAATTACAGAAGATTAACTTTATACTGAAGGCATAGGTTCGTGGACGCCTATGGCAAGGGACCATGACACGTTGCCTTTGGGGGTAAAGGCAGCAGTGGGCAGCCGTGGGATGATGATGAAGATGAGAGGTATATATTTTTTACGGTAATACTTTCGAAAACAATCAAGACACTAACGTAAGTTTTAATCGTTTAAAACCTAAATTAAACAAATTTTCTTAATCTTATAAATTCCTTTTTTACACTCATGTGTATACGTGAAAAGTTACATAATTAAGGGGCTGATCCTGAAACAGAAGATCTGCGTTCGCTGCCCAACTATTATTAATAAAGTGTACATGAGAACATTTTAAGCTAGAAGTTGTTTTAAACCTCTAATTAAAGCATTTTCAGCTAATCTTACTTCTTAAAATATAATAGTATTTAGTGAGATATATTTCATTTTTGGATGCATGCCTAGTACATTTTTTTGTCATCTAACTTTAGAATAGAATGGCAGGCATGCATTATCTCCGAATTATATATATATATATATATATATATATATATATATATATATATATATATATATATATATATATATATAATCATATTACAACACCACCAAAAGTGTTTTCTAATCCAAAACAAAAAACGAATACAAAGAAAACAAAAACAATCCAATATACAATAACACTGAATCAAAGTTATATATTAAACGGGTCGATTCGCGTTTATTTATTAGGTAAAACGTAATTACCTTATTTCCCGACGTTTCGCCAGCGTTACAGTTGCCGTGGTCTCGGGTAGACTGAAGTGGCGAGTACAGTCAATTATTGTGGGTAGTCACTATTACCAAATAAATAATCGCGATTTGACCCGTTTAATAATAACTATGTATGAGTATCGCGAATTATTAAGAAATACTATCACTGAATCAAACCGCCCGGGACATAATCCAACCCGATGATTCCCAAAATTGCATTCAAATACGTCCCTACGGACAATATCATTAGTTTCAAGAATGGGTTGGACTTGACCACAGCGCCTCAAAAGAGATGTTGTATGACAGGAAGTTGACATTTAAACTACCAAATCGTATTTTTTCTCCCAATTTGGCCTTACCCTTCATTGCGCTTAAAATAAACTTATTTACTCTAAATAGAGCTTAATGCTGTTTGCTTAGGAGCTCTAACTCAATGGATTGGACGAAGGACGTATCCAGGAACATATTTCTTTGCCAAAAAAAGTAACTACATACAAGTATCCCAGTGTGGGGCCAGAAGCAATGTGTGTGCCTGTATGTAAATGTTATGTTATGTTAACTGTTGCTTGTATGTATTTAATAAATTGTAAAAGTATTTTAAGGTGTCTATGTATACTATTGTTTATATAATATATGTACTTCATGTCGTATGCAATTATATTCTCGTACGTTTTCGCTATTTGGTATCAATATATTTTCAATTTAATTATTTATTTATTTTCATTAATTCACTCCGTCCAAAGGTTGTCTGGAACAGATCGCTCTCAGCGATAAGACCGCCGCTTGTATAACATTACTTAAATTTAAGAAATCATGGTTGCATTCTTTTCTCTGGTTGTGCAATAAAGTGTTCTCTATTTATCTCTATCTATCAATCTATCTACAAAAGTATACAACCGAAAACTGCCATGAACCTTAACTTTAAATGTAGATCACAAGACAGAAATACACTACATTTTGTGACAAACAACAGGTCCCAATTACGGGTCAGTGTTATAACATTTTAGCCTTTCTGGGTATAGACTTTAGGGCCGAATGTGCGAGGTGCTGCGGCGAAGACATCGATATAAACCCTTGTACGTCCCCACTGCTGGGGCACCTCTTCCTCCATCACAGGAAGGTTAGGCCATACTTCACCATGTACCGGGTTGGTGGAGGACTGTAAGACAGTGGCGGGCCATATTGTCAGAAGTTGTCAAGCCGTCCATAAGGCCTCTGAGATGGCTTATAATATGACAGCCGGCACCAATGGCGAAGACATCACAAGCATGGAAATACTCCCGGACTGTGGCCATTTGTATAGATGTACGGATGCCCCCAGTAGAAATCGAGCCTTCTTGGTACTCTACCGCTCGACAGCGACCTGGCTTAATTATTTTATTTATATCATAAAAAAGTTACCTTACACTTACCTCATACGTGCCAACGCATAACTACATACAACGCATAGTATTTCTTAAAAATGGGCGTTTTCGAAAAACATTTTCGAAATTTTCGAAAATAGTATATATTCAAATGTTTCGAAAATATTCTTTGTTATTCGAAAAAAAGTTACTAATTTAGTGCTCTTTCATTTGCACGAAAACAATATTGTGAAGACAGCATTGAACGAACAAAACGCGCGCGACTCGTGTAAAGTCGTGTCATTCCGCCACGAATCGTGTTTTCGAAAATCGCGAGACTAAAGCGTTTTCGAAAATTACTAACTTCTTTTCGTCAGTAGTCGTGTTTTCGAATATTATCACTAAAGCAAGCGAAATGAGCCCTTATTTCCGACCTTATTTCCGAAACTGTCACAGTTTCCTCGATTCTCGGAAGTCGCATTCGCGTAATCGCGGATTAGTAAGTTAGTAATACTTATTCGAAAATGAATATTAGTAATTTACTAATCTTGTTTTCGGAAATAAACATTAGTAATTTCAAATGATTCGAAAAGATATGTCATTCACAATCGCCCATCTATAGTATTACTTAATGATTCGCGATGCTCGTACATAGTTATATTGAACGGGTCTAATCGCGATTATTTATTAAGTAAAACGTAATCACCCTAATTCCCGACGTATCGCGTAAATAATCGCAATTAGACTCTTTTAATATTAACTAGGCATACAACGCATAAGTACTACGGAGACCACGGAGTACTACTTTCGCTTAACTATTCTATGTACATCGTTTAGGTATTAAGTGATCAAATTTGAACCCCTTTGAAAGTCCGAGCCTGTACGCTCCAAAGGTTTTGGTACACTCCTCGGATATACCTAGTCTAAATACGATCCTGTGCCGAGGGCGGCTGGAATCTCATTTGGTGAGTCTGAAAGCCCCCGAAATTCCAGCTGAAAGGTTTGCCATCTCTGCCTAATATCGTCAGTGGGGAAAACGCGTGCAAAATGTTGAGATTCCCTGCTTTTAGGTGCGTTAAGTATATAAAAGGCGGTGGTGGTTCGAATACCAATTTGTTGGTGGAAATAGATTTTCTTTTTAATTATCGATATCAACCCCTTATATGTCCCCACTGTTGGGGCACGGGTCTCTTCCTGTATGGTAGGAAGGTTAGCCCATACTCCACCACGGGGGCCAAGTCCGGGTTGGTGGAGGATTGTAAGACAGTGGCGGGCCTTACTGTCAGAAGTTATCAAGCCACCCATAAGGCCTCTGACATGGCTTAGCGACTGCCATTACATGACAGCCGGCACCAACGTCTTAACGTGCCTCGCGAATCACGGAACTTTATAAAATTAAATTAAATTGAATTATTATTAATTTTCAATTATATTAGGACCTAAACGTGATGGAAAACAGTGTGAGGAAAACCGAGTGCCTGAAATGTTCACACACGTACCTCAGCGCGTGAAATTGCCAAGACACGGTGGGAACGCGTGGTGCTTTAGTCCATACTTTCTTTCTCTAAGAGAAGGCATGTGCCCTTTAGTGGGACGTATGTAGGGTGCATTATAAGGACTAGAAGACAAAAAAAGGTAAGTAACGACCAAGTCTTTCAAATTACATGAAAAACTCAAATAACTAATAGTTATGGTAGCCAGGAAGAAAATGTTTTTATGCAGCGGCCAGTAACACTTTCTCTCACACTAGATTGGTGAAGGGACCTTTCGGGTGCTGCAGTGCCACGGATATTTTTTTGAAACACTATCAATATATTATGACGGCCTTGGTGGCGCAGCAGTTTGGCACGCTGTCTGTAAAACCGAAGGTCTCGGGTACGATCCCCGGCTTTGTCAAACTAGGAAACGAACTTTTCTAGTTTGGTCGGGTCTTGGGTGTTATCTATGTATTTATTGTATTAAAACTATCGTCGAGTTAGCACCTATATAACACAAGTCATTTAGTTGTACTTAGTATAGGGCTAACGAGATCTGTGTAATATGGACATGAATATTTATTTGTTTGTTTGTTTGTTTGTTTGTTTGTTTGTTTGTTTGTTTGTTTGTTTGTTTGTTTGTTTGTTTGTTTGTTTGTTTGTTTGTTTGTTTGTTTGTTTGTTTGTTTGTTTGTTTGTTTGTTTGTTTGTTTGTTTGTTTGTTTGTTTGTTTGTTTGTTTGTTTGTTTGTTTGTTTGTTTGTTTGTTTGTTTGTTTGTTTGTTTGTTTGTTTGTTTGTTTGTTTGTTTGTTTGTTTGTTTGTTTGTTTGTTTGTTTGTTTGTTTGTTTGTTTGTTTGTTTGTTTGTTTGTTTGTTTGTTTGTTTGTTTGTTTGTTTGTTTGTTTGTTTGTTTGTTTGTTTGTTTGTTTGTTTGTTTGTTTGTTTGTTTGTTTGTTTGTTTGTTTGTTTGTTTGTTTGTTTGTTTGTTTGTTTGTTTGTTTGTTTGTTTGTTTGTTTGTTTGTTTGTTTGTTTGTTTGTTTGTTTGTTTGTTTGTTTGTTTGTTTGTTTGTTTGTTTGTTTGTTTGTTTGTTTGTTTGTTTGTTTGTTTGTTTGTTTGTTTGTTTGTTTGTTTGTTTGTTTGTTTGTTTGTTTGTTTGTTTGTTTGTTTGTTTGTTTGTTTGTTTGTTTGTTTGTTTGTTTGTTTGTTTGTTTGTTTGTTTGTTTGTTTGTTTGTTTGTTTATTTATTTATTTATTTATTTATTTATTTATTTATTTATTTAGTATTATTATTTATTTAATCAGCCCATAAACAGAGCCCATTGTCGGGCATAGTCCCTTTCTCTTTCTTACTATATTTTTGACTATATTCTTCATGCAATCCACTCCATCCAAAGGTTGTCTGGAAGAGATCGCTTTTAGCGATAAGACCGCCAATTGTATAACATTATTTAGATTTAAGAATCATGGTTGTAATATTTTTCTGGTTGTGCAATAAAGTGTTCTCTATCTATCTTTCTCGCCAACCTCTTACCTAGTCTTGTCCAATGTTTCCCAGTCGCTTTCACAATGTACCCAAATGACTTTGAAACTCTAGTTACTACTAGAGCCAAAATTCTTCAAACTCCAAAACAGGCTAAATTTTAGGGCCGTGTTTTTAGTTGGGAAACTTCTTTCAGTCTGATACAACTTCCACTTTGAAGCGTGCAAAATAATGATGAATCTCTTCTCCAATTAAGATCCTGGAGACAATGACAAATATTTTCAAGATGGCCGCCCGTTCGGTGGAGGAATTCCTGTAAAACTTTGTGTACCGTTTACACTCCGTCTAGTCGCGTGCTTGCTAGTGATTCTACTGAAATACAATTTAAACGGGTATATTGTAGATCCGTGGATGTCGATGGCAACGGGCCGTGAGAGATGGCATTTGGGGCAAAAGGCCTTACCGGAGACTGTTATATTGGCTGAGCACGGAAAGCGCAAATAAAAAAAATAAAAAAACGAGTACCCTGATATTCATAATACTATTTTTATTTTTAATGCACTAACCCGTGCTAAGGACAATTTCAAAAACCTATTTAGTGGCTGTACGTAATACAGAGAATAGTGTAAGGAGGTTCGAAATTTCACTGATGCCGGTGAGTCGCCCATTAGCTCAGTTGGAAAGAGCGCTGGCACGGATAGCCAGAGGTCGCGGGTTCGAGTCCCGGCATGGGTGGAATTTTTAGCCTTTAAATAGGTTTTTGAAACATCCAGATATTCGCCAAAATATAAATCTGAGAACAAACTCAAAGAGCAGAAGTTGTTGTAAACAGAAACCATTCCTTGTTTTAGGAACCCTGGTTCTATTGTAAGATCGATTTTATTTATTTTATGTATCAAATGCCTGTGTCGTTAATTTCCTATAGCCGGGTAGTTAAAATAATGTCTAACTTAGATACTTATTGGATTATTCGTAAAAACATGATTCTACCTTAGCCCCCGTGAATCGATTTTTTAATCCATGGTTATGCTTTTTATTGCAAAATCTCTACCACAGACTAATTTAGTGAGCGTTTTTGGAATTGTGTTTTTATAAATAAGGCCGTTAGGCTTCTTACGCCGTCTCTTATGACAGTTATTGTTATTGTTACCAACAAATTGATATTGTTAGTCTACGATCCATCAATGGCAATGGCGATCCATGTACAGTCATTATCATCATCATCATTACGAGCCCACCGTTGTCCACTGTGTTTAGACTAGCTAAGTTAATAAGTAAATATTCCATGGACTAGTCCTGCCGTTAGTTAGTTAGTATCCACCTTTTTTTTGGGTAAAACCGGCAGCGAAATGTAATGAAAAGGTTTTATTCAAAGTAGCGCAGAAACTGCGGCTTAGTGAACGTTACAATTCAAATTAGGCGTCCATTTCAAAACCTACATCATTTTGGAGAAAAAATGGACACAAAAACTGCAAACTTAGTCTTTTCAAAGTCCTTAATTAACATAGTTTACATAATTAGCACGGGTTAGTGCATTAAAAATAAAAATAGTGTAATAGTTTACATAATCATTGAAACGCTCGTGGCCTAGGCGCGGTCAGGTACGGGATGGGTGAGCGTCCCGTGACTACCGCTAGTGGCATTTTTCCGAGCGCTTCCGTGCTTCGCAAGGCACGTTAAGCCGTTGGTGCCGGCTGTCATATAATGACAGTCGTTAAGCCAGAGTCAGAGGCCTTATGGGCGGCTTGATAACTTCTGACAGTAAGGCCCGCCACTGTCTTACAATCCTCCACCTACCCGGACTTGGCCCCCGTGGTGGAGTATGGCCTAACCTTCCTGCGATGCAGGAAGAGACCCGTGCCCCAGCAGTGGGGACATACAAGGGTCGATAATGAAAAAAATGAACATAAGTATTATAAAAAATAGAACATTGTACTGCATACATTGTACTGGCTTTAATTACAGACCTGATTGTCATCTAAATAATCCTTATGGTATAGTAGCCCTTTTGGCACAAAGTTTGCTTAACATATTTTTTGAACCGCGATTCAGGCAAGCTTAATATATCTTAACACAATATATCAGCGAATGCCGATTTAAAGGAGATTGCTGTTGGTGACTACATGAGGATGAACGCGAGGTCGAAGGAAGTGTTATCCCTCGGTGGCGACCTGTGGACAAATGTAGGGTTACGGAATGCCAAAAGTAAAAAAAATCACAAATGGATTTTTTTTGGAAAAACCAAGTTTAAACTTGGAATACAATTCATACCTCTAACACGTGAAACATCCAACATATCCACAGTACGACTCAGCTGTTTCAAATCGCGGAGCTCAGTGCTGACGCGTGTAAACGGGGCTTTTCTGAGAGGGACGAGTGCACACTTTTGTTTTGAATAACAATCAATATCGCGGAGCTACGAATTGCTTGGAGTAACTAACTGGATTTTTTAAATTCCTCTAAAGAAACAGGTTTCTCATATATGTAACCTCACGCCTGTATCACGGAGAAAGGTCTAGGTACCAGGGAAAGTCATCATTCATCTGCTAGGTACAGAAATGATCGTAGGCTCAATGTTTTGCACAACCGCCCGCACTCGTCAGGAAAGCCCAGTCGCATTAACAGCACCATACCTTTGGAAAAGGTCAGGCGGACAGTAAAAGGTAGGCTGGATAATAGACTTCACATTTATTCCATCATAAGCACTACACAATCACACATTAAAATCCAACACTTTTACAGTAGGCACGGCACACCAATATAAATTAATAAAGATTTTACACTTTGCTGCTGAGCTGTTTCTTGTGCAAAAGTCAACGAAGGACTGTGTGGCGACCGGCTGCCAAAACTGAGTCCCCACTATCCCGTTACGCCCTTCTTCCGCGAAGAGAGGGTGCCACTAGAAAAAGCAAGTCGGCAGTCAACATCACAAAATTTTAATAATAACTCTTTTAATTTATACAGGTTCCAAAAGTATTAAAATAAAATAATTCATTATATTCAAACTACCAACAGACCGACTGCCTCCCACTTCCATTCTTCCCGCGGGTGTCGTAAAAGGCGACTAAAGGACACAAACCAGGGGGTGGGCATTCCACCAAACTGCGATCCCCAACCCGCATGCCCCGTGGGGGCATTATCCCCCAATGATGGCACAACCTTGCGCTATGGCGCTCATTTGGCTGTGTCCAGCCAAATGAGCGTCAGTGGACTAATATAGCCTGAAGAAGAAAAAGAATTCATTATAATTAGATATTTCGGCACTGATAGTAACTTATTAAAGAAATACCTTATAGAGGGTAGAAAGAGACCAGGGTCTGATACTTGTCACAATCCCAACAGATCTTTTTCGCTTATTCAACATCTATTACCTACGTGACAACATCAACGCGACGACTAACGACTGGTTTCTTGTACTTTTTTTCTTGACCTTAGTAAACAGGACCAGCCCTCCTGCAACTAAATCGTTTAAAAGGGGGACAATTTAAATGGGACAGTAAACTAAAAAACAAAACAGTAAGTCGGTGGTGGATATAGGCGATAGGTACCTGTGTGATAGTCAGTTTGGCACGAGGTCGGCAATCCAAGGCTCCTGGGCCGTCTAGGTGGCCGGGAATTTGACACCACGAAGCAGACACAATACACAACACAAAAGAAAGTACTGTTCTCTTAGATAACACAATAAACAGGAAGAATCCGGCACTTTCTTCTCATTCTTTAGGTTAGGTTGACTGTTTTCAACAGCGTACAAGACGAAGTGTCACACACGCTTTGGCGGCGCCCTCTACCGGTCGGTCAGTCCAAGGGTCAGAAAGAAAGGGATATGAGAGCGCGACAAGAGATAAATAAATTACAGTAAATTATTAAGTCCTTATAAAGATTAAACACCTATTACGTAGCACTCCACTCTATCGAGTGTCAAAAAATGTATGCAATTGACAGCCGGAGTAGCTTAAAAAAAGTAAAAATCAACGTCACTCAACTCAGTGGATACTTACGTAATAATGCCCCTGGTTTCATATTGAAAGAAAATCTCAGTTCAAAGCAACTTGATTGAACAAGTGCATTTCAATCAAGTTGCTTTGAACTTTCGTGAGCGTTGACATATTTTTTTGCAATCGCTATCGTCTGAAGCATTTTTTTACTACGGCAAAAAGTAGGCTATTTTAAGCTCGTAAGTAACGCATTCTAAATACCTCTATTGAACTGTAAAAAAATTTAATAACTTAAAGTGACAAGATAAAAGAAATAGTTTTGAGTTATATAATTTGGCCACCGGGGGTACATACATAACTGAATCGGTGATTTCTAAAACCCCACATGTGACGCAATTTATCTTATATTCATGCATTATACCTAATAATATTTTAAAATACGAATGTACCTTCATATACCTTGTTAGGCGATATATTTTACATAGAAACTGAAAAAACTACTAAATAACCTCCACATAAATTTAATAGTCAGTTTTTATTGCCTCTTGGAAAGGTCACATGTGGGCTTTTAGAAATCACCGATTCAACTGGGCTGAGTTATGTTATGACTGAGAAATGTGCTGAGAAACACCGAGTGTATGCTGTACGGTTCCAGCCTAGTTTGACTGGCTGACTATGTTTTTTTATGAACCTCTGTGGTTGTTACCGTAAATTTACCTTTTACAATAAAATAAAAAAAGATTTCCTCCGTTGCATTAGCAAATCGTCGACCACAGTCTATTGTTTCTGATCGACGAATTCAGAAGAAGACTGAACGGTCCCTGATAATGTACCGACTGGGCTCGAGGCATTGCGTTTCATAAGGGCTTTTCGGTCAATTTTTCTTCTGTTCTTCGGTTGGTTGAAGAAAGACAAAGAGAGAATGAACAATACTGTAGCATACACTTGTTATTGAGAGGACTGTATTTGGTAGGCTGGTAATTAATGAAAACCGACATTAACTGTTTTTAAGACTATATTATAAAATCGGATAAACCGCGTGCGGGAGCGGCAAAGCACGAACTCTGTTTACATAATATAATAATAATAATAAATATGTTTATTTTCAGTATCAAACTTAAAGTAGGTTACAATTTGTGTGGGAGTTTCCTTTTAAGTAAGAATTACCTGTGCCAGGAAAACTCCCGCTCTTCCTAATTGGGTAGCATTAATTAAAGTGATTATAGCTGAGAATGAAATCAAATTTAGCATGCAAAAAAAAAAAAAAATTAAAATTAAGTAAACAACAAACTCCTTTCAGAGAATCGAAAAACAATACATTGCTATTATTATACTATTTTCAAATTGTTTGAAGAAGTTTTAAACAATGAAAACATAATTAGAATTTATCATGTTGAAACTATATAATAAGTATATATATGATATGATATGATATGATATGATATGATATGATATGATACGATACGATACGATACGATACGATAAGATACGATACGATACGATACGATATGATATGAATGATACGATACGATAGAATACGATACGATGTGATATGATATCGAAACCAGGTACAAGATCCATATGAAATTTAAAATATATGTATAATGTAAAATAAACTTCTATATTTATTTATGCGTTTCGTAGTAGAAGTTTTTCAACATCGTTGTAGCTTAACGAGTCTAGCCATTTCGTTATTATACTTCTGCATTCGAAATGAGATTTTTCATAAATATTGTGCATTTTATTTATTTTATTATAAAGAAAAGATGATTGCGCGCTGTACTGCATCCTAGCAAAATTAGTTCGTGTTAGATGTGTTTTAGCTACTAAGTCATTTCTCCTTTTACTTTTTGAATTGAGGTTATAAGGTAGATTTTTGTGTTTTTTTAACAGGATTTGCTATATATATAATTTTCTAATGGATAAGAGGTGGCTTTCTTTATATAAACTTTCTGTGGAATATCGTATTTTCTTAAAATACATTACCTTAATAAGACCACGCTGCACTCGTTCTAGTTTCAGAAGTTTAACCTTGGACGCACCGCCCCAGACCGGAATACAGTAAACTAGGACCGATTGTACTAGGGCGATATATATTTCATTTAGTTTATTTTTTGGTAAACCTTGTTTGTTAAGGACGTTGGAATTTCGAGGCACAATATATCTTAGTGTTTTAAATATCCAAACCAGTTTTCTTAACCTAGTTGCGACTTGCTCCAGATGTAAATGCCATGATAGTCTGTAGTCAATTATAACGCCAAGGTACTTAGTGTGTGTGACTTTTTCCAGTTTAGGACAGTTACATATTCTGTCTGCGGTGGTATCGTTACATCTATGGACATTTATTTGGAAGTCGTTCTGTGGTTGTCCTCTCACATTGAGGCTGAAACAGATGTAATTTGTTTTTTCTGTATTTAATGTGAGAAAGTTGTTATCCAGCCAATGTGACACCAGAGTCATACCCCTTTCAGCGCTTTCTTTAACAGAGTTCCAGGTATCCCCGTAGAACACAATGGCTGTGTCGTCAGCATAGGCAAAGGTTTTGCCGTTTTCTATACTTTGATTACAGAGATCGTTAATGTATACCAGAAATAATGTGGGTGCTAGTACGCTCCCTTGTGGAACTCCATAGGTTACGTCTGCGTCTTCACTTGTGAACTGGTCCAGTTTAACCCTTTGTTTCCTATCTGTTAGGTAATCTTTGAAAAGTTCAAGGGGAATACCTCTGATTCCCATTGCTTCCAGTTTGCGAAGGAGGATTGGGAGAGATACGGTGTCGAAAGCTTTTTTAAGGTCCAAAAATACTGTTAAACATTTCGATCCTTTGTCGAGTTCCTCTACTACAAGAGTAGTTAGAGCAGTCACCGCGTCTTCGGTAGATTTTGACTGTCTAAAACCAAATTGTGCAGATGATATTAATTTATATTTTTCTAAGTAATTTAGGAGTCTTATGTTAATTAATTTTTCAATAATTTTGGTGATGGACGGTAATACGGAAATTGGCCTATAGTTGCTGACTTCGTTTCTCTCTCCACCCTTAAAGACAGGCGTGACTATGGACCTCTTAAGTTGTTCGGGGAAAGTGCCCTTTGCAAAGCAGAGGTTGGCCAAGTGAGATATTATGGGGACAACTTCCGTAGAAGCCTGTTTTAAAAATGTTGTTGTTATGTTGTCATACCCAGGGGCACTGTCCGATTTAAGATTCATTAGTGTTCTGTGTACTTCCTCAGGGTCTGTGTCTAAAAGTGCAAAAGAACTTGAGTGGGTCACTAATTCTTTTAGGTATTCATTTTGGTCTATAATTAGTCTACACTGTATTTTTTGTGCCAATTCCTTACCTACATTAGTAAAGTAGTTATTTACATGTCTGGTAACTTCTAATGGTGATGGTTTTGTATTAATTTGTTCGTTGTTTTGGTTTTTGTTTTTATGGGAATATGTAATAGATTTTATATTTTTCCACAGTGTTTTGTTATCTTTAGATTTTTCAAGTAGTTCTTTTTCATATTTTCTTTTGATTTTTTTTACAAGGTTGTTACAATGGTTTCTATAGCGTGAGTAGGTAATTTTTAAGACTAGATTTAAGGGATCTTTACGTAGTGCTTTTTGTAATTTATTTCTGTTTGTTATACAGCGGAGAATACCTGGTGTAATCCAGGGTTTTATTATTCGTTTACTTTTTGGGATTGGAATATGTACAGTATTTTTATTGATTGAGTCTGTTAGTTTTTCTATTAAACGGTAAGTTATTTGATGCGGGTCATCAGAAAATAAAAGCTCCGGTAAGTTAGCTTCCTGTAGCGATTTTATTGCATTAGCAAAATCTAATTTAGTTGTAACTTTATGCACAGAATGTTTAATTTTTTGTTTAGTTATTTGTAGAAACGTTGTGTAATGATCTGTGGTAGTTGTGTTTAAGATTGCAATAAATGCCGAGAATTTATTTTTCTTTATGTTTAACATGAAATGGTCTAGGCAATTTTTTTCCCTAGTGGGTAGAGTATGACCCGGTAGGATACCCAATTCAGATAGGGCGTTCAGGTAATATTGTCTATTTTTATTCTCGGAAGTTGTTTCCGTGGGCTTTGGTCTAATGTTTATATTTATGTCTCCCGCGATAACTAGGTTTTTTTATATTTTAGCGTTTCTAGGTGTGTAACTAACGAGTTTGTGAAATTTTCTGAATTTGGGGTAGAGGGTGATCGGTAGATGCATAGTATTGTGACAACATAACAATGTAACTCAATAGTGACAACATAACAATGTAACTCAATGTTGCCGCAATAAAAAAAAACTATGTCGCGAACATAATACAATAGAGCCTATGAATATAGGCTCCAAATCTACTGTTGCCGCCAGTTGTTTTTTTACCCGACTAATTATTATTTATCGTATCGCATTCTACATTGGTCCTATAACTAGATACAATGCATTTATAATGGATTATAATAAAACGTCAAATTTGTTCAAATTGTCAAAATTTTGGTAAAATTTCACTCTACTGCGGCGGAGCTAAAATGAATTATTATACTCAAAACTATTTCTTCTTCGCTGAATGAGCGAATGTCATCGATTTTAATAACAAGAAAAACTGCATTCATACATTTTAAAAAACATCTGTACTCCGTTCGGGAATCGAACTCGGTGGTTTTGAAAAAAAAAACCTACACTATTTCTATTTAGATATCGATGGTAGGTCTTAATCAGTAAATGTCTGTAAGAAACTTGATGTCTAAAATGAATAAAATGCATTGTTTTCACATACTTTAATTTATTTTAGTAGGTGCTCGAAGTGACCGACGCCTTTTTCAATACAATATTCAATACGTTTAGGTAACGATATTAATCTTTAAATAAGTATCTATATACTTATTTTAAGTGGGCTTTTCAATTGATTGTTAGTGTTTGATTAATTAAAGTTTTTTTTTTCAAAACTACCGGGTTTGATTCCCGAACGGAGTACAGATGTTTTTTAAAATGTATGAATGCAGTTTTTCTTGTTATTAAAATCGATGACATGGTTCCTCAGAACAGATCTTCGTATGTCTTATAGTTTCAGACTTTCCCGTACTGACCGATTTGAATGACAGAAACGTGTTTTTGAGTGGGGACCGCGACTCGGCAAACGTAGTGTAGGACGCCCTCCGACCAGGTGGGATGACGATCTGCGAAAAACTGCCGGCAGATGCTGGATGTGGCAAGCTGAAGACAGGGCGCTATGGCGCTCATTAGGGGAGGGCTATGTCTAGCAGTGGACTACATAATATAGACTGAAGAAGAAGAATTGGGTTGTAGGTTTTTTTTAATTCAGTTTTAGTATGCTCTTTAGCTAACTGACAGCTGTTAATAGTACATTATTACGTTTAAATTTATACTGGCACATTCTATAGAGTTAATTTACAGGTCACTTTGGAATTAACATATAGCAGAGCTTTATCAGTTGTCGACCGTTCTTAATTTTATGCTGAGGTTATCGATGAAATCATAAATAAAAATAAAAAAAGTAAATAGAGAATTTACATTCTGTTTGTTGAATGTCAGTGGTGTACAAAGTAAGCAGATTGATGATTTCAAAAGTGCCAAATAATTTAAGTGATGTAACGAGATTTTATGTTTCTACTTCCTGTTACCTTTGTAAAACTGGTAGGAACTGGTCCTTATTAACAGCATGCTTTAATGAACTTTATTGACCCGGCGCCGGAGTTCCCCGTTTCAATGTATAAAAGAGAACAAGCGCTATTAGATCTTTGGTAAACCTATGTTCCTGTTTTGATCTAATTATTTCTTCTACCTGTGTGATTAGGGTATGCTGTATAAGAATATTCTTTATTACAGAAAATAATTACAGAGACAACAGTGACAAAAGAAGAGGTACAATCGGCCTTATTGCTAATAGCAATTTCGTCTGGGCTACTTTAAATCGGAAAGATTGCAAGATTGAAAGGAGTCATTGAGACGGGTAGTTGGTGCTCATCGAATATGAATGTACATATGTATACGTAATAAAATAAAGTTACATAGATAAATACTATTATAAACATACATTAACATTAAGATATGTATAATAGCAAGCATGATAGGAAACAATAAATTGGATATACCTACAGACAAAAAGAAAATAAAAAATATTAATATGGTTTGGGTGATGTACGTAACTTTGAAAATAAACAAATTTTCAAAGTTAGGCACATCAACGAATGTGTAGAAGCAAATTCGCACCTATTGACATGTTCCTTACCAAGAACGTGTCCTTCGTCTTTACTGATGGAATATGAGCAAATAAACCAAGATTACTTTGGTATATTTTACGAGCGATTCTACTTTTGGTAGAATCGCTTGAGTGATCTTAAACGATCACGAAGGTCAAGCAACACAGGGCACGTTCAGTGCATGGATGGGTGACCGTCCCGTGACTACCGCTGGTGGCATTTTTTCCGAGCGCTTCCGTGCTTCGCAAGGCACGTTAAGCAGTTGGTGCCGGCTGCCATCGATCGATGGCAGTCGTTAAGTCAAGTCAGAGGCCTTAGGGCGGCTTGAAAACTTCTGACAGTAAAGGCTCGCCATTGTCTTACAATCCTCAACCAACCCGGACTTGGCCCCGCGGTGGAGTATGGCCTAACCTTCCTGCGATGCAGGAGAGACCCGTGCCCCAGCAGTGGGGACATTCAAGGGTTGATATCGACGAAACCAGGATTTCTTTGGTATCTACAGATTTATTTGGCAACTTGACAATATTAAAAACCTATTTAGAGGCTAAAAATTCCACCCATGCCGGGATTTGAACCCGCGACCTCTGGCTATCAGTGCCAGCGCTCTTTCCAACTGAGCTAATGGGCGACTCACCTGCATCAGTGACATTTTGAACCTCTTTACAATACTCACTGTAATACCTACAGGCAGCGACATCTGGCTGAAGTAATATTGGTAGTTCATGTTGCCTGTCCCCACTGCTGGGGCACTTCCTGCATCGCATGAAGGTTAGGCCATACTTCACCACGGGGCCCGAGTCCAGGTTGATGGAGAATTGTAAAAAGTGGCGGGCCTTACTGTCAGTCGTTAAGCCATGTCAGCAGTCAGGGCGGCTTGATATTAAGACCCGCCGCTATCTTACAAGGCTGTCTTAACTCTGAAATGCTGTATATCCTTTACAAATAATAGGAAATGTGGAACGACTTCAGGTGTTGTTTTATTTGTAGATTAGTAGTATAATAAAACAGAAAAACGGATAAGGAGGTAAAATAGTCAGTTCTGGTCGAAGGTAAGGAATAGTTGTAATGATAAAAAATGAGGAAAATCGAAAAATGTGTGACGTAATTTATATATTTGAAAATGATAGATAGAAAAAGTAATAAAACTGGTGTAAAGAGGTTAGAACTCTATTAAATTGTGCACCAGTCTTTGTAAACAGGAACGGCTGTACCAGTCTTGGAGTGGGGGAAGGGGGGGGGGTCGTCTCGTTTACTTCCCACCCTGAGCTGTGATTCTAAAAGCTCCATGAGAGGAAATATCGATGAAAACAACGCATTTCACGATTAACTCTTCGTGATGGAGAGCGGCATTAAATTAATAGAAGTGTCAATTCTGGAAGAAACATTTGAAAGGTTTAAAACCCTATTTAGAGGCTAAAAACTCCACCCATGCCAATACAGAGAGTATTCTAAAGAGGATCGAAATTTCACCAATGCGGGGTAGTCACGCATTGGCTCAGTTGGGAGAGCGCTGACACGGTTAGCCAGAGATCGCGGGTTCGAGTCCCGGCATGGGTGGAATTTTTAGCCTCTAAATAGGTCTTTAAAATTGTCCTTAGCACGGGTTAGTGCATTAGAAAGAATATAATTTGAAAGTTTTTTTGTAAGGTTTTACTTTACAATTTTGTCTGCGTGAGTAATATGTATCTCGGCGCCAATATTCGGCTTTCACCTTCTCCACGTCACCTGTGGGTTGGCTAGAATTAAATACATAATAGTTAGTACAAAGCCCGCCAATTGTACAATATTTACTGGTGCAACACAGAACTTAACAATAATAATATTCAGCTTTCTAGTACTAAATCTGAGGAAACCTCATTCCCACCGCCAATACGCGGTGGGCATGCGTAGCAATTAAGCCCATAATCGCTCTCTTTCCCCTTTTTTTGAGAGCATGCCTATGCCCTGCAGTGGGACGTTTATAGGCTACCTAAAAAAAGGCCCTAAGCCACTTAGCTTTTAAGTGAAAAATAAGATAAGACGCGACGAGACGAGACGAGACGAGACGAGACGAGACGAGACGAGACGAGACGAGACGAGACGAGACGAGACGAGACGAGACGAGACGAGACGAGACGAGACGAGACGAGACGAGACGAGACGAGACGAGACGAGACGAGACGAGACGAGGTAAGATAAGAATGTTCTTTATGGTACACCAGGAAAAAACAAACAAAAAATAATAACAAAGATACAGTACAATTGTCGGCCTTATTGCATAGAGCAATTTCAGAAGAAGAAGACTTAATACATTTATTTATCGCCACAGAGATATATACAAATCGTAAAATAGAGACTAAATATAAAAAGTAATAAAAACAAACAAACACGACAGAACACAGTAAGGGGATACGAGCCATGTCCATGCGGCGGTAAAACGGCCTCAGGCTCGGTACTTGCTGCAGGTTTTTTGCCCACAGCACTGATTTTCAGCAAGGGCCTAATGACAGTAATCAATTTTAGGTACTAAGCTAATCGAAAGCCAGACAGGTGGTCACGGCGAGATTATGTGGCTTTCTTGTTGACTGTGGTACCCTAAAAAGTAATAGCTAGTCAACTCTCATTGAGAGTTTTAGCCCATAGGTACCGTACCGAAAACAAGGTCTAAATATTTTTTTTTTATTTAGTAGGTACATAGTTTTACCAGCGTTATTGATACTACGAGTTCGCTAGTGACATTTTGATAGTCGAGGTTAGCGCTGGCGGCTGACGACAGAAACGGCGCCGTACATTCTCATACAAGACTATTGTCGAATCAGACGGGATGCATAGAAGTCTACCTTTACCCAGGCCTGCGCCAACTTAAAGAAGGAAGAAAGAAGGAATACATATACATATACATATACATATACATATACATACACATATACATATACATATACATATACATATACATATACATATACATATACATATACATATACATATACATATACATATACATATACATATACATATACATATACATATACATAAATATGTATATAAAAGCAGATTACGTTAATACAATAAATTGGAACCTAAATTGAAACTTGTGGGAGGAGGAGGGTAGTATATATATATATATATACCCATATAATATTAAACAATCTAGAAATATATAAAATACTACGAATCTGAAAACTTTAATGAATTGGATATAAATATAACACATAACAAACATCTGTCACGTCTGTATCTATTAGAAGTAGGCATATGCCAAAGACCCTCAAAATCTCTTTCGCTACATCAACGTTGGTTAGATATGAAATTACTCTATCAAACGGGTCTAATAGTGGTTTTTAGATATATGGAATCAGGCGTTACTTTCCGGAAATCCATACTAGCATTAAAATGTGAAAATTACTTTGCTGAATTCCGCCAAAAATCCCACAAGCACCATGCGGTTAGTTAATGAACCCCCCCCCCCCACTTTTTCAAGCAGAAGCAAGACACGAACACACCACCCGACACCAATGCTTGTGCGAGAAATGCGCGACGGGTTTTTAGGTTAAAGGTAAAACGTCAAGTGAGGCGATGCACTAAGAGGGGTCATGAATACGATCACTGGGGCAGGCCCGTCTCGGTTTGGTCTTGGTGTTGGTGTAGTTAATACGCGGCTATACGTGCTGGAAAGGGGATGGTCTGTTTGTCTGTTGTTTGTTAAGTTAAAATATAGTTAGGTATATATTAAACTTGCTGTGTGGTGTCGGCATAGAGAATAGCACCAACCCAAATTCTTCCCGCGGGTGTCGTAAAAGGCGACTAAGGGACACAAACCGGGGGGTGGAGAACAGCGCCCCTTGCAGTACAATTCCACCAAACTGCGATCCCCAACTTGCATGCCCAGCGTGGGGATTATGGGTATTACCCCCCCAATGGGTAACGTCGGGGTTAGCGATTAATTAATTCGCGATTACGCCTGTATAATATTTAACTATGTATAGGCATGGCGAGTCATTAAGAAATTCTACTCTGATAGAATTCCAGAATCGGGCCATTTCGGTGGGAGACGTCGTATTCTACTTTTTTTCTGAATCAATCGTTTCGAAAATGCTTTGATTCTTTGCATCGTCGGTAATTTACCGAGCTTCCTTTGGATTAATGCGGATTTACTGTGAATGCTAAGTTGCAGCGTACCGTGGACGGCTGGGCCGGGTTTCACGAAACTACAATCCGTAATGTACAGAGAGCGCATAGTTTTTGATGTAGGTACTTTTCATAAAATTCTGACATTAGCATAATAACGTACAGTCTTAATTAAAACTGTTTTTGCACGGATTTATGCTCGTTTATTACATTTTTACAATTTTCCAACGTTTCGGCACTTTTTCAGGTGCCGTGGTCCCGGATGACTGAGGTGATAGGCGTCTTTTAGAAAGCATTAACGGTTAGTTTACTACCCTCGGCTAAAATTACAAAAGTTAATTATGAAGTTACGTTCCAAAATAGGCAAACCAATTATTTTTATACAAAGTCAACAATATTGATTATTAGTAATTGAAGTTAATATTAAATTTATAAACTAATTACTTCACATGAACTTAAAAATACTAATTATTAATTGAATTTAAAAATTTTAACTCTACAGTCACACTTCTAGCAAGGGGATCTCATGCACTTAAGCACTGGTTCCCATGCTACCGGTATGTTCCAACCACGATCTCTATTAAAATTTGGATGTCGGCGGATCTCTATTGCCTCGCGTATCATTCTAGGGAAGAAACGGTCTTCTCGGGCTAGAACTTTAACTTTATCGAAATGTATAAAGTGGTTGGTACCGCTAAGTGTATGTTCGCTGACTGCAGATCTACCAGAGCGTCTATGTTTCACATCCGCGATATGTTCCTTCACCCGCTCAGGTATGGTACGCTTGGTTTGACCAATGTACGAGGAACCACATTCACAGTCAAGCCTGTATACTCCTGCCTCTTGTAAAGGAATCCTGTGCTTGACACTTCGCATGAATTGGTGTATCTTTCTGTATCTTTCTTGGCGGCTGGTAGATGGTTCTGATTGAGGCGCGTTTCAAAATACTCCCAATTTGGTCAGTCACTCTCCAAAATGTAATAATCCGTGTTAAAACAGTTTTAATTATGTCTACTGCTCGTGTCAACCTTAGAAAATACTAAACGTACAGTCTATAACGTACAGCTTTTAGAATATAGGTTTATTTTATTTTCATTCTTTATTGCACTAATTACATGAGTAAATGTAAAAGGGCGTGCTTAATGCAAGAAGCATTCTCTTCCAGCAAACCTTTGGTGTTGAAGAGACTGGCAAAGGGTAGTGCAGGAAAAGAAGGTGGAATACAATAATAAACTCACATAAACATAGGGAGATACATTAACTTAAACCTACCGGGGCAAGGGGGGGGGGGGGGTTCTGAATAATAAAAAAAATATGATAAACCTAATAAATCAATGGCCTTTTGCATCTACTTAATGAGATGATTTATACAGCGTCCACTGGTATCTTCACTCACACTAAATGGGTGAAGGGACCACGCCAACGCTGTAGAGCCTGGGATATGGTTTTATAGATGGTATAGGCTTGCCCAGCACCTATACCATCCTGACAGCTTAGTCGGCCTAGCCCACAGGAAAGACTAGTCAATACGTGCGGAGCCAACCAAGCCGCGGGTTTCCTCACGATGTTTTCCTTCACCGTTAGCGTGTAGTATAGCGACTACAAATTCGAAAATGTACGTAACTTTGAAATTAAACAAAGTCATTGGTACATGCTCGCACTCGGGATCGAACCTGGGGCTCTCGCTTGCCAGTCCATGGTACTACCCACTGAGCTACCACCGCTTATGCCGGCGGTTCAATCAGCACAATGATAGTTAAATGATAAACCTACACAAACAGTAATACATATAAATATATAATAATTATACGTACTACACATTGAAGATAATAACTAATCACGATTACTTACATATCAATAATTCATTGAATAATTGGTGATAAATTTGGATATACCTCGGGCTCTAGAGTAGGCTTCAGTTTTCGCCGAATGCACACGTGTGTAATACTACTTCCTGCTCTGTATAAAACTTTTCTTCACTATTTTGAGAAGTTATTTAGAAATTAAGTGTCATATTAGTTCCGATATTTTTATTACACGAATATAACACGATTCTATTCGAAAGTAGCCCAGGTATATTGTAAATGCTAACAGATTGTATAAACAATGTAATTTTCATGTGTTAACGTTTATAATAGGCTTACCTACTACGGATAAAAACATTTATTTACTTAATTTTTATTCAAAACAAAATTTTCTTTATTGTATGCCATTATACACGGTAAGAATAAACATGACTCTAAAAATGCAGAATACAGACATAAACACTTAATTTTTATTAAGAAAGAAATTTACTTTCTTTATTCTATACCATAGCACATGATATGAAAGAAAGTAAAGATACATTAATACAGATTGATAGATAGATAGATAGATAGATAGATAGATAGATAGATAGATAGATAGATAGATATATAGATAGATAGATAGATAGATAGATAGATAGATAGATAGATAGATAGATAGATAGATAGATAGATAGATAGATAGATAGATAGATAGATAGATAGATAGATAGATAGATAGATAGATAGATAGATAGATAGATAGATAGATAGATAGATAGATAGATAGATAGATAGATAGATAGATAGATAGATAGATAGATAGATAGATAGATAGATAGATAGATAGATAGATAGATAGATAGATAGATAGATAGATAGATAGATAGATAGATAGATAGATAGATAGATAGATAGATAGATAGATAGATAGATAGATAGATAGATAGATAGATAGATAGATAGATAGATAGATAGATAGATAGATAGATAGATAGATAGATAGATAGATAGATAGATAGATAGATAGATAGATAGATAGATAGATAGATAGATAGATAGATAGATAGATAGATAGATAGATAGATAGATAGATAGATAGATAGATAGATAGATAGATAGATAGATAGATAGATAGATAGATAGATAGATAGATAGATAGATAGATAGATAGATAGATAGATAGATAGATAGATAGATAGATAGATAGATAGATAGATAGATAGATAGATAGATAGATAGATAGATAGATAGATAGATAGATAGATAGATAGATAGATAGATAGATAGATAGATAGATAGATAGATAGATAGATAGATAGATAGATAGATAGATAGATAGATAGATAGATAGATAGATAGATAGATAGATAGATAGATAGATAGATAGATAGATAGATAGATAGATAGATAGATAGATAGATAGATAGATAGATAGATAGATAGATAGATAGATAGATAGATAGATAGATAGATAGATAGATAGATAGATAGATAGATAGATAGATAGATAGATAGATAGATAGATAGATAGATAGATAGATAGATAGATAGATAGATAGATAGATAGATAGATAGATAGATAGATAGATAGATAGATAGATAGATAGATAGATAGATAGATAGATAGATAGATAGATAGATAGATAGATAGATAGATAGATAGATAGATAGATAGATAGATAGATAGATAGATAGATAGATAGATAGATAGATAGATAGATAGATAGATAGATAGATAGATAGATAGATAGATAGATAGATAGATAGATAGATAGATAGATAGATAGATAGATAGATAGATAGATAGATAGATAGATAGATAGATAGATAGATAGATAGATAGATAGATAGATAGATAGATAGATAGATAGATAGATAGATAGATAGATAGATAGATAGATAGATAGATAGATAGATAGATAGATAGATAGATAGATAGATAGATAGATAGATAGATAGATAGATAGATAGATAGATAGATAGATAGATAGATAGATAGATAGATAGATAGATAGATAGATAGATAGATAGATAGATAGATAGATAGATAGATAGATAGATAGATAGATAGATAGATAGATAGATAGATAGATAGATAGATAGATAGATAGATAGATAGATAGATAGATAGATAGATAGATAGATAGATAGATAGATAGATAGATAGATAGATAGATAGATAGATAGATAGATAGATAGATAGATAGATAGATAGATAGGTAATTACGTATTTGCACTAGAGACATACACAACTACACTCTAAAAACTGCGCCAGAGGAAGGATTATCTTCTGGCGCAGACGCGTAAAAATGTGAGCTTCACACAATAAACAAAAGAGGCCACGAATGATGAATCGTCTATTAATAAACGCGTGCGGGAATCACCTTATCAAACATGACATAGGTCGTGGATGTTATTGAAGTGATACAAGCGAGGCGATGCACTAAGAGGGGTCATGAATACAATCACTGGGGCAGGCCCGTCTCGGTTTGGTCTTGGTGTTTGTGTAGTTAATACGCGGCTATACGTGCTGTAAATGGGATGGTCTGTTTGTCTGTTTCTTGTTAATAAAAAAATAATAGTATATATTAAACTTGCTGTGTGGTTTCAGCCTAGAGAATAGCACCAACCCAAATTCCTCCCGCGGGTGTCGTAAAACGCGACTAAGGGACACAAACCGGGGGGTGGGCAGCAGCGCCCCCTGCAGTATAATTCCACCGAACTGCGATCCCCAACCCGCATGCCCAGCGTGGGGATTATGGGCATTACCCCCCAATGAGGGCATAACCTTGCGCTATGGCGCTCGTTAGGGGAGAGCTATGTCCAGCAGTGGACTAATATAGCCTGAAGAAGATATATTAAACGCGTCTAATTATTATTTATTAGGTAAAACGCGATTATCTTAATTCCCGATATTTCGGCAGCGTTACCATGCAGTTTCCATGGTCAACGAAGTGGCGAGTGCAGTTAATTAACTACCAGTGACCACGGCAACTGCGACGCTGTCGAAATATCGGTTGTTAAGGTAATTACGTTTTACCTAATAAATAATCACGATTAGACCCGTTTGATATAATAATATAACTATGTAAGAGCGTCGCGAATCATTAAATAATACTATGCGTTGTATGTACGGTAAATTAAGTGGATCGGCTACTGCGAAATTAAGCTTGATTTGATCCCCTAATATCTAGCCTACTGCAGGGCACAGGTATTCTCTCAGAGAAAGTGTATGGAGAGAGTGGTGATTACCACTCCTACCCACTGTGAATTAGCTATTTCAAACGCTGAGATATGTATATTCCAGATTTTTCTCTGTCACAAGCACATAAAGATTTGTAATAAAATTATTTAAAAAAATAATATTACAATAGGGACTGCAGTACATTTACACCAACTTTGAAACTTGTATAGGAATAGGTATATTACCAATCTTACGATAGAATGAAAATGGAAAACGGACGTATTTTTTAAGTAACTAAGTAAAACTACAGTACTAAGTACTGTAGTTTTTTCTCATGTGTTTGGAATCCTTGTTTTATCTCCGTACATGCGCGTGTGAATATTGAGGCGGTTTTAAGGAATACTACCTAGCGCAACCAATGGGATTAAAATCATAACTTTTTTTATAATACGTTTTAATCAAAAATTAAACATCCAAAACCTTAATATCTCAAGTAACTATTTTTAGCACATAGAGCCTATAACGCAATATCAACAACCTAGGACTTAAATCGATTTCCGCTAAAAGAGGCTTTTAGCGGAAAAGAGTTTTTTACGAAAATCGATTAAAGTCCGAACTTGTTGATCTTAGGTTCTACACTGTAGGTTTTAAAAATTGTTGTCATAGTGTTTAATATTTTTGATGTTTACTAAAAAAAACGTATTATTAAACAAGTTATGATTTTTATTCGCTAGTTAGCTTCGGTGGCGCTAGTTAGCACCCCAAAACCCTTAACGGAAATCGTAGGTCAACGGAACGGAAGAAAAATACGGTCGCCGTCGTCTATAAATCCTTTGGTACAGTTCAATCATCCGGAGAATGCCGGTGATGTTTAATTTCTACTACAAAAATTCAATAAACATTGCAAGTTTAATGCAAAAATCTTGAAATAATTGGTTTGTGTCAAATATAAATTTGTACAAAAATTGTCTATATAAGTCTATAAAAAGCTGACACCGACATTCTTTCAATAAACAATATTAATCCCTTTATTACTTGAACATAAAAGCGCCATAAAAAAATATATTGCAAGGCAGGGTGAACGCCAAAATATTTACTGTTGATTTTTTTCTGCTAAAATAGAACTAGCTACAAATGGGTTTCTTGTATTGGCAAAGAAAATTAGTTCCTAGTATGTCCCACAGAGCTTTGTACGCTTAAAACACGATAATACAGTTTAATTAACTTTAGGTGACTTTTCACGCACAAAAAGACATCTCCAATATCGCTAAGCTTTTGATTGTGTAGACCATAAAACGCTCCTTTGTAAATTGAACAGATACGGTCTCAGTAATGGATCTCTAGGTCTTCTTCGATCATATTTAGCAGAGTTCAGAAAGTTGACATAAATAGGGATCTGATGTTAAAATAGGAGTTCCTCAGGGTTCTATTTTGGGACCTTTCCTCTTCTTAGTATATGTAAATGATCTGCCCTACCTAGTTGAGAAATTGTCACAAATAGTATTGTTTGCAGACGATACTTCTCTAATTTTCAAAATCAAGAGAGGTCAATCTAATCTAGACGATGTAAACAACGCCCTTTCTAAAGTGTTAAACTGATTTACTGTAAACAATCTCATGTTGAATGCGAAAAAGACAAAATGTATAAAGTTTTCATTGCCCAATGTAAAAAAGTGGACACAAGTATAATTATAGCTGGTGACAGACTAGACTTAGTAGAGTCCGCGGTGTTTTTAGGTATTACAATAGACTCGAAACTGCAATGGGGTCCACACATAAAAAATCTAGCGGGTAGGTTAAGTTCAGCCGCATTTGCAGTTAGAAAAATTAGGCAACTAACAGATGTGTCAACTGCGAGGCTTGTATATTTCAGTTATTTTAACAGTATTATGTCATATGGTTTGTTACTATGGGGTCGTGCGACAGATATAGAAACAGTTTTTATTCTACAAAAAAGGGCTGTTAGAGCTGTCTACAATTTACCTACCACGCTACGGGATATTTTCAAGGAAATAGGAATTCTAACGCTGGCCTGCCAATATATATTCGATAACATAATGTACGTACGAAAAAACATAACAACATTTAAATTAAACAGGGATATCCATAACGTAAACACTAGGAACAGAAACAAAGTTGCTTTATCTAAATTCAGATTAGCCAAGGTAAATGCATCTTTTGTAGCACTAAGTGTACGTTTTTACAATAAAATTCCAGAACATATTCTATCCCTGCCTGAAAGCAAATTTAAAAATTTCATTAAAAACGCGCTGTGTAAAAAGGCCTATTATAGAATAGATGACTTTATAAATGATGTAAGCCCTTGGCAGTAGACCAATTCCACAACGAGTAAATCATAGTTATTAAATAAATATTTTATATGTAGCAACCGAATCACTGCAATCCTCAGTGTTAGTTATGTCATATTTTAAGTTTGTACAGACGACGTGATTGCATATTAGTAAATATATCATACATTCTATAACTGACAAAAACTTAATCTGCAGGTTTGCTAAAGGTCATTCGAATGGTGGCGTGGTGGCCGGGTCATCTCTCCATAATGGTTGAGACTGATGACTGACCTCTGCGTTATGCTCGTGAACGAGTGCTGTTCGTATGTCTGGCCGCAGCACTTGTCATGTTTTCACGGCCTATGTAAAAAAAAATAATAATAATGCCTTAGCATTTAAAGTTATTAATGGCAATCATGGAATCTTATGCGTATAGGTGGTATCTAATGTATTAGATTTAAGAGGACTTGAGAAAAGATGGTCAGAGTGAAGTTTTTTTTCCCGCTGCCTTTTTCTCCACTACATTACGACCCGAAGGCGGCGGCTTTTACTTTCACTTTCATGTTATATTGTACTTTGACATTCAGCAAACAGAATGTAAATTCTTTACGTTGAAATAAATTGAATTGAATTGAATTGCTACCTAATATTCATATTTATAAAAAAGTCAATTCTATTGAAACCGGTTGAAACCGATTTATACAGGAACTTCTCTATTACCGGCTTTAACTCCGATTTAAGAGTGTTTAACTTTTTATAAATAAGATGACAGAGAAGAGCTTAAAATCAAAAACAAAAAATAATTGAAATCTTTCCGTCATAAAAAGTGTCAACTATTCAGTATGATACATTATAATACGTTAAAAATAATTGTTTTAAAACATACGACCAAAACTTTTAATTTATTTAAAACACTGTTTTACTTTGTTTTATTTTTAAACTAAATTGTCTTAAAACATCTGTCTTAAACGTATTACAAAACTTTTAATTCATTTAAAACAGTGTTTTAATTTGTTTTATTTTTTAAACAAATTATTTTTAAACATATGTCTTAAACGTATTACAAAACTTTTAATATATTTAAAACAGTGATTTACTATGGTAATTTTTTTTAACACTGTTTAAAACACGTAAGTACCGACTACAAAGAGCGATAAGAAGAAAAGAACCGTTTACGACAGCACGCATTTCTTAAGGAAAACAGACTGATACGAGTGGGGAATTTCGCATCGAAGTAAACCCCCGTGCGTCGACTTGTAGCGTTTAAAAGGCACCACTTCGACGTTTCAAATCATTCTCAAGACGAAATTGCATTTGGCAAGAACGAATCTTCCGCAAAATGTATCTGACTAAAGTGGCTCTCCTATTAGCTCTTGCACTGTGCGTGCAATGCAAATATATACCGGTGCGGGTATTCCTGCATGACATCGAGGACCAGGCGAACATACTCCAGGATAACCAAGAGGATAGACTGCTAGACGTGCCAGTTGAAAGACACGAAGCGTTGCTCAGGAATATCAGAGCGAAAAGACAGATTTCCGGTGGCATCCGTACGAATCCCGATAAGACCCAGGATGCGAGTATAAGAGTGCCTATTGCCGGCAATGAACAGAATCAGCTGAGCGCGATTGGTAGTATCAGTGGATTTAGAGGAAAACAATTTGAATCGGCTTCCGGTGGCTTAGCCTTCAACAATGCGTAAGCTTTTTTTGTTAACTAAAGTGAAAACTTCATCTTTTACTTCGGTAAAAGATGCTCCTAAAGAAGTTTTGACGTGACGTATGTATGTATGTATGTATGTATGTATGTATGTATGTATGTATGTATGTATGTATGTATGTATGTATGTATGTATGTATGTATGTATGTATGTATGTATGTATGTATGTATGTATGTATGTATGTATGTATGTATGTATGTATGTATGTATGTATGTATGTATGTATGTATGTATGTATGTATGTATGTATGTATGTATGTATGTATGTATGTATGTATGTATGTATGTATGTATGTATGTATGTATGTATGTATGTATGTATGTATGTATGTATGTATGTATGTAAGGGTGTATGTATGTGTGTGTGTGTGTATGTATGTATGTATGTATGTATGAATGTCGCTGTTTCTGGTACCCAAGACGCAGGGTATCCTAGTGTCCTAGTGTGGGGCTGGAAGCAATGTAAGTGCCAGTATGTATATTTTATGTTATATGTTATGTATGTATTTACGGATGTTTCACCGTAGCACCTAGACCTTATTCGATTTCATTGAGTTATGTATGTTCGTTCATTCAATCTGTTATTACAATCCTGGTAAATAAATTGGATGTTATTTTGTTTGGATGTGTGGGTGCAATATTCTATCCACATCTAACGTGTGGTCAACGCTTTTTAAAAATTTTAATTAGCGACAGATTAGTGATCTGTACCTGAACTTGCCATCTCTGTTTGCAGCAATGGACACTCCCTTAGCTTGACGAGGACACACATACCTTCCTTCGGGAACCAGATGACAGCTGCTGGTCAAGCTACCCTTCTGAACAACGACATGCACAAGCTTGGAGCCAACGCGTTCTTCACCAGAAATATGCCCAGCCAACCAGATGTGCCCAACTTCAACAAGTATGGAGGAGGCGTGGACTACATGTTCAAGTTAGTTCTTTCGTTAAAATTGTCCCAGAAATTCTCACACGTCTGCATCGACATGTCTGTAGTAAAAAAAAATTTGTAAAGTAAAAGTTTTTGTAGTAGGTTACAAGCAAAATATTTTGTAGTTTTCATGCTTTGTAGGTACTGTGGTCAAAGCTAAGTTGAAATAAATAATTAACTTACAATTGCCAATCATTTTGACCCAAGCGTGCTTTGCGATTGTTTGATTGGGAAAAAATGAACGACAATTGTTTTCTAAGTTTTATAAAATATGGCGGCCCCTAGCTTCACAGAATCAATGACAAATATAAAAAATATTGTGTGCAATAATATATTTAATGCATGCACAATAGCTTTTTATAAAGCGCTACTTAGTTACAAAAAAGTTGATGTCGATTGAATACCCCCTCTTCCTCCTCTTCTTGTACAGTCCTTTTACTGTCAAAAACAGGTACTTCTCAGTAAAAATACTAACCACACTCTTAGGTTGTCTATTACTCTACTCTACTATATTTTATTACAATACTCTATTTTTTTAAGTCGGTTTTAAAACAAATAGCTTTTATCGAAATTAATTCCATCTATGCTTTATTTATAGCTGGCGCTAGTGAGCGTCATTCACTCCCTACCCTACCGTGTTTGATTATTTTTTGTATACCAGTCTAAACCCTCACTTTTTCATTGCAGGGATAGAGTGGGAGCTTCCTTGGGCATGGCGCATACAGGTTTGCTTCGACAAACCGACTATTCGGCTATGGGCAACGTGAACTTGTTGAGAAACCAAAACTCAGCTTTAAATCTTAACGCGGGTTTCACTCGATCTCAGTCTCCATTTTTGGGGAACACTGGCTGGCAGCCCAGTGGAGGCCTGACTTTTACCAGGCGTTTTTGAACGGAGATATTTGAAAAACGATAGCGAAATGTTTTCAATGAATGTTTTGGTTAGTTTTGTAACATTCTAGGCGTACAGTCCTCTTGCCGTGATACCAAATTTATTGAAGTGTATAACTTAATTCTACAACTATTTGGGCCAGCTTCTGGATTGATGATTTCACTAATAAATAGTTAACTGTAGAGCTGACTCTTCGAATCTCCCCGAAAAGAGCGAGATAGAGCATTACTTAAATATTTACTTAGTGAAATTCTCAATTTATAAACCGGCCCTTTAAGTGTTAAGTAGTTAGTGCAAAATATGATACATAGGCTTAAAATTATTTATAATATAATTATGTTTTAAGAAACAGTAAGAAACGTTTGTGATTTAGTTTAGACTTAACTGTTAATGAGCCAATAATAGAGTGCATTTAAAGCAGAGATTATTAGTTTTATGATAAAGTAAATAACAATAAATACTTTTAAATTACGTGAAATATCGTCTTTTACAATTACTCCTCGGTTAAACTGTCCCGACGTTTCAATATATTAGATGTGCACACAGACTATATTTTATTGACTTGACTTAAAAAAATCATTATCAAGTTATCGAAATATTACAACAATAGTTATGTTAATGTTATTATTATTATACTTTTAAAGATTTCATTATTTTTAATATGGTATGTGTGCTGTGTAAGTGTGTTGTGGTATTTGAATAAATATATTCAATTTGAATTTCAATGTCTCAAAACAGAAAGAACGGGTCAACGCATTTGAGAATGATACTCACTCAACTCACTCTTAATAAGTTTTAAACTCTGTTTAAAAATAGACAAACTATTTTAAACACATTTAATACACATGTTTTAAAATACAGTGTTTAGAACCCGCCATACAGTGTTTAGGGTCCGCTGCTAGGGCCGAGGGTCATAACAATTAAGTTCGTAGTTTATGATCGCAATTCAATGTACATTGCCTTTTCTTGTTAACCTGTGAGTTGATTGACTTTGCAATGTACATAGAATTGTTATATTAAACCGTGAATTGTAGTTCTATGAAAAATTCTAGGTGAGAACATAAAATCTTAGGCCTCATCTTCCCCTGTCATCAGGTTAGGCATAGAAGAAATGAGACTTTAAAATAGAAATAAAAAAAAGATACATTGCGAGACTAACTCGCGCACCGTTGGTTCCATACTCAATGATTTTTTTTATGTAGCCTATAAACTTCCTACCGCCTTCTCTTCGGCATTCTCTCAGAGAGAGAGAGAGTTAAACCATGAATTGTAGTTCTACGCAACAGGCCAGGATCAATCCAAGATCAAAACTGTTGTTGTTCTTCTTAAAAATTGTTTAAAACACGTAAAATACCGATTACAAAAAGCGATAAGTAGCAAATAACCGTCTGCGATAACACATAATATATCTAAAGGAAAACAGACTTACACGAGTGGGGATTTTCGCATCGAAGTAAACACCAGTACGTCCACTAGTTAGCATTTAAAAGGCAACAACTTTGACGTATCAAATCATTCTCAAGACAAAATTGCGTTTGGCAAGAACGAACTGTCCACAAAATGTATCTGAACAAAGTGGCTCTCCTATTAGCTCTAGCACTTTGCGTACATTGCAAATATATACCGGTGCGGGTATTCCTGCATGACTTCAAGGACCAGGCAAATATTATCCAAGATAAACAAGAGGAGAGATTGCTAGACGTGCCAGTTGAAAGACAAGAACCGTTCCTCAAGAATATCAGAGCTAGAAGACAGGCTGTCGGTGCCCTCCATACGAATCCAGATGATAAGCAGGATGTGACTCAGCAACCGCCTATTGCCAGTGATAAACCGAACCAGCCGAGTGCGTTTGAAAGTATCGCTGAATTAAGAAGAAAACAATTTGAAGCGGCTGCCGCTGGTTTAGCTTTCAACAATGCGTAAGATTCTTTTGTTTACTGAGGTGATAAGATAAGATAAGAATATTCTTTATTGTACACTGGAAAAACAACAAATACAAAACAATTGCAAATATACATAGTACAATTGGCGACCTTATTGCTAAAAGCAATTTCTTCCACATAACCTTAAGATGGAAAGTTGCTGAAGGAAATTAGAAAGACGGGAAAAATTCTTTCGGTATTATTTTATGTATGTAAGAAAATATGTGTATGTATGTTTTTACGGATGTAGAAACATACATACACACATATATAGTGCCTCAATCTTATCCGATTTTGATAATTGATAGTGTCATTGGTTTTTGTGATCCGGGTAGTATAAAGTACATACTGGGCTCCAGTTGTCAGCTTAACTTTGAAAATCACACACTTGTTGAAAAATCAAATTCGCAACAGCATAGTCATATAAAACCTGAACTTGACATCTCTGTTTGCAGCAATGGACATTCCTTTAGTGTAACGAGGACGCACATACCTTCCTCCGGGAACCAGATGACAGCTAGTCAAGCTTCCCTCCTGAACAACGAGATGCATGAGCTCGAAGCCGACGCCTTTTTTACCAGAAACATGCTCAGCCCACCTAATATGCCCGACTTTAACCAGTATGGAGGAGACTGGGACTACATGTTAAGGTAAGTCGTCTTGTTAAAATTATTCGAAAAACTCTCACATTTTTGCATTGTCACGTCTGCAAAATGCACGGATAAATAAGAGATACTGGCAAAAAAGGAATAAAAAAGCAGTGAAGTAAAAAGTTTTTAGTATTAAAAAGGTCATTAGCAAAATGGTTTGTAGTTGTGCTCAACGGTAAAGTAAAAGTTGTAATTAATAATTGATCAACTATTTTGACCCAAGCTAACTGTAGGGTTAGTCACTTGGAAAAATATTAATGACCACCTTATACTAACTTTTATAAAATATGGCCCCTGCTTCACAGAGCTGACGAGAAATATAAAAAAAATATACAGCAATTACTTGTTTTACGTGCAATAGCTTTATAATATTACGTCCTACTTAGTTATAAAAATGTTAAGGTTAAATTATGACTTTCCCCCTCTTCTTTTGAAATGCTGTGATTGTCACAAACAGCTGCTTTTCAGAAAAAATGTTATCTAACCACGCATAAAGCTGTATGTTTTAAAAAAATATGAAGATTCAAGCAACAATATGACATTTTCGTGCCGGATAGCGTATTTCAGTATTTAGTGTTCACCTCACATTTATTTTTATTTTAGGACAACCCATCCTATGATGGGAGATTCCATGGGCATGACGCGTGCGGATTGGCTACAACAAAATCACTATTCGACTACGGGCAACTTTTATCCGTTGAGAAACGAAAACTTAGCTTTAAATTTTAACTCCGGTTTTACTGGACCTCAGCCTCCGTTTATTGAAAACACTGGCTGGCAACCTAGCGGAGGCCTAACTTTTACCAGGCACTTTTAAACGCGGATATCTGGAACACGCAACCGAAATGTTTTCAAGGACTGGTAAAAGGTTAGGTTAATATTGTAACATTTCGGGCATGCAGTCCACTTGCCGTGATATTAAACTGCTTCTTCTTTTTCTTTTCGTGTCAGCGATTCAACCAGTCTATATTCTTCCTGCCCAATAGTTGGCTACTGCAATTGCAGCAGCGTTGGCCTCTGTTAGGTCCTCCAGAGTGCAGGTGCGAGGACACAATGGACATTGGAGCAGGTGCACCAAGGATTGCGATGAGGCTCTACAATCACATTGCTCCTCCGTTGGTGCAATATAACCCCACCTGCTTAGGTTTTGTCTGCAGCGACTGCTTGTAATTTTATTGATTTCTTCTCCAACTACGAGGGCTGCTACTTATGTATGCGGAAAAGAAAAAATAAACAAATGTATATGGCTAAATATGCTTTTATTGTTTTTCAAAGTATTCTCCACTATGATCGATGGACTTTTGCATTTGATGAAACCAATTTGTAAAACACTTTTTCCTCTCTGATTGAGGTATCTCCAAAACGTGCTGTTTGAACGCATCTACGGCATCTTTACGGGTCGAAAATCGTTGACCACGTAATTTATTCTTTACATTTGGGAATAAATAGAAATCGTTGGGAGCCAAATCAGGGCTGTACGGTGGATGACCCATCAATTCTATTTTTTGACCATGCAAAAATGCAGTTGTTTCCTGAGATGCTTGACAGCTGGCATAGTCATGGTGAAGTATAATTCTGCGTCGGTGGTTGTTTTGGCGTATTTCTTCAAATACTTCCGGCAAACAAATGGTCGTGTACCACTCCGAATTAACCGTTCTGCAATCCTGCAGTGGTATTGTAGCCACATGGCCATTAATATCAAAAAAGCAGGCCACCATTTGCTTTACAGTGCTTTTTGCACGAGCCACTTTCGTAGGGTTCGGCTCATTTTGAAACACCTAAACTGTTGATTGTTGTTTAGTTTCTGGATCGTACGTGTAGATCCAGGATTCGTCACCTGTGTAGATATTATAAACAGATTTTGAGTCGCCTCCGTTGATTTTTTTTAAGGTTTTCTTGCACCATTCGACGCGAGCATCTTTTTGATCCTGAGTTAAGTTGTGCGGGATCCAACGCGAACAAATTTTTTTTACAGACAAATGTTCATGTAATATCCTATGAATGCTCGTCATACATATGCCCAGAATAGCCTCTATCTCGCGATTCATAACATGGCGGTCTTGCATTATTAGTTTTCGCACAGGTTCAATATTTTGTGGCACAACCACCGATTTCGAGCGACCTTCTTTAACTTCGTCCGTGAGCTTACTGCGCCCGCGATTAAACTCACTAAACCAGTAATACACAGTCGTTTTTGATGGAGCTTCACCACCAAAAGTCGAAGTTAATTGATCTACGCACTGTTGTTGCGTTAAACCACGTCGAAAATCGTAATAAATCATAGCACGAATATTTTCACGAGTGAGTTCCATTTTTTCAGCGATATGACATTTTAAACCCAACAAAAACAAAACACTAACGTATATAAGAGAAAAATATTAGCGGCCAGTATTTAAAAAAAGAACGAATTTGACCATGGAGGTCAGACATTGCGTTTAAAATTATTGGAATCCCAGATTCCGCATACATAAGTAGCAGCCTATGTATAAGTGATAATAAAATTAGTAAGCGCCAAATACACTACGTAATACTACGTAAGCTTGAAATTATTTATATCAAAGTAATGTATTTTCGAATGATAAGAAATATTTGTAATACGTAGTTTAGACTTAAGTGTAAATGAGCCATTAATTAAGTGAATTAGAAACCTGAGATTATAAGTTTTACAGGAAAATAAATTACAATAAAAACTTTAAGTGGAACTTAAAGTCAACTTTAACAATAACTCCTTATGTAACTTATCTTACGTTTTAAATATTAAGGTTAAACATAGACCATATTTTATTGTGTCGATTTAAAAGAAAAATCATGTGTATGGTTACTACTTTTATTATTATTTAAATAATTTAATTATTTTTAACATTTAGAATAAATAACAGAATCATTTTTTTTATATTCTTTTTAATGCACTAACCCGTGCTAAGGAAGCCCCGAGCCTCTAAATAACCATTTAGAGGCTCGGGGCTGCAAGTGATGCAAATTACTTCAGCCAGATGTCGCTGCCAGTACGTAATACAGAGAGTATTACGTACAGGCAGCGACTGTAAGAGGTTCGAAATTTCACTGATGCCGGTGAGTCACCCGTTAGCTCAGTTGGGAGAGCGCTGGCACGGATAGCCAGAGGTCGCGGGTTCGAATTCCGGCATGGGTGGAATTTTTAGCCTCTAAATAGGTTCATTATTTTTAACTATCTGCGTGTTGTGGTATTTGTATAAGACTTTTTTTTCAAGTTAAATTTCAAAGTCCCAAAACGAAGACGAAGAGGTCAACACATTCGAGAATGATACTGTCATTGCTGTGAACCTTTGTAATAATTACTCTACATCTACCGGGGTTGGCATTTCACATATTTTAATAAATGTTAAACACTGTTAAAAAAATAAACAAACTATTTTAAACACATTTTAATACACATGTTTTAAAATTCTTTGTTTAAAACCCGCCAACCCTGACGTCAACTCTATTCTAACAGGGACGAGTGTCATAAAGACTATATTCGTAATTTATTATGACAACTCGATGTACATTACGTCTTCTTGTTAACCTGTGGGGTGATTGACTTTGCAATGTAAATAGATTTGTTATATTAAACCGTGAATTATAGTTGCATGAAAAATTCCAGGTGAGAACATAGCATCTAAGGCCTCATTTTCCCTTGCCATCAGGTTAGGCATAGACGAAGTGTAACTTTAAAAGAGAATTAAAAAAAAAAGAAGATAAATTGCGAGACTAACTCGGGCACCGTTGGTTCCATACTACAATGTTTTTTTTTTATGTAACCTATAAACGTCCCACTGCCTTCTCTTCGGCCTTCTCTCAGAGAGAGAGAGAGAGATAGAGAGAGTATAGGCTTAATTACCTCGCGTACCCACCGTGGATTGGCAATTTCTAGAACCGAGATAGTTAATACCTCAGACATTTTCCTTCACTGTTAGCGAGTGGTGTTGCTGCTCTACGTAAGTATTACATTTTAAAACAGAAAAAACAAACTTAAAAATGATTATACTATTTTTATTTTTAATGCACTAACCCGTGCTAAGGACAAATTTAAAAACCTATTTAGAGGCTAAAAATGTCACCCATGCCGGGATTCGAACCCACAACCTCTGGCTATCCGTGCCAGCGCTCAATTGGTAGAGCGCTGGCACGGATAGCCAGAGGTTGCGGGTTCGAATCCCGGCATGGGTGACATTTTTAGCCTCTAAATAGGTTTTTAAACTTAAAAATGACACACTATTTTATGGTTGAACTGTACAAATTTTAAAACAGAAAGAAATAAACGTAAAAGCATCACATTATTTTATGATTTAACTAAGGTTAGCTGATAGATAATGCTCAGCAGCATTAAGCTCGCCTATGTGCAAAACTTTTATGCAATACAGAATTTTAGAGATTTTTTTAGTAAAATACCTATGGTCGTTTTATTACTTGTTGGACAATCCGCTAAACATATTCTGTGAAAACTGGCTAGTACAAGACAGTTAAAGCCGTTTTCAGTTTCAGACTGAAAACACACAAATTCCGTTTCAGCCTTTTAAGCACTGAACCCTAACAATCCTGTAAGACACAAGCGGAACCGGGTGCAGTTACGCGTATTCCTGTAACAATACCTACACTGTGACACATGACACGCCGGGGAGTCCCTTGCAGGCCAATTACCATTTATAAGCCGGCGTCGACGAACTCACGCATCATTCCCGAACCAATATTCCATTTGGCAAGTGCTGACCGACCGCCAAAATGTATCTGACCCAAGTGGCTCTCGTCCTGGCCCTGGCGCTTTGCGTGCAGAGCAAATACATACCAGCCTGGGTGTCCCTGGATGACGTGGAAGCAATACAATTGGCAAGTCACGAGCCGGTCCTCAGGGTAAGAAGGCAGACTGGTGCCCTCAACACGAACCCAGATGGCAGCCAGAATTTGAATCTCAAAGTGCCGATTGCAGGCAATGACAATACCCAACTGAGTGCACTCGGCAGCGTCAGCGGATTCAAAGACGGCAAATTTGGGGCGGCTGGCGGCGGTTTAGCTTTGGACAATGTGTGAGTTTTTATTGTTTCTTAAATTAATTTCAGCGATGTGCGGCGATATCTATAATTGTATGACATAACCTCTCGCCTGTATCCTGAAAGGGCTAGGCAGAGACCAGAGTTTGCCACTTGCCGCGATCCTAACAAACCTCTTCCGTTTCTTCCATATTGCTGGTCTTGGACCCTTCACCAATAAATAAATCCCCCAGTTGGTCGAAGTATGTCCACCACCAACGTCCCTTATTAGCCCTTATTAGCTCTTATTAGCCCTTACTATCCCGTCCCTTACTATTATAAGTAAATATTTACTTAAAAGGAGGCCTCTGCAAAGTTCTGTATGTGCATATTTTGTTTGAATAAAAGTATTATTATTATTATATTATTATTAGTATTATTATTACATTATAGAACTTCATACCACCTAACAGTCGATCTTAGTTTTTTTTTATTTTTCCCTCCGTAAGAACTATCCTCGTACTTCAAGGAAATAGTCTAAAAAAATCGGTTCAGCTGCTCTCCAGATTTGCGCTTACCAACAAATGCGGCGATTCATGTTTATATTATAGAAGAAGATTGTATACTCACATTCGTTTGTTATATTTCTTTCGTCAATCTTTCTCCCTTCATCCTCTTCAAGTGTCGAAACCAACGCAACTTTTCGTTTTCAACTCTTACAATCCGATCTCGACTTCACATATTAACCTATTCATCTCTTTCTACAGCAATGGACACGGCCTTAGTCTGACAGAGACGCATGTCCCCGGCTTCGGCAACCAGATGACAGCTGCAGGCCACGCCACCCTCCTGCAGAATGAGGACCACAGACTCGGAGCCAACGCGTTCATCACCAGAAACATGCCCACCATACCGAACGTGCCCGACTTTAACAAGTATGGAGGAGGCGTGGACTATATGTACAGGTAAGTTTTCTTAGGTATTCTCTTGTATCCATCAAACCATTTTCGTCTATTTCTAAACATAGGCCGCCATAGGGCGTGCCTTAGACCTCATCAAGCCGCTATCAGCAATCTAATTCGTGCTCCAGCAAGCTAGTTGTCTTCCTACGTTTTTCTCTGCCATATTTTATTCGCAAAATACAACTAACGGCCGGTTTCTCGGTTGAGAATATTCAACGCTATTCCAAATTTCCTATATTTTTTTTATTTTAATACTTTGTCGCACTAATTACATGAGTAAATGTACAAGGGCGTGCTTAATGCAAGAAGCATTCTCTTCCGGCAAACCTTTGGTGATGAAGAGACTGGCAAACGGTAGTGCAGGACAAGAAGGTGGAATACAATAATAAACCTACATGGACATAGGGAGATACCTAGACCTACAAGTACAGGGGCAAGGGGGGAGGGGGGGGGGGGCTGAATAATAAAATATATGATAAACCTACACAAACGATAATACTTAAATAAATAAATAGATATAATAATTATACGTACATACACATTGAAGATAGTAACTAATCACGTTTGCTTACATATCAATAATTAATAAAAGAATTGGTGATAAATTACTGCCTATTCTGCAGATGGAGGTAGTACTTGGTAACATTCCTTTTGAAAATCTCTAATGTTGAGGCCTGACGAGTGTCCAGAGGCAGGCTGTTCCACAAGCGAATCGCAGTCACAGTAAAAGAGCCAGAATAACCCACCGCATTATGCTCTGGGGTGCGAAGATGAAGAATACCTACTACTTGACATCCTAGCTTAATAATGAATAGTAATAGATAGTACTACATAATTACTTCCTGATTTAAAAATTAGGCTTCTAATGTTGTATAGAATCTGGCGTTACTTTGCGAAAATCCATAATAGCATTAAAAAGTTAAAATTACTTTGCTAAATTCCGCCAAAAATCCCACAAGCACCATGCGGTTAGTTAATGCACCGCCCTCCCTCCCACTTTTTCAAGCAGTGTTCGTGTCTTGCTTCTGCTTGAAAAAGTGGGAGGGAGGGCGGTGCATTAACTAACCGCATGGTGCTTGTGAGATTTTTGGCGGAATTAATTGACTAATCATTCTAAAACCTCACTTATTGTTACAGGGGTAAGGTCGGAGGCTCCCTGGGTGTGTCTCACACAGACCTGCTTAATCGCAACGACTATTCGGCTATGGCAAACCTGAACCTGTTCAAGGGCCGAGACTCCTCCCTGGATCTAGCCGCGGGGCTCGTAAGGTCGCAGACACCTTTCATGAACACAGGATGGCAGCCCAGTGCGGGATTGACCTTCTCCAAGTATTGGTAAAGGGCATTTCTGCATCGCGAAAGATAAATGTTTTGTGAAGTATATAAAATACCCTTTCGTTAGACAGTTGAGAATGATATTAGACCTTCAAGCTCATGTTAAATCGAAAAAAAATATGTCTGACATTAACATAAGTTACTGTACCAAAGTTTATAAGTATCGATTTTAACATTTTGTCATGATTTTTTTTATATGTAAGTTTTTCTGGAACATTATAAAAGTTTGTACTGTAGTTTATTTGAAATCTGACATGTTATCAGTATATTATGTATGCAACGAAATAAAAGAAAAACTTTATGCAAACATGTACTTCAATACTACACCCATCTTAGTCAAAGTAGTCGTAAAATATTCAGAGTAGGTATTTTTTTGTCACAGAGTCAGAAAGAAGGATAAGAATTAAATTTCGTCCCAAGGCAGTCTGCTGAATTGAATCACGAATAGACTTGAATAGAATAGTATTGTTCTATTCTATTCTAGGCATATGAATTGGATCAGGAGATTATCATTATTTTTTGAATGTATGGAAGTAAAGTGCCCTATACTGTACTTTACTTCCATAGAATTTTGCCATAAGTTATACTAAAAATCTTGTATTAAAACTGACTCGATTTGCGTACTTTGATATAAAATTAAAGCTAAAATAAAAACGTAGATCTAGGTAAAGCCTAGAGAATTAAGCAAATAAATAGATTATTATTCTAAGAAACACGCTTTTGAAGGTAACATTTGCCTCTGCATCTACATATGAGATGATTTATACATAGTCCAGTGGCATCTTCACTCACATTAGATGGGTGAAGGGACCATTCGGATGCTGCAGTGCCTGGGTCATGGTTTTTAGATGGTGTAGGCTTTCCCAGCACCTATAACATCCTGACAGCTTAGTCCGCCTATCCCACAGGAAAGACTAGTCAATACGCGCGGAGCCAACAAAACCGCGGGTTCCCTCACGACGTTTTCTTTCGCATTTAGCGTGTGGTATTGCGACTACAATTTCGCAAATGTACGTAACTTTGAAATTAAACAAGTCATTGGTACATGCCAGCACTCGGGATCGAACCAGGGCCTCTCGCTGGCGAGTCCATTGTTCTACCCACTGAGCTACCACCGCTGGGTGGGTAATGCACTTTTAGGGATTCCGATTGTCTATCAATTAGACAACGTGTAAAGTTAAACACTGCGTATTATTCAATCAAGCCCGCCATCAAGTGCTGAAGGCATCGTCGTTGTCGTCGTCAGGCTATACCTACTAGTCCACTGCTGGACATAGCCCTTCCCTAAAGACCGCCACGTTGTGCTATCATAGGGTGTAATGCCCATAATCCCCACGCTGGGCATACGGGTTGGGGATCGCAGTTCGGTGGAATTGTAGTGCAGAGGGCGCCCACCCCCCGGTTTGCGTCCCTTAGTCGCCTTTTACGACACCCGCGGGAAGAATTGGGTTGGTGCTATTCTCTAGGCTAACACCACACAGCACGAAGGCATCAAGCGGCGCAAATAAGGGACTCTGGCACAGAGTCACTTATTGTGCCGTTTGGTGTCGAGACACTCGGACCGTGGGGGCCCGAGGCGCGACTGTTCTTTAAAGAACTTGCGTCGCGCCTCATCGACACGACCAGAGACTCCAGGGCTGGCTCTTACCTCGGGCAGAGGATGAGTCTTGCCATCCAACGAGGTAATGTAGCCAGCATACTGGGGACCCTCCACAGAGGCGGCGATGATCTGGGAGCAGTAATTGGCTTTTAGGTAGTGTTTTAAATTATTTAATTTATACATATATTTAGGACTATTTGTGAGAAGGTGATATAGAAAGAAGAGTAAAAGCGGGAAATTGTGTAAACGGTGCCTTGCACTCCATTGTGTGCAGCCGAAACATCTCCAAAAGAGCTAGATTGGCTATTCATATTGGTGTGCTGGTCCCAACACTTATGACTTAGTTTATATTTGGTAACATGAATACTACCAATCAAGCCCTATATAAATAGGCCGGCAGGCACCCGGGACGCTAAGGGGAAAACGACTCAGTCAACCACAGGTGGTGCAAGAAATGAAATGGTAGGCATTCGAAACAAAACGGAAGAAATTTTAGTTAAAATTAGATAAGCTGACAAATAATCAATAAGTATATTATAATATATAAGTAAGTAAATATGCACTATAAACTTATAATACATAATAAATTATATATAAAAAGACATAATAATATATTTAAAAAATATATACTAGTAAACTATCACAACGTAGCTTTTCTTCCTGAGAAAGGTTGCAGATCTGTAGATGCACGTCTAGCCGTAGTACATAAGGTAGGTAGTTTGATATGCAAAGTTTAATGTCCGTCGAGCGAACGGGAAACGAAGCAGAGGACGAGCACCAATGCGTTGGACAGGCATAATAACTAAAGCTTCGGGAGGGACCCTACAAGCAGCCATACATCTGGCGTATGATAGAATCACATGGAGAGAGCTGGTGGCGAAAGCTGCCCCATAATCACGTCCCTCAGCCATGAGGAAACGACGAAGAAGAATGTCTGTAACCTCTTACAGTTGAGGAGTACCCTCATGAGGAAACAATCCAGTTTTTTTAATAAGCCTAATACGTCCCACAGCACGGCACAGGCCTTCTCTCAGAGACAGAATATGGGGTTAATTACCACGGGTGCCCACCGAGGAAGGGCAATTTCAAGCGCTGAGCACCTCAGAAACTCAGGTTCCCTCGCGATGTTTTCCTTAATGTAATCTAACAAAGTCATTAATACAAGCCCACACTGGGAATCGAACCTGGGTTCAGCTATATATAAAATTAACCGCATATGCCAGTTCGTTCGTCTACTAATCGTCGAGGAGTGCCTTCATAAGGATTAAAGTCTGGTTGCAGCTTCAGGTTATTTATATAATTTTAGTGTATAGTCATCAGATGTAATGAAATTTGCAAAATTTTAAAGTCGAAAGTTTACACGATGTGGTTCTAGTTTAAACGATTATAATGTGAAAAAGAAAAGTATGGAAAAATACCTGACCGGACTTAAGCCCTCATCTCAGAACAAACTAATTTTTTTGTGGAAAAGTACTTAGGCCGCCAATTGTACTTTATCTTTATATAATGTCTGTTACTGTCATTTCTGTGCACAATACAGAATATTCTATGTATTTAATCCAGTCGGCATTTAATTACCCAAATGTAAAAAAAAAATATTGTTATTGTTGTAACAAGGACATGTTCATAATTTTCGGATTTTTTCTTCATTTGTGCTGTGAGACAAGGATTCTGTCACGTTAGAATCGTGGTTAGTCAAAGGATTTCATAGTGAGTTTCCTACATTGTAAAATGCGATGTAACTAGTCACATGTTCTTTTTTTAAATTTTTAGTTTAAATTTTTCAAAACATCAAGGGAGCGAAGACTTCAACTTGGCCGCTCTATTCGTCCTTAAGACTATGAGGTGTTTTTCTTTTTGAATAAACAAAATGGAATAAAAGAAATAAATTTATTATCTCTCTGACGTTGCCTCAATAACGCAGTATGTGTTGCCATGTCAGTGTGATCTAAAAATAGATGAATGCTCTTGCTTAGTTCAACAACTTATCGTATTGAATAACCAGACATGATCACACTTATTCCTTTAATAAAACGGGAGTCCCCTCGTGTTGTGCAGTTATCATTTATAAGGCAGTGAATTGGACGTTCCTAACTATTCTCAACACAATATCGCACTCAGCAAGTCCTAACCTACCACAATCATGCATCTAGCCGAAGTGGTTTTCCTATTAACCTATGCCCTTTGCGTGCAAAGCGAATGCATACCCCTGAGGATATTTTTACATGACTTGGAAGACCATGTAATCCGTGATAAACAAGACTACAAGCTTCTAGATGCACCGTTTGCAAGACACGGTCTCTTCCTAAAGAAAATTAGGACGAGAAGACAGTCTGGCTCTCTGAATACTAATCCAGATGGCAGTCAAAATTTGAATATCAAGTTGCCCATTGCCGGGAATGATCAGAGTCAACTGAGTGCAGTAGGAACTGCCAGCGGATTTAAGGACGGTAAATTTAAAACGGCTGGAGGTGGCTTGGCATTGGAGGATCAGTAAGTTTTATATTTGTCTTCGACGGTAAATTTAAAGCGCTCAATCAATGCGCGGCGCTGGCACAGCGCAGTGATTGGAATCAATCACTAGGGTTAAGTAGGCTGGCACCAGCTCTAAATTATACTTCTAAAATACCTATGTTAATGTACCTTCATTAAACGTGAGTCACTTTTGTTTCGTACATATCGTTATCAACCCTTGTATGTCCCCACTGTTGGGGCACGGGTCTCTTCCTGCATCGCATGAAGGTTAGGCCATTCTCCACCACGGGGGCCAAGTACGGGTTGGTGGAGGATTATAAGACAGTGGCGGGCCTTACTGTCAGAAGTTATCAAGCCGCCCATAAGACCTCTGACATGGCTTAACGACTGCCATTGCATGACAGCCGGCACCAACGGCTTAACGTGCCTTGCAATTTTCCGAGCACAAAAGCGCTCGGAAAAATGCCACTAGCAGTAGTCTCTAAGTGATTTAAGAAAAACTTATAGAGTTTGTTGATGCCTAATATTTCCGTGTCTTTTCACAGCTACGGCCACAGCCTAACTCTGACAGGGCAGCACATACCAAACTACGGAGAACAGATGACAGCTGCTGGTCGGGCTATCCTTTTCCAGAACGATGATCACACGCTTGGAGCTAATGCTTACATCACCAGAAACATGCTCAACTTACCCAATCACCCTGACTTCCACGAGTATGGGGGTAGCTTCGACTATATGTTTAAGTAAGTAGTGTTGAATTTTATAGTTGGTCACAATTTTCGAGACACTTGAAAGGGAACCGAAGTATCGGGAGCTCGGTAAAAAATGGTAAGATTATGTTACTTTACACGAGAAAAAACTAAACAAATATCTACAAGGATAACCGAAGTTGGTTTGGTTTAAATTTTTTTTTGTGGTTGTTATTTTGAGTTGATTTAGCTAAATGCCTCAAAAACATATATATATAAGCCTAAGGGCTGATAAACGATTAACTATAAACATGTACCTATTGTAATGCCAATTAGAGAAAACCGAAGTGAAAATCTCGTTTCCGTTTCCTAGTTTTCTTGTGTTCATCAAACACACCCACCCACCCACAAACCCACACACTCACCCACACACACACGCATACCCACACACACACATAAACACGCGCCTGTATCCCGGAGGGGTAGACAAAGACCATAAGGCTCGCCACTGTCTTACAATACTCCACCAACCCGGACTTGGCCTCCGTGGTGGAGTATAGCCTCACCTTCCTGCGATGCAGGAAGAGTCCCGTGCTCCAGCTGTACAAAGGTTGGTCAGGTATATACTTTCTATGTATACCTGACAAACCTTCGCTGCGACGCACCCGCCGGTTTCATGTACTTTTGTCTTGCTTTTCTCCAATACATCCTCTATTTGGTCTAGCTATATCTCTCTGGAACGTTCATTTCACAGCTCACTGTAAAATAAAACTTTTTCTTACAGGGACAAGGTCGGAGGCTCCCTGGGCATGTCTTACTCGGATCTGCTTCAGCGTAAAGAGTACTCAGCCCTTGCAAAACTAAACATCTTCAAAAACAAAGACTCCTCTCTCGATCTGACCGCAGGACTCACCAAGTCACAGTCACCATTCACGAAGGACCTAGAGTGGCAACCTAACGCTGGACTGACCTATACTAAGAATTGGTGAAAGATAATTGCAGATCATAAAGATAATGGCAGCAGCGCCCCCTGCAGTAACATATACTCGTACATACAGGCCTAACATAAAATATACATACAGGCAAATACATTGCTTCTGGCCTCACACTAGGATACCCTGTGCCGAGGGAACCAGAAACAGTGACATCACAAATATGTAAACATCCCAGACCTGGGTTTTTTTTTGTCCCCAGCCGGGATTCGACCTCTCGCATAGTAGGCAGAAGCGCTACCGCTGCCCCACAGAGGTCGTTAATACTATATCTATGGTACTCTGTGATCTGGCTAGCCTTAACACTCGCGTGATGTGCAATTCTTCTTCATCTTCTTCTTCAGGCTATATTAGTCCACTGCTGGACATAGCCCTCCCCTAATGAGCGCCATAGCGCAAGGGGGTAATGGCCATAATCCCCACGCTGGGCATGCGAGTTGGGGATCGCAGTTTGGTGGAATTGTACTGCAGGGGGCGCTGCTGCCTAGCCCCCGGTTTGTGTCCCTTAGTCGCCTTTTACGACACCCGCGGGAAGAATTTGGGTTGGTGCTATTCTCTAGGCCGACACCACACTATGGCGCTCATTAGAGGAGGGCTATGTCCAGCAGTGGACTAATATAATACTAAACCACAGGTCTGGGATGTTTACATATTTGTGATGTCGCTGTTTCTGGTTCCCTCGGCACAGGGTTTCCTAGTGTGGGGCCAGAAGCAATGTATTTGCCTGTATGTACCTATATTTTAAGTTATGTTATTAACAGACGATCGAATTTAGTACGGGCCGGACAGCGGATGCGGTACGCTCCATACCATATTCGTTCGTCTGGAAAGTTATCTGCCGAACATAATCAGTACTATTTCGTATACATGCGTACGCCCAATCCGCTGTCCGGCCGTTACCAAGTTCGATTGTCTGTTTATTTATTTATTTATTTATTTATTAAGATACATAGGCAGGGCTACACAAATAGAATACGAAATTGAAATTTGACATAACAAGTCTGTTGTGCACCCAATGGAATGTATACAGCGTTCGACATTAAATATAGCAACACTGGAAAATTACTTAAAAGTAAGGAACACAAACTAAAAACCTTAAAACTTAATCAAAAAATAATTAAAAACAAAAATCAACTTCTGGAACGTAGACAATCTAAATGTTAAACAATCTAAATTTTAAATAACTTTACTTATTTTTGACTTAAATATGTTAATTTTATCACAAAAAATATCTATGCTGGGATCTTTAGAAATTATATAGTTGTAGCTTTGACACATTCTGTTTATAGGTGCGCCAGCACCGGTGTTAGTTTTACTATAGGGACCACATAGTATTTTACTGATAGCTTGACGAGGGTATTTGTAAGGCACTGTAAGAGATACGTGTTCTAAGATGTTACCGCAGGATATGTTACCATTTATTAATTTGTGAAGAAAAGTAAGGTCACGCTTAGTGCGACGACTTTTAAGAGATCGCATATTGAAAAATTGTAGTCGTTGTGCATAAGGGCATCTACAAGATATGCCTGATGAAACGAAAGCTAAATGTCTTGTGAATGATCTTTGAATACCTTCAAGACGTTGGGAGTGCACAGTGTATGATGGATTCCAAGCTGTAGATGAATATTCAAGATGGCTGCGAACTAAAGCATTATACAAAAGTATTTTAGAGCGAACACTGAAACCGTTAGAATTTCTTTTAATAAAACCCAGCATCTGAGCTGCTTTTTTAGTAATGTTGTTGACATGAGGAATAAAAGTTAATTTGGAGTCCATGGTGACACCTAGGTCTTTTATTTCGGTGACCTCAACCAGAGTGTCATCACCAATTTTGTAGGAAGAGGCTAGGGGCATTTTCTTTTTAGTAAATTTAATATGGTAGCATTTTTGAGCATTTAAAGTCATGCCATTGTTTGTACACCACAACTGAAGTTTGCTGAGATCGCTTTGAAGGAGGTAAGCGTCGGCGGGACAGTTTATAGGTTTGAACAATTTTAGGTCATCGGCAAATAAAGAGCATTTGGAATGTACAAGTTGTGATACAATGTCATTTATGAAAAGTGAGAAAAGAACCGGCCCCAGGTGAGAACCTTGAGGTACTCCAGAGTCAGCATAGTACAATCGAGATTCATAGCCATTAACCAATACCAGCTGGGTGCGCCTTTCAAGATATGACTTGAACCAGTTCAGCAGTGATCCATGAATACCATTGGCTTCAAGTTTAGCGATAAGAAGTGAGTGATTGACTTTATCAAATGCGCTAGAGAAGTCAGTATAAATGGTATCCACTTGGAGTCCGGCATCAACATGCTGTGACACATCCGAAATAAATGATACCAGGTTGGTTTCAGCGGATCGGCCCATTCTAAATCCATGTTGATAGTCACTGATGCTTTGATCAATGTGACTGGTGATTGTAGGGCAAATTACTGATTCAAAGAGTTTGGAAAAGCAGCAGAGGATAGATATAGGTCTATAATTCTGTATATTGCAGTTATCGCCTTTTTTGTGTAGTGGTAATATTCTTGCCTTTTTCCATGCTTCGGGAAATTTGCCTTCGCTTAATGATTTATTGAAAATAATACACAATGGATAAGTCAAGGATAGTACACATCTTTTTATAAAAAGCGGTGGAATGCCATCAGGACCGGGACCCTTAAAGATATCTATTTTTTTAATTTTTAACTGTATGTCTTTTTCGGAAATTACTAAATGGCCAAGAGAACTGTTTATTCGGGCAGATATGTCTGTGGGGAGATGGATTGAACTCGATGAGAATGTGGAGGAGAAGTGAGTGGCAAATAGATTGGCTACTTCTGGTCCAGTCTCGCCAGTTGAGTTATTAAGATGCATGTGGGTAGGAAAAGATGATTCGGTCTTCCTCTTATTTTTTATGTAACTCCAAAATATTTTATGATTCGTCTTGAGGTTAGATTCTATTTTGCGTTTGTACTCGCTAAGGCATATATTTGTTAACTTGTGGCAACGGCTGCGCAGTAAGTCATACTCTAATTTATCTCTTGGATTATTATATCTATAAAATCTGATTCTTAACTTGTCTTGTTCTTTAATTAGCTTAATAAGTGCGACACTGTACCATTGTGGATATTTTGAATTTCTTTTTTTCCTCTTAGGAACAAATTTGTCTATAAACGTTTTCAATTTATCATAAAAAAATGACACCATCTGATCCACATCATCGTACTTGCTTAATGAAGTATGCCAGTCTATCGCGTTAAGTTCAGCTATAATACTGCTATAATCCGCTTTATAGAAATTATGATCAGTACGCGGTTTGGTGTGTAAGTGCTTTACGTTGTTTAACGATAAGTGTAGCATGAGATTAGGGTGCTTTTGGTCAAGTTTGCTGAGAAGATCTAGGGGTTGCGTTACGCAAGCATTCACTACATTACTTAAAATAAGATCTAATTTTTTACGATCACAGTTATTAATATTGTTAAATTGGTACAAATTATTAACACTTATAAAATCTACAAGAGCATAACCCAGGTTATTATTATAATTAGTAGGAACTGTATATGTCTCATTTTGTGTTTCTTCCCACGTAATAAAATTCAAATTAAAATCACCCAACATTATCACATTATTATCACCGTTCATTACGTTGTCGTTAACATTATCTAAAAATTTCGTAAGTGTATCTAAATTAACAGGAGGTGGAAGATACACAGCGCATATAAAGAAGTGGTGTACAAAGTTATCAATGTTGAAAGACAGCTTAACCCAAAGGTCTTCACATTCTGTTTCCCAGTTCTGAATACGATAAGACTCTATATTGCGAGATACAGCTATTAATACACCACCACCATCTTTTTTCGTATTTTGAGTACTATCACGATCCCTTCGATAAACGATGTATCTATCGTCGATAAATTCACTATTACATATGCTAGAGTTTAACCAAGTCTCCGTTAGTACAATTACCTTGTAGTTGCTTAGTAAGATGTTGTTGTAAATATCATTTGTTTTCGTTCTAATGCCTCTGACGTTTTGATAATATATATCCATAACTAGCTTTTAAAATGTCGATATATTAGAGTATGTTAGGTAATGCTTAAAACTTATACTATAAGTTTGATCGAGTCAGCATTACGGATTGGAATTGACTGAGCAAACTCATCCTTACGCACACTAATTCGGCCGTTGCGTACCCACACGAACTTGTAACCAACTTCTCTAGCTTTCTTTCGAGCCTCAGCATGTAAGGACTTATTGGCGGAAGACAGATGCTCAGCTACATACACAGGAGTACTTGGACCTTCCAGTCCTAAATGGCGAGTGCTGGTTTTATTTTGCGGGTACTTTTTATTGTATGTTGCGGTAGCGGCCAACAAAGTGTCTCGGTGACGAGGACTGCGAAGTTTAGCAATTACCGTGCGGGGGCGGGCATTATCTTTATTAATTTTGGCTACCCTTGTGGCCTGCAGGATGTCGTCTTCCTTTAATGGACAGGCTATAGAGTCCGCCAGTTTGAGAAGAATGTTGGTAAGATTTTCTGTCTTGCTCTCGGGAATACCGTTAATCTCAACATTGCTTTCACGCATGTGTTGCTCCACCTGTTGAAGTCGTCCTGAAAGGTTGCTCACCGTTGCCTTAAGTTCCTGATTGTCAGTCTCTAACTGCTTGATTGTCGCACACTTTTCTTCAAGGCTTAACCTCATTGACTCAAATTGCTCGTTGAAGAAGGTCATAGACTCGATAAATCCTGAGAATTGTTGTTTAAGAGGTGCTAGTTCAGCAGCTAAAAGTTCCTTCAGCATTTTTGGTAATTCATCGTGGATTTGACAGGTGGACGTCTTCGGGCTTGGTTGAGCTGGTGCACTATTCAGTTTGCGCTGGGAACGGGTCTTAACATTGGCTAAAGATCCAGGGTTATTGAGTGAGGAAGCTTGGTGAGGATTAGCCTTGGATTCAACGTTCGGTGTGGTCTTGGAGACGATTGGATTTACAGGAGTAGCTGCAACGTCGCGATATTCCAATAGCCCAGAGCGAACACTGCCATCACCCGTTACGAGGTCGCTTTTTCCGCACTCTATACATTTCCAGTTACGTCTTTTATCGGATCCAGCCCCATAAAAGCTATAAAAGCGTTGAGGAGACATTTTTGCGCATTCGAGATCATACTTCATACAGCAGATAACGCAAGCAAGATGTTCCTTTCCTTTAATAGATGTAGCGCATCCAGCACAGGACATATTATTAGAATCGTCACAATCCATTTTTACTTAATGAAAATATTAAGTGTGCGTCTAAAGTTACTGTAAGCGATCAAGCGCTGCAGCGCTGGGCAGGGGTGAAATGCGGCGACGAAGCGTGTCGTCACGTGCATCGACTCGGCGGCGCCCGGAAAAAGTCGGCTGTTTTCGGCAACCGCGCTTCGATTTGCGAGTGATCGACGCTCGTCGGACGACTGTTGAAATGATTTTGCAGTTTCTAAAATCGTCAAAACTCACAATTAAAGAAGCGTTGCTTAAATCTGCTTTCACTATCGGTTTCCACAGCACTTTAGGTCAATATCTTTATAAGTTTCATGAAGTAACGATAGTTTTAGCAAGAAACATCGAATTAAAACTAGGAGCAAAATAAAACAGTGTTGCTTGCGCGCGAGCGAGCTCTGTATTTCGTTATTACATTTCGTCTGTTATTAGTATTAATAAAATATTTTATAGTGTATGTACACCAGGATTTACATAAGTGACGTAAACACCTGCATGAATGCACCAGAGCGGTAGCTAACAAAGAGGAGTGGCAAGTTGGTAGTGGGAGTGCTGGGGTATTAACTGCCGCCTCAGGGCCCAACTTATACTATCTATCTATAATCAGCCCCCATCAACCCACTGCTGGGCATAGGCCTCCTTTTTACTGCGCCATTCCTCACGGTACTGTGCTAATCTGATCCATCTCTGACCCGCAACCCTCACGATGTCGTCTGACCATCGTGTCGGTGGTCTGCCTACCAACCTCCTTCCCTTCCTTGGCCACCACTCCGATACTGCCCTGGTCCACCGGCCGTCTTCCTTTCTAGCCAAGTGTCCCGCCCACTTGTACATTAAGTTTTAATTTAGTTACCACTTCGTGTACATTGTCCTTTTTTACTACTGTTAACAATTGGTGTAGGTACTCTTCTTAGCTGAGTATCATATCTCCAGCTTATGCTGAGTCAGAGCCCTTTTGCACTTGCCACACCCACAGTACTCACACTGGAAAATGCTCTGTGTCTGTGTTTCATTGTATATCGTATGTGTTGTTACTTTTCTTCTCTTTTACGTATAGTCTGCTTAATATTGTTTTTATTGCGTATGTGTGTGAGTGTAAATAAATGATTAATCGATCAATCAATCATAGATTACTTAGTACCCGCGCTCACCTTTAACTTACTTAAAATATAGTATTTAGTGAGATATATTTTTGCATGCATGCCTAGTACATAATGTAATCATCTAAGTTTAGAATAAGTGGCACGTTTCTGTATTATCTCCGAATCAAATAAATAAACAAATAAAGGATTAGAGAAAAGATAGTCAGAGTGGCGTTTTTTCCCGCTGCCTTTTTCTCCACTACAATACGGCCCGAAGGCAGCGGCTTACATTTGACATTCAGAATGTAAACAGAATGTAAATTCTTCACGTTGAAATAAGTTGTTTTGATTTGCTTTGTGAGTAAGAGGCAAACAGCCAAACAGCCTCTGACTCCTTTGTGCTCTACTGCGGATCACGTTAAACCGCAATGTCTCAGGGTCACGTGATAACTGGCCGCAGTCTGTTGTTTCCTGTGTGCGTCGCTGCGCTTGCGCAAAAACAGTCGACAGCACATACACTTTCACGGTTTTATTTATAAAAACACCCTTGGCGATTAATAGCAATCTTTGTATTCTTTGTGCCCCATCAGTGGGGACACACAAGAATACAAGTGTTGATAAGGAACGATTTGTATTCTTGTACATACTTCTTTTTGGTATTTAAATATGTTTGTTGTCGCACAACTCTCTTTTAAATAACAAACAAGCAAGAAAAACGGAAAAGGCTGATGTAAATTCTCCGCCACAGACGGCGGAGGAAAACAGTAACTACAGTTTATATATAGGTAAAACATCTAAGAGACGGATAGCCAGAGGTCGCGGGTTCGAATCCCGGCATGGGTGGAATTTTTAGCCTCTAAATAGGTTTTTAAAAATTGTCCTTAGCACGGGTTAGTGCATTAAAAATAAAAATAGTATAATCATGTGGGTACAGCGATATCATTCCGATGTAAAAACCTAACTGCAAAGTAGGTACTCGGGGCTGTAAGTGATGCAAATTACTTCAGCCAGATGTCGCTGCCTGTACGTAATACAGAGAATAGTGTAAAGAGGTTCGAAATTTCACTGATGCCGGTGAGTCGCCCATTAGCTCAGTTGGAAAGAGCACTGGCACGGATAGCCAGAGGTCGCGGGTTTGAATCCCGGCATGGGTGGAATTTTAGCCTCTAAATAGGTTTTTAAATACCTCTAAGAGAGTTTTAGTGCAATTGTATTTTTATAAAGAACCCAGTTGCCATTTTGTTGCAAAGTCTACGTTAAGTAAATGAGTACAGTACAAGAGGGTGAAGGTTGATGTGCTGTCGACTGTACTTATAATATACACAAGCGGACTTCGATTAAAGTCACAGGCTTGATAACTTCTGACAGTAAGGCCCGCCACTGTCTTACAATCCTCCACTAATCCGCTCTTGGCCCCCGTGGTGAAGTATGGCCTAACCTTCCTGCCATGCAGAAAAAATGTGCCCCAGCAGTGGGGACATACAAAGGGTTTGATATCAAGAAGTTTCATTTGAAGCACTTAGCGGTATAACGCTAGCCTCTCATTCGAGAGGTCGTAGATTCTACTCCTGGAAACTAGGTAATATACTTCGACTCTTACTCTAAGTTACGTAAATTTGTGAATTGGTAGTACTCAAAGTAATACCTACCACTTGCTTACGTGCAGGATAACATGGTGAGAAAACCCGACAGTCTGAATTGTTCACGTGGAATATCTTGCCGCCTGAAATCGCCAAGACCCACGCATCTTGATAAACCTAGTACAGTCCTCCACAACATAAAAGTCCTTCCGGAATCTTCGTTCAAGCAGACTATGAAGAAGTGTAACGAAAGTACCCGAAGCTATAAGTACCTACGTTCAACATGATCTTTAACCGATACGGTTAAGGTGCAGAATTGATTGCCGCAGTAGCGCTACATATTTCGCTCACGCTAATATTGCCAAACTAATAGTCACCTGCATCGATGACGTTGAGTCAAACAATCAGGCGCGCGGCCTGCCATAAAATGAAACTATCTGATTGGTCGATCAACTTGCTGCACATCCAAAATACATCCGCGAGACTTATTTCTTGTGTAGCACTGTACTCTCTCTCTCTCCCCCTTTCTGAGACATACAAGGTATTTTTTTTAAATTATATGTGACATGTTTTGGTATAACTCACTAGTGAGTTATACATTTTTTTAAATATTTTATTGGTCGAGTTTCTTTCTTCTTAAAAAGTTTTATTAAAAAAAAGATCGTGTTCAATAGAACAAATAAATTAATGTTCCTATTGCTTGCCCATTTCGTGCAACTTCTTGTGTAAATAGATAATTTTATCTCGTACGTGTTTAATAAAGAAAACTTTCGCTCAAATAAAAATTTTAGTAGAAGGAAGCAGAATAAAGGCGGAAAATTGTGCTTTTTAGTGGTAGTTGTGATTTACCGAAATATCTCCAAGAGCTAGATGGGCTATCTATAACGCAGTGTACAGCAGCCTTACGCAGCTCATATATGTTTATTGTTAAAATTAATAAATATATTAAAAAAATGTCCATGTCAAAAACTTCTTCTTCTTCTTCAGGCTATATTATGTAGTTCACTGCTGGACATAGACCACCCCTAATGAGCGCCATAGCGCCCTGTCTTCAGCATGCCGCATCCATCATCTGCCGGCAGTTTTTCGCAGATCGTCATCCCACCTGGTCGGAGGGCGTCCTACACTACGTTTGCCGAGTCGCGGTCTCCACTCAAGAACACGCTTACTCCAACGGTTGTCGGTTCTTCGCGAGATATGGCCAGCCCACTGCCACTTCAGCTTGCTGATTCTCTGAGCTATGTCGATAACTTGTGAAAAAGCTTAGTCTGGACGAATATGGTTCAAACATTTACGTATGTAGGTATATTCTAAAATATACCAAAAATATATACGAGGAACAGTAAGGTTTCCATATATATATTGATGAACATCTAGACGAGAAACTGAAATTTATCAAGGCTTGCTCACTTCGTTTGGATTGTTTATAACTTTATTCAATGTTCTCGCTTGATTATGTGACAGAACAATCCAAACTGCAGCCTATATTATAGGTACGTTAACATTTCACATATCGTCCTTGATATTGCAAAATGTTACATGTCAAAAAATGTGCATTTTTTATCAAATTTATATAAAAATTAAAACTTAGAAAGATAGCAATCCATCATAATCCGTAGGTACCTAATCAGGCAGTTATAATGTCTTTATTAAGAATCAAGCTTTCGTGTAATTTAGATGAAAATAAGTAATATAGGCGTCGAATTAGAAGCGCTCGTGGCCTAGGCGAACCGAGTGATTGGAATCAATCACTTAGTTAAGCAACAACAGGCGCTGTCAGGTACAGGATGGGTGAGCGTCCCGTGACTACCGCTAGTGGCATTTTTCCGAGCGCTTCCGTGCTTCGCAAGGCACGTTAAGCCGTTGGTGCCGGCTGTCATATAATGGCAGTCGTTAAGCCATGTCAGAGGCTTTATGGGCGGCTTGATAACTTCTGACAGTAAGGCCCGCCACTTTCTACAATCCTCCACCAACCCGGACTTGGCCCCCGTGGTGGAGTGCCCCAGCAGTGGGGACATACAAGGGTTGATAACGAACGAGGCGTCGAATTAATTAAGGCTATTTCTTTAAGGCCTGCGCAGACGAGGGACTATCCCCCGGGTACTTTTTTGTCCGTCGATATAGATCTCTTATAAATTGTTTCGAATAACGCACACGAACGACTAAGAAATACCCCGTACAAAATGTATCTCAAGTTACAGAGGATAATTTACTTTATTTATTTAAATTTTAAATCAAATTTAAAGTAAGAAAAAAAAAATACATTCAATATAATGCCTCCCATCTTCCGAAACTTGTGTAATTTCCTTTATTATGTACAATAAAGTATTCTCTATCTAGATAGATAGAGAATACTTTATTGTATTGAATACTTGGTAGATATTGTATTGTAGATATATCTATCAAGAGACCGGATTGGACAAAAGTTCGGTGTTTTCATTTAAAATGCTTTGTCTTTTTCAACTTCATGTAAATTACAACACATTGTAATCTCAGAATATTTGCTTCCATAGCGAACGCTTCACTCAATTTCCGGGGAATGAAATGACCGCACACCGTAGGCGTTGATTCCGCGATAAGTCCTCGGAGGACATTTTTTACGATTCAGACTTTTGTCCCTCGGGGACAAATGTCCCTCGTCTGCACAGGCCTTTAAAGAAACTAACACAGACTAAATTTGGAGTTTTTTTTGTCAATTTTTTCTCCTAACTGATCTAGATTTTGAAATGGACTCCTACTTTGAATTGTTTACCGTTCATTAAGCCGCAGTTTTTGCGCTACTTTGAATAAAACTTTTTCATTGAATTTAATTTCATTTAATTTCAATTCATAACCTCCTCCTGTTTTGAAATCGGTTAAAAAGAAAATGATGTTTTTTTGACATACACGAGTAGCATTTTGCAATATCAATGACGGTATCCGTTGTGTCATTCCTCGCACCGATAAGCGGAATGTGAAATTATTTATTTGTTAAAGTGATTATATGCTGTAATGAAACTGTTTATTTAAATTTCCTTTGCATACATAGGTGAACTTAAAAATACTTCAATTCAATTCGTTTTATTTGTATAAACACGAGTATTACATACATGCAGATGGTACAATTAAATAAAGATCTTCGTGTTTTGCCATTTTGGCATACAAATGTTGAGCTTATCTAAATCTTCATGATTAATATACTTGTATAATGAATGATCATCCTTGACACATTGTCTTATGCTTCAAAATCGTCTTATCCTTCTAAAATACAAAAGCTAATCAAAGGCAATGCCTATATAAAATGTGAGTACAGAAAATTACTTTACCCACCAACAGACAATCCGAATAAAAATATCTGATTATCCATACTATAATACAGCAACTGACGGCCGCCGTGAAAGCAAGTGAAACAGAATGCTAAAAAAACTATCCTATAAATATCACGCAAATAATTACGCTTGCTTAAATATCCCTAAAAGCGCTTAGTGAAGGAAATCGTAGCTTTGGGGTCCCAGCCCGTGTTCTTCATGAAGGGTGACTGGGACTTAGTGAAGCCTGCTCCTAGATCCAGCGAAGAATCTCGGCCCTTCATCAGGTTTATATTTGACATGGCCGAGTAGTCGTTGCGTTTGAGCAGCTCCGTGTGAGACATGCCCAGAGAACCTCCGACCTTATCCCTGTAAGGCGAAGTGAGGTTTTAGAATGATGAAGCTGATGGAACAAGACATAATGATTCATTCAATGAGATCGTAATTTACTGAAAGCCGGTAGTAGTGAAATCCAATGTCGATAAATCAATTGAATATGTTGATATTGGTGGTTGTATTGGTGAAGAATTATAGTATTTTCTAAGGTTAACACGAGTACTAGACATAATTAAAACTGTTTTAGTACGGATTTCACTCGTTTATTATATATTTTTTTTACAATTTTCCGACGTTTCGGCACATTTACAGGTGCCGTGGTCTCGGATGACCACGAGATCATCAGTCATCCGAGACCACGGCACCTGTAAATGCGCCGAAACTTCGGAAAATTGTAAAAAAAATCTAACAAACGAGTGAAATCCGTACTAATACAGTTTTAATTAGGTGAAGAATTATTGTTTGGTGTTAATAGAGATGAAAACAAAAATATCTAATCACTGTAAAGTAACAACGTCCATTATGATATTCTTTTTAATGCACTAACCCGTGCTAAGGACAATTTGTGGGTACAGCGATAAGGACAATTTGTGGGTACAGCGATATCATTCCGATGTACAACCTAACTACAAAGTAAGGTACTCGGGGCTGCAAATGACGCAAATTACTTCAGCCAGATGTTGCTGCCTGTACGTAATACAGAGAGTATTGTTAAGAGGTTCGGGTTCGAGTGACATGGGTGGCATTTTTAGCCTCTAAATAGGTTTTTAAAACTTCCATAGTTTCAACGTTCATTTGGCCCTATTGTGTATCGATTTTCCTTTTATCAGGTTGTAATTTCTGACATCTTGTAATATGAATTACGATTACGTCGAGAGTAAAGAGGCTTCAAAATATTATTAGAGTCGTTGTCTAACAGCTTAATGCATCTAGAATTAAAATAAAATACAAGACCTGTATCGTAATAATTTATTTTTGGCCTATGCGTACTGTTTGTCTTAAGAGTTTTGTTTTCAGTTTTATAATCTTTGTATTATAATATCAGAGTAGATAAACATTTTACGCAGTCGGATTTGTTTTTTTAAACAAAGATTTCTTTATACATGAGCTTCATAAATAAATAAATGAGTAATCACGTAAAAGTTTTATCTCTGCTGATTTTGATGAAGCACATCATACTTAACACGACTTACTTGAACGAATATTCCACGCCCCCGCCATACGTGTTGAAGTTCGGCACGTTAGGTATGCTGGGCATGTTTTTGGTGACGAAAGCGCTGGCGCCAAGTCTGTGATCCTCGTTCTGCAGAAGTGTAGCTTGACCTGCAGCTGTCAACTGGTTACCGAAGCCAGGGATGTGGGTCCCCGTCAGACTAACGCCGTGTCCGTTACTGTGGAAAGAAATGGAACTATTAGATCTGGATGTGAAATCGATCAGGGGTAAGAGTAAACCCTTTTATATTCCCCACTGCTGAGGCACGGGTCTCTTCCTGCATCGCAGCAAGGTTAGGCGGAGTATGCACCGCGGGGGCCAAGTCCGGGTTGGTGGAGGATTGTAAGACAGTGACGGGCCTTACTGTCAGAAGTTATCAAGCCGCCCATAAGGCCTCTGACATGGCTTAAGGCGCTTCGGGTTGCTAACCAATGGAAAAATGGTGGTGGAATAATTGTTATTTTTATTATCAAATTCTTTATTGTATCAGTAAAGATTGTACAATTGGCGGGCTTAATACTAAATAGTAATTTAAAATGATTCCATTGGGGCCATTATATTTCTAAAACGCGCGTCCGAAACATAAATTCTCGCCACTACCGGAGCCGACGATAATACACCCACGCGACATATTTTCGCAGTCGATTATTCTTGCCTGTTGTTGCTTAACTCAAGTGATTGATTCCGATCACACGGTTCGACTAGGCCACGAGCGCTTCGAACTTCGAAAAAACTGTCTTGTCTGTCTTGCATGCATGCAACGACTAATGGATGTTGATATAGCGAAAAAGGTCAATAAGGGCGAGGGAAAGTTACAAATTCTGGTATCGGCTTGACAGACGTGAGTTCATGTAAAAACTTACATATTATCCAAGGCCAAGCCGCCGCCAGCCGCCGCAAACTTCCCGTCTTTGTATCCACTGACGCTTCCAAGTGCACTCAGTTGATTCAGGTCATTGCCGGTAATCGGGAATCTGACATTCAAATTTTGACTCCCATCAGGATTAGTATTGAAGGCTCCGGTGGGATTCATTTCCGTAGCGTCTTGTGACCAGCCAAATGCAAAATTGATTTGAGAATGATTTCAAACGTCCAATTCGCTGGCTTATAAATGGACTGGCTGACGCAAGGGAGTTCCCCTACGAGTTTATTATTAGAGTTATACGCGTATTGCACTCGGTACAGCCTGGATCGTAAGTGAGACAGGGCAAAAATTTGCCCAGAACTTAGCTGGAGACAGACAAGTCTGTCAGATTCTGCGTGACTAATTAAGGACAACAACCAGCACCAGAACTGCAGTGTTGCCAAACGCAAAAATCAATTCAGCGCTAACAACAAGCGCTTTAAACGCTTCATTTATCGTGTGTGGGGGAAATAATAAAACTGTGCCCTAATTTTCATTCATTCATTCATATTTCATAAATTCATTTATTGGTCTGTGAGTCACAAGTACATCTATCTATTATCAGCCCAAAAGTATAAAGATTATACTATTTTTATTTTTAATGCACTAACCCGTGCTAAGGACAAATTTAAAAACCTATTTTTAGCCAGATGTCGCTGCCTGTACGTAATACAGAGAATAGTGTAAAGAGGTTCGAAATTTCACTGATGCCGGTGAGTCGCCCATTGGCTCAATTGGTAGAGCGCTGGCACGGATAGCCAGAGGTTGCGGGTTCGAATCCCGGCATGGGTGAAATTTTTAGCCTCTAAGGTTTTTAAGTACATGAAGATGTTATAAGTTTAAAAAGTTGAGTTGCTATGTGCTCTACCTAAATAGGCATACAAATCAAACTTATTTTAATAGGTAAATTAGCAATTTTTGCGTCTGCTAGCGCTTTAGACAAGGCCAAGGGTTTTGTGGCGGTAAAATGAAAGAATTTGACAATTAATGTACTGGAAGAAAGTTGTGACTTTCGACACTTCAAGCGCACGATGCAGAACGGTCGTGTTAGAGGTGTCAGGAGGCAGGAGGTGTCATTTGATTTCGTGTAGGCATTTTACTTTAGTCCCGCTATTTGACCTCGAAAATTCGATCAGAATTTTTGTTTTCGATATCCAGCCTGTATGTCCCCACTGCTGGGGCACGGGTCCTAAGGGATTATAAGACAGTGGCGGGCCTTACTGTCAGAAGTTATCAAGCCGCCCATAAAGCCTGTGTCATAGCTTAACGCCTGCCATTACATGACAGCCGGCACCAACGGGATAACGCGCCTTGAGACGCAGGAAAGCGCTCGGAAAAATGCCACGAGCGGTAGTCACGGGTGGGTCACCCATCCTACACTTGAGCGCGCCTGTTGTTGCTTGATATCAATGACTCGGTTTGACTAGGCCATGAGTGCTTCTTGTTTTTTGTTTTATTTTATTCCTTTAGTGACTTTGTACCAACAATATGACAGCTGGCTGTCGGTCACCAATATAGCGAGGAAAACTTGCGTAGTCTGTACCAATAATTTGACTCACATAACATAATCGGTCAAGCCGTTTGAACTCCGGCATGCTATAAAGAAACATAAATATGCGCAAAAAGTAATGACCCTCCATTCCTTCTGCAGCCTCGTAAAGAAATCATTAGTCTCAGATGCCAGATATACCAAAAAAGCGCCGAAAGTACTAAACTGAGTCTAGGGGACTATCACGCATGAGTCAGGGAAGACAGGATGGAGGAGAGGAGCGGAAAGAGGGGGGGGGGGGGGGTTATCGGCTTTATTGCGGGAGCAGAGCTTTGTTTCTACGTAGAATTATGAACTCTATATAATTCATACGTAAGCGTCATTTTCGCTTGCAATACTGCGTCAGACAGGCTGCGCTTTGCGACAGCGCAGTGCAATAGAAAACCTCCTGATCTTCAAGAGTAAAAGAGAAGACTACTGTTCGTCGCGGTCGTACTTCATAAGAGGCGAGCAAAGTAACTGCTCACTCACACATGCTACGATGTCATAGTTAAAGCTTCCATACATTTACAGAAAACCTTGATGATGTCAGGCCCTGTCAGAAAACCAGTGGTCTCAATATGCTGAGACAGCGGCCTTTTTATAACCATAACACACATTGGCATCAACTTATGTACTCGTAATATTATAATAGTTATAAACTGTTTGTGTCTGCATGTTAGTCTAGTATATTATTTATTACAGTCTATTATAATATTTTTATTTTTAATGCACTAACCCGTGCTAAGGACAAATTTAAAAACCTGTTTAGAGGCTAAAAATTTCAAATCCCGGCATGGGTGAAATTTTTAGCCTCTAAATAGTTTTTTATATTACAGTCTATGTTAGTTAAGTGTAAGTATTTAATGTTCATCCGTTCTATGTTGCCATTCATATTGTATGGTCTATTTGGTGTTATGGTTTATGAATAAACATTTCTTACTCTTACTCGTGTAGCTGCGTCATTGGATGATATGTATGGGGTACCCAACGGCTGTAACAATAATATTTTGTTTAAGGTAGCATTTATACGCCCTACTACAGGGCAAAGACCTTCTTAGAGGGCTTAATCACCACGCGTGCTCGCCGCGGATTGGCAACTTCAAGCGCTGTGGTATTTAAACACCTCAACACTCAGGTTTTCTCACGATATTTTCTGTCACGGCTAGCGAGTGGTGTGGCTACGATAACTTCACAGATGTACGTAACTTAGAAAACAATGGACAAAACTAAGAAGATTATTTTACATTTTTTTTTTCTTAAAGTGACAGTACATTTTTCTCTACAATTCTGGAGCAATGGAGCGGTGGAGAAATAAATGGAGCGCTTGAGTAAATCCCTCGATTTGTTTGTGTTCCTCTCTAATGAAACCAAACTATTTTCGCAACTTATCCATTATATTATTTTTAATGCACTAACCCGTGCTAAGGACAATTTTAAAAACCTATTAGAGGCAAAAAATTCCACCCATGCCGGGACTCGAACCCGCGACCTCTGGCTATCCGTGCCAGCGCTCTTTCCAACTGAGCCAATGGGCAACATATCCATTGTGAAGGTCATGCTTCATTTGTGGTGCACGTATTCGTCCTATTTTACTAATATTATAATGGCGAAAGTTTGTAAGTATGGATGGATGGATGGATGTTTGTCAATCTTTCACGTAAAAACTACTAAATGGATTTTAATGAAACTTTACAATAATATAGCTTATACGTAAGAATAACACATTGGATACAATTTATAAGGATATTGTGTGAATTGTTCAAAATATGGCGATAAGTGTCAAGTAGGAAAAAATCTAACATCTGCGAGCTATTCCGGCGTGCGCTGTCAAAACCTTTTGTAGGCCACGCTAATGTCTTCTTCTTTAGGCTTTATTAGTCCACTGCTAATGCCCATGATCCCCACGCTGGGCATGCGGGTTGGAGATCGCAGTTTAGTGGAATTTTACTGCAGGGGGCGCTGCTGCCCACCCCCCGGTTTGTGTCCCTTAGTCGCTTAATATAAGCTACTGAAAAAACTGATCCTGTGCAGACGCTGTAGCGAGCAGGCACCAACTAGTATGCTTATAAGTGACCTTAATAAACGGGTCAAATCGCGATTATTTATTAGGTAAAACGTCGGGAAAAAAGGTTTATTTTAACCGTTTAATACATAACTATGTGATTAGGAATCAGTCACTTGAGTTAAACAACATCAGGCGCGGTCAGGTGCAGGATGGGTGACCGTCCCGTGACTACCGCTAGAGGTATTTTTCCTCTTAGCACTTTCGTGCTTCGCAAGGCACGTTAAGCCGTGGGTGCTGGCTGTCATGTAAGGGCAGTCGTTTAGCCATGTCAGAGGCCTTATTGGTGGCTTGATAACTTCTTACAGTAAGGCCCGCCACTGTCTTACAATCCTCCACCAACCCGGACTTGGCCCCCGTGGTGGAGTATGGCCTAACCTTCCTGCGATGCAGGAAGAGACCCGTGCCCCAGCAGTGAGGACATACAAGGGTTGATAACGAGTTTCTTAAATTATCTATCATCATTATTGAGATTGATGATATTTTTATAAATCTTTGCTGAAATAAGTCATTTTATATTTTGATGTTCACTTCTTGCCAATGATGGCCTCGGTGGCGCAGTGGGGCACGCTGACTGTAAAACCGAAGGACTCGGGTTCGATCCCCGGCCGGGTCAAACTAGGAAACGAACTTTTCTAGTTTGTCTCGGGTCTTTGATGTTATCTATGTATTTATTGTATTAAATCTATCGTCGAGTTAGCACCTATAGCATAAGTCATTTAGTTGTACTTAGTATAGGGCAAATGAGATCTGTGTAATATGTCCATGTATATTTATTTATTTAGCGTACGGGAAACCGAGCATTAATGAAGTTAACTCTATATTGAATATCATATTAAAAGTCACATATAGTGAGCTCTCAAACTAACTAATGCCTTTTGTATTCATACATTACGGACATTCATGCGTACGGGAAACCGAGCATTAATGAAGTTAACTCTGTATTGAATATCATATAAAAAGTTACATATAGCGAGCTCTCAAACTAACTGATGCATTTTGTATTCATACATTACGGAGATTCATGCGTACGGGAAACCGAGCATTAATGAAGTTAACTCTGTATTGAATATCATATAAAAAGTTACATATAGCGAGCTCTCAAACTAACTGATGCATTTTGTATTCATACATTACGGAGATTCATGCGTACGGGAAACCGAGCAATAATGGAGTTAACTCTATGTTTAATATCATATAAAAAGTTACATATAGCGAGCTCTCAAACTAATGCATTTTGTATTCATACATTACGGACATTCATGCGTACGGGAAACCGAGCATTAATGAAGTTAACTCTATAGGTATTGAATATCATATAAAAAGTTACATATCGCGAGCTCTCAAACTAACTAATGCATTTTGTATTCATACATTTTACGCCGTGGTCATTTCACAGAGCAGAAAAATATAATTTGTTTCACAATCTTAATTATTTCTCTTTCAATTCTCTCACAACCGATGTACCTGAACTAAATTGTTTGCCTTCAGCATAAAGGTTTTTTTTTTATTTATTTAATCCAATTACAAGGTGGGGCAGCGAGATGGCCTGAACGGTTTGTAGTTACTGTAAAACGATATTATTCCTTCGAGTAAGCGACGAAAGTCACTTGCTTTGAAGATCTAAAATCACAGCCCAAGCCTAGAGTCTTTTGCACATATGCCGATTCCAAACTCAAATACGACAACTTGGAACTCAGCACGGCCTTCGCTGATCTACTTGGGTGCGGTATTTGTGGATTTTACCACTTTTATTTATCGTTGTACCTAAAAGAGTTATTTTAGGTACGCAGATAAATAAAAGTGGCTCACCCTGATCTCTACCTACCCCTCCGCAATACAGGCGTAAGTTTGTGTGTGTGTATGTATGTATATGTGTATGTGTGGGATTTACTTACGCTGTTTTTGTATCATTTACACATAGGCAGTCGTTTTCAGCGGTGGTAGCTCATGGTAGAACAATGGACTCGCAAGCGAGAGGGTTCTCGCGCTTGCGAGTAACTTTGAAATTAAACCAAGTTATTGGTACATGCCGGCTCTGGCGATTTAATTTCAAAGTAACGTACAATTGCGAAAATACGCAATATCATAGGCTAACTGTGAAGGAAAAGATCGTGAGGAAACCCGCAGTTGGAACGTTTGCCGAGTCGCGGTCTCCACTCAAGAACACGCTTACTCCAACGGCTGTCGGTTCTTCGCGAGATATGGCCAGCCCACTGCCACTTCAGCTCGCTAATTCTCTGAACTATTTAAAAACCTATTTAGAGGCTAAAAATTTCACCCATGCCGGGATTATCTCTGAACTATATCGATAACTTTGGTTCTCTGTCGGATGCATTCGTTACGAATCCTATCCTTCACAGAAACTCCGAGCACTCTGTTCATGACCTGGTTAACTACTAAATAGACGGATAACTAAAAGAAAAAGTAACAAAGAGTAAAATAAAGAGTCTTGAAGTAGAACACCTTATTTTATTGCACCGTTCCGACGATATAATAGGCTAGATTTTTTACCTTGTTGTTGAACGAACATCTTGCTCATTAAAAGTTTTTATAGGAGAGCTTTTTCTATCTCTAGCAGTTTATTGTCATAAAATATAAACAAACACTTCTTTCACATTTTATAATAAAGTTTCGATGCTTAGTATAACTCTAATTTTCTGCGCATATGTTGTTGGGACCTACTTGGTTGTATTAAGTCTTACTTGCATGCTGACTTTGAGTTGAGTGAGCCGAATGTGAATGTGCTACTGATTACAATAAATAAACAAGTAATTGTCTGCTCTGTGTCATTTCGATGTATATTTGCCAACCACGGATGTCAAATGACATCCGTGTTGCCATTTAAGCAAAAAGAATTACAGATAAGTTATTGTTCCGTATCCCGTGTTCATCTCGAATATTGTTAATGTTTATATTGTCCGTAACTCGAAATAATGTTTCCTGTGTTTTAGTGTATAAATGTAAGGCATCCGCTGAAAATCAGCGCCGTGGCTCAACCGTGGCATAAAGCTGAGCGGAGACCTTTTTGGTACATACGAGTATACGTGTTAAGTTCTATGTGAAGTTTGTCTTACTATAATTTTATCTGCCAAATAAAGATTATTCTATTCTATTTTATTGTATTCTAATTTATCTGTGAATATTAACTTTGGCAACAATCAGCAAGTCCCTTGCGCTGATTGGCTAATCCTTTCACCAAGATGGCTTGCCATCGACAGGCTGGGAGAAGAATTGAAAATTAGTGGATACTATATAATAAATATTATGATGACCTCTGTGGCGCAGCGGTGGCGCATCTGCCTATCATGCGAGAGGTCCCGGGTTTGATCCCCGATTGGGGACAAAAAAAACCCAGGTCTTGGATGTTTACAAGTTTGTGATGTCGCTGTTTCTTGTACCCACGACACAGGGCATCCTAGAGTGGGGCCAGAAGCAATGTTTGTGCCAGTATGTAAATGTTATGTTACGTTAAGTTAAGTTAAGTTACGTTACGGTACGTACGATACGTTACGGTAGGTACTTACGTTACGTTACTTTACGTTGCGTTACGTTACGTTATTTAGCTACTTAACATACTTTTTTGTCAGATAAACACATGTAGACACACGTAATTAAATAATTCACAGTTGTAAAACCGCTCGGAAGTGGGGAAACACCTCAAGGGGAAATTGCAATACAATAGTAGTATTATTTTAATTTACAAACAACATTGCGGATTGTTATGACACTTACCCCCAGTGCCAGTACCCTATCGATCTGTTAATTTACTAGTAACAGCTGTCAAATGTTTTTTTTGTATGCACTTCGGCCAACTGTTTCTATGAAGTCCACTCATTCTCTTAAACCTAGGACTTTAATCGATTTCCGCCAAAAAGTTTTTAGCTGAAATCGATTAAAACCGAATCGAATAGCACCACATAGGTGCTATTCGATTCGGTTTTAATTGATTTCATATTTCGGCTACTACGTTCTAGGCTGTATGTTTTGAAAATAGTTATCACTTTTTGAAAAAACGTTTTATAAAACTGGCAATGTTTAAAACATTTGGCAATGTTTAAAGGGTTGGCAATGTTTAAAACATTTGTTTTAAATATTAGTTTAAAACACTGATTCAAACACTACAAAAGTATGTATCACGTTTAAAACATGATTAAAACTAATTTGTTTTAATCATGTTTATACAAGGCAATTAAATTGCCAATTGTACTTTGTATCATTACATGTTTTATAATATGTGCTCTGGTGTACAATAAAGAATATTCTTATCTTATCTTAACTTAAAACAGCAATGAAGCATTAATAAAAAAACATGTTTTTTTTGTTTCTCAAATAAAACATGATGTTTTGTTCTTAAAAAAAAAATGATTTTTTTCCAACCCTGCACCGGACGCTGTGATCCTCTCATTACGTAGATGTAAATGCCTAAGTTTTTACATTTTCCCCTACTACTTTTCATAGAAACTATTCACAAAACTAAAATTTCTTTTTGACTAGATAGAGAACACTTTATCATACATAAAAAAGGAAATTACACAGATTATAATCACTTTCAAACATTTTAAACTGAGCATAACCTCTTAGGATACAGCAAAAAACTCACAATGCAGGTATATTGATGCAAATTAATTACTGTAAATAGGGTTCTTACTAACTCATACTACAAAACCTACTACTTGGTTTTAATTCAATTGACTGTTCACGTTTAGCCTAATCGCCCATACAAAGTGGACAAAGTCCTTTGACAGATGATTGGAATCACTCAGGATTCGATGCGCAAAATGTAAAAGAAGACCTCCTAAACGGGTTGTTCCACTAATCCCCATTGAAAACCCCCATTGATGGGGATTTGTGAACATAAACGTTTGTGTCCTCCAAACCTATTGGTAAAGTGCATATTAGAGAAGGGTGAATGAAATTTAAATTAAAAACAAACTACGTTTACGTGGGAATCGCCTAGTGAGGCGATTAAGAGGGAGCTTAAGCAAATAAATCTTAAATTTCATAAAATAATATTATTTGGACACCCTACTCTAAAAGGCTTGTCCGTTCATTCGTGTTTCAAAACGTTCGAGGCCTAGTTGAACCGAGTGATTTGAATCAATCACTTGACTTAAGCAACAACAGGTGAAGGATGGGTGTCCGTCCCGTGACTACCGCTAGTGGCATCTTTTCCGAGCGCTTCCGTGCTTCGCAAGGCACGTTAAGCCGTTGGTGCCGGCAGTCATGTTGTGGCAGTCGTTAAGCCATGTCAGAGGTCTTTATGGCTGGCAAGATAGCTTCCGACAGTCCTACAATCCTCCACTGACCCGGAAATGGCCCCCGTGGTGGAGTACGGCGTAACCTTCCTGCGATGCACGAAGAGACCCGCAGGGGGATTGATATCTGGGGTGCGATACCAGATAACCTTCACGTGTTCCCCTCCGCTTTCCGTTCCATCTGATTCTATGAACCAGATGGAGGGGCAAGTGGTGGGGTCGGTGCACCCTGAGCGTAGTCAGTGGGTTGTTATCGGAACTTACTGGCTAACGGCGAATAATCTGGCGGGAGGGGTCGCGTGGGCTTTGCTTCACTTTGTGGACCCAGGCGACCAAGCGACTGAGGGACCGACTGGGGGGGGGGTGCCGCTGCGCGAAAGCGCGCGCGCTTCGTACCAGTCGGACCAGAGTGGCCGTGGGCGGAGGGTCGGGGGACCCTCTGCCTCCATCACGGCGGGTGGGGTCGCGTGGGCCTTGTTTCACTCTGTGGAGCGGGACCCAGGCGACCAACCGATTGAAGGACCGACTGGGGGGGGCCGCCGCTGCGCGGAAGCGCGCGCGCCTCGTACCAGTCGGACCAGAGTGGCCGCCGGGTCCCGGAGGGTCGGGGGACCCTCCGCCTTCATCACGGCGGGCCGGAGGGCGCCCTTGCGTGTTTCGAGGGTGCCTTCTGGCACGGTGGGGGCCCGCGACGGGCCTCGCGTGTGGGGCGTGTGGGGGCCAACAGCACATTGGCCCCCATGCGCCCCAACGAGGAGATGCGCCGCCCTCCTCTAATCCCATTGGACCACACAACGATGGGATGGAAGGGGCGGCGCGTTGGGGCGTGTGTTGGCCAAGGTCTTTTGCACTTGGCCACTATGCGCGCCAACGAGGAGATGCGGCGTTCCCTCGCCCTATCGCTACGATGGGGCAGGAACGCCGCCGAAGGAGTGCCCGCAAGGGCGCCCGCAGACGGGTTCGCGGAAGTGTGCGAAAGCGTTCCCGTGGCCCCGTCCTTTGCGGTGCGGAAGAACACCCCAGGAGTTTTAGTCAGTATACCACCCTTTTCAGGGCGGGAGTCCGACATAACCACTGTGCTCCCCCGAGCCGGTGGTACCCGTAATTGGGGTTTCTCCTGGGTAACAAAAAAAAAAAAGAAAAAAAGGGGGTTGATATCTAAGGCTTTTTCCCAAATTGCCACGTTGTCGGTTTATTAAGTTAATTTAAGAATTACTTGATTTTTTGTCGGAAGAGGCTCTCCAGGAACCGGGAATCTGGGAACCGACTCACGCCCATGCGAATTGACAACGTTGACGCAAAATATTCCAAGGCTTAGACTTTTGTCGCATAAAAACAAGATAAGATAACTCGACAGAGTCAAATCAATATTTATGATCAGTATATTTTTAAGTTCATGTAAAATAATTAGTTTATAAATTTAATTTTCACTTCAATTACTAATAATCAATATTGTTCACTTTATATAAAATAATTGGTTTGCCTATTTTGAAACGTAACTTCATAATTAACTTTGTAATTTTTGCCGAGGGCAGTAAACTAACCATTATTGCTTTCTAAAAGACCCCTGTTACCTCAGTCATCTCCGAGACCACGGCACCTGAAAAAGTGCCGAAACGTCGGAAAATTGTAAAAATGTTGTACAAATCCGTATAAAAACAGTTTTAATTATGGACAGAGTCATTAGACATTTATATTCTCATTCGAATTCAATGTAGCATGGCGTTTAGGATACAAGATTTTGGCTGTCGATCGACTTTTTATGCAAAATTGAAGTCATAAGCCTTAAAGTTGAGTACGAGTTATTTGCTAATGAAGTGAGAATTGGCTCCAAGATATTGCTTTGGTTAACAGAGCTTATGGCGGCGCAAGGAGCAATTCCCATACCAACTAAGTTTGTACAAAATGTTGTACAATTGTTTGGGAAAGGTACTTTCACAAACGACGTGCCGGATCCCAATGACATTGTAAGTCAACCTTATGATTAGCTTATAAATTATTCTTACAATTATTTGGCAATAAAAATCACCTCACACATATACCTATACTCTCTCTCTCTCTCTCTCTCTCTCTCTGAGAGAAAGCCTACATAGATAATCCTTGAAAAAACTTCAAAAGGGACTTCAAAAATTGTAACCTAACTTGAACTATGTTACAGGCTCAGGTAGCGTAATAATTATTGTAAACAGGAATGCAGATTATTGTCAAAATTGTATTGATTTCTGCCGATCTTGTCTCTGTTTTGAAGACTGCTGGCGAACTGCGATCCCCAACCCGCAAGCCCAGCGAGGGGATTATGGGCATTACCCCCTATGATAGCACAACGTGGCGATCTATAGGGGAGGGCTGTGCCCAGCAGTGGACTAGTACAGCCTGACGACGACTGCTGGCCGAAAGTATTTTCGTTCTCATCAAAACGTTTACCACTTCCATGTTTTATAGGGTGACTAATAGAGTACTTCTGCCAGCCGGATATGAGCTCCGTGCCTCGTACTTAAAGTGGCATTGATGTTTGTGTGTGTCTCCTGCTGTTGATTCACTTACAAAGTTGAGTCGAACTGATTGGGCGGGTAGTCACGGTTTGTCGAGTTTGTGTACTTACGTGCTTGCCAGAGAACGAAATGAACCCCGCCGTGGGACCCCGCTGAGACTTTGAACCGAGTTGTTTGTTTGCTCAGGGCCGCAGTATTTACATATAAAATTGTATTATTTTTATTTGCGTCTCTGATGCGTTTATTTCATAATTGCATAAATACATGCATATATACATAACCTCACGACTGTATCACAGAGGGGTAGACAGAGACCAGGGATTTGACAGATAGATTATTTAGGACACTACTTAAACGACCAGGCCTAAAAAACAAGAAATACATGAGATGAATATGTTGTAATAATAGTATCACATGAATATTATAAAGGCGAAAGTTTGTGAGCGTGTATGTTTGTTACTTCTTCACGTCTAAACGGCTGGAGCGATTTTAATAAAATTCGGTATGGAGTTAGCTGACACCCTGGATTAACACATAGGCTACGTTTTACAGCGGGAAAATATACTTTTTTACTAAGCATGTATTATTCATATTTATCTGAAATAATTTTATTTATTTATGCACCTACTTCCTTCTCCAAAATATTACTCCAGTCCATCCAAAGTTTGCCTGGCGGAGATCACTTTTAGTGATAAGGCCGCCGTCTGTACTCTTAGGTTAAGAAATATCTGTGTAATTTCCTTTTTTATGTACAATAAGGTGTTCTCTATCTATCCATCTATATATCTATCTCTTACCCAGATGTTACTAGATTGGGTTATTGTGTTTAAACTTTATGATTTTTTTATGTGATTCTAAATAAACATCAAATAACACGGGAAAATTATTTAAAAAAATCTATTCATCGTGGAAACTCGGAAAAGCGGTGTCGTTTATAAACGACGCTAGCATAATGTACTACTATGAATGTGTGTGTTATAAAGAAAACTGATTTTACTGAAATTATTTACTTTATTGGATTTAAAAAAAAATAGACAAATGAGGTGTAAATCATATGGTTGAACAGGAATAGTATGATACATCTCAAAACAATTTTTTGGATGAAGAGTAATATTGCATTTTTTACAAAAGAAATTGGCATGTTTATGGCAAAACGAGCAGCGTAATTGTCCTTCTCTGTATTTCACAATGTGCTCTATACCATCATACCGTGAAGACTCATGCAGTGCCCCCGATTTACGACCAGGCTTTCGTTGGTAATTCTTGTTAGTTTCTAAGATGGCTGTGGCTACACTCCTGCGGAATTTCAAATGATCATATTCACCTTTATTGGTTTTATACAGTTGCCAAGCATTGTGTAGAGCCATGTCCAGGCAGTGAGCAATTAGCGAAAAATACCATTTCTTGCCTCTAATTGATGTTCTATACAAGTCAATATTCTAATCGGACCTGTCCACACCCCCCATGTTCTCGTTGTAAATTTTTATAAGAGCCGGTTGATCTACTTGAATATGTTTTTTTTCCTTCTGCGAAAATCTTTTTATTTTATTGGTTGGATTCACTGTTATGGCGTTTGATGCCACTGTGACAACACTGTTGTCGTGCCATTTACAGACAATGATTTCTTCAGCTCTCGTTGATTTGTATTGAAACGAACCTCGTTTTGTATTTGTCATTTCTTTGTTGCTTGGTAAAGGACACTTGGATAAGCGATTTTCTCTTATGGTGCCAGTAGCTTTGAAATTTCTTCGACCTAGCTCATCGATTAGAGGTATTGAAGTGAAAAAATTATCGAAAAACAAGTGAAAGTGTGCTTGAGCGTTAATTTTACGCAAATCGTCAGCATATTGCAGGGTTACACTGGCTCCTAATCCAAGCTTTCGGTATTGGCTCAAGTCTTCTCCAGACTGTCCTTGATAGGGTTCGAACCAGATAACATAGCCCAAACGAGTAGCACCTACCCAAAATTTATAGCCCCATCGAATAGGCTTTCCACGTATAAACTGTTTGCATGGATGACCACCATAGTAAGGCACCATAGCTTCATCTATGCTATGATTTTCTTCGAAGGGAGCTAAATTCAAGAAGTTTGCGTTCAATGCATCTAAAAGCGGTCGTATCTTTGCAAATTTATCATTGGGTGGTAAATTAGAGTTGTCACAACAATGCAAGTTAGACATAATAAAAGTAAAGCGATCTCTGGACATGGCTTTGAAGACTATGGGCATCCCACAGTCGGAAGCATTTTCCCAATACATGTGCCTTCTGGGTAAAACCACATAGCCGCTGAATAACAGGATTCCAAAGAAACACTTCATCTCTTCATCACTGACATTTCCTGGTTTGTTTTTCTGAGTAGCGTACATGTTGGTGAACTTTACAAAAAGGTTTATGATTGTTTTGTCAAACAGACATTCAAAATAGTACAAAGGCGTCTGATTCAACACCGCACCGTGCTCATCTTGCCACTTTTCCTGTGTGGGACGTATATCTCGTGATAACCAAGTATAAGTTTTATATTTTGGGACAGTGGTTGTTTGGCTTGTAGGCAGTGTTGAAGTAGAGGGTACCTGTTGTAGACTAGTCGACTGTTGCTGCGTGGCACTGTTACTTTCATCGTCAATCCGCTGACGTTTTGCTAAGTGATGTAGTGGTAGGTTATCCTCCTCGCTTTCTTAAGTATCATAGTAAATTTGTGCTTGAGCTCGTAATTGCGAACCAGGTAGATTTTGCACCAACACTTGATTTTCATCCCAGGAATCTTCATCTGTAACATCAGCATTGCAGTTTTCTGGTGGAAATATAATCAGAGAATCTGGTACGGGAAACTCGTCGTCCTTTTCCAACTCCTCCACAATTTCATGCAGCCTCAGACCCCGATATTGTGTCCTAAAATGATAAAAATATATTAATGCTTAGGCGTAACGACAAAGTAGTATATTGTGCTACTGGCGTTTATAAACAACGTCTGTTTCTTCATGTTGTAACACCAATACAAGAGGCTCCGACCAAATAAAATTATACTGTATTGCGGTATGTATGATACTAACTATATAATTACCTTAGGTAATCTCAATAATATATGTAACTTAGTATAAATACTTACTTTGAAAAACTCATCGTTGAAAAGGGCAGGATAAAATGGTCAACAACACAGGGAAAATAATTAACTGGCGCGATTCACCATACAGACTAAGGTTCAAAAAGCATTCACATATCGAGTGCCACAAATAAAAAAAATCAAAACTACCTACACCTTCCACAATAATTTAATTTCTTACGCGTTGTTTTAAAACGACGATAGCATCAAGTGGGGCATTCTTTTAAATAGGCTATTTGACAGGGTGAGAAAAAATGCTTAATTATATACATTTGTATCAATTATGAGTTTTAAGAACGATTTGAGAAGGCATTTCAACTGAAAATAAATGGATAATTTCAGCAAAAAACAGAAAAAAACTTGATAGCCTTGTATCTGCAGAAATTTGATCGCAAACGGCCAGGATTGGTTGCATCTATAATGACTTCACAGGTCACTAAATATAGCGATCCGAGAACCCGAGAGTTCACTTGACATTTTGCAAAAACACACATGATTAAAAATCATCACTTTCGCAGCACTTAGTAAAAACCAAAAAAAAATCCGTTGGTTTTCGGAAACCTTTCAAATAGTATTTATTAATGGCAGGAACCAAGCAATTACCCAGCTTAGATCCACAGTTAATGAAAACCCTAAGCATAAATCTCCACATTACAGCGATAAATTCCAACCATAAACGTTGACCAGCGTCGGCTGTCCTCCTTCTTAAACTAAGTATTACCTACACAGACAAGTAGCCAGGTGTCTTCCTTCCCCGATACCACTGAAACTTCGATCAAAGCTTACAAAGTTACCCAGTCAAAGCAGCGGTGTAAAAAGGACTTAGGGCCACAGTTGGACTAGTCTAACTTTAACAAAGTTGCGTAGCGAAGACTTACAACGAAACTGGGAACGCAAAAGGACTGTTCATTTAAGGTTCAGTCTCAACGTTGAAATTAAAACTTTAAAACGCAAAGTTTTCTTTTGATTAAAAATATTCTTTGTAAGACAAACTAAAAAAGGTTTTAGGTCCTTGCTCGGCCTTCGTGGGTGCTCAGTTCATTTGTTGTATGTAATACGTCCTTAACGAAAAACAGTGTATCGTAATTAGGTATGTACCATACAATGGGACGATGTGATTATTTACTATTTCATGAGACGATGTATAATAATCCCTGTGATTATTTTATTTCGTTTGTCTCCGGACTTCATAAGACAAACCATCTTCTGAATGCCAGTAAACACTTAAGTTCTGCGCAGACGAGGGACTATCCCCCGGGTACTTTTTTGTCCGTCGATATAGATCTCGTATAAATTGTATGTAAGAGTAACGCACACGAAGGACTAAAAGTACCCCGTACAAAAAGTCCCTCAAGTTACCGAGGAAATCAAAAGACCCAAGTGGACAAAAGTTCTTTCTAATAAATAATAATATAAAAAGCTTTTTCTTTTTCAACTTCATTTAAATTACGACACAACGTAGTGTCAGAATAGTTGCTTCCATAGCGTACGCTTCACTCAATTTCCGGAAAACAAAATGACCGCACACCGTAGGCGTTGAGTCCGCGATAAGTACTCGGAGGATATTTTTTACGATTCACGGACTTTTGTCCCTCGGGGAAAAAGTCCGTCTGCGCAGGCCTTAATGCGACATTTTCTCAATTTTTAAAGAATACTTTGAAGACACCTAACTATGTCGATTCTTTTCAAGTTTGATTTTCACGCCAAATTTGTAAGGTGAGGCCGAGGTTACTACTGACAGCTGTTTACAGTTTATTGACGGATTGTTAGAGCACGGGAAACGAAGGATTAGCACGCTCTTCCCCCTCTTCCCAAATATACTCGTAAAGGAATTCCGTCGTAGCCGTAGAAGGTGTTTTAGTTTGTAACGTTGCACAAACTTCTTGTAATGTCGATATATCTTATACGTCGGAGTCACCACTATAGGGAAGAGCGGGTGATCGTGTTCTTCCACTATAAAGGGAAATTTTCCGCCAGGCAGATCGTATGCCTGGGGACGGCCGGTCCAACTAATGTTAGTCAGACGTTATATTTGTGGTATGTCATTGAAACACTTTGATTGCGCGATGCAGGAATGTTGGAGTTAGTATTGCGCGCGCAAAGTTGACATGTGCCCGCCACAGTCTTTAACACTTCACACACTAGGGTTTCCATACGATGCTTTCCTTCACAATCAGCGAGTGGTATTGTTTCTAGCGACGCGACTTAGGAGGTATTGTGGTTAAAGATCAGCGTCAGTATTTTAAACTTGAACTCCCATTTTCGGGTGTACATTCGACAGCGGTTCAACCTTTACATTTTAGTTGCAGACGTGCCCTTGACGTGACTGATTAGACAGCACACATGGTAAAGGTTGATGTGCTGTCGACTGTACTTGATTTTTTTATTACAGCTTAGGCTAGTTTTCAATTCGCCCTTGATTGGTCCTTCCATGCCTTCCAACCGTCCACTAAAGTTCAGACCAACTTAGCAGAACTGAAAGTCAGTCCTGGAGCTATATTGATTTACAGTGTACCACTAAATAGGTTCCCTCAATAAATCAAACATACCTAGTAAACTTTCGGTCACGTCTCACCAAACTCTATGCGGATATAGTGTTGGTAGAAACGTAATTAAGCGTTCTTGCTTGTGTGCCCCTACTGTTGACGCCTTGGGAACGCTAAGTTTACGAGTTTCTGCATGTGCTTCATACCCTTGTCACTTGGGGAATGTTTACAATCTCTGGATCTGTGGTTTCCAAACTGTGGTTCGTAGATAACAAGGTAAATCAAATAAAATCAGTTTATTTCAACGTAAAGAATTTACGTTCTGTTTGAGGAATGTCAATGTACAATGTAAAATGTAAGCAGAGTTAAAACCGAAATAAAAACAAAGGCCGAGACCGACTTAAAACCACAACTCGTAGTTTTTCCCGTTACAAATCCCCAATTTGGAGTTTTTACGAAAGTTTTCGTTCAAAAACTCGTACTTTATTATGAAAATTCAAGGTACAACTTTTTTTTATTTACTTACGTATCTGGCGGAGTCAAATGTCGAATTGGGTTTTAAGACATGAGGCCACAAAGTTAAAACTTTTATTGTAGGAAATAGCAATGAGCAGAATTTAATTTCCCCATTTACAGCGACCGATCGTTATAAAGATCAAAATAATGTATAGAAATTACCCTTGATTTAAAAATGTTAACTAACGGAAAATGTTCACTTGTTGTTATTCAATTGTCGCAGCAATCGTCTGACAGTGTTTTAGCATAGTCACAATAAAGAAATAACTGTTATTTTGAAGTGAATTTGTGTTTTACCTTGCATAAGTTGAATAAACATTTGGCATATCTTCAAAGCGGTAAGTTTTGATAAATTTGCCGTCGAATATAATGAGCTTAGTGTATGTTATTGACAAATATATAACCTATAAAGTAACCCCATGTAATAATATTGCATAATTGTCTTCCTTTTTGTAATGAGATATGATGATAACTTTCATGATCGTTATAACGATCAGTAGTAATATGGGGATGCATTCTGTATATCCAGACCAAGGTGTAACAAGCCATTGTCCCTGATTGAAATCATTGACGAATTGAAGCAATTAGAAGTTGAAGCCTCAGTTCCAAAGAAGATAAATATATTGCTTCCAGATAACGCTAATGCTGATGTCACAGATGAAGATGCTGGTGATGAGGGAAATGTTTTCTTGACTAATCTTCCAGGTTTGATAAACTTTGTAGAAATGTTGACGTATTTCTCTTAGGCTAAGTTGTTGTTACATTTTTTATACTTTTTCTAGGTTCACAGCTAAGAGCCCCTGCAGAGGTAGAATATATGTCCTCGGACATTGATTCGGATGAGAAGAAGTCAAATCACCCAAACTATCCTAAATATGGTGCCTTTAGAAGAGATGTACATCATTGACGAGGCTATGATACCGCACTATGGAGGACACAGATGTAAACAATTTTAGTTGCGTCCAATTCCGATATCATTGAACCCACACATAAAGTTAGAAGTTTCTCAAAGCAACAGAAAAAGTATGTGTTCGTTGATTAGCCTGCAATAATAAAAAGCTACAATGAAAATATAGGAGGTGTCGATAGGTCTGACCAAAACATAGGTCTATACCGAACATCTATTCCATGGCAATAAATAGTATTTTTCATTTTTATGCAACTGCTTGGACATGGCCACTCACAATGCATGGCAACTATATAAAATTAATGGAGGAGAGTACATTTTAGAGAACTATTGCCAGGAGTATCTTAGAAACACATAAAAAAGTGAATAGCGCGGTCCGTGTCCCTCCCCTAGAAAGTGTCGGGAAAATTCTTGCTTTGACAGAATTTATTACCTAATAGTGTACGGCAACTCTCAGCTTCGATGTGCGCTTTTCAAAAGAATATAAACTTTACCTGTCAAAATTGTGAGATGCGTTTGCATCCACACCAATGTTTCAATACATACCAAACTGCATAATTAAGTACCTACCTAATATTTTTTTTATTGTACTTTTTCCTAATAAAAATAAAACTGTTTTGTTAGTAACATTTTCGTGTTTTTCTCATACATATACGAGACTTTTGCCAAACGAGTTCTTGTATGGGCGATATCCTACCAGCCTTTTACTACTGATCGTTAAAACGATCCTAATTTTCCAAGCTTTCCAGAAAACTCAGTTTTTTTTTGGTATTTTTCCCTTATAGCTTTATGATCCAAAGCAACAATATCAAAAAATTGTAGTGATACTAGGCAAAAAATTGTTTCAGTAACAACTGGGTTAAAATAAAGTTACAGCCATAACATAACAGAGAATATTGTTAATTATCTACCTGTATATTTAACAAACTATTAATACCAGTAACTCTTTGTAATCTAATGACCGGCCTTTGAATTTGATTATATTGAGCCAAATTGGAATATATTCTAAACAATGCTTTGTTTATTTGTGACCATTGTTATTCGTATCAATGACATTGTTTTCTGAGTTATGTACATTAATTTGTGAAATTGTTGTACGATAAGGGATGTGTGCAGTGCAGGCCTTTTCTCTGAGAGAGAGAGAGAGAGGAGAATATGGGCTTAATGACCACGCGTGCCCACCGCGGATGAGCAATTGCGAGCGCTGAGGTAAATAAACACCTCAGACACTCAGGTTTCCTCATAATGTTTCCCGTTAGTGAGTGTTATTGCTACTATAACTTTCTTATAATAAAATAAAAATAGCCAGAGGTCGCGGGTTCGAATCCCGGCATGGGTGGAATTTTTAGCCTCTAAATAGGTTTATGCCACACCTGGCAATAAAGTGGCTTTTTCCGCACGCTGCGCGTATGGAAAAAGCCGCTTTCTGGCCAAGTGTAAACATAAAAAGATGTACACAACACGGGAGGTAATAAAGAAAGCTCTCGATCGCATATTTACGTCCTTCTGCGATCTCGGCCTTTCTTTGTATTACCACCCTAGTTGTGTAATGTACTATTTTATAATTGTCCTTAGCACGGGTTAGTGCATTAAAAATAAAAATAGTATAATCATGTGGATACAGCGATATCATTTCGATGTAAAACCCTAACTGCAAAGTAGGTACTCGGAGCTGTAAGTAATACAATTTACTTCAGCCAGATGTCGCTGCCTGTACGTAATACAGAGAATAGTGTAAAGAGGTTCGGAATTTCACTGATGCCGGTGAGTCGCCCATTAGCTCAGTTGGAAAGAGCGCTGGCACGGATAGCCAGAAGTTGCGGGTTCGAATCCCGGCATGGGTGGATTTTTTTGCCTCTAAATAGGTTTTTAAAATTGTCCTTAACACGGGTTAGTGCATTAAAAATAAAAATAGTATAAAAATAAAAATAGGTACTTAGGTTAGATTTTAAATCAATTTGGAAACCCAAATTGAGGAGTTGCTATGGCACGGATATGATTTTCACAACACAGTATTTTTTCTATTTTTTTATTTTCAGGGCAATTTCGACGACAACGCTACCGCGCCCTTAAGGTTAATTCTCGGATGTTATATTAGGGGAAACCAATCCTTCTTGGGATTGGAAGTGACCTGCCGTGACGTGGACGGATGACCAATTTGGTAGAAAATCCTTTTAGCCCTGACGTTTTCCCCGGCGGTTGGTGCTCTATTCTTGACATCCCAGACATACTAGCTGTGCCCGCGGTATTACTCGCGGTTTATAGATTTTCTATAGGAATAACATATTTTCCCGCAGTAAAACGTTGCCTATGTGGTCATTCATTGTGTCAGCTATTCGATATTCGTTATCAACCTTTGTATGTCCCCATTGCTAGGGGCACGGGTCTCTTTCTGTAGCGCAGGAAGGTTAGGCCATATACCACCACGGGGGCCAAGTCCGGGTTGGTGGAGCATTGTAAGACAGTGGCGGGCCTTACTGTCAGAAGTTATCAAGCCGCCCATAAGGCCTCTGACATGGCTTAACGACTGCCATTATATGACAGCCGGCACCAACGGCTTAACGTACCTTGCGAAGCACGGAAGCGCTCGGAAAAATGCCACTAGCGGTAGTCACGGGACGGTCACCCATCCTGCACCTGACCGCGCCTGTTGTTGATTAACTCAAGTGATTGATTCCAATCACTCGGTTCGCCTAGGGCACGAGCGCTTCAGCTAATTCCATACAAAATTTAAATGTACTGACAGAAAACCAGCGCTGAGGGCTCACACCCTCAGCAAAATGCTGAGTCAGCTGCCTTTTGCAGCAACGGAAAAACACCACGACAAAGTTGCTTAAATTGTCTTTACTACCTTACCCTTTGATATTCTATAAGTTTAAAAACCTATTTAGAGGCTAAAAATTTCACCCATGCCAGGATTCGAACCCGCAACCTCTGGCACGGATAGCCAGAGGTTGCGGGTTCGAATCCTACTGTACTGACAGAAAACCAGCGCTGAGGGCTTACACCCTCAGCAAAATGCTGAGTCAGCTGCCTTTTGCAGCAACGGAAAAACACCACGACAAAGTTGCTTAAATTGTCTTTACTACCTTACCCTTTGATATTCTATAAGTTTAAAAACCTATTTAGAGGCTAAAAATTTCACCCATGCCAGGATTCGAACCCGCAACCTCTGGCTATCCGTGCCAGAGGTTGCGGGTTCGAATCCCGGCATGGGTGAAATTTTTAGCTTCTAAGTTGGTTTTTAAATTGGTCCTTAGCACGGTTTAGCGCATTAAAAATAAAAATAGTATATTCTATCAGTTTGTTTCGTATTTGTTAGATGTTTTGTGAGTGTGTGTGTTGAGGCAATAAATGTTTCTCTTTCTTTCCCTTTCTCTTTCTAAATAAAGTCGCTCCAGCCGTGTAGACGTGAAGAAGTGACATATATACACACTCACAAACTTTCGCCTCTAGGGTTAATTATAGCGTGATGTATACTAGCTGTGTTATCCGGGTGTATAAAACGTAGCCTATGTTTTAATCCAGGGCGTCAGCTAACTCCATACAAAATTTTAATAAAATCGCTCCAGAAGAAGTAACAGACATACACACTCACAATTTACAATATTAGTGTGAAGTGTGATGTGATATGATTTTATTTTTCGTTTTGCTTGGTTTTTGATAGAGAAAGATGGTATAAACATTAATATTCTTTTGGTAAAGTTTTATTTTATGAAAATGTACCGACCGAACTTGTTAAAAAATCTTGTGTGAACCAAGTGCCAAAAAACCCTTAAATTAATTATAAGAAAAGAGTAATTCACCTCACAGATAAACCTACACAGGTTTCAGTGAATGTTTTTTTTTATGTATGGTGTGTACCCTTTGTATGTCCCGACTGCTGGGGCATGGGTCTCTTCCTGCATCGCAAGGAGTCTATATAGGCCGTACTCCACTACGGGGGCCAAGTCCGGGTTGGTGGAGGATTGTAAGACAGTGGTGGACCTCAGAAGTTATTAAGCCGCCCATAAGGCCTCTGACATGGCTTAAAGACTGCCAATACACAACAGCTGGCACTACCGGCCTGTGCCTTACAGTGTACGTTTATAGGATACATAAAAAAAAAATAACGTTAGAAGGTGTGAATTGATATACCACAAAGTAAAATTTTACAGCTTCAATTTTTGAGTGTACTCAAGAATCGACCACACCGAAAGGATGTAGGGCGAGGGCGCTGATAAGAGGCTTCATGTTTAAAATTCACTGCAAAATCTACTGAATCGATGGGACGAATCCCAAACCGAAGGAGAGGGCGAGGGCGCGAATTCTTCATACCGCTTCGCGCCTTTTCCGCGCCCTCGTCCCACGTCCTTCCCGTGTGCCCCAGGCCTTAGCAAGGTTCAGAGTCGCAATCAAGTAACGTAAAATTCTGAAGCTTCTGTAAAATTCTTCTAACACCCTGAGCTGAACAACGCCTCGATTATGTAACTTTTCACCCACACATCTGTATGCAAAAACGAAATATCTGTCGAAATTTGTCGTAGAATTATATAGTATTTCGTAATTATTTGCGATATTCACACATAGTTATATTAAACGGGTCTAATCGCGATTATTTATTAGGTAAAACGTTATTAACTTATTTCCCGACGTTTCGGCAGCGTTACAGATAATTAGGTAAACAGTTACCTTATTTCCCGACGTTTCGGCAGCGTTACAGATAAAAAGTTACCTAATTATCTGTAACGCTGCCGAAACGTCGGAAAATAAGTCAATTACGTTTTACCTAATAAATAATCTCGATTTGACCCGTTTAATATATAACTATGTAAAATTATGTGTCTCAATATCACTATCAAGTCTCAAAAATCCACTGAAATGCGGTTCCCACTATGTGTTATACATATTACGCATTATATCTATGCGGCGGCAAAGCTAAGTAAACATTCCGCATACAGATGTAAAAGTTAAAAGTAACAGTCAAGGCGCTCCGTTAATTTGCTCGTTATTCAATTGTCTTCTACCTCCTTTTAAAAGAGATGGTTAAGGATAAAATATATGCCAGATAGATGATGATCGACTTAACCTATGTAAAAATGTAGACAAAAGCGAAGAATACGCTACTGGTCTTTTTACATAATGAAATGAAAAGGTTTTATTCAAAGTAACGCAGAAATTGCGGCTTAATGAACGTTACAAGTCAAACTAGATGTCCATTGCAAAATATTGATTATTTTTAAATAAAGATGGACAAAAAAACTGCAAAACGTAACATAACATTTACGTACTGGCACATATATTGCCTCTGGTCCCACACTAGGATACCCTGTGGGAACCAGAAACAACGACATCACAAACATGTAAACATCCAAGACCTGGGTTTTTTTTGTCCCCAGCTGGGGATCGAACCCGGGACCTCGCGCACGGTATGCAGAAGCGCTACCGCTGCGCCACATAGGTCGTCAAACATAGATAGATAAATCATAAGGCACGCATACTATAGTAATTGTTTATATTCTATTCGATACAGAAATGCGCATAGTTGCTGATATGCAAAATAAAAGAATATAGTTTTCCCCTTAATATTATCTACTTACCGGGATTGTTTCCTATTTACTATGAATATTACCAGTAATAGTTGGAAGAGGACTATTGCACAGCATTAATGGTGAATGTTATTAAAACCATTTTTTTAAAACCGTGAGGGGAGGCCTATGTCCTAAAGTAGGTGTGAAACAGCTGATAATGATGATACCATTTTTGGGAATATTAATAGTAACAGGCGTGGCGACAGTATCAAATGAGACATTTAAATTTCAAGACTTAACTTGAAAAATATTAGGAGAAAGTATATATTAAAAGGATTTAAAATCATGATTTCGTTGCATAAAAAAATGATATTACCAATAATTTCAATAAAATAAAAGATTACAGTACTGCTTTCAGCCATTTTGATTGGAACACCAATAACACCGCATGACGTCACGCTAAGGTAAACAATTGTTTATTTTCGTTGGCTGCGCGTAGACACATTTGACGTTTTATGTTCGTTTACCTAGGCGTGACATCAGATTCGACGCCATGACACCGCGAGCTGTTTTCACACAGATTTAAAATAGTTTTAGAAAAATGGCTTTAACCTTCGTTAAACTTTAGTTTATAACTGAGATATATTTATTTGTAATTAATACATTTTTTTGTAAATAATAAATGTATCCCCACATTATGGAAAGGGATTTCAAAATGTCGTCTTACCTGTTTACTAGGAATATTCCCAAATTACACATTGTAAGGATAAGTAGAGTTGATTCTTCTCAGCGAATCTATAAGACCATTCTCAAAGATTGAACTCCTCTTCTGTTGTAACTCAAATATTATCATTGTCTGAAGTATCAACTAATGGAAGGTAACATCAGAGGAATTTTAAGGCAATTCCCTGCGTATTTTCCTTTCATTCCGAGGATGGACGAGGACTTAATTAAAAAGGTTCGTTGCTACGTACAGGAAAAAAAAAACAAGTCAATTCGAACAACCCAGTTAGAATCCAGAATTGCGATCCCTTTTGGAATGTTGACCCTTCAGACTACAGAATTTGGACCTGCGTTTGAGCAGTGAACACTTTTTTTTACACAAATATAGGACAGGAAGCGCTCGTGGCCTAGGTGAACCGAGTGATTGGAATCAATCACTTGGTTAGGCAACAACAGGCGCGGTCAGGTACGGGATGGGTGAGCGTCCCGTGACTACCGCTAGTGGCATTTTTCCGAGCGCTTCCGTGCTTCGCAAGGCACGCTAAGCCGTTGGTGCCGGCTGTCATACAGTGGCAGTCGTTAAGCCATGTCAGAGGCCTTATGTGCGGCTTGATAACTTCTGACAGTAAGGCCCGCCACTGTCTCAGAATCTTCCACCAACCCGGACTTGGCCCCCGTGGTGGAGTATGGCCTAACCTTCCTGCGATGCAGGAAGAGACCCGTGCCCCAGCAGTGGGGACATACAAAGGTGGATAACGATACGATAACGATAGGAGCATTGACTCGGAAGTGAATTTGATTCCCAGTGCAAGCTTTGGTTTCTAAGTTATGTATATTTGTGAAGTTTTAGTAGCAACCGAAAAATAAAACATCGTGAGGAAATTAATGCGTGCGTGGTAATTAAAGACATATTCTCTCTTTCTGAGAGAGGGTATGTGCTCTGCAGTGTGACTTACTTAGGTTACATGAAATTAGGGTTGCGAAGAATTTTTTTCTTCTTCACGAAAAGAAGAATGAATGAATGATTTATTTTGCCACACACAAATATGCTTATATAACAATAATTATGAAATAAAGTGTTCGTGTGACAATGATTATTTCAGCGTTTGCTGTTTATATTCGAACCAGCGCTGATTTTGACATAGCACCTCCACACCAAATGAAAAATAACGTGTCATACAGATGAAAAGAAACTTAAACAACTGATTAAAGCCTTATAAATAAATATATATTTTTTTTCCAATTTGGGAATCGTCGTCGTCGTCGTCAGGCTATACTAGTCCACTGCTGGACATAGCCCTCCCCTAAAGAGCGCCACGTTGCGCTATCATAGGGGGTAATACCCATAATCCCCACGCTGGGCACGCGGGTTGGGGATCGCAGTTCGGTGGAATTGTACTGCAGGGGCGCTGCAATTTGGGAATATTACAGAAATTTTAATTATATAAAGTTAATGTCTGTGATTTTTTATACTTATTATTGCTGTAGTAGATAACAAAAATTTTACAACACTATTAGAATTGATGAACGTCAAATCTCTGTAGTAAAATTAAATGAACAAAAGAATTAGCTTCTTATGATATAAACATAATCAAAAATCTTATCATCGTCTCCCGAGGAGGCCTGTTTAATCTTGATTCGAAAATAATTTATATATCTCGGGGGTTCAGGAGGTTGACCGATAAACATATTGTGGGCCCAGCGTGGGAATCAAGCAAAGAACACCAATTTCAGTTCACACGTTATTTTGGTAATGACTGTAAATAATGATTTAGTCACTTGATAGATAGCACTCAGCTCTCGGCGAAGCTCAAACGCAGACTGTCTGTTGAATCGCCAACAGGCACGGAGACTCTGTCAAAGCGCGTCAAGCCGATAGGGGGCGCTTGACAAACACGTGACACGCTTGACGTTCCAAACAATCGCCATTTTGTACCGGATACGACACATATAATTCTTTTAGGACCTAACCCACGAGACTAAGGGTTCAAAGCCGAGCCTTTCCTTCTCGAGAAAGGCACCAAGGTGTATCGGATTTATTGGCATCCCAATTGTTAGGCCAAAACACGCCGCTTCACCCGAATAAAACATGAGCTGCCTTTGCGATGGCGCCTCCACAATGGTAGGGTCGGTGTGCTTGTTACGATTCGTCGTAAGAAAATAAAATAAACGTCAAACCGTTTGGGCTACAGAGCGTAACAAAGAAATGTGCATACGTTCAAGTGATAGGTTACCTCTGGCCCTGACTGGAAATCAGCGCTGAGGGCTCACTCCAGAGGGCTAAGGCAGTGGTGAGCCTTACTGTCAAAAGTTATAAAGCCACCCATAAAGTCTCTGACATGGCTTAACGACTGACATAACAGCCGGAACCGAAGGCTTAACGTGCCTTGCCAAGCACGGAAGCGCTCGGAAAAATGCCACAGCGGTAGTCACTTGACGGTCAGTCATCCAGCACCTGACCGCGCCTGTTGTTGCTTAACTCAAGTGACTGATTCCAATCACTCGGTTCGACTAGGCTAGGCGAGTAAGAGTGCTTTTCATATTCGCGATACTCATACATACTCGTAGTTATTATAAACGGGTCTAATCGCGATTATTTACTAAGTAAAACGTAATTACCTTATTTTAGCGTTACAGGTACCGTGGAAACGGGTAGACTAAAGTGGCGAGTGCAATAAATTATTGTGGGTTTTCACTTTTAGATTTTCGCAGCTGGCCGACCACTCACTACGCCCGCGGACAGGTCCGTTGTTAAGGCGCGGGATTTGTATTTAATTAGCTTTCCCAAGACACGCCACTGAGCTCTGTCTTCGGCTCTCCTCATCCACACACACACACTCCGTAACTTACGCTCTGGGCCGCAACTGACTCACTTACCCTACCTCAACAATAGGAATGGGTGTCGGCTATTATTCATGATGCAAACTGGAAAATACCTCTGGGAGATATCCATTTAATGCCGCTCGCCTCTTAAATCAAATAATTAAGTCCGTTCAGTTAATGGTATGGTAAGCTTCGTTTGGTCTGCGCTACGCTAAGCTTGGACATTGCGTTCTTGTATCGTCCGTAGTAAGACCGTAACTGACTAATTTAGACATAACTATATATTATATCGATATCCACCCTTTACATGGCCCCACTATTGGGGCACGGGTCTCATCCTGTATCACAGGGTTAGGCCATACTATACCACGGGGTCAAGTCCGGGTTGGTGGAGGGTTGTAAGACAGTGGCGGGCCTTACTGTCAGAAGTTATCAAGCGGCCCATAAGTCCTCTGACATGGCTTTACGACTGCCATTACACATTTTGTGTCCCCACTGAGGGGCACGGGTCTCTTCCCTGAGGAAGGTATAGGCCATACTCCACCACGGGGGCCAAGTCCGGATTGGTCGAGGCTTTAAGACTAGTGGCTGGTCTTGCAACAATTTATGATAAATAATTTTGTAAGATTTTCGACATGCTAAGTTCTCAATAGCACGTTCTGTTTACTGCTTTTGTACGCCGATTGGTAAAGTATAGAGCATAATAGAGCAAAATCATAGGTTTTTGCTTACTATTTTGTAAGCAAAAACGTATGTTTGAATCAATAAATTTTTGATTGATTGATTGATTAATTGACTGGGAAGCTTGGAAAACCAAAAGGGACTTCTATGCCCAGCAGTGGGCGTCAATTGGCTAATGTTGATGATCGTCTGTCCAGCGGTAATTCAGTCGCTTACTAGTGCGCAGGGCTCCTGTTCAGTCAATTTCAATGGGAGTCCATTTTCTATGTAGCCTATCAACGTCCCAACAATTGATCACATAAGTGTGCACATGTGTGGCACAGACCTTTGATACTATTGTCACATAAAATGTCCGTGCCACACATGTGCACACTTATGTGATCATCACTTACGTGAAACAGAGTATGGAGTTAAATTAACACGCGTGCCCACGGCGGATTGCCATGTTTTGCTTCATGTAAGAAAATGTATTGCTACTCACAAATGTGCGTAACTTAGAAAGTAAAGTCATTGGGTCATGACCCACTGGGTATCGAACCTGGGTCACTCGTCTCCTAGTCCATTGTTCTACCCACTGGGCTACCTCCACTCTTTGTAGCGTATTTTCAGTTCAATTCAATTAAATTTTATTTATTTATTTCAGACAATTATTACTCCATATTTATATTTTCCGTATTCATATTTTATAGCTTCCGTGCTTCGCAAGGCACCTTAAGCCGTTGGTGCCGGCTGTCGTATAATGGCAGTCGTTAAGCCATGTCAGAGGACTTATGGGCGGCTTGATAACTTCTGACAGTAAGGCCCGCCACTGTCTTACAATCCTCCACCAACCCGGACTTAACCCCCGTGGTGGAGTATGGCCTAACCTTCCTGTGATGCAGGAAGAGACCCGTGCCCCAGCAGTGGGGAAATACAAAGGTTGATAACGAACGATTTATATTTTACATTTCAAATTATAATATTTTTGTTAGTAAAAATCTTATAACTATGTTAATACAATACAAATTAACGAAGATTATTTTTTTAATCAATTACACTCTTTTTTTACCTACACCTATACCAAATATACCTACCTTATAACGTGGAAGGATTTTATATCCTCATCCCTTATTCATTGCGTGGGTGGCTGACAAACATCCGGTCTGAAACGAGATCGAAAATAACGACCTTGATTCTTTACTCCTTGATCGAGTCCTTATTTCGATCCGGACTTCCTTTCGCAAAAGCGATTTTTTACCTTCGATAGACAAAATATTTATTTAGTACACTTTTTACAGTTATACAGACAGACAGATAGGTAATTTAATGTAACGTCACCAAAAACGTTACATGAAATTGCCGATTCGTTAGTTACAGACTAATCAATCATTCAAAGTATTTCATTAAAAATTGCACAGTAACCGTGACTAATTGAACGTAGCAAGTTAAACTAAGTGTCCATTTCAAAATCTAGATCATTTGGGAGAATGTGGAGAAGCAAATTACAAAAAAAACTCCAATCATAGTCTTATCAAAGTCATTAATTAATAGAGCTTACATTATTATTATAAGACATGGAATTCATGTATTGTACTGACTTTCATTCCAGACATCATTGACATCTAAATAACTTTATATTATAGTAGGTACAGTACACGTGCCGTATAGTATGGTACTTTATATTTTTTTAACCACGTTTCAGGCATTAATATCTTTAGGATTTTTTCGTAGGAACGTATACGGTGCCCCATGAAGGATGTACCAATGTCGGCCGAAAATATGAAACGGCTCTTATCGCGATTATTTATAAGGTAAAACATAATTACCGACGTTCCGGTAACATTGTCAGAGGCCTTAATGGCGGCTTGATAACTTCTGACAGTAAGGCCCGCCTGTCTTACAATCCTCCAACAACCCGGACTTGGCCCCCGTGGTGGAGTATGGTCTTACCTTCCTGCGATGCAGGAAGAGACCCGTGCCCCAGTAGTGGGGACATACAAGGGTTGATATCGATACCAAAATAATAAGGTGACACGGTCACATGCCTATTAGAGGGAAACGGCTTTCATTCAGGTCAGTGACAATATGGGTGCAGTTCTTGCGCAGCACAGCATTGTAGCGAACCAAATACAGAGTAGGTCTAGCGTCTCGTAGGGATTTGCGTCCGAACTCTGCAGTGGAGATTTAGGGCCTGCACTTGCTCTGAGAATGGATGAGATGTCTGTTGTGTGGTGTTGCCAGACGTTCCCACTTTGCGGTACAGTTAAGACTACATTTTTAGCGGAAATCGATTAAAGTCCTAGGTTGTTGATCCTAAGTTCCAGACTGCAGGTTCTAAAACTAGTTGTCGTAGTGGTTAATGTGTTGTCGTGTCGTGATCGTTGCACAAAACAAGTGTGCTGTTACCGCTAACCTCCTGAGCTCTGACCTTGAAAATAACAATGAATTTTTATACCTAGTAATTTTAAAGTGACCTTAAAAAAATTATACAATGTTATTGTTAATTTCAAGGCCTTTAAATAAAAATACTGTCAGGTTACTCAACAAAACTCTCTGTCATGTAATCATCATTTTTGAAGTACTGTGGAAGTCTGTTCTTTTTTCAAATTTGTAGAATTTTTTTACATTTGTTCTACACCTTTGAAAAAAGTGTCATATTTGTAGAACAATGTAACTCTGTCCCCTCTTCCTGTATACAGGAGGAGGACAGAGACTTACTACATTCCTGACAAAGGGAATTTTCAAGAACAACATTTTCCGGTTTCAATTTATCGGCATCCGAGAATATTTTCTTAAAATATTCGTCCGCACCCATGACTACTTAACATACATGATAATTTCGCTTTTTTAGAAGAGTAATAATATGAATTAAAGGATTACAGACACTGTTTTGATGGCATTACAAAATTCATAGATCTATGGACTAGATTGGTAGGGCCAGTATTACAGAAGCGTACTCAAGCGCCGATCTCTACTTAAGACTAGTTTTGAGTATGGTTTTAATTTCAGAACGTTACTTGAGTCGAGATTCATCAAGCGCGACTCAACTGAGTAATAGCTAATTCGAGAACGATACTTGGGTAGCAATCTCTACTTAAGTAAAGATCAAATCTGTATTTACTCAAGTGTGGTCGGAACCACGCTTGAGAGTCGATCAGCCAGTTATTAAAGTTGTCAATTTGGAATGTTTATTGCAAAATTCATATATTTGAAAACCATGATTACTATGACGAGATAGTTAATGATAGCAGCAGCCCCTTAGGCATTTAAGGGACGCTGAAGACCCCTACTGCATGGATTCTAATAAGTGTTTATGTGAAAAAACAATTACATTAATATTGGGGTGGTTTCATTGAATAAATTTCACGCAACACAATCACTTCGCGAGCGCTTCCGTGCTTCGCAAGGTACGTTAAGCCGTTGGTGCCGGCTGTCATATAATGGCAGTCGTTAAGCCATGTCAAAGGTCTTATCGGCGGCTTGATAACTTCTGACTGTAAGACCCGCTACTGTCTTACAATCCTCCACCAACCCGGACTTGGCCCCCGTGGTAGAGTATGGCTTAACCTCTTGCGATGCAGGAAGAGACCCGTGCCCCAGCAGTGGGGACATACAAGGGTTGATGACGAACACAATCACTTCACCTGGTCCCAAACTAGGATATCCTTTACTTTGATAATCAGGCAAGAATGTCACAAACATGAAAGTACACCGAGACTGTGGTCACTTGTACAAATATATAGGCCCACAGTGGGAATCGAACTCACAAGCTCGGTCTTGGTAACCAAGCGCCTTAGCGGCTAGGCCAACAAGACATTCACAAAGAGGAATAAATAAAATAATCTGTAAAACAATATCAGCTTTTTTATTGCTCATAAATTTGTAACATAATTGACACATATTCTATAAATCCGCTGTGTTGAAGTTGACTTTTTATCTTCCTCGTGGAGGATCCTCTCCACTGTGGTGAAGTTGAAGTTTTGTGTTCAACAAGCAGGTTCCTCTCCACTGCGATGAGGTTGAAGTTTTATGTTAACCGAGCAGGTTCCTCTCCACTGCCGTGAGGTTGAAGTTTTATGTTCAACAAGCAGGTTCCTCTCCACTGCGGTGAAGTTGAAGTTTTATGTTCAACAAGCAGGTTCCTCTTCACTGCAGTGAAGTTGAAGTTTTATGTTCAATGAGCAGGTTCCTCTCTACTGCGGTGAAGTTGAAGTTTTATGTCCAACAAGCAGGTTCCTCTCCGCTGCGGTGAAGTTGAAGTTTTATGTCCAACAAGCAGGTTCCTCTCCGCTGCGGTGAAGTTGAAGTTTTATGTCCAACAAGCAGGTTTCTCTTCACTGCAGTGAAGTTGAAGTTTTATGTCCAACAAGCAGGTTCCTCTCCGCTGCGGTGAAGTTGAAGTTTTATGTCCAACAAGCAGGTTTCTCTTCACTGCAGTGAAGTTGAAGTTTTTTGTTCAATGAGCAGGTTCCTTCTACTGCGGTGAAGTTGAAGCTTTATGTTCAACAAGCAGGTTCCTCTCCGCTGCGGTGAAGTTTTTGTAACATGCGTAAAACGGAATAAAAATCTACACTTGTATTTTTCTTGTCATAGAAAACAAACTGATCATAGACAATCTGATTGCAGTTCTGAATCTCTACTTAAGCAGTGATTGGCTGATCTCTACTCAAGAACTGTTTGAAAATAAAGGGAGTGCTTGAGCATCGATTCAGCGCTCAAGTTATGATTGGGCGATCTGAGATCAATCTGTGCTTGAGCATCGTTCTGTAATACCGGCCTAGGAGACTGAGAGGGTGGCGTGACTGGAATAGGGTATGAATAAAGCCTACTACCCAGCAGTAGGCTCTATTCATAAGACAGATAGATAGAGAACACTTTATTGCACAACCAGAAAAATATTACAACCATGATTCTTAAATCTAAGGCCAGTATTACAGAAGCGTACTCAAGCGCCAATCTCTACTTAAGACTAGTTTTGAGTATGGATTTAATTTTAGAACGTTACTTGAGTCGAGATTCATCAAGCGCGACTCAACTGAGTAATAGCTAATTCGAGAACGATACTTGGGTAGCAATCTCTACTTAAGTAAAGATCAAATCTGTATTTACTCAAGTGTGGTCGGAACCACGCTTGAGAGTCGATCGGCCAGTTATTATAATTGTCAATTTGGAATGTTTATTGCAAAATTCATATATTCGAAAACCTTGATTACAATGACGAAATAGTTAATGATAGCAGCAGCCCCTTAGGCATTTAAGGGACGCTGAAGACCCCTACTGCATGGATTCTAATAAGTGTTTATGTGCAAAAACAATTACATTAATATTGGGGTGGTTTCATTGAATAAATTTCACACAACACAATCACTTCGCGAGCGCTTCCGTGCTTCGCAAGGTACGTTAAGCCGTTGGTGCCGGCTGTCATATAATGTCAGTCGTTAAGCCATGTCAAAGGCCTTATGGGCGGCTTGATAACTTCTGACTGTAAGACCCGCTACTGTCTTACAAACCTCCACCAACCCGGACTTGGCCCCCGTTGTAGAGTATGGCTTAACCTCTTGCGATGCAGGAAGAGACCCGTGCCCCAGCAGTGGGGACATACAAGGGTTGATAACGAACACAATCACTTCACCTGGTCCCAAACTAGGATATCCTGTACTTTGATAACCAGGCAAGAACGTCACAAACATGAAAGTACACCGAGACTGTGGTCACTTGTACAAATATATAGCCCCACAGTGGGAATCGAACTCACAAGCTCGGTCTTGGTAACCAAGCGCCTTAGCGGCTAGGCCAACAAGACAGTCACAAAGAGGAATAAATAAAATAATCAGTTAAACAATCTCAGCTTTTTTATTGCTCATAAATTTTGTGACGTAGCTGACCACGTCACCAGCCACACCACAAGCACCACGCAGGCACGGCGTGACAAGGCGCCAGCGGAGCGCGGCCCGCGGCGCGGGGCGCCGCATGCAGTGACGCCAGCAAGGACTGGCGGGAGGCGCGGCACGGCGGCGACGCGAATATAAAAGGCGCAGCGCTAGCTCAGTCGAGCGGCTCCCACTACCAGTAAAGACGTTCACCGTAGGTCCGGTCCCGGTGTCAATTTAAGGGGTTTCTGGTTCGTTGTGGGAGTCCCGGTAGGGCTTCAGGACAGTCGGAGGGGATCCCGATCTGTAGAGGGTTGAGGAGCAAGTGAGGGCACATCGGCTGATCGCCGGAAGTGGTACAGTGGTCCGCCTCTGTGGGCCCATCCGAGGTTAGCCGATGCCACTCACGAGATGTCCTAGGGCATGGCATGTTGGTTCGCCGATATTAGCCGGTCTAGGACATCTCGTGTGCCCACCTTAGCCTCTGGGTGTTGGCACGTTGGGGTTCCCGATGGTGGCCACCCCAGATAATAGGGAATCCTGAGAGCGGTATGTTGGGGGTCCCGATATCGGCCACTCCAGGATCATTGAGAGTCGTAGTTACCTCTCACCGGGAATAAGTACAGTAGTTAATAATAGTGAGCAAGTCGCCCCTAGTGTCCATCAGTAATTAAGTTGTGTGAGTGTCGGTGTGTAACAAAGACAGTGATAATACAGGGACAATGTTTAAAACCAGTGATAGGTTAAGTGAGAGACAATTTGAGTGTGTAGGGGTAGTTATGTAAACATTAGGTCTGTGTATATTAAATGGTGTCGGTTTTTGGAATCCAAGCGTAGTCATTTGTGAGTAGTCCCCATAGGCATCCTTGAAAGCGCCAACCCGGGTAGTATTTCACCGGGTCGCGCAGAAACCTAGCCCCTCAGGCAGAGCACCTCAAGAGGTTAGTGTTACAATTTGTAACATAATTGACACATATTCTATAAATCCGCTGTGTTGAAGTTGTCTTTTTATCTTCCTCGAGGAGGATCCTCTCCACTGTGGTGAAGTTGAAGTTTTGTGTTCAACGAGCAGGTTCCTCTCCACTGCGATGAGGTTGAAGTTTTATGTTTACCGAGCAGGTTCCTCTCCACTGCGGTGAAGTTGAAGTTTTATGTTCAACAAGCAGGTTCCTCTCCACTGCGGTGAAGTTGAAGTTTTATGTTTACCGAGCAGGTTCCTCTCCACTGCGGTGAAGTTGAAGTTTTATGTTCAACAAGCAGGTTCCTCTCCACTGCGATGAGGTTAAAGTTTTATGTTTACCGAGCAGGTTCCTCTCCACTGCGGTGAGGTTGAAGTTTTATGTTCAACAAGCAGGTTCCTCTTCCCTGCAGTGAAGTTGAAGTTTTATGTTCAACTAGCAGGTTCCTCTTCACTGAAGTGAAGTTGAAGTTTTATGTTCAATGAGCAGGTTCCTCTCTACTGCAACGAAGTTGAAGTTTTATGTTCAACAAGCAGGTTCCTCTCCGCTGCGGTGAAGTTGAAGTTTTATGTCCAACGAGCAGGTTCCTCTGCACTGCGGTGAAGTTGAAGTTTTATGTTCCATGAGCAGGTTCCTCTCCACCGCGATGAAGTTGAGTTTTTGTCTTCTACGAGGAGGACCCTCTCCACTGCAGTGAAGTTGACTTTTTATGTTCCACAAGGAGGATTCTTTCCTATGGTGAAGTTCCTTGTTCTCATTTTTTCACATCTCGTTTCAAAACAGCGATTAATGTTCAAATGAAACCACACCGACTATGTACAGATATTAGTAATTTAGTAAACTTAATTAAATAGACAGACGTCAAGAGAATTATTTTATCGACATTTGTTACGTTCCGTTCTGTACTCAAAGCGAATAAATAAACAAGAAGCGTGAACGTTTTGCTTCATTTAAATATACGGTTCATTACAAACTAATTACTAAATAAAGAAACTTTGAACATTTTATTTACGAATACATAAACATTATTTTAGTTTTCTCTGTATATTTGACATAATTTACTAAGTTTCATCGTCACGTTTTTGTAACATGCGTAAAACGGAATTAAAATCTACACTTGTATTTTTCTTGTATAGAAAACAAACTTTGATCATAGACAATCTGATTGCAGTTCTGAATCTCTACTTAAGCAGTGATTGGCTGAACTCTACTCAAGAACTGTTTGAAAATAAAGGGAGTGCTTGAGCATCGATTCAGCGCTCAAGTAATGATTGGGCGATCTGAGATCAATCTGTGCTTGAGCATCGTCCTGTAATACCGGCCTAAGTAATTTTATACAATTGGCATAAGCTAATTAGAGCCCTGCTGGGTGCTACTACTGAGTGTACAGTAGATAGATAGGCTTTCGGTCCGCTGCAAAAAAACTAAAAGTGACTTTAGGGTAGGCCAGCTACCCCTTCTACAATAATTGACTGTGCTCGCCCCTTCAGTCTACCCGAAACCAGGGCAACTGTAACGATGCCGAAACGTCAGACTTGAGGTAGGTAATAACTTTACCTAATAAATAATCGCAATTAGACCCGTTTAATACGTAACTATGTATGAGCGTCGCGAGTCGGATACTGGATAGACACTGTTACGCATTTTTTTCGACTGCCTCGTTGTCTACCAAGATATAGGGTGTGGGTTTGATTCCCAATGGGGACCGTCGTAGAATTGTGCAAGTGGCCTCAGTCTGGGTGTGTTTTCATGTTTGTGACGTCCTTGCCTAGTTACCATAGTACAGAGTATCCTAGTTTGGGACCAGGTCAAGTAATCGTATTGTGAGAAAGTTATTATTTTTCTGAGGTCTAGTTTTTTTGTCTCAAGCTCCATTTTATCCATTTATTTTTCGCCGAGAAACTTAGAAAAACGTATCTGGCAACACTAAAAGCATGTACCATTGCACATAGTGACCTGAAATCTGCTCAGCATACATCCGATATACACGATTCTATACAGAGATTGTGTCGCCCCATTTCGCTTCGTGGAGGATGCAACATAGTCCTCTTTTTTCCCTTTTAAAACGCGGTGTTCGATTCATTACTATAAATAAGCAGGAAAAGAGGACAACTTTAAAATTTTGAAAAAAATATGAGGTGTTAGGCATTGGTAAGAGGCATCCTAAATTTAAAAGCAATAACGCGTGTAAACTTTAAACTGTGTAAGGTTATATTTATGTATAAGGTCTATCGAACCTAGGACGAAATAGGCATAGGCGAACTGAGTGATTGGAATCAATCAGTTGGTTAAGCAACAACAGGCGCGGTCGGGTACAGGATGGGTGAGCGTCCCGTGACTACCGCTAGTGGCATTTTCCCGAGCGCTTCCGTGCTTCGCAAGGCACGTTAAGCCGTTGGTGCCAGCTGTCATACAATAGCAGTAGTTAAGCTATGTCAGAGGCGTTATGGGCGGCTTGACAACTTCTGACAGTAAGGCCCGCCACTGTCTTACAATCCTCCACCAACCCGAACTTGGCCCCCGTGGTGGAGTATGGCCTAACCTTCCTGCGATGCAGGAAGAGACCGGTGCCCCAGCAGTGGGGACATACAAGGGTTGATAACGAATAAGGTCTATCTCAAATAGAATGAGACGAAATTTTTTTCTTCGTTACATTCACAAAATATCTTGAAAATGGAACATTTTACTTTTAGGATAAAATGTTTGAAATTAAATTAAATGAAATGAAAAGGTTTTATTCAAAGTAGCGCAGGAACTGCGGCTTTATTAACGTTACAATTCAAACTAGGTATCCATTTCCAAATCTAGATCGTTTTGGAGAAAAAAAATACAAAAAAACTCCAAACTTAGTCTTTTCAATTTAGGACTTAATTAACATAGTTGCAAGTGATGTAAATTACTTCAGCCAGATGTCGCTGCCTGTACGTAATACAGAGAATATTGTAAAGAGGTTCGAAATTTCACTGATGCCGGTGAGTCACCCATTGGCTCAGTTGGAAAGAGCGCTGGCACGGATAGCCAGAGGTCGCGGGTACGAATCCCGGCATGGGTGGAATTTTTGGCCTCTAAATAGGTTTTTTAAAAAACATAGTTGTGTCAATTAATTCCTTAAATGTGTGTGCTCCTATCTTGACCTCTGACCCTGAAGATTTAGTTCGATTTATTTCAGCCCTTTGAATTCATCCCTCTCAATATGATCTCATAAGTTTTAGGCTTTTCCCGTTTATACCATAGTGCTTGTTCCAGCTCTGAGTTTTGTTCTGAAAACGCTATTTTTCTTACTAACATGTCTTGAAAAAGCTCTCAGACGGGCTGATTTGTGTAGAAACTTCAGCGAGGGTATTTAACGGCTGCCTCAGCAGGAATCGATCTCACGATCTCTATGTCACCGTCACACCATCGGGACGGTACGTTCAGTAACAGAAAATATCTCCCATACTCGTCCGTTTCCATATTCTTCCCGCGGGTGTCGTAAAAGGCGACTAAGGGACACAAACCGGAGGGTGGACAGCAGCACCCTCTGCAGTACAATTCCACCAAACTGCGATCCCCAACGCGCATGCCTAGCGTGAGGATTATGGGCATTACCATTAGGACTATGATAGCACAACGTGGCGCTCTTTAGGGGAGGGCTATGTCCAGCAGTGGACTAGTATAGCCTGACGACGACGACGACTCGTCCGTTTAGTTACTAAGTGTCATCTTATTAATATGTACTTAGGTTAAGGAAAATCAAATATATTTTTTTTGATCTGTAATATTGAGCCAAAGACCTAGGTGAGCGCCAGGAAAGTTTCACTGATCTACTTTTCACTGAGTCTTTGGAGATATCTGACGGTGACGACGACTGACGGTGTGACGCTGGCGGTTCTGAAAGCAACAAAACTCACTGAGTAATTTGATGATATCGACACTTGGTATATCCCCACAGCTGGGGCATGGGTATTTTCCTGCAGCGCAGGAAAGTTAGGCCATACTCCACCATGGGAGCCAAGTCCGGTTTGGTGGAGGATAGTAATACAGTGGCGGGCCTTACTGTCAGAAGTTATCAAGCCACCCATAAGGCCTCTGACATGGCTTAACGACTACCATTATATGACAGCCGGCACCAACGGCTTAACGTGCCTTGCGAAGTAAGGAAGCGCTCTGAAAAAATGTGCTTGCGGTAGTTATGGGGTGGTCAGTGATTGATCCGAATCACTCGGTTCAACCAAGCCACGAGCGCTTTCGTGTGAGATATATTATTGTCACCTGGAAATTACTTTTGTATTGTGTGCTACAGTATAAAAAATCAAAACAACTGTAAAGATCCATCACGCCCTCGCTCGTATCAGCATCAATATTTCTAAAAGTCGCGTCCGTAACATAAATACTCATCACTGCCGGAGCCGACGAAAATACAGTGCACGCGACATATTTTCGCAGTCGATCATTCTTGAAGTCGTGTATCGCCCTAATGGCGTTCCAGAAACGTTGAAAGGGTCGAAGTTGATTGATGTCTTGGCAATAACTTTATACAGTCCCGGTGGCGGTCCCAGGTCTGTTTACTTAGCTACCTTTGGTACTATGCCCCCAATATTGCCAGTATAGAAAAAGCTCCCTCCCACTATTTTACCCGCGAGATGAAGACGCTGGACGCTGATACTCCAGTTATGGCAAACTTGAGGGTAAACGATGACTTAATTTTAATTTGCAATTAATTAATGCAAGTACACATGGAATCATAATAAACGCGACCCAGGCAGCATAACCGCCTTTGCGTTACATTAGCGCCTAGTCATATTACCAATAATGCCGTTAGATACATAGAATGTTCTTTATTGTACACAGAAATGGTATAAAAATATAGTACAGTTGGCGGCCTTATTACAAAAAGCAATTTTAGAGGTAGCCATGAGCAACCATGAATTGGATATACATTCACACGGGTGGGTGGAACCGTTGATCAGAGTGCTTAGTGCGAGTTTTTAACTACTCGATCGCGTTAACGTAAACTCATATTTCTATGGCATCGAGGAAGCGCCACCTAGCGACAAGTATGGAAATTAAAATTGCTGAGTGCGAGTTGTATTGGTTTGCGTTGGGAAGTGAACACGTTTACCAGCCAAAATACGAATAAACGCAAGTGCGAGTTGTACTGTGACAGCGTTTTGCCAGTTCGAACGGTTAACTTACTCCGTTTGCGTATTTTCTTTGTCTTTTTCATTTGTACGTCAAAGTGAAACATAGAAATCGCTAAACTCACTATTTCGCGATTCTTTGCAATATAGCATGAAAGAGAACAGTTGCCATGCTATTTATCTTCGACTACGTTTTTGACTGAATAGATTTACATAATATAACTCAGTATGCGAATTTACAGAAAGAAACCCGTGCCTTAGCAGTGGGGACTTACAAGGGTTGATATCGATGAAAATATGGCAGATAGTCCAGAGACAAAAAGCGAACCATATAATATGGTTCGCTTTTTGATATTATCAAGGTTGAAAATTTTTGCGAATAGGCGACTGCACTGTATACGGACTAAAGTCTATCTAACTTTCCTTTCCCGTTTCCTTATTGAATAAACGTCTCTACGGCTTCCAGAATAAAGCTCCGTGAAACCGAATAAATAACTTTGTGATTCAATAGAGATGGCAGGAGATAATGGATTGGCTTCGTGAAAGATTCTAGCTAATCTCCTGTGTCGAAGAAAAATCTGATTAAAGATGAAGACACTAATCTCATTTAGGAGATTCGATTCTGAGATAAAAGAAGGATTGCTTCACAAGAGTCCCTGACTTTCTTTAGGGAAGTATTATTATTGTTGATATGTTTGTTTCAGAAGAAATCTACATAAGTGACGGTAATAGGAAGACTAACCCTGTATCACTACTTTGCAGTAAATGCCCGGAGCGGTTTAAATAAAATTTGGTATGGAGTTAGCTGACACCCTGTGAGCTACGTTTTCCTGCAGGAAAATATCTTATTCTCCTGCGGCATCTTATAAATGTGTGAATTATTTATTGAATAATTAAGACAAATTATGTTATACTATCATGCAGTACAAACCAATGACTTTGTTTTTTAAGTATGTACATTTGTGAAGTTAGTAACAATACCACTCGCTAACGGAAGTTCATTCGTTAAGGAAAACGTGAGGAAACCTGAGTTTCTGAGGTGCTCAAATACCTCAGCGCTTTAAAATGCCAATTCGCGTTGGAAAGCTGTTAGTTAAGACCATACTCTCTCTCTTTCTCTCTCTTTGAGAGAAGGCCTGTGTCCTGCAATGGGGCGTATAAAGGCTACATCTCTATCTCTATAATATAAAAATGGATCGCTGAATGTGTTGGTAGGCGCAAATCTCGAGAGCCGCTGAACCGATTTCGCTAATTCTTTTTTTAGAATAATCATTGAAGGACTAGGATGGTTCTTACGGAGAGACAAAAAAAAATTAAGTTTCGACTGTTAGGCGGTACGAAGTTCGCTGGGTCAGCTAGTAAAAAATAATGTTATGTTATAATTTATATTGTGATCACAATTGAATGTGAATTAATATTTATATCAATAAACAAATTTCAATTCAATTACAGTAAAGTAATACTATAGGAAAATATTATGTGTATTTTTTATTTTCGTCGTGACTTAAATCTAATTTTAATATCTACAATTCTATGGAGAGGAAAAGTTATATTCAAACAAAACAATAATAAGTCTATTCACAGTCTGACAATCCTACTTCTGCAAGCCCGTCTTTTGTTCTAAGATTCATGGTACGGAGGGCCTATCGCGAACTCTTGAATGTTCCATTTTCCCGCGTAAATAAACAAAGTTTTGATTCACTCATCTCGGAAAGAGTATTTCTGTTCTTCCGTACATGAGTGCAAAAGCAGTTTTTATCCGCAAGCTAGAAGATAAAGTATTGAGTATAGAACACCGTGTGAACTAAGTCTGTGAATTGAAAACATCACTAAACCTATTTACTTCTACCTCCATGGTGCTGAATTTATCATACAACCTTTTTTAAGAAATCGAAAACTCAGATTCGGAACTTTCTTGGTGTCCTTTTTTTAATTGGGTTGCGCGCGCCATTTAATTTTCCTCTTCACGCTATGTTATTATTATCATTATTATTCCTTATTGATATTTCAACCAGCCGATGTCGACAAACTCTGCCAAAGTCAAATCTTGAGACGAAATGAGCAATTTTGTTAATGATTACTAAGTTCGAAAAAAAAAATCGCAGCGATAAAAATTATACTTAACACGCTACGTTGTTCAGACTTCATAGTTTATTATTTCCTTCGTGTAAATCTGTGGGTTTATCGAGTTTGCGATGTACATCGAATTTTCATAGCAGACCATGAAATGTACTACGACAGCTATTACTAATATTTCATTTCAATCAGCTTTTGTGTGAGAGCAACCATTTTTTTCAAGACTGTTCAAGACTGTCTAATTGCATGAAATAATTATATTCTTTTTGTTGCACTAACCCGTGCTGAGGACAATTTTGAAAACCTATTTAGAGGCTAAAAATTGCTCCCATGCCGGAACTCAAACCCGCGACCTCTGGCTTACCGTACCAGCGCTTTTCCAACTGAGCTAATGGACAAGTGCCGGCATCAGCGAAAAAAAATTAATAATTTTAATTAATTGCATGAAATAAACAATATAAAAATAAAATTGATTTTGAAGTTATATTGAAATAATATTGAAGTCCGCTAAGCATCTACACTATACTCCAAAATTATATGAATATGTTAATTCCGTTTTCCGTTATGATAATTCCGAATTTTGTTCTTTTTTTCAGTAAAAACTATTAAATATTTTTGGAAATACGGCTTTTCAATAAACAATAAAATAGAATACACCTACTATGTTACCAGCGCTGGTTTGCGATAGGGCCCGCTGAAATGAAAGGCGTATCTAGAATAGCCAAGCGAAAAGAAAGCTAGCAATTATTTCGTTCTTCAACATAACAATGGCCTTATTGTTACTTAAGGGAATTCCTGAATATAGGAGCTCAGCTCGGAGCCTTTTTTGTTATTACTTAGATAGATGTACATACTTGCATATTACCTTGATAAGATAGAAATTGAGCCCTTGTAGAGTCGCGTGAAGTAAACATTTTTTTTCGTTATAAACCCTTGTATGTCCCCACTGTTGGGGTACGGGTCTCTTCCTGCATAGCAGGAAGGTTAGGCCATACTCCGCCACAAAGTCCGGGTCGGTGGAGGATTGTAAGACAGTAGCGGGCCTTACTGTCAGGAGTTATCAAGCCGCCAATAGGCTTACGTGCCTCGGAAAAAATGCCAGTAGTGTCACGGGACGGTCACCCATCCTGCACCTGACCGCGCCTATTGTAGCTTAACCAAGTGATTGATTCCAATCACTAGGTTCGACTAGGCCACGAGCGCTTCTGGAGGCTTAGATATTCTAAACTCTATGTTGTTATTACTGTGCAAAGATTAATGAAGATATTTTTGGTTTGGTTTACAATTTAGGTAGTTTATATATCTAAATTATAATAGGGTTTTTGTTTTTTCAAGCACAGTAATATTTATATTCTTTTTGCACTAACCAGTGCTAAGGACAATTTTAAAAACCTATTTAGAGGCTAAAAATTCCACCCATACATGATGTAAAACCTAACTGCAAAGTAGGTACTCGGGGCTGCAAGTGATGCAAATTATTTCAACCAGATGTTGCTGCCTGTACGTAATACAGAGAGTCTTGTGAAGAGGTCCGAAATTTCACTGATGCCGGGTAAGTCGCCCATTAGCTCAGTTGGGAGAGCGTTGGCACGGTTAGCCAGAGGTCGCAGTTTCGAATCCCGGCATGGGTCGAACTTTTAGCCTCTAAATAGGTTTTAAAATTGTCCTTAGCACGGGTTAGTGCTTTAAAAATAAAAATAGTATACTCTTAATAGGTTTTTTAAAAGTAATATTTACGCAGTCTGACAGCATACTTGTAGGATAAATTTAAGTTTCCACTTACATGATTGGTAATGGCCATGTTTTATCTTATATTCTTATCTTAACTTATCTAAACAAAATAACAAATAGTTTTTGCTTGAGAAGTCGTGTAAAAACTCTTCGGCCACTTAGGAAACCAAAGTTTCAAAACCAGTTTCGAAAACATCATTATTTTTCTTTTTAGGAAACCAGCTTTCGAATAAAGAAAAATAATTCTGTTTTCGAAACTGGTTTCGAAACTTTGGTTTCCAAAGTGGCCGAACGGTGTAAAAATGCTTATTTTGAGCTTACACATGTAACATGAAAACACGTTTCTTCTGATTTATGAGGTCCTAAATGGCTTTTAAAGCCATTCTTTTATGTTTGCGGTAGTGGAGTGTACGTAGATGTGTTTTCAGAACACAGAAGCGTCTCTCAAGCGCAGTTATCAATACTCTGATAAGCAAGACTCTGATACAAACTGGGAGTTTTCAAGAATAGCCCACAGTATAGATGTAATTATTTACAATAAAATTACCGGACGATCTTAAACATTTTAAACAATACACAACATTTACTTAACATACATACATAACCTCACGCCTGTATCCCAGAGGTGTAGGCAAATACCAAGGACTGCCACTTGCCACGATCCTGACCTTCGCTTCATCAACGTTCATAAGTCGTTGCATGCACGCACGCCGGTTCCGGGTTCATTTTATCTTTCCCTTTGCTAATACATCACCTATTTGGTCGATGAATGTCCGCCTGGGACGTCCTTTACTAGCCCTTCCACTCACATTCGCATTATTTAACCCATGACTTAAAACTCTATTGATGAAAAAGTGCTACTACTCTATAGACAAGTAAATGGGTGATAAATATTCATAATTATCTAGATATACAGAGACTAGCAAACATGTACTTTAATGAACTTAAAATGTTAACTAAATTTAGTTAATATTTTTGGTTTCATTCATATTCTTTGCACAGTTATGAGTCATTGATGTAATTTTAAGAGTAATAGTATAATAAGAGTAGTATAAAAGTACCTGTAAGGATACTATAATCCATTTATTTAGGTAGGTAAATAATCTTCATTAGTATTTTTATGGAAATATAAAATTTATAAATAAAAATATTTCCATTTTACTTCAATTTCATGAAACAACATTAAATTTCAAATTGAATTAGTAAAGTGTGTATTTCGATATGTATGTATGTATGTATGTATGTATGTATGTATGTATGTATGTATGTATGTATGTATGTATGTATGTATGTATGTATGTATGTATGTATGTATGTATGTATGTATGTATGTATGTATGTATGTATGTATGTATGTATGTATGTATGTATGTATGTATGTATGTATGTATGTATGTATGTATGTATGTATGTATGTATGTATGTATGTATGTATGTATGTATGTATGTATGTATAATATGTATAATATACGTATGTATGTATGGGTTTCGATAAAAAGATGCATCAAGATTGTTTACATTTTTTTAAGTACCTAAACAAATGGACTAATTAATACGTAACGTTTTGCATCCTTTACAATTGTATACGCCAACATGTCGATCTGCTTTACCCAATTCAATAAGTTAAGTAACATTCAGTATAATTTGGTGATTGTTTATGAATGCATTGAATAAATGAATTGAAACTCAAAAGGAACGTCTCGAAACGGAAAAACAGAACTTTAATTTAACTCCCATTTCCAATACCAGCTTCCACCGAACAGCCCTTACGTTGGAGCTAAACGAGCGACGCAAAAGGAGGCCGTTAGCGCACAGACGCAGGACAATTTGCATCTACCCACCGAGCCGTAGTGTACACACGCTGGCTGATTGCAGCGCCGGAGATACTAGCTCCACCGACTGGCGGTTACACCACTGAAAATATGACCCTGGTGATTGGTTTAGGTAAGAATTATAGCTAGGATAGTTGCTGGAGCAATAGCAACCTAGAGACTTTACCTCAATGCCGTTCTGACCTCTTACTGTAACGATTTGTATGAGTCTGTAGTCGCATACTGGAACTTTGCTATCTTGTTAATACAATTTATTATTATTACGTTTAATTTCGATACCAACCCTTGTATGTCCCCACTGCTGCGGTACGGATCTTTTCTTGCATCGCAAGAAGCTTAGGCTATACTCTACCACGGGGTCCAAGTCTAGTGGAGTGGGGGCCTTACTGTCAAAAGTTATCAATCCGCCTTTAAGGCCGCTGACATGGCTTAGCGACTGCCATTACATGACGGCCGGCACTAATGGCGCAACATGCCTTGCGAAGCACGGAAGCGCTCGGAAAAATGCCACTTGCGGTAAACACGGGATGGTCACTTCAATACTTAAAAGTAGTAATTTAAATACATTGCCTTATTAAATAGTAGTTACATTTTTAAAAATTTTCACATAACCGCGCCTTTACAACAACCCAGTTTTCGGCCTGTGTATTTTTGTACTGATTACTTTGCAGAATTAATAAGAGTTTGATATTATAAGTCTTTGACTTTGAAATTAAAAGTCTACCAACTGTACTACTGTTGCTACTCTGCAACAAAAGATAGAGCCGAAAACTAAATAAATCAACAAACACAATTTCCGTTATGAACTTCCGCCAAGTTCACAGCTTACGCTGGCCATGTTGAGCTGCACGTACTATTTGCTAAACGCTGCACCGTGCCTCTGGGGTACTCGTATATAAATAAATTGTAACACATGTCCCATGTGAGTTATATTTGAGCGGGATTTAGCACTAACTCAAATATTATGCGACAGTTTCAAACCGAAAACCGTTAGGGACGCGATCTAGTTACGGTGCGACAAAATCTGGCGGAAAGAGGATTTTTCTGGTTTATTCTCGCTGCATTGCATCTGACTTTTTCTAGACGGATCTGGTTCGTTACTTTGTAGCAATCGGATTAAAATCCTTTTACTTTGCTCTAATCATACGTTCTGAAGAAAATCTTGAAGAATTAAGTTATCTTTCAAAAGATAACTTATATATACTACATGTATTTTTATAATATTATTGTGTTAATCGTCAAAAGCTCCCTAAGCTGTATGGGTTATAATTGTCACTAAAATCGAATGTTATTAGCTTAGTAAAGTAATATAAGCGTCAAATTGGTCAAAGCTCTTCCTTTTTGAAGTCGGTTAAAAAGGACACATGCCCTACTTTTTGTCTTTTTATCTCCTAGTTCCATCTATCCTAAGCTTCTGTGGAAAAGATCGATTTTAACGATATGACCACCAATTGGATACGGCGAAACTTAGATATAAGCCTTTTAATGTATTTTATTTTCTGGTGTCGACATTAAAATGTTCTAATGCAATTTTTTTATTCGTAATTCTTCACAATTACACTTAGATTTGTGTGCTTTACGTTACAGTGAACTGAGCCGCAAGGTAAAATTATCAAATCGTAAGTCCTATAAAATAATCAACAATAAATATTTATTCAAAGATCTATGGTACAGCAACAGCTTTTACAGCAACATAGAATCTTACATCGGTATAGTATTAATCGATATGCAAAAGCAATGGATTATTTTTTGTTATTTTGCCATTAAGTACCTACAATTTGGTAACAAATATTTTGTACCTCTACAAAAAAAATACCATTAATGTGTCGCCTAAAAACTACTGTACCAACTACAATTAAATCAAGTTCTTATTTTATTATTTCGCAATATACAATATTTATGGGAATCACCTAGTGAGCACTCTCTTGACAACCTATCTACTTAAAAGCCTAGCCGAACGGGAAGGAGAGTGGAAAATGACAGAATATACAACATTGCCGAGTTAATCCGGAATCCCTTTGATCGAAACTGGAACATCTTTGGCACACCGGTGCTGCAACACTCGGTGCCCAGTGCGGGAACAGACACGTAACACCTCTATCTTTACACTTGTGCAGTCTTGTTAGTTAAGTTAAGGACGGCTTTGCAACCAAAATCAAAAAGTTGACCTGTAGTCGACTGTTTGAAATTGTATTTCTTCGATGCTACTACTAATGATTCTCGATGCTACTTCTAATTGCGTTTTACTTAGTAAATAATCGCAATTCGATTTCAACCCTGTATGTCCCCACTCCTGGGGCACGGGTCTCTTCCTGCATTGTAGGAAGGCTAGGCCATACTCCACCACGGGGGCCAAGTCCGGGATGATGGAGGAGTCCGGGTTGATGGAGGGGTCCGGGTTGATGGAGGTATTAGAGTCGCAATTAGAGTCGTTTAATATATAACTGCACAACAACGGTTTGCATTGTAACGTGTCGATGCAGAAGAAATTGACTATAATAAAAATGTAATCTTGGGTAAGCCAGGCAATAGAGACCGAGCGGCTGTGTCCTATCTCGCTCACACATATATAAAAAAATACTGGTTGTTAAAAATATACTTTAGACAAATTTAGACATTTAATGTCGTCTGAGACTACTTAAATTACAGTCTGCAAGCTTTTAGAATAGACCTCGGCTACTGACGGATGGAATCGGATATATTACAATAAGGTAAAGTTTATTTTGTATTGTATTGTTAACTGTAACTTTTTAACATAACTTTTCGAAATAGTGAAGAAAAGTTTTATACAGAGCAAGAGCAGAGTGTAATACTTCTTCCGTATTACACTCGTGTGCTTTCGGCAAAAACCGAAGCCTATTCTAGAGCCCGAGGTGTATTCTAAAAGCTATCAGACTGTACGGACATTTTGAATAAACTTTTGTTTTTCCATACTTAGTTTTTGTTAATGAAAAGTTGTGTGTACATGGCAACAACCCAGCTACTAGACGAAAGAAGGCCCTTGGCTTTTGCATCTAAGTAATGAAATGATTTATACAGAGTGCAGTGGCATCTTCACCCACACAGATGGGTGTGTGCCTGGGATATTTTTTTAGATAGAGTAGATTTGCCCAGCACTATGCCATCCTGGTAGCTCAGATCAAAGCCTAAATCAAAGACAAATCAAGATAATTATATTCTTTTTAATGCACTAACCCGTGCAAAGGACAATTTTAAAAACCTATTTAGAGGTAAGAAATTCCACCCATGCCGGGACTCGAAACCGCGACATCTGGCTATCCGTGCCAGCGCTTTCCCAACTGAGCTAATGGGCGACTCACCGGCATCAGTGAAATTTCGAACCTCTACAATACTCTCTGTATTACGTACAGGCAGCGACATCTGCCTGAAGTAATTTGCATTCCGATGTAAAACCTAACTGCAAAGTAGGTACTCGGGGCTGCAAGCGATGCAAAATACTTCAGCCAGATGTCGCTGCAAGTACGTAATACAGAGAGTATTGTAAAGGGGTTCGAAATTTCACTGATGCCTGTGAGCGCTGGCACGGTTAGCCAGAGGTCGCGGGTTCGAGTCCCGGCACGGGTGGAATGTTTAGCCTATAAATAGGTTTTTAAAATCAACATATAAGTCAATAAGGTTGCCTAGAAGAAATTGGATTTAGCAACAGGTCCGCCAGTTGTACTCTGTATCTTTACATGTTTTATAATATGTGCCCAGTGTACAATAAAAAATATTTTTATCTTATCTTATCTTATTTTATCTTACGGGCGAAGTCAACAAAGCCGCGGGTTTCTTCTCGATGTTTTTCTGTAGACCAAGGCAGTGTTGAATCAATCTGGTGACACCGACTCTCGGAATAGAATACCCGATGTCTGTACCTCTTCCTTTCTGCAAGATTTAATTTAACATCAGACCTGTTTTACGGAAGCCCAGGCAAAGTAGAGATAGGAGCTAGCGAGGTAAGCATCCCATATGACAAAGTTGTAATAGCAATTTTGGATCCGTTAACGGTTATTGGTGGTAGTCTAGTGGGTAGAACAGTAGACTCGGAAGCCGGAGACTTTTTTTTTCTAAGTTACGTACATTTGTGACATTATAGAAGCAATTTTGGATCCATTTACAGTAAGCGGTAAAACGCTCGTGGCCTAGCGGAACCGAGTGATTGGAATAACACTTCACTTGGGTTCAGCAACAACAGGCGCGGTCAGGTACTGGATGGGTGACCATCTCGTGACCACCGCTAGTGGCATTTTTTCCGTGCGCTCCCGTGCTTCGCAAAGCTTCGCCGGCTGTCATGTAATGGCTGTCGTTAAGCCATGTCAGAGGCCTTATGGGCGGCTTGATAACTTCTGACAGTAAGGCCCGCCACTGTCTTACAATCCTCCACCAACCCGGACTTAGCCCCCGTGCTGGAGTATGGCCTAACCTTCCTGCGATGCAGGAAGAGACGCGTGCCCCAGCGGTGGGGACATACTAGGAAGATGTAATTATTTTTTTCCATTGGAGGCGTTAGTTAGCATCGTGTAGGGTGTCAAACAATAATTACTTTCGACTACAATTTTCGCCCGACCAAGCAGCGCTGCAGATTTTAAAATTAAACTTCACCAAGGAATAGCTAAGTATTTAATTCATTAGCGACTGGCTCTGGAGAGCTGCGGATTAACTGTAAAAAATGAAAAATCCTTTAATAAATCCTGGAGACCGGCGAGGTGCAGGAAAATTGATAACAAAATGAGAGAAACAGCGGGCTATTACTCCGAATCGCATTAAAATCCGTAAGTTTTGCGACTCTACAATTTGCGACAGATTTTTTTAATCTAGTTGGAAAAATATTGTGTTTAAACTAGTTTGCCTTTGCACATAACTTTCATTACATTGTATGTTATTTAAGTTTTCGTTTTTTTTTCGCTGAATGTCAATGTACAACCTCTAAAGCATATATTTATTAATTGTATAAGAATAGTTTTTATGCAGGTGAACAGCAATTTACATAATGACACACTTTTACTACTAGTCAAATAAAACAAAACATGCACCATACAATATCGACAAAAAAATTCGCCAAGAGCAAAGAACAAATAAGCAAAAACATTTAAGCGTACAAAAAAGATCCTAACTGAACAAACCACTTCGGAAAATATTTGAACCAAAGAACCCCAAGTGCTAGCAGCATTGCCACGCTGCACCGCCAAAAAGATCCTTTTGGTTACAAAGAAACAAGCTATCGCTAATCGCTAGTGTTACTTCCTGCATCAGTGGCACTTTCTTCTATTGGAAATCCATAAACGGGAGCCCACAATACAGGATTTCCTTAGTGTGGGGCCCACCAGACACTGTACACTACCAATTACCTTTTACTAATTAAATAATTTTTACTTTTTACTTACTTTTACTGAATGGCGCCCCTTGAGCCCTGAGTAGACGCTTCCGCGTTGCAGCTAAGCGAAATAATTAGTGATATCCGGAATAGAGTTCTTGGGATGAGATTTTCCATTTTAACTTTTACATTTTTTTTCTTTACCAGCTCTGGTTTGGCTCACTTGAATTTGTTATTTATTTGTTAATACTACCAACTCTGAGATAGAGTGTCTAAAAAAATCTAGGGACCAATCGCTTAGAAAAAACAAACAGTTGTACAAATCATATTAGTGCCAAGTAAGTAGATGCGCAAATAGCAGCATTATCTACTGTATACAGATGTTTAATCAACAGTGTTACCTACAGTTTACAGATCTGTAACCAGCAGCGTTATCTGCAGCTTACAGATCTTTAATTAACAGCGTAGCGTATTTTCAGTTTATAGATCTGTAAGTAGCGGCGTTATGTACAGTTTACAGATCTGTAACGAGCAGCTTTAAGATAAGATTTTTTTTTATTGTACACCAGAGCACTTAATATAAAATTTATAAACATCCATATTTGCGGCCATATTGCTGATAGTGTTTCTAAGTTATTCGGGATACTCATACATAGTTACATGTATTTCATAGTTACGTCGGGAAATAAGATAATTACGTTTCACCTAGTCAATGATCGTGATTTGACCCGTTTAATATATAATTATATTGCAATCGAGATAGCGTTATCAACATTTTATAGATCTACCAGCAGCAGCGTTGAGAATTTACTTACTGCTTATACTATTGACAAGTTGTACGAATACTAATTAGAAAGGACAATTTTAAAAACCTATTTAGAGGTATAGTGATATCATTCCGATGTAGATAGTCGGGGCTGTGATTGATGCAATTTACTTAAGCCAGATGATGCTGCCTGTACGTTATACAGAGAATAGTGTAAAGAGGTTCGAAATTCACTGATGCCGGTGAGTCGCCTATTAGGTCAGTTGGAAATAGCGCTGTCACGGATAGCCAGAGGTCGCGGTTTCGAATCCCGGCATGGGTGGAATATTTAGCCTCTAAATATGTTTTTAAAATTGTCCTTAGCACGGGTTAGTGCATTAATAATAAAAATAGTATAAATGTTGATTGAATTACCAGTCAATTGTAGGCTTGATAAAGCTGCGTATTTCAATAATACTTACGTGTAGGAGTGCCTGAAACAAACAGTACAAAAAATATATCTAGTACAGACGGACTTCTAATCATTGATAGGAGTCCGTCAGTACCGGAGTCCGTCAGTACCGGAGTCCGTCAGTCTGCTCCGGAGCATCCAGTCAGGTGCTCCACACCTGGTTTTGTACCCTTGTGTACCCTTCAACGGCCAAGTCACACAAAATTAACCATAATAATACAAAAATCGCAGTAAGGAACTTTAGACTTGGCACGACTTTGTCTAGATTTCATTACTTTTTAGAGATAAACGAGCAGCTCCATCGAGACTTGGCTAGTTTTAATAGAATGTTTTGGTGGGATTTCACTTCTTTTTGTAGAAACGTGGGCATATTGATTTTTTAGATTTTCTTATAAAATAAATCAATCCGCCAACCAACGTAGAAGTATGTCATAAACGACTGTTACGCGACCGGTTGCCACTGCGCCATATAAGGTTATCGGAAAAACAAAACGTAAGCGCGTTTTAAAATACAGTCAGCGCCATCTAGCGACGTGTGCGATTACCAATGCCACTCTTAATCCAATGCATTATATTTTGCCAAAATTTTGAGCGAAATTTATATTTTAGTGTAATTTGTTTATTTAATATGTTTAATGTTCGAGTAGAATAAAGTTAATCGTTCGATTATTTCTTCTTTTAAACTTGTAAGTATAAGTATAAAAGCCTATCTAGTCTTATCCAGAGTTTTCCTTTAATTTTATTTATATGCGTATTAAAAGCAGAAGGGGAGGTATTCGCCCAGCAGTGGGACGCTATAGGCTATATTAAATTAGAAGATGTGTTCCACTACGCTGGATTTTTGCAATGACAGTTGATTTTTTTATGTACCAATAGTAGAAGGGGGCATTACCATATCTCTAATACTGCTAAGATCAGCTGAGGTTTCTTCATCAGATACTTCAAACCTTCGATTTTTGACATTAAATGAAGCGGCCTACCAAGTTCAATATTTTTCGTAAAGGCGGTATGTCGATCATTTGTAATAGTTTGGTTGGGCTCTTGTGTTTTCTAGTCAGGGTCACTATGTACTCCAGATCTTCGAGTATCCTAGTATTTATAGTTTTAAAAACCTATTTAGAGGCTAAAAATTTCACCCATGCCGGGATTCGAACCCGCAACCTCTGGCTATCCGTACCAGCGCTCTACCAATTGAGCCAATGGGCGACTCACGACATCAGTGAAATTTCGAACCTCTTTACAATATTCTCTGTATTACGTACAGGCAGCGACATCTGACTTAAGCAAATTGCATTACTTACAGCCCCGACTACCTACTTTGCAGTTAGGTTTAACATCGGAACGATATCACTGTACCCACATGATTACACTATTTTTATTTTTAATGCACTAACCCGTGCTAAGGAACAAATTTAAAAACCTATTTAGAGGCTAAAAATTTCACCCATGCCGGGATTCGAACCCGCAACCTCTGGCTATCCGTACCAGCGCTCTACCAATTGAGCCAATGGGCGACTCACGACATCAGTGAAATTTCGAACCTCTTTACAATATTCTCTGTATTACGTACAGGCAGCGACATCTGACTTAAGCAAATTGCATTACTTACAGCCCCGACTACCTACTTTGCAGTTAGGTTTAACATCGGAACGATATCACTGTACCCACATGATTACACTATTTTTATTTTTAATGCACTAACCCGTGCTAAGGAACAAATTTAAAAACCTATTTAGAGGCTAAAAATTTCACCCATGCCGGGATTCGAACCCGCAACCTCTGGCTATCCGTACCAGCGCTCTACCAATTGAGCCAATGGGCGACTCACGACATCAGTGAAATTTCGAACCTCTTTACAATATTCTCTGTATTACGTACAGGCAGCGACATCTGACTTAAGCAAATTGCATTACTTACAGCCCCGACTACCTACTTTGCAGTTAGGTTTAACATCGGAACGATATCACTGTACCCACATGATTACACTATTTTTATTTTTAATGCACTAACCCGTGCTAAGGAACAAATTTAAAAACCTATTTAGAGGCTAAAAATTTCACCCATGCCGGGATTCGAACCCGCAACCTCTGGCTATCCGTACCAGCGCTCTACCAATTGAGCCAATGGGCGACTCACGACATCAGTGAAATTTCGAACCTCTTTACAATATTCTCTGTATTACGTACAGGCAGCGACATCTGACTTAAGCAAATTGCATTACTTACAGCCCCGACTACCTACTTTGCAGTTAGGTTTAACATCGGAACGATATCACTGTACCCACATGATTACACTATTTTTATTTTTAATGCACTAACCCGTGCTAAGGAACAAATTTAATAACCTATTTAGAGGCTAAAAATTTCACCCATGCCGGGATTCGAACCCGCAACCTCTGGCTATCCGTACCAGCGCTCTACCAATTGAGCCAATGGGCGACTCACGACATCAGTGAAATTTCGAACCTCTTTACAATATTCTCTGTATTACGTACAGGCAGCGACATCTGACTTAAGCAAATTGCATTACTTACAGCCCCGACTACCTACTTTGCAGTTAGGTTTAACATCGGAACGATATCACTGTACCCACATGATTACACTATTTTTATTTTTAATGCACTAACCCGTGCTAAGGAACAAATTTAAAAACCTATTTAGAGGCTAAAAATTTCACCCATGCCGGGATTCGAACCCGCAACCTCTGGCTATCCGTACCAGCGCTCTACCAATTGAGCCAATGGGCGACTCACGACATCAGTGAAATTTCGAACCTCTTTACAATATTCTCTGTATTACGTACAGGCAGCGACATCTGACTTAAGCAAATTGCATTACTTACAGCCCCGACTACCTACTTTGCAGTTAGGTTTAACATCGGAACGATATCACTGTACCCACATGATTACACTATTTTTATTTTTAATGCACTAACCCGTGCTAAGGAACAAATTTAAAAACCTATTTAGAGGCTAAAAATTTCACCCATGCCGGGATTCGAACCCGCAACCTCTGGCTATCCGTACCAGCGCTCTACCAATTGAGCCAATGGGCGACTCACGACATCAGTGAAATTTCGAACCTCTTTACAATATTCTCTGTATTACGTACAGGCAGCGACATCTGACTTAAGCAAATTGCATTACTTACAGCCCCGACTACCTACTTTGCAGTTAGGTTTAACATCGGAACGATATCACTGTACCCACATGATTACACTATTTTTATTTTTAATGCACTAACCCGTGCTAAGGAACAAATTTAAAAACCTATTTAGAGGCTAAAAATTTCACCCATTCCGGGATTCGAACCCGCAACCTCTGGCTATCCGTACCAGCGCTCTACCAATTGAGCCAATGGGCGACTCACGACATCAGTGAAATTTCGAACCTCTTTACAATATTCTCTGTATTACGTACAGGCAGCGACATCTGACTTAAGCAAATTGCATTACTTACAGCCCCGACTACCTACTTTGCAGTTAGGTTTAACATCGGAACGATATCACTGTACCCACATGATTACACTATTTTTATTTTTAATGCACTAACCCGTGCTAAGGAACAAATTTAAAAACCTATTTAGAGGCTAAAAATTTCACCCATGCCGGGATTCGAACCCGCAACCTCTGGCTATCCGTACCAGCGCTCTACCAATTGAGCCAATGGGCGACTCACGACATCAGTGAAATTTCGAACCTCTTTACAATATTCTCTGTATTACGTACAGGCAGCGACATCTGACTTAAGCAAATTGCATTACTTACAGCCCCGACTACCCTGTACCCGATCATGTGGGTACAGTGATATCGTTCCGATGTTAAACCTAACTGCAAAGTAGGTAGTCGGGGCTGTAAGTAATGCAATTTGCTTAAGTCAGATGTCGCTGCCTGTACGTAATACAGAGAATATTGTAAAGAGGTTCGAAATTTCACTGATGTCGTGAGTCGCCCATTGGCTCAATTGGTAGAGCGCTGGTACGGATAGCCAGAGGTTGCGGGTTCGAATCCCGGCATGGGTGAAATTTTTAGCCTCTAAATAGGTTTTTAAATTTGTTCCTTAGCACGGGTTAGTGCATTAAAAATAAAAATAGTGTAATCATGTGGGTACAGTGATATCGTTCCGATGTTAAACCTAACTGCAAAGTAGGTAGTCGGGGCTGTAAGTAATGCAATTTGCTTAAGTCAGATGTCGCTGCCTGTACGTAATACAGAGAATATTGTAAAGAGGTTCGAAATTTCACTGATGTCGTGAGTCGCCCATTGGCTCAATTGGTAGAGCGCTGGTACGGATAGCCAGAGGTTGCGGGTTCGAATCCCGGCATGGGTGAAATTTTTAGCCTCTAAATAGGTTTTTAAATTTGTTCCTTAGCACGGGTTAGTGCATTAAAAATAAAAATAGTGTAATCATGTGGGTACAGTGATATCGTTCCGATGTTAAACCTAACTGCAAAGTAGGTAGTCGGGGCTGTAAGTAATGCAATTTGCTTAAGTCAGATGTCGCTGCCTGTACGTAATACAGAGAATATTGTAAAGAGGTTCGAAATTTCACTGATGTCGTGAGTCGCCCATTGGCTCAATTGGTAGAGCGCTGGTACGGATAGCCAGAGGTTGCGGGTTCGAATCCCGGCATGGGTGAAATTTTTAGCCTCTAAATAGGTTTTTAAATTTGTTCCTTAGCACGGGTTAGTGCATTAAAAATAAAAATAGTGTAATCATGTGGGTACAGTGATATCGTTCCGATATTAAACCTAACTGCAAAGTAGGTAGTCGGGGCTGTAAGTAATGCAATTTGCTTAAGTCAGATGTCGCTGCCTGTACGTAATACAGAGAATATTGTAAAGAGGTTCGAAATTTCACTGATGTCGTGAGTCGCCCATTGGCTCAATTGGTAGAGCGCTGGTACGGATAGCCAGAGGTTGCGGGTTCGAATCCCGGCATGGGTGAAATTTTTAGCCTCTAAATAGGTTTTTAAATTTGTTCCTTAGCACGGGTTAGTGCATTAAAAATAAAAATAGTGTAATCATGTGGGTACAGTGATATCGTTCCGATGTTAAACCTAACTGCAAAGTAGGTAGTCGGGGCTGTAAGTAATGCAATTTGCTTAAGTCAGATGTCGCTGCCTGTACGTAATACAGAGAATATTGTAAAGAGGTTCGAAATTTCACTGATGTCGTGAGTCGCCCATTGGCTCAATTGGTAGAGCGCTGGTACGGATAGCCAGAGGTTGCGGGTTCGAATCCCGGCATGGGTGAAATTTTTAGCCTCTAAATAGGTTTTTTAAATTTGTTCCTTAGCACGGGTTAGTGCATTAAAAATAAAAATAGTGTAATTTATAGTTTTCCTTTTATGTGGTTATTAAACCCTAACTTTGTGCCAAATTTCAGCTCTCTGAGTTTATGGGAAGTACTTGATCTATTTTGATGATCATCAGTGAGTGAGTGTCGTAAATGCGAAACTTTGCTTTCTCTTAACGTCGGAAGTAAATGACTTATAGACTTCAAATTTAGGAGTTTCAGTAAATAATTATAGCTTACTGGATGATGAAAATCCAGTAAGCTATATTATCTGCGTTCTGGTCTTATCCAAAGGTTCTCATAGGGGCCTGAAAATGGAGCGAAATTACACTATTTTTATTTTTAATGCACTAACCCGTGCTAAGGAACAAATTTAAAAAACCTATTTAGAGGCTAAAAATTTCACCCATGCCGGGATTCGAACCCGCAACCTCTGGCTATCCGTACCAGCGCTCTACCAATTGAGCCAATGGGCGACTCACGGCATCAGTGAAATTTCGAACCTCTTTACAATATTCTCTGTATTACGTACAGGCAGCGACATCTGACTTAAGCAAATTGCATTACTTACAGCCCGGACTACCTACTTTGCAGTTAGGTTTAACATCGGAACGATATCACTGTACTCACATGATTACACTATTTTTATTTTTAATGCACTAACCCGTGCTAAGGAACAAATTTAAAAACCTATTTAGAGGCTAAAAATTTCACCCATGCCGGGATTCGAACCCGCAACCTCTGGCTATCCGTACCAGCGCTCTACCAATTGAGCCAATGGGCGACTCACGGCATCAGTGAAATTTCGAACCTCTTTACAATATTCTCTGTATTACGTACAGGCAGCGACATCTGACTTAAGCAAATTGCATTACTTACAGCCCCGACTACCTACTTTGCAGTTAGGTTTAACATCGGAACGATATCACTGTACCCACATGATTACACTATTTTTATTTTTAATGCACTAACCCGTGCTAAGGAACAAATTTAAAAACCTATTTAAAGGCGATGTTAAACCTAACTGCAAAGTAGGTAGTCGGGGCTGTAAGTAATGCAATTTGCTTAAGTCAGATGTCGCTGCCTGTACGTAATACAGAGAATATTGTAAAGAGGTTCGAAATTTCACTGATGCCGTGAGTCGCCCATTGGCTCAATTGGTAGAGCGCTGGTACGGATAGCCAGAGGTTGCGGGTTCGAATCCCGGCATGGGTGAAATTTTTAGCCTCTAAATAGGTTTTTAAAAATGGAGCGAAATGTTTCTAGTAAAGATCGATGGCAGTTTTTGCTTCGCGCTCGACTTGGCGGGGTCACTGCCGTGCCCCCCGATTTGTCTTTAAAAACTACTTGAGATGACTAAATATCCAATAAAGAATAGTAGAACCATTTCAATTAAGGAAATCTTCCGTCTCTACGTAAACAAACCCCACTTGACTTAAATTAAGTTTTATGTGTGTTACTACACGAGATTTAGAACTGCTCCATTATAAACGTATAAGAGTGAATTCTGATCGTCATTGTAAGGATGTACTATGGTGTGTATATGGCGTGGGTATACTCGGATACCCAAATATAACGAGCGATAGAATAACTTATAGACCGATAGCCAAGCCGCTCCGCTGATGAATATTCGAGAGCAGGATACGGCGGTTTGTTTTGTAAAATTGGGCTAGTGCCATTTAGTTACTATGTAGGATAAGTGTCTGGCCGCAGCACTTATGTTTTCCCTTCTATTGTGAGACATTTGACTAATGCTTTGGCATTTAGGGTCGTTAATGGCAATCATGAAAACTAATTAGGTACCTATTCGTATGGCAACTGATGTATTTGATTAAGATGAGATGAGAAAAGATGGTCACAGTAGTTTTTTTACGCTGCCTTTTTCTGCACTACAATACGGCCCGACGGCAGCGGCTTACATTTTACATTGATATTCAGCAAACAGAATGTAAATAAAATTCTTTACTTTGAAATAAATTGATCGATTGATTGATTCAATATAGTGGAATATGATCATCATCGACCCATTATGTCCGCTTCGAGGGGCACGGGTCTCTTCCCTGAGGAAGGTATAGGCCATACTCCACTACGGGGCCAAGTCCGGATTGGTGGAGGCTTGCATGACTAGTGGCTGGTCTTACTGTCAGAAGTGTTTTAGCTGCTCTAATGCTTAACGACTGTCATCTATCGACGACAGCCAACTCCAATTGCTTAACGTGCCTTGCGAAGCAAGGAACCGCTCGGAAAAATGCCACGTTAGCCGTAGACGACCACCAATCCATGCCTTGAGGCGCAGGTATGAATCCTCATACGGCTTGGGTTCTTATTATTAATCGACATTCCTCATCCAGCCTCTTCCAGAAATCTGGGTCATTGTTTCTTAATTGACAATATCTTGACTTGAAAGTCTGAATTCAGGTCGATATGTACACTACACTGATGCTAATTTTGTACATAGGTCTCCACCAAGCAATGAAATGAAATCAATTTTATTATAATGTAAAGAGTTTACATTTTGTTTGCTGAATGTCAATGTAGGTACTATACAAAATGTAAGGCGCTGCCATCGAGCCGTAGTGTAGCGGAGAAAAAGGCAGCGCGGAAAAAATGCCCCTTTGACTATCTTTTCTCAAGTCATCAGTTGCCACCTATACGTCTGATAACATTTCATGATTGCCATCAATAATCGATTCCGATAAAAACGGTCGTTTTTGGCAAAACCACTTAAAATTTCTAGATTCTCGGAGGTAGATTCTAAAATATTCGATATAATTTTTCGAAACACATTTTCCAAAAACGCCTTGTAAAAGAAAATACCATATTTTTTTCATTGGTGGTATTAGTGATCACGCACCAAATATGTTTTACCTCAAAAGTAAAAAGTGCCGGTTGGCACTGGGCCCAAAACATCCTCAGACCGACTTCCAATTTCCGTCGTATAGCTCAAATCTGCGAGCTTCGAACAACTTTTAATATTAATATTGCAAACACAGATGAATACAGATCTTTTGACAGAAAGTGTCCTTTGCACGATGAGTGCAAAAGACACTTTCACTTTGTTCATGTATTTGGGTACAGTACCTATTTTGTTTTTAGAGCAAGTACGTTTTGTTAACACACTATCACGCTGTAGTGATCATGCTGGTGGTTGGTCACGAGCACTTTGTGCTCAGGCAAGATCACGAGACTAACGCCAGCATCTCATGTCAACCACAAGAATGACTAGAAGAGCACCAACACGAGACCAGCTCAAGAACAATCGCGAGCGAACACAAGCATAATAGTGAGCATGAGCACGGCATGATCGAGCATGATCACAACTCGAGCAAAAGCAAGAGACGTTCACGAGCACGAGCATGATCGCAAACACGAGCTCGAGCAAAATTCGAACACGGATGAGAATGAGCACGACAAAACGCGAGCAGACATAATTACGAACATGTGCAAACTACATAATACTATAATATAAAGTATGGTATTATGTAGTTTTCACATGTCCGTGATGCACACATAAACCACAAACGTATAAAATAAAAATTCAACTTTATGACGAGCTTATTTCAACAGAAATCTCTTCTGGCCAACGTTCGAACAAGACAATATTCTAGGGATATCGGAAAACAACAAATAAATATAGTGATTTCGCAACTCCATGATGTCTCCTCGTCAACTATATCTAGTTATTCATATTCACCTAAAGGGATGTAACAGCTTTTACATCTTTTCGTGGGTCTCGCTGAAAATCTGTGTATATGTGTATTTATCATTGTACATTGGCATTCAGTAGAGTGTAATTTTTTAACTTTAAAATAAAATTTATTTGATTTAATTTGACCATTTAATATACAGCAACATTCAGTGTACACTTACCTAGGCCTAGATTCTGTTAATGCATTGTGGTACAATGACAATTGCATAAACATGGCGATTTAATTTCGTTGCTGCTACAAGTCTACGCGCGCACATACGTCGAAACTTCTAGGCGTCAATGGTATGAAAAAGAAAACGCCCGTTACCCGACCATGGGTCTGTGAAGATACTATAATGCACTAACAGAATCGAGTTTTTGTACCCTTGGCCGTTTGTTTCACCAGTAGTTATACTTTCCTTCTACTTTTGTTTTTATAAATTATATGTATGTTTTCTGTATTTCCCTTTCCTGCATAATTATGTACAAGGCACGTTAAGCCGTGTTGCCGGCTGTCATGTAATGGTAGTCGTTAAGCCATGTCAAAGGCCTTATGAGCGGCTTGATAACTTCTAACAGTACGGCCCGCCACTTCATATAACGCAGATTTTCTCTCGAATTTTTTTCGCAAGAAGACTAATAAAACAACGCTGTACATATCTGATCAGATAATATTTCTATATCTTTCTATATCAACCCTTTGTAGTCCCCACTGCTGGGGTACGGGCGTTATGGGCGGCTGGATAACTTACAATCCTCCACCAACCCTTAGGTACTTGGCTGCTGTGGTGGTGTATGGCGAACCTTCCTGCGATGCAGCAAGAGACCCGTGCCCCAGCAGTGGGGACACATAGGCTTGATACAGTATTATAGAGTTACGGACTATGCATAAAAATAACTGTTATTATAAAAAAAAATATTCCTTCTTCCTGCGTATTACGTACTAAAGTCTCTTAACTATGGTTTAAATTTCTCTAACACCATGTGTGTTAGAGAAATTTTATTCAAACTATAGTATTCAAACATTATTCCCCTACCTCTTTAAAATCATGGTTTCACGACTGATCAGGTTGGCTGGAAGAACTTTTTATAGAAATAAGTTCGACTATGTACTCATTTATATTACGCTTATGTTGCGTGTAAAACATCTCTCTTTATGTACAATGAAGTAAAAAGTTCAACCCGTGACGTCAGTAGGTGCATTATTATGTAAATAGTATACCTTAAACATGATTATTCATCAGTTGAAATACATTTTGATACGTAAATTGCCTTATTAAATCAGAATAACACCGATACGCAAATAGCAGTTTAATTCCACTATACTGCCGTCGTACGGAGAAAGGCCTTAACTCAATATTTTGACTAAATTTAGTTAAGTACAGATTTGGAATCAGTAAAGAAAAATCTATCTTTTGGTCTATCTCTTTCTCTAGGCGAAAATAGCAGGGCGTAAAAAGCCATCCTCCAACAAAAATCGCTTGAATTTTTAAATGAAAAGCCGCAATTTGATTGTTACGGCTTTTCACATAATAAATAAAGTTTAAATAGTATGAAAAGCCGTAATTGAATCTAAGGCATTTTTAAATAACAACAAACCTTAATATATTGTTTTGGTATGTTAAAGTGAAAAGCCGTAATTTCCAAGTTGCGGCTTTTCATGTTAATATTTGTACGGGTGCATGCAGAAAGTTCGCCCTCCGAATCTATCAGTTGCGCCCTAGAGGTCTATTATTAGAATTAGGGATTTTCTGCTTAACATTATATCACGTAAATTTATTTTGTTTACTAAAGTGAAAGGGAAATTTGCAAATTGTGAAAAAGGCTAGTCTATACGAAAACAAAACAAAGACCATAAAAATTAAGCATATTTTTCTACAAATTTTAAAACTACTATCATCGGCTTAAATTAAATATTAATGTTCGAGACTTCACTTCAAATAAAACGTTAATTTACTCGTAACCAGTTTCAACTGAGTAACGCCCTTTATCCGTACGGCGGCAGTATAGAAGCGGTGGTAGCACAGTGGGTAAACAATGGAATGGATTTCATTGAATGAGTTAGGTTAGGTTTCATTTCATCTCATTAAATTTCATTTTCATTTCATACCAATAAAAAAATCCTACTGAAGACTGGCTGTATGGGCGTAGTTTCCTTTGCCTACCAGATTGGGTAACGAAAAAAAGTCTCTGCTTATTCTTTTACGGTTGGCGCCATTTTCCAAATAAGTTTTCTTTATTAAATTGCTTATTAAATGTATTTTTTTCTCAACTTTCGCAACTGCAAAAATAGTTGTTCAGTACACGTGCGGAACCGTCATTGCAACTTGTTCCGACTGTCAACCCTCGCCTTCGGCTGTCCTCGGCTCGGGTAGACATTTTGTCGGAACTCTTTGTTGCACTAACCCGTGCTGAGGACAATTTTAAAAACCTATTTAGAGGCTAAAAAAATTGCAAGTGATGCAAATTACTTCAGCCAGATGTCGCTGCCTGCAAATAAATATTGTAAAGAAGAAATATTGTAAAGGGGTTCGAAATTTTGCCGATGCCGGCATTTGCTCATTGGCTCACTTGGGACACTGGTACGGTTAGCCAGAGGTCGCGGGTTCGAGTCCCGGCTTGGGCGGAATTTTTAGCCCCTAAATAGGTTTTTAAAAATGTACCTATCACTTTGTTTATTTTCAAAGTTACGCACATCTGCGAATTTGTAGTAGCAATACCACACACTAACTGTAAAGGAAAACGTCGTGAGGAAACTCGAGGGTTGGTTGGGCCCGCACGCATTGTCTTGGTTTTCCTAGGGCTAGGCCGACTAAGCTGTTAAGATGGTATGTATTATGTATGTATGTATGTATGTATGTATGTATGTATGTATGTATGTATGTATGTATGTATGTATGTATGTATGTATGTATGTATGTATGTATGTATGTATGTATGTATGTATGTATGTATGTATGTATGTATGTATGTATGTATGTATGTATGTATGTATGTATGTATGTATGTATGTATGTATGTATGTATGTATGTATGTATGTATGTATGTATGTATGTATGTATGTATGTATGTATGTATGTATGTATGTATGTATGTATGTATGTATGTATGTATGTATGTATGTATGTATGTATGTATGTGAAGACGATACGTTTAATTTTAAGTATTTCTAATTTTTATTTTCATAAGCACACTTTGTATGCGTAACGCCATCTGTTGGCGAAATGTGACAAGAAATAAAATAAAGCGTGACATCACAAGCGTCGGTGCAGCAGGACCTTTGCGCATGCGTATTATCGATTGCTGAAAGCAATCTGTGACCCCACCGCGGCCATATTGGGCAGGCAGTCTGTCTTTCCAGCCGCTTCGAACCGCCGCACCGACGCCCGCGTGGCACATAAAAAATAAATTTGGTCTTTTTCATTGCTGAAAGGCAATCTCTCCGTTACAATTATTGGTCCATTCGATGCCGGATCACCATCAGCACACCAGTTAGAAAATGCATCAGATACCAAATATCGTCACGCGCAGTCGGAGTCGACGCCAAGAAGACGAAGCTGTAGCTGCAACATCTAAAGCAGCTCAACAACCGAGTGAAACATCTTCACTAGCAAGTGATTGCAAGCCGAAAAGCGTCGTACACAATGCCCCTCCATTTTGTACGCCACCAACCGTAGCCGCCGCACGGTCCACGCGAAGCACAGCGCGATCCAAGATATCTACCGCTTCGTCGTTGGCAAAGAGGAAGCAACTAGAATTAGAAGCCGCCAAAGCAAAAGCGGCCATAGAAATAAAACTTATTGAGAAGGAGCTAGAAACGAAACTTGCCCATCTGGATGTAGAAGAACAAGATGACGTCCGCAGCCACTCTATCCCTGAGGACAAAGTCGAACAATGGCTAGAGAAAAGCCAAGTGAATACTTGTGCAGCTGAGCTACCAATGGCTCATATACCTCCAGCACTCGACACTACCGCTCGGCATCCAGAGGAATCCACGTCAGATATAAGACAACTGGCCCTTACTCTGAAGGAAATGATGGCGCAGTCGTGTTTACAGCGAGAAGACCGACTACTTAACCGCTTAGCTACTCCTCGCGAGCTGCCAAGTTTTGGTGGAGATTATGTTGAATGGTTACACTTTAAAAGTGCGTATCAAGAATCCACCCAAGTGTGCAACTTCAGCGATTCAGAGAACCTGTGGCGTTTACGCAAATCGCTCCGTGGTGAAGCGAAGGAAGCCGTGACCAACTTACTTATCGGAAACTCACCGCCTTCGACAGTCATGAATACATTAGAGTTGATGTTTGGTCGTTCTGATATCATAATTACAAAGTTAACGGCTCAGCTAAAGAAGTTAGCACCCTTGTCCATTAACTACCAGCATGGTTTAATTGAGTTTTCCGTCAAAATAAACAATGCAGTGGCTACTATTCGCGCTTTAGATAAACCGGATTATATGAGAAGCCCTGAGCTCATGAACGCAGTGATTTCCAAGTTACCCAGTTCGCTACTTGGCAAATGGACGGATTATGCTTACAGTAGACGCTCAGAAGACATAGCTAAACTTGCCTTGTTTGCAGAGTTCCTGAAACAAGAGTCCGAAATGCTACTTACTGTCGGGGTTATTCAGCCGTCTGAGAATCGACAATCGTTCGATAATAAACTCACACACACAGATGTCAAGCCACGAGAAAGGCACAATGTGTTTACTACGACGTGCGAACAAGGAGAAAAGTGTGCATTTTGCAAGAAAGCAGTGCATTTATTGAGAGATTGTCGAGCGTTCCGCCGTGCCCTACGTAAAGATCGATGGAATTTCGTAAGATGTCGACGTTTGTGTCATTGTTGCCTACTGCCTCGACACGATAACGTTTGCACTGTTCCTGTATGTGATATTGATAACTGTGGCCTGCCGCATAACCGCTTATTGCACTATAATAAGCCAGCTACACACACAGTCGCCGCAACAGACATACAAACGACACCACTCGAGCCGTCGCCGTCGCCGCCGTCACTGGAGGAGCCGCCAACGTTCTCCACGGTAGCCCACGTTGCATCTGAGTGCGATACTGGTAACGTTCCGTCTACAGTGCGTAGTGAAGTAATGCTAAAAGTGGTTGAAGTGAAATTGCGCGGCCCCACGGGTATTGAAGTGATCGAGTACGCCTTGCTAGATGATGGCGCCTCCGTTTCCATCATTGACAGCAGCCTGGCCGACGAGTTGGCGTTGGTCACTGGAGAATCGTGTGCCGTGAAGTTCACTGACGCGTTTGGTATTGAGTTACTTCAATCCGACGCTCCTAAGGTAACCGTAGACATAAGTGGTACGGACATTGACCCTCAGTCTCAGAACTGCTACTCTGTTCAATTTCGTAAAGTGTCAAAACTAAATTTACCAATGCAAAATTTAGCGGTAATAGACAACCTACAATGTAAACATTTGTTGCACTTAAAAGACCGCGTTTGCAGAACATGTGTAAAGCCGCGTCTCATTATAGGTGAAGATAATTATTATTTATTAGCACCTTTGAATGTAATTCACGGCAACAAAAATGAACCTTATGCCACGCAGTGTAGATTGGGATGGTGCATTCACGGCTACAGCGGTCGCACTCACTCTCGCGCTAATTACAATGTCTTTCACCTATCTCATTCCGAGCCCGGCTTGGAAGAACTAAATAATTTGATAAAGGACTCTTTCGCCATTGACTCCATAGGAATATCGCACTCACGCCGCGAGAATACGGCTCATATTCGTGCACTCGATATTTTAGACAACACAAGTCGCCAGGTCAACGAACAGTGGGAGGTAGGCTTACCTTTCAAAGACCATAACGCTCAAATACCTGACTCCTATGAAATTGCTTTATCTCGCATGCATTCCCTAAACAGAAAATTTAGCAAGGACAGCACGTATGCCAATAGGTACGCCACAGAGATGCATAAGCTGTTCGACGAGGGATATGCTCGAGAACTGTCAGGTAAAGAGCTCACGGCCGCTCACGGCCAGTCTTGGTACTTGCCGCACTTCGGGGTACAAAATCCGAACAAACCCGGCAAACTCAGGTTAGTCTTTGACGCGGCAGCTAGAGTGAACGACTCCTGTTTGAATGATTTTCTTTTAACAGGACCCGATTTATATAACTCATTATTTGGTATAATGCTCAGGTTTCGTACCAACGCCTACGTTATTGTTGGAGACATAAAGGATATGTTTCTGCGTGTCAAAATACGCTATGAGGACCAGCATGTTCTACGCTTCTTGTGGCAGGAGCCTACAGAGAATGCCTCGCTCAAGGTATGTACAATGCAAAGCTTGATATTCGGTGCTACTTGTTCGCCTTTCATAGCTCAATACGTGAAAAATAAAAATGCATTGCGATACGAAGATGTGTACCCGGAGGCGGTAAGTGTGATCGTAAACAGTCACTATATGGATGATTGTTTGTACTCCACAACTTCCGCGGAAAACGCAATAAAACTCATTCAAGAAATTACAAAAATCCATAAAAGTGGCGGTTTCGAAATTAGAGGTTGGATAAGTAATTGTAAAATGGTTTTAGATAACGTAGCAGCTGACTCATTGTCGCAAAAAGCGATAGAAATGAAAGACGGAGCTACAAATATTACTGAGCGCGCTTTGGGTTTGATGTGGCATCCGAGCGATGATACATTTGCGTTTTGTATCTCATTTAATCGCCTGTCCAAGGAAATTCTCAATGGAAATGAACCTCCTACCAAGGCCAAAATGCTAAGTTTAATTATGTCAATTTATGACATGCAAGGGTTCCTAAGTCCGGTGACAATAAAAGGTAAGATTATCTTACAGAGTGTGCACAGAAGCGGAGTGGGTTGGAACTGCCGCATCCATCCGAGCGATTACGAGTGTTTTTTAAAGTGGCTCGATGATTTGAAGCAACTCGCATCTCTTCGCATCCCGCGTTGCTATCAAAATGCAGGTACTTGGATAGATTGTTATGGAACCGTATCAGCTGATGGTACAGTCAGCACAGGCAGAACGGTTAGTATAGAAATGCACATTTTCTGTGACGCCTCTATCAAGGCGTACGCAGCGGCCGCTTATTGGCGTTTTATACGCGATGACGGTAAAGTAAAAATTTGCTTGGCAGCCAGTAGGAGCCGCGTGACCCCACTGCGCCCCGTGTCCGTGCCGCGGCTTGAATTGCAAGCAGCGTTACTAGCTGCTCGCTTAGCTGACACTGTGCAGAGGGACCACACTGACATAGCACTATCGAAGCGTTATTTTTGGACGGACTCCAAGACGGTGCTACAGTGGATCATGAGCGACCCGCGGACTTACAAACCTTATGTCGCCCACAGGCTGGGCGAGATTGACGAGTTAACACGTCTGCCAGAATGGAGGTATGTACCTACTAGTTTGAATGCCGCAGATGTAGCTACTCGTGGGGACGCGGCGCCGCTGCAATTTGACAGTGTATGGTTCCAAGGACCGGCCTACTTACGTACTCCCGAGGACAACTGGCCGAAAGGCTTCAGTAGTACTGAACAGGTAAGCGCTGAAGCAAGCTGCGAGCTGAAAAGTATTCACACCACCATAATGTCACTTAAAGAAAACATCCCGTCATGTCTACCAGATGAAAACAAGTTTTCGTCGTGGTTACGGCTGCTACGCGCGACAGCTTATGTTCTATTATTCGTAGATAAATGTCGTGGCCGAGACGTACACTTTAATATAGACTTTATGTCAAGGGCAGAAGAGCTACTCATGAGAAAGGTTCAATTAGAATCTTTCTCATCAGAAGTTTATAGTTTAAAACAAAACAAACCGCTGTCCTCGAATAGCAGATTGTTAACTTTGACCCCTTATCTAGATGAACACAATTTGCTGCGTGTTGGCGGTCGCATCGATAACACGGATGGTGTTAGTAGCGCGACTTGTAGACCAGTGATACTCGACGCTCGTCACAAGGTAACTCAGCTGTTAGTGGAATATTACCATCGGCGAGCACTACATGGAGCGAACGAAATGGTCGTAAATGAGTTACGACAAAAGTACTGGATCATACGCCTACGGCCAGCCGTGCGAGGCGTGTCCGCTCGCTGCCTCTTCTGCAAGAGTCGCCGCGCCGCGCCGCAGCCGCAGCGCATGGCCGACTTGCCGCATGCGCGACTACAACACCACAGACGCCCGTTCACCTTTACAGGTGTCGATTTTTTCGGACCAATGGAGGTAACTCAAGGTCGTAAGCGTTTGAAACGTTATGGCGTACTCTTCACATGTTTAACAATAAGAGCCGTGCACATCGAATTATCCGAAAACCTGTCGACTGACGCAACTATAATGGCCCTTAGGCGCATGATAGCTCGACGAGGTACCCCTGAGGTAATATACTCTGATAATGGCACTAATTTTCGAGGTGCTGACGCGGAATTGAAACGTAGTCTCCAGGAACTAAATTTAAGCCGTCTACAAGAAGATGGAACGGTGAGAGGTATAGAATGGCGTTTTATACCTCCCGGTGCTCCTGAGATGGGTGGCGCTTGGGAGCGAATGATACGTACTGTCAAATCTGCTTTGAAAGTTGTACTCAAGGAACGAGCCCCGCATGAGGAGACGCTATACACTTTAATGGCGGAAGTAGAGTCACTAGTTAACAGTCGACCAATAACACATGTCTCAACCGACCCTAACTACCCCGAGGCGTTGACCCCTAATCATTTCCTCATTGGTACCTCCTCTAATAGTTCCCCTTACGGGAAATTTGATAATGCGGATCTCTGTCTGCGTAAAAGATGGCGCATTGCTCAGAGAATCACCGATATGTTTTGGAGTCGCTGGCTCAAAGAGTACCTTCCAACTCTATTACCTAGGCAGAAGTGGTACAGAGAAGCAAAACCACTAACAGTAGGCGATTACGTTCTTCTGGTAGAGCCTAATGTAGAGCGCGGTTCATGGGGACACGGGATAGTGAGTGCAACACACGCTGGAGGAGACGGACGAGTGCGCATGGTTGACATACGCACCCGCACCGGCAAGGTACTTCGGCGCCCTGTCACTAGAGTTGCGTTGCTTGAGGTTCAGTGAAGTAGTGCTGCTTCTCAGCACTAAGGGGGTGGAATTGAAGACGATACGTTTAATTTTAAGTATTTATAATTTTTATTTTCATAAGCACACTTTGTATGCGTAACGCCATCTGTTGGCGAAATGTGACAAGAAATAAAATAAAGCGTGACATCACAAGCGTCGGTGCAGCAGGACCTTTGCGCATGCGTATTATCGATTGCTGAAAGCAATCTGTGACCCCACCGCGGCCATATTGGGCAGGCAGTCTGTCTTTCCAGCCGCTTCGAACCGCCGCACCGACGCCCGCGTGGCACATAAAAAATAAATTTGGTCTTTTTCATTGCTGAAAGGCAATCTCTCCGTTACAGTATGTATGTATGTATGTATGTATGTATGTATGTATGTATGTATGTATGTATGTATGTATGTATGTATGTATGTATGTATGTATGTATGTATGTATGTATGTATGTATGTATGTATGTATGTATGTATGTATGTATGTATGTATGTATGTATGTATGTATGTATGTATGTATGTATGTATGTATGTATGTATGTATGTATGTATGTATGTATGTATGTATGTATGTATGTATGTATGTATGTATGTGTGTATGTATGTATGTGTGTATGTTTTTATGTCTATTTTTATATATATACTACTCCGCCGCTCTGAGACAAGTGACGGCATTATATTGCATTCATGCCTGTTGGCTGATGATGATGATGATTCGTGTCTGTCAAGAAAGAGCCACCGAGTCACAAAGAAAATTACTCCATTATGAAGCACAAAATGTAGAGGCAATATAGAAGTGTTTGTTTCGAGTAAATAATTCCGTCCAATATTGAGTTATGCAACAGCTACTGAGCCAGTAAACACTCGATTTGAGTTTAAAAAGATTTAACGAGCTCCGGGACACAGATATGAAATGAAATAAACAACTCAATCGACGATGCCGCCCGGGGCTATTCTCGGATTTATTTGGATGGTATTTAAACAAATATACAAAAATAACGCACGACTAAAACCTCGTTTTTCACGATCTCAGTACACTGGGACAGAGTGACCAATTTCACTTAAAAGGAAAACTATCACGGCAACGTACGCTGTATAAGTTAACGAGCTAACTTAAAAAAGGAAAATTTAGTAAAAATTCCATTGAAAATTTCATACCATTTGAAACCAGTTAAAATACGCCTCTTTTTACGGAACCGTACACTTGACCAGCTTTTTTTAAATAGCATACATATGTCGCACTGCACAGCACAGCACTTCTCTCAGAGTGTGGGCATAATTACTACCCGTGCCCTCAGCAGATTGATCCTTGGTCTGTTGATCATCCAAATACGTCCGACCGCCAACCATTGCTGACTTATTGCTGATTAGACTGTTTCACGCTGACTAGACTGTTTCACACTTCGGTGCTATAGCAGCACAAGCTACGAGTAAGTCGGGAGCATTTTAGGTGCTGAATATTTTGAACTTATTTGCTTAGTATTTGTGTCCGGAATTAGTTATTGACTTATTTTTTCTACATATCTGGCCACATCGCCATACTCCACCACGAGGGCCAGGCCCGGTTTGGTGGAGGATTGTAAGACAGTGGCGGACCTTACCGTAAGAAGTTATCAAGACGCCCATAAGTACTCTGACATGGCATAGCGACTACCATACATGACAGCCCGCGCCAACAGCTTAACGTATCATGCGCAGAGAATATTTTCGGGGAATATTCTTCACCGCCAATCCCCATAGGAGACATGACAGAATGCTGGGCTCTCAATCGAGAGGTCGTGGGTTTGAATCCTGTCTTTCTCCTGTCGAATCTTTGAAGTGTTAACATACCTCAGCGCTAGCTACGTACAATGGCCCAACTATGAGGCTAAGCCCCAGTTTCTGGTTCACAACCAAGATTATTTGACAGCTTTTAACAGTAGATTAACAGATTGTTAGTATTTTAAAAACCTATTTAGAGGCAAAAAATCCCACCCATGCCGGGACTCGAACCCGCGACCGCAAAGTAAGGTGCTCGGGGCTGCAAGGGATGCAAATTACTTCAACCAGATGTTTCTGCCTGTACGTAATACAGATAGTATTGTAAAGAGGTTCGAAATTTGACTGATGCCGGTGAGTCGCTTATTAGCTCAATTGGAAGAGCGCTGGCACGGTTAGCCACTGGTCGCGGTTTCGAGTCCCGGCATGGGTGGAATTTTTAGCCTCGAAATAGGTTTTTTAAAGTTTGATTTATCACGGGGTAGTGCATTAAAAAAAGAATATAAGATTATTAGTGTACGAGAAACCAGGGTTAAGTGTGGAAAAATCTCAGGTAACTAACATCGTGCTACTGTCATGACAATGTTGAGGATTTTTTTGATAAAAGCAATGCTCCTGTTCTGCTTGAGTGTACAAATAATACGATCTGCGGAACAGTCGAATGAAATGCACCGTCCGTCGTCATTATCGGAAAATTAAATCCACTTCGATCTTGTTTGGTAGATACGTTGGTAGTTGATAGCAACGCGGTTGCTTATGCCTTTGAGCAAAACAGCTTGTTACAGGTTCGATAGAACGTAAAAAAATGTTAAAAGAGTGCTTAAAAACCTATTTAGAGGATAAAAAATTTCACCCATGCCGGGATTCGAACCCGCAACCTCTGGCTAACCGTGCCCCGGCATGAGTGGAATTTTTTGCCTCTAAATAGGTTTTTTAAATTGTCCTTAGCACGAGTTAGTGCATTAAAATTATTATAATCATTGTCGTCTTCTTTGGGAGTGGAAAAAAGTCACGTCTTTACTAGGATAGGCATAAAAACATCGCTGGCGTAGATTCCGCTATTGTCTGCGTTTGTTCAAGCCAACGTTCAGGCTGCACCATTATAACGTTGGTCATTTAAACTCATCTATAATATTAAATCCGTCCAAGCCTCAGGCTGTACTGAGTCTAATATGCGGATTCACTCGCCAGCTTCCATATTCATGCGAGAGCGCGGTTAGGCACTAAGCGCGGTTAATTGGAAGCAGCACTAGCTGACGCAGATTTGCAAGTGCAGTTTGTGATTTATTTATGTTATGACTCACTTCAGCAATTTATACTGGCTGCTGGGTAGGTCATCAAAACTGTCAGTAATGAACAAGCTCATGGTCTACAAAGCAACACTCAAACCTATCTGGATATACGCCATCGAACTATGGGGGTCGGCTTGCTCATCGAATATAGAAATACTACACATAATCCAAAACAAAATTCTTCGTACCATATGCGCAGCGCTCTGGTTCACAAGGAATGAAGAAATAGACTGTTATGTTGAAATGCCTACAGTTAAAAAAGAGATATAGTCAAGAATTTAATCATAGGTACAAACTCCGCCTACAGAAGCACATAAATCTTCTTGCAAATGAGTTTTTGTCCACAGATGATGACGTTGCACGACTGAAACGTACCAATATCTTGAACTTTATCTAATATCTTGAATTTTATATTATTATAGTTGTCCGTCTGCCTAATGGCAGACGGACAACTATAATAATATAAAAATTTATGACTCTCTTGACGTCACTGTATCGATGATTCCACTCGGTTTGGTTCAAGTCTTCTCATTACACGCTGGGGTGGCTTGACGACCTCTGTGGCGTAGCGGTAGCGCATCTGCCTACCATGCAAGAGGTCCCGGGTTCGAATCCCGGCTGGAGACACAAAAAAACCCCAGGTCTTCGATGTTTACATGTTTGTGATGTTGTTGTTTCTGATTCTCACGACACAGGGTATACTAGTGTGGGGCCAGAAGCAATGTATGTAAATGTTAAATGTATGTAAATGTAAAATTATTTGGTTTTTCTTTTCGAAAGAGTAATTTAAGACATGAAGACACGGGCCTCGAGACAGTAACACTAACACATACAATAAAGTAAAAAACACAAACAGTAACACGGACTTTACACGTTCAGTCTGGCGTCAGTCAATTCCATCACTCTGGTTAGACTGTCGGCAGACTGATTGTCTGTTCAGTAGACTGATGGACCAGACTGACGGATATTCGAACATTTTGATCCTTTATCAGTCTTACATCAATCCGAGCTTGATCAAGTTGGCGGACTGAACTGACGCCAGACTGAACGTGTAAACTCCGTCTAATGATTATATTATTTCTAATGCACTAACCCGTGCTAAGGACAATTTTAAAAAACTTTAAAAAACAAATTTTAAAAAGGCACGGACGGATAGCCGCCTAAATAGTTTTTTAAAATCCGTCTTCTGATTTTAGGATGTCCAAATCGACTTAATCTGTAACTTTATTACGTAAACGTAAATAAAGGAAAATTAAATAATAATATTTTAAAAACCTATTTAGAGGCTAAAAATTCCACCCATGCCGGGATTCGAACCCGCGACCGCTGGCTATCCGTGCCAGCGCTCTTTCCAACTGAGCTAATGGGTGACTCGCCCATTCGCTTATGAGTTGCCCATTAGCTCAGTTGGAAAGAGTTTATCGCTGTAAACCCCTCTAAATGCCAGGCGATCATCATTGGCAGCTCGAAGCAGCTTGCGAAGATATACTCTGTCTCGCTCCCCTCGTTGAAGTTGAATGGTTGCCTTATAGCCTTTTCAGAAACGGTCACCGATCTCGGCCTCGTCATCGACCGGAAACTTTGCTGGGATGCTCAGGTGAAGGCAGTATCCCAGAAATTCTATGCCTCGCTCCATTCTTTACTTCGTTTGAAGAACTTTCTTCCTATTAATACCAAAATTACTCTCGTGAATTCCCTTCTCCTACCCATCCTAGACTACGCCGACATCTGCTATCTCGATCTCTCGCAGGAATTCCTGAACAAACTCAATCGTCAGCAGAACACCTGCATCCGCTTTATTTTTGGTTTGCGGAAATACGACCATGTGTCTGATTTCCGCGCCAGGTTGAAGTGGCTTCCTATTCGAGATCGTAGAAACCTTCAAATTCTCTGCACTCTCTACTCTATCCTCAACGACCCCAACACTCCTCAATATCTTAAGACTCAATTTGCTTTTTTATCTTGCACACATAGCAGAGAACTCCGTTCCTCCCAAAATCTTCTTCTTTATACACCCTCTCACCATACTGGTTTCATCTCTAGCTCTTTCTGCGTCTCAGCCGTTCGTCTCTGGAACGCCCTGCCTGATAATATCCGTAAAGCCCCATCTCGAAATTCTTTCAAAGCTCTTGCCCGGGAACACTTCCTCGAGAAGTGCTACCCCAAACTCCCTTAGCCACTCCTTATGTGAAGAGTCTTTCCGATGTATGTCCTCCCTATTCATTATATTTAGATTTCATATGTATGGTAATTTATATGGTATTCCTTGTCTCTTACAGTGTGTACATATCATATGTATTTTATAGTGATGTATATAATCAATAGCAGGGTGGGTGCCGCAGCTGCAGCATTCGGCAAGCTATGTTCCAAGGTTTTCTGCTCTCATGACCTTAAGTTGGCTACTAAGATATCGACATACATGGCAATCGTGCTGCCAAACCTTTTATACTCCTCTGAGACGTGGTGCGTATACCGCCGCCACATTCGCACTCTGGATCGCTTCCACCTTAAATGTCTCCGTACCATCATGAAGATCAGATGGTCTGATAGAGTGCGAAACACCGAAGTTCTGCGACGAGCCAATGTTGGTGGCATTGAGGCCTATTTAATGCGTCGACAGCTTCGGTGGTGCGGTCACTATCTCGTATGGCGGAGGATAGAGTGGCGAAGCGCATCTTCTATTCTGAACTAGAGGAGGGCAAGCGGAATCATGGCGGTCCCCTCCTCCGGTACAAGGATGTCCAAAAGCGACACATGAAGAGATGCAACATAGAGCCCTCCCGCTGGGAACGGGAACGTGGCAGCACAGCGGCCAGAATGGTGCAGGATGGTGAACAGCCAAGTACGTGAGTTCGAGGTTCAGCGCAAAGCTGACCTTGACACCAAACGCGACCAGCTAAAGGCTCGCCCACCTGCTGCCATAACATACAACTATGACAGCGGCATTCTCACGTGCCCTCAGTGTGCACGGAGTTTCGCCGCGAAGATAGGCTACATAAGCCATCTTCGAGCGCACCAGCGCCACATATGTGATTAGGGGTCAAAGTGGTCGCCATGGCCGAAATCGGTCGGATCAATCATCATATATATATATATATATATATATATATATATATATATATATATATATATATATATATATATATATATATTTAGCCTCTAAATAGGTTTTTGATATTGTCCTTAGCACGGGTTAGTGCATTAAAAATAAAAATAGTATAATACATAATAATAATTCAACGTGAACAGGCTTCTTCTGGGAAAACTTTACCTGACATTGGAATTAACTGCGCATCCTTAAGGTGCTTAGGGGCGCTTACCAGCGCCACCAGTGGAATAAAAATCGTGGAATAAAAAAGTCATTTCATTTCATACGACTTTGTTTGAACTAAATATTTCGTAAGCACTACACATTGTAGACTTTTAGTCCGGATCTACTTACGGGTGTTGTTATATCGGAAGAGTCCGACCAGGTTTCGCTCCGATTCGCAGAGCTTAATCATGGTGAGCAGAGACGGAGCTCGCGTCGTCGGTTGCTCGTCTCACACCGCTAGCAACCGACGACGCGACTTCCGTAAGTAGATCCCGTAAACAACCAACACCCGTAAGTAGATCCGGACTAAAAGTCTACAATCGTATAACTTGTTTTGTTGGGTCTTGAATGTTATCTCTGTCTTTATTGTATTAAATCTATCGTCGAGTTAGCACCTATAACACAAGTCATTTAGTAGTACTTAGTATAATCGCTATGTACATAAGGACCGAATTCTTATTCCCGCGCATCGTACGAAGGCTTTCCGTGGCAGTTTTAAGTATGCGGCGTCCAAGTGCTGGAATGATATTCCTCCCCCAGTTCGCGATGCGCCTAGTAGGTGTGCCTTTGGACGTAAGCTCAGGGCATATTTGCTGGAGCAGCAGACTTCCCTATCCTGTCCAAACTTCTCGCCGCCATTACTAACTTGACTAATCAATTGACTATGTGATCGCATCAAAGACGGCTGTCTTAATTTCATATTGTTCGTTTTTTATTTTATTGTTTATAGATATTTTATAATATATTAATTGTAATATACATAAGTACTACCGATATTTATTTAAATTGCATCATACCGACCCGCGCACTGGGACACTCGTGAGAGTACTGATCAGATACTGACTGAAAACCAGCGCTGAGGGCTCACACCCTCAGCAAAATGCTGAGTCAGCTGCCTTTTGCAGCAACGGAAACAAACCGCGACAAAACTGTTTAAATTGTCTTTACTACCTTACCCTTTGATTGTTCTCCGATAAGTCTGTTTCGTATTTGTTAGATGTTTTGTGTGTGTGACTGTTGATGCAATAAATGTTTCTCTTTCTCTTTCTTAATGCTAAAGAAATATGTGTAATATGTCCATGAATATTTATTTATTATTCATTTATTTATAATACGTCTCTATCTAAAAGGGAACATGATAAATCTTAACAACACTGTGACAACTATTTTTTAAATCCTGCAGTCTAGAACTACATTCCAAGCTGTATGTTATTCCATTGGTGGCACTTGTTAGCGGCCCCAGCGCCTGAACCTCACCTTCAGCCTCGGGCTCAATAGAGGTCACCAGTATGTACCCTGTCGATGTCCAGATTAACTCGGTTTCCCGCATGCCCAATGCACTTGATTGAAACGCATCTATTTGCAATTTACTTAAGCCAGATGTCGCTGCCTGTACGTAATACAGATAATAGTGTAAAGAGGTTCGAAATTTCACTGATGCCAGTGAGTCGCCCATTGGCTCAGTTGGAAAGAGCGCTGGCACGGATAGCCAGAGGTCGCGGGTTCGAATCCCGGCATAAGTGGAATTTTTAGCCTCTAAATCGGTTTTTTTAAATTGTCCTTAGTGCATTAAAAATAGTATAATGAAACGCATCTAGCTGCAAAGTTCAGGCAGCGTTCGTCGGGTGAATGCTTTCTTAGAGAAAAATCAACCGTAGAATGAGCACCAGTGAGTCAATTCTCACTTCATTAGCAAATAATTCGTATACGACTCTAAGGCGTATGAATTGAACACTACATAATCAGTGGCATGGTAATTGCCGTGCGACAACATTGTGACACCTCAAAGGGAGCAAAATTTGTTAGCGTATTTGCGCATACGACTTTGAAATATTACATGAAACTGATTTTTATGCGAAAAATGTTTCATCCTTCGCATACTTTGCGTCTGCGCTTTCAATCCGCTATTTGACTCTCTTTTCAAGTAAGTCTTAAACGGTAAATAACTCTTCCATTAGACCAAAAATATTTTAGTATATTTTTTGAGGACCTAAAAGCAAATTTTTTTTTAAATTAGCCCTAACTGTGTCCCACTGCTGGGCAAAGGCCTCCCCTTGAAAAGCAACATAAAAATATATTTTAAAACTTCATTTTCCTAAACAGCCAAAAACGCGGTCAGACATTTTTGTCTCTGGTTTGAAGTCCAAAAAATTGTAAACAAAGTTAGACATTCAATTTTCTGTAAGTGATCTCTGTGCATAGTGAAATAACAACAACGCAACCATGATTTTATCGAATTTACATCCAAAATATACCAATTATCATTATTACACTGTTCGAGAATGAAAAAACACGTCAATAAAGACCCCCGGGAAGTTGTGGATTCGTGTACCCAGTGAAATTAACATTCGAAAACCTTGGCTCAAACTTGCCAAAAGAGACCCCGACTCTTTATCAATTGAAACTGGGGTTTATTTATGTAAAGATCACTTTGATGTAAGTCCTATAATAATCAATGTCCACTGGCTCTGGCTGAAAGATGTTTGTTTACATACTTTAGATGGTTTCAAGATGGCGGATAGCGTTTTCGCCGTTACGAATTAAACGAGGAAAAAAAAATTACTTTGAAAATTTTGCAGCCATCCTGCATACTCACTTAACAAAATCAATATATTTCGGTTTTCTTACGTTAAATACTGTAGGAAATATTCATTTATCGCGTCAAATTTGATACGTGTCAAATAGCGAATTCACATGGACAAGAATCGGCTCCCAGATCAAGATAAAAGTCTTATCCCACTATCGGGTAGTGGCATCTCGCTTCACGCGGTCAAAGAAAACAAGATGGCGTTAGCCGATAATTTGATAAAACTTTTATTGTGACGTTCCGCTCCCCTAGCTGGGCCGAGAATTTAATTGAGTGTCGTTTAAAGTCTAGGCGCGTACACGTTTGACACCTCCAAGACGATGAAAGAATAACAATACATGTCACGTGACCCTACTGTGAATCAGTCATCCTTATTCACTAATAGAATCAGGACCCTAGATTATCAATACAGAACTCTGGCATGCACGGTAGGAACCTCACCATTCTGCTCCTCCACAAGAAGGGACAGGCACTGTAGCCTAAAACACCACACCATTGCGACATAAATTTGGAGCGCATTTTGCGCCCTACTAATATCGCCCTACTAATATTGCTGTGTGGTGCCGGCCTAGAGAATAGCACCAACCCAAATTCTTCCCGCGGGTGTCGTAAAAGGCGACTAAGGGACTCAAATCGGAGGGGGGGCAGCGGCGCCCCCTGCAGCACAATTCTACCAAACTGCGATCCCAACCCGCATGCCCAGCGTGGAGATTATGGGCATTACCCCCTAATGATGGCACAACCTTGCGCTTATTTGGGGAGGGCTATGTCCAGCAGTGGACTAATATAGCCTGAAGAAGAAGAAGAATATCGCTACCATATCGGCCAGTATTATCCGTACTGGTGTTCTTAGTCAGATTTTATACAGGAGCAAAATTATTTCGTAATAACATTGAAATTGGGTGCGCAATTGCGCTACCATCCACCAAAATGTTGCACATCCTTGTTAGATACAGTAATTTTTTGATGCAGGCCTACTGTCAGAGAGAGAGAGAGAGAAAGAGAGAGAGAGAGAGAGAAAGAGAGAGAGAGAGAGAGAAAGAGATAGAGCGAGAGAGAAATAGAGAGAGAGAAAGAGAGAGAGAGGGAGAGAGAGAGAGAGAGAGAGGGAGAGAGGGAGAGAGAGATAGAGAGAGAAAGAGAAAGAGAGAGAGAGAGAGAGAGAGTATGGGCTTATTTACTATGAGTGCCCGCCGCGGATTGGCAGTTTCAAGCGCTAAGGTATTTCAACACCGCGGACAATCAGGTTTCCTCACGATATTTTCCTTCACGTTTCCTCACGATGTTTTCCTTCACGGTTAGCGAGTGGAATTGCTACAAATCTACAGGATATTTTTTTATGAAGCCTATAAATATCCCACTGCAGGCACAGGCTTTCTCTCAAAGAGAGAGTATGGGCTCACGTAGTATTTAATTAAATAATGCAGTTACTTAAATATTATATTATTTCCTCTTCCCATAGTAAATTATATTATTTCCTTTCGGAGTCGAGACTCTGGGGCCATGGGGTCCGGAGGCGAGACTCCTCTTTAAGGAGATCTCGTCGCGCCTAGTCGACGCTTCAGGAGACCCGAGGGCTGGTGCTTACTTTGGCCAAAGAATAAGCCTAGCCATACAGCGAGGCAATGCCGCCAGCCTTCTTGGTACTCTGCCGCCCGACAGCGATCTGGCTCAAATATTTTATTTAAATTAGAATGTTTTAGGTTTAGTTCCATTTTTAACATTAATTATTATTATTATAAATATTTAAGCTACTTATACATATATAAAATATAACCTTCCCATATATAATTTATTTATAAGTAGGTATGTATGTATATCTTAATTATTTATTTATTTAATTATTTATGTATGTGGTTTAAGTAAGTTTGTATAAATTTCGTTGAATTCCTATATTCAATATTTCTGTATTGCACCGGCTACCCGTCTCTAATATCTTTCTTATCTCCGTCTATGGTTACCTGGAAGCAATTGCTTTTAGTAATAAGGCCGCCAATTGTACTGTTTTTTTTTATCTGTTTTCTATCTGTGTACAATTAAGAATATTCTATCTATTTAGTGCCCTTTCAGTCAAAACGTACGTGATAACGCACGAATTCAGGAATACAAATGGGCACTATACCACTCGCGTGTATTTATTGCCATCTCACTTAAAACGTACGTGATAGCGCACGATTTTAGCAGCGCAGTGACGCACTAACCACTTCGCGTAGAATTTATTGCCATTTCTGTCAAAACATACGTGATAGCGCACGAATTCAGGAGTGCAAATGTGCACTATAAAACTTACGTAAATGTATTGCCATGTCCGTCAAAGCATACGTGATAGCACACGAACTCAGAAGCGCAATGGCGCACTATCCACCTCGCATAGTTTAAATTGCCATGTCAGTCAAAACGTACATGATAGCGCACAAATTCAGGAGCGCAAAGGCGCACTATCCCCCTTGTTTAGTATTTATTGCCATTTCAGTCAAAACGTAGGTGATAGGGAACGAATTCAGGAGCGCAATGGCGCACTATCCACCTCGTGTAGGTAGTATTTGTTGCTATGCCAATCAAAATGTACGTGATCACCCGCGAATTCAGGAGCGCAATGGCGCGCTATATGGATAATAGTATTTATTGCCAGTCAAAGCCTATGTGATAGTACACGAATTCAAAAGCGCAAAGGACCACTATCCACTTGGCGTAGTATTTATTGCCATGTCAGTCAAAACGTACGTGATAGGGCATGATTTTAGGAGCGCACTGGCGCACTATCCACGTCGCGTAGTATCCAGCACTACCTAGTTAGAACGAGCGTAGTACCCAGATTGATGTTGCAATATTCAGGCTACAAGGCGGAGCTATAAACTAGCTCTGCAGTTTCAGTGATAAATCTTCAGGGACCCGGCTGAAAGCCCGAAATGGTCCGTTTGCGCTGTGGCATATGTATTGAACGGCGATGTACTGAATTTAGATGTGGTCGCTTGGTTTTTACCCAGCTGCGCAAGCAGGGAGTGGTTTTTGCGTGCATGTAATGCGTGTGGGTGTGTTTCTTTATGACCTAACAGAGGCTGAACAGTTCAGTCGATTTGTTAATAAAATTTTTATTTTATTGTTTTATCACACACAGCAAAAAACATCATAAAGTGGGTATACATTTATGTAGGCGAAACAAAGGCCAATTATGGACTAATATTTGTTAAACTAATCTTATTCACGGAACCCAGAGCAGGCAACAAAGTTACCTGGTCTTAGTTTTTTAAAAACCGGCAATATTAACATGATTCATACAAAAATTTCGGCGCCTATTTATTATTATTTTATTTATTTAAATTGTAGAACATTACAGTATATATGACTATTTCGTTTTACAATTAGCGACTATTTTACTAATAATTTAGACATAAAATACACATAACATACAATAAAAATTAAAATCCAATACAGTTATGTTATCCTATGTCTTTGTGTGTGTGTGTTTTTTTTTCTGTGAGAGATTGAAGAGAAAGTCTATTATTCTTTTTTTCATACATACATTGGTATGCTCAAAGGGTAATTAAATATTTAAGATTAATTTAATTTCGGTAAATGCCTCTTAAAGTTAGAACGATAATTAAATTCAGCTATTCATTAATGAAGCTTGCTGTCTTGTTCGCACAATTTAACATGTTTAGTGATTGTAATAAATGAGATTATTTTTGACAAATGTGGTCAATAGGGTTTGATGAACAATAAAACTGCCTGTGTATGTGGAGGTATTAATTGATTTAATTTAATATGAAACCTTTATAAGAAACTTCCGTAGTAAAATAGAAACGAAACTAAACCTATTTATAAAAACCTATTTAGAGGCTAAAATTCCACCCATGACGGGATTCGAACCCGCAACCTCTGGCTATCCAACTGAGCTAATGGGCGACTCACCGGCATCAGTGAAATTTCGAACCTCTTTACAATACTCTCTGTATTACGTACGTAAAAACTATGTTCTAACTTAAATAAAATATTTGAGTCTGATCGCCGTCGGGCGGTAGAGTACCAAGAAGGCTGTCGGCGTTGCCTCGCTGTTTGGCGAGTCTTAACCTTTGGCCAAAGTAAGCTCCAGCCCTCACGTCTGAGGCGTCGACCAGGCGCGACGAGATCTCCTTAAAAAGGAGTCGCGTCTCCGGACCCCATGGCCTCCGAGTCACGACCCCGAAAGGCCCAAATATAATTATTATATCCCTGTCCTATGGCTGTATACTTGTTTGTGGAGGAACGCTACACGTCTACTCATCAAGACTAATAAATAACTGCGATCGGTCAATTGAAACAAAAATAGGTAGGTATCCTTTTATTTGTTTAGAGCGAATATAGTAAGTAAAAAATAACACGACTCTGCACTGCAGAAGCTTGTTTCTCATAGGTATATCATAACATAACATTATCTCATGCAGGCGTGATACAGGCTGGGATACAGGTATCCCAGAAGGGTAGGCAGAGACCAGGGACTGCCATTTGCCACGATCATAACAGATCACTTTCCTTTCATCAACGTTCATAAGTCGTTGCATGCACGCACGCCGGTTGCGGGTACTTTTTATCCTCCCGTTTGCTAGTTCATCCTCTATTTTTGGATATCTGTATTATAAAATATTTTCTTGAGTTTTAGTGAGTTTTTAGCACTTGCGATAAGTACTTATTTAAAATCAACTTCCTTTGATACATAGTCGAACAGCACTTAGGGGCGCTGACGACAAGTCGCAAGCGAGCATGTCATTTCCGCTAACTTACTCACTCTATGACGGAAGCGATTGTGGGGCGAGCTTTAGCGCAACGTGAACTAATAGTAAGACACCAAAAAAAACACGATTTTTTCTAAATTAGTACATTTAATGTCACACTGTTGGGCAAAGGCCTCTACTTCATCTCTCCACTTCTCCCTGTTACCAGCAATTTTCTGAAGAAAAAAACAACACGAATAAGAGAACTAAAAAAACTTAGTCAACACGAATAATGAGACTAAAAATACGTAGTCTTAAATGACTTTTTTACTAGAATTCATGTTAGTGTGTTAGTGAAAAAGACGGACATAAATGGATTGGATCATAAAGAAAGCGTATGAATCACCGTAATATAATAATTTTAAAGAACTAGAAAACGTGGGCAGAATAGCTAACTACTTGACAAGCAAAAAATATAAAAACCTATTTAGAGGCTAAAAATTTCACCCATGCCGGGATTCGAACCCGCAACCTCTGGCTATCCGTGCCAGCGCTCTTCCAATAAATTTTTAGCCTCTAAATAGGTTTTTAAATTTGTCCTTAGCACGGGTTAGTAAATTAAAAATAAAAATAGTATAAGCAAAAAATATTTCAAAACACAACAACCATCTGACATAATTATGAAAGTACAGTCTTTTTAAGCACGATATAAAAAACCAACAACAAGGAATTCCCCGCAGTTAGACTGCAAGGTACATAATCACTGCCAGTGAAAAACTTTAGTAGGTACTATCAAACTGGGTGATTAGAAACTGCATTACGAACCGAAACGAAATGGTTTTGTTCTACTTGTTCCACCACTCCAGTGTTCCGATTTCCTACTAAGCTTGTAACTCTTTATAAATATGATAGGATGCGGCTACGTAAGTACTCCACTGTATTGGCCTTTTTTTTTTGCATCTACTTAATGAGATGATTTATACAGCGTCCAGTGGTATCTTCACTCACACTAGATGGGTGAAGGGACCACTCCGACGCTGTAGTGCCTGGGACATGGTTTTATAGATGGTGTAGGCTTGCCCAGCACCTATACCATCCTGACAGCTTAGTCGGCCTAGCCCACAGGAAAGACTAGTCAATACGTGCGGAGCCAACCAAGCCGCGGGTTTCCTCACGATGTTTTCTTTCACGGTGAGCGTTTGGTATTGCGACTACAAATTCGCAAATGTACATAACTTTGAAATTAAACAAAGTCATTGGTATATGCCCGCACTTGGGATCGAACCTGGGGCTCCCGCTTGCCAGTCCATGGTTCTATCCACTGTATAGAACCATCAAATTGCAGTTTATTAGATACTTCAGAATCGTCTAAATATGGGCTTTATTCGTTGCGTTTATTCTGTATTTCGTTTACTTATATTGTGCTCATACTCGTATTTAGTCAATCATCTATTTATTTTTGTTTCTGTGATGTGTCTTATTGTAATAATAAATGTTTTTCTTTCTTTGTCCAGCAGTGGACTAATATAGCCTGGAGAAGAAGAAGAGCAAAATTTTACAGACATGTCCCTGTTGTATGAACACGCTTATAAGCGCCATCTATGAAGGGCATTGTGAATTTGTGGTGAAAACGGCTCATTAGAGTCTTATGAAACAGGCTCCTAATTTCGACTGTACTCACGTGTAGTTATATATTAAACAAGTTTAATCGCGATTATTACGTTTTACGTAATAATCTTATTTCGACGTTTCGAGCGCTTATGCTCGCCCTAAAGCAAACTGAACTAGCTCCAACTTTTTCAATCTCCGTGAAGTTTTTTCAGGCAACAGTGTATTTTTTGCGAAAAAAAAATTTTCCTGCAAGGCCGGCTATTCGCCGCTGACCGATAACAGTTTACGAGAACAAGATCTACATTGATGTCTTTAATAAATGTTTTTTTTTACATTGATTTATGATAAGACAATTATATGAAATATTTATTGAGTCATCAAAATAAAAATTAAAACCTTAGTCAGACTTCCTCAAGATTTTATACTTCGGGTTACCGAGTGATTAGAAAACTATGGTGCCGACCGAACCTCAGACGGAGGAGACCTCTGTGTTACAATCGGTCAAGTCATTTGACCTCTGGGTGGTCATAAATAAACACAGAAATAGCCACAAAAAATAAAACCACCTATTATTTTCGTAGTGTGATTGACCGCTTATTTAGTATCTAAATTACTGCGCTGTAATATTTTAGTTGGTTAGGTTAGGTTTTTGAATTGGAATAATACATTTTGTTCTACATTAATTTATGAGCAAGGTTTTCTTGGACAAAACATCGATATTTACCCCTTGTATGTCCCCACTGCTGGGGCACGGGTTTCTTCCTGCATTGCAGGAAGGTTAGGCCACACTTCACCATGGGAGCCAAGTCCGGATTGGTGAAGGATTGTACTCGTAAGATATTGGCGGATCTTACTGTCAGAAATAAACCTGCCGCCCATAAGGAATCGGAAATAGCTTGACGACTGCGATTACATGACAGCCAGTACCAACGGCTTAATATGCCTTGCAAAGCACGGAAGCGCTCGGAAAAATTGCCACTGGCATTAGTCTCGGGACGGACATCCATCCTGCACCTGACCGGGCCTGTTGTTGCTTATTTCAAGTGACTGATACACACGGCTTATCGTCCCACATTGCCAGTTAAGTGCGTCGCAACCCTAATAGTGTTTTGTGATGGCTGATTGAGGGTAGTCTGAAATCTTATCAGCCGAAGATACGAACGGGCACCAGCCATCAGTCTTCTCGTGACCACGATGACTGTAACGAAACGTCGAGGTAAAAGAGCAATAAATTGCTACGCGATTAAGCCCCAAAAATAGTCTATGTGTTTGAACACATACCTAGTTAGAATATTTCGCGAAAGTTAAAATAATTAAAAAGTCGTGAAAGTTTAAAATATGCACACAGACTGCAGCCATTTCCCTTTAAGGCACTACGAGGTGGTGACTAGAGCCACTGAATAAAAATCATAACTTGTTTTATATAACGTTTTTTTTAAGAAGTAAACATGAGAAATCTTAATATCTGTGGTAGCTATTTTTAGAACATATAGGACTTTAATCGATTTCCTCTAAAATATTCTAATAATCTCATTACGTAGATGCAAAAGGTCAATGTTATGTATTTTTTACCAGCACATTGAATAATCGTGCCGTGTGGTGTCGGCCTAGAGAATAGCACCAACCCAAATTCTTCCCGCGGGTGTCGTAAAAGGCGACTGAGGGACACAAACCGGGGGGTGGGCAACAGCGCCACCTGCAGTACAATTCCATCAAACTGCGATCCCCAACCCGCATGCCTAGCGTGGGGATTATGGGTATTACCCCCCAATGATGGCACAACCTTGCGCTATGGCTCTCATTAGGGGAGGGCTATGTCCAGCAGTGGACTAATATAGCCTGAAAAAGAAGAAGATTGAATAACCAGCCTTACAGACGTCAAGTAGAACACATAGGCAACTGGGAGTCGAAACTTTTCACATGATTAAAGGCAAACTTTCCGAGCTCGAGTCGGATTGAAAGGCAGGCCATTGAAATATTAAGTGGTGGGCCTCTACTTTCGAATCAAAACTTTTGCTATTGCTGTTATATAGCGGCAGCTTTAAAAAGACGTTATATTCTTTTTAATGCACTAACCCTTGCTAAGGACAATTTCCAAAACCTATTCACAGGCTGAAAATTCCACCCATGCCAGAACTCGAACCCGCGACCTCTGGTTAACCGTGCCATGTTTTTTTAGCCTCTAAATAGGTTTTTATTAAAAGTGGTTTGTATAGTAGGATAATCCCCTTAGACTATTCTATTGCACATTTTGACTGCTGCTTTAACAAAGAGCGGTGGTAGCAGAGCGGTATAATATCAGCTTCTCAATCGGGAGACCGTGGGTTCGAATCTCGACTTGTACCAATGACTTTGTTTTCTAAATTATATACATTCGCGACGTTATAGTAGCAATACTACTCGCTAGATGTGAAGGAAAACATCGTGAGGAAACATACTGAGGTATGTTAACACTTGAAGCTCAGGGACAAGTCCGGGTCGGTGGAGAATTGTAAGGCAGTGGCGGGCATTACTGTGCGAAGTTATTAAACCGCACATAAGGCCTCTGACATGGCTTAACGACTGCTATTACATGACAGCCGGTACACCCGGCTTAACGTGCCTTGCAAAGCACGGAAGCGCTCGGAAGAAATGCCACTAGCGGTAGTCACGGAACGATCACCCATCCAGCACCTGACTGCGCCTCTTGTTGGTTAACCCAACCCTCGGTTCCACTAAGCCACGAGCGCTTGCAATATTTATTTCAGATGAATGAGCAGCAAGAGTGGTATTATGTGGTAGAATTTATGTTTCCACCATTTGTGGATATCTACTCATACATCTGCTGTGTAGTGTCGGTCTAGAGAATAGCACCAACCCATATTCTTCCCGCGGGTGTCGTAAAAGGCGAATAAGGGACACAAACCGGGGGGTAGGCAGCAGCGCCCCCTGGTACAATTTCACCAAACTGCGATCCCCAACCCGCATGCCCAGCGTGGGGATTATGGGCATTACCCCCAATGATGGCACAACCTTGCGCTCGTTAGGGGAGGGCTATGTCCATCAGTGGACTAATATAGCCTGACGATGACGATGACTCGTACGTCTGGGTCCCAGAAAGACGAAGTGGATCAAGTTGGGAGTTTTTACGTACCCCAAGAAAAGGTAGTTCGACATAGAGAAACTTTTCGAAAATAAATCAATTGTTCTGTTCGACAGTTCTTTTGCTACTGTAAAATATGGTACAGGTAAGAGTATGGGATGGTTTCTGAATTAAGAGTTTCACGAAGTAATTACTTAAGTAACGTTCTGTCTCGCTCTTTGCTAAGAAATTCTAAGAGACAGCACTACAGTTAAGTATTTACTCAAGAGAAATTCTCTGTTCAAAAACTGACCCTATGAGTGTCTTGTTATAATGATTGCGAGTTATATCTAATACTGAGAAACGAATCTCTAACGCGCGACTACTGTGAACGTACTACCCAGGCTGACTTTGAAATAATTAAATGATTGTTATTTTCAAGGTCAGAACTTAGGAGGTTAGATTTATCTGAAAACTAAAATATATTAAAAGGGTCTAGTCGCGATTATTTTGTTAGGTAAAATGTAATTACCTCAATTTCAGAGATTTCGGCAATGCTGCAGTTGCCGTGGTCACGTCACGCCACGTATAATATATGAGATTCTTCATAATTAAAAAAGATATGTAACCATACATACATACTGTAATATATTTTTTTAAAAGAGGTAAAATAAAATGGAGTTGAAAATAAAAGAAGAAAATCTTCACACACGGTATAATAAAAAAAACCAATGAGGGTTACAAATAAAAATGGGCCTGAGGGGCCGCGTCCCTTAAATGTGCTTTACACTGTAACACCTTATTTTAACAACCTTAAAAGGTACACCTTATGTAATAGTACATGTTATATTATACTAAATTCAAAAAAGTCCCACTTAGGAGGTAAAGCTTCAGTTAAAGTTTTATTGTAGAAAGGTTAAAGAACATCCTACCGAAACGTGGAAACCTGCGTTTCGGTTATCATAAATTTTATTTAAAGTGCCGCAAAACAAAAAAAGTAACTTTACGGAACCCGCAAGCAGACCGGAGAGCTCAGGCCTGTCCGCTTGTCCTGGGTTCCAGGGTATAAATAAAACCCAGAGATAATAAAAAGAATAGACGAAGAAGGACGAAGTAGAAGTAGTAGAAGTTGTAGAAGAAGAAGGCGCCCTGCTGGTGTATTCCTGAAAGGCAGAGACGACAAAATTGTACACTCCCACTTAAAGGGAATAAATGGGTTAACTAAAACGGTAATAAGTTAACTGATCTAACAACTTTCAAAATACAGCATCTTGCAGTCATATTCAAATAAAGTTAGAAATTATGAACCAAAATGTATGTGAAACATAAATATAACATTTCATGAGAAAATATTAAGTAATTCCGTATGATTTAACATGTAAAAGATGCAGGGGCCAGCAACCAACGTTCCTAGGCCACGCAATTGCCTGCAGCACTGTTAGTTTCAAAGTTATAAAACGAAATGTATGCAAAACACAAATAACAGATTTTAAGAGAAAATACTAAAGTATCTTATATGATTTAATATGTAAAACATGCGGGGGGCAGGGACAAACATTCCTATGCGGCCTAATTGCCTGTAGGACAATTAACTTCTATGATACAGACCAAAATGTATGTAAAACATAAATATCACATTTTAACAGAAAATATTAAGTAATTTCGTATGTTTTAACATGTAAAAGATGCAGGGGGCAGCAACCAGCGTTCCTATGCTACTCAATTGCCTGCAGCACTGTTAATCTCAAAGTTATAAAACGAAGTGTATGCAAAACACAAATATCAGATTTTAACAGAAAATAATAAAGTATCTTATATGATTCAATATGTAAAACATGCGGGGGGCAGCGAAAAACATTCCTATGCGGCTTAATTGCCTGTAGGATAATTAATTTCCAAGTTACAGACCAAAATGTATGTGAAACATAAATATCACATTTTAACAGAAAATACTAAGTAATTTCGTATGATTTAATATGTAAAAGATGCGGGGGGGCAGCGACTAATATTCCTATGCCACTCAATTGCCTGCAGCACCATTAATTTAGAAGTTATGAACCAAAACGTTCGTTAGCCTCAAGGAAAATCTACCCTCATGGTAGAAAAAAAATGCAGTACTTACATCGTCTTGGGTCGTGGCACGCTGCCAGGACGGTGCAGGCGAGTGCTACGCCTTCTGTAGCCAGCTGAGTAACAAAATAACACAAGCCTTAGCCGAATTCAAACAACTACAAAAGAACGTGTACGGTGTCAGTCCAATAAATCTGGTAAACTCACCGAAGCTGGCTTCTTGCCTGCATCCTTCTCTAGTGGTTCAGAACCAATGGTCCATCAAAAGACCGGCAGGTCCACTGTAAAGAAACCACAAGAACGATAGTACCAACATGCCAATACAAACTATACGTGACAGCGCGGCGTCGCCGCACGCGTCACGCAAAATAAAATTTGGAAAAAAAGGTGGAAATAACTAGACCACGAGCAAAACAACTAAAGAGGGGCTAGATTACCTTGAAAGGCATTAGAAACAAAGAAATAATCAAGATTCTTACCCATTTTAAGGATGGTTTAAGCTTGATCACATCAAGGCGACCCTTTCGCCGTCTGCGCACAAAAGCAAGTCTCGGCCACAGACCAGCCAAAACGCCGGCTCATATTGCTTTTTGTTGCACAGAATAGTTCACGGCCGTTTCGTCTACACAGCGGTCCGGTCGCCGAACGAAAAAATTAAACGAAAAATAAACCCCGCTACAATACATACATACATACATACATACATACATACATACATACATACATACATACATACATACATACATACATACATACATAGATACATACATACATACATACATACATACATACATACATACATACATACATACATACATACATACATACATACATACATACATACATACATACATACATACATATATACATACATACATAACCTCACGCCTGTATCCCAGAGGGGTAGGCAGAGACCAGGGACTGCCACTTGCCCCGATCCTGACAGACCTTCGCTTCATCAACGTTCATAAGTCGTTGCATGTGCGCGGTTCCGGGTACCTTTTATCTTCTCCTTATCTTCCCCAATACTTCCCCTATTTGGTCGATGTATGTCCGCCTGGGACGCCCCTTACCAGCCCTTCCACTCACATTCGCAATATATATTTGTTTCGTCAATCTTTCTTCATGTAACCATTACTAACTATAATATAACGTTTCGCCATGCGGAGACGGTTCCAATAGTTCTAGACAAAACACAAAACTACTGCTCCCCGTACTCCGATATCCGTTGGGGAATAATAACAACTAGGTATAATGCGAATTTATGTTCGGAGTTGCTAATTTATTTATCGGCCCAACTTGTTTTAGCTAACCTATGTTGTAGCCGCCGTGATAAATGGCCGAGGCCATTAGTGGCTTGTACAGCCAACACTAGATCCAGCTTTACGTTTTACTTGCAAACTCGCCCGTAATGCATCTGACTAGAATGCAGGCGTATTAGATTTAATTTCGCAATAAATGTACATTGTACGCTGTGAAAATGTTGGGATTATTTGATTTTTGTCGGCAATACTAGCTAATAAAGATGTGGTAGCGCCGCCGTCACACTTTAGATACTCAGGTTTTTCCTTCACTGTTAGCGTTAGTGAGGGGTATTGCTACTATATCTATTATAGTAACAATACCCCTCACTAACGCTAATATATTGCTAATGCTAAACTAGAGAACAAAGTCGTTGGTAAATGCCGGCTCCGGGAATCGAACTTTAGGCTCTCGCTTTCGAGTCCATTGTTCTACCCACTAAGCTACCGCCGGTATGATAAAAATACTAAAAACAGAATAAAATTAATATTAAGGTTCTAAATAATAATAAAAAATAAATTCACACACCCTCTCGCACACACCCACTCACAAACAAACACACACACACACACACCCTTGTTCGCGGCTCATATATTGTGAGGACCATGTCAGAATTCCCCATTATGCGGTCCTACCTTTCCCGTTGACTTAGCAGTGTGTAAATCTGTCTACAATCTGGAGCTATCTCGTTCTGGCATGAACTTTTATTTGAAGTTTCCATACACACGACTGAGACAGAGATAGAGCTCTTCATAATTTGTGTCAAAAATCGGGCTTGTGCGGTCCCAATTTATTATGCGGTCGGACCGCACTTTCGAACAAACGCGTGCGAAAAAACACACCGACCGCATTTTATGCAAAATACAAACGCATTTACACACTGTCCCCACTTTAGTGCCGTTTGAGAGAAGTTACACACCGACCGCATTTTATGCTATGTACAAATGCATTTACACACTGTCCCCACTTTAGTGCCGTTTGAGAGAAGTTACACACCGACCGCATTTTATGCTAAGTAGAAATGCATTTACACCTGTCCCAATTTAGTGCCGTTTGTGAGAAGTTACACACGGACCGCATTTTGATGTTGTTGCATACTCAATCACCTCTCCCTTTTCTAGTATTTAGGTAGGTCCCTAATTAATGCGTCTTCGCAATATTATAATACGCACTAAATCACATTAACCTGCAGTCCTCATAATATTCCTTCGTGAATGCGTTTTCAAACTATCTTAATCTGTAAAAATTTTAAAAAGCCGCGCGCGATCTGCTTGTTCCGCTGCGCCGCGTTCCCTAATTCTTTTAACAGCATATGCTGCAGAGCTAAGCTTATTTGCCAATTTTGCCATTGCCATTGCCATTGAAGCTTTGCATCAATTGTGATACCTAGAAATACAGTTTCTTTGACAAAGTCTAGTTTGTCCTTTCCCAATATAACTTTGCTGTCAACTACTTTGACATTTGGTAGAGTGAACTTTATACATATTGTTTTTTTAAATTTAACAATAAGTTATTAGGCGTAAACCAGTTAAGTACCTGAGGGAGAGAATTGTTTGTACTGTCAAGATCATTCTCTTGTCTCTTAATTTTGAAAATAAGTGACGTGTCATCTGCAAATAATACTATCTCTGACATATTTTGAAATGAAATGAAATGAAATGAAAAGGTTTTATTCAAAGTAGCGCAGAAGCTGCGTCTTAATGAACGTTACAATTCAAACTAGGTGTCCATTTTAAAATCTAGATCATTTTGGAGAAAAAATGGACAAAAAAACTCCAAACTTAGTCTTTTCAAAGTCCTTAATTAACATAGTTTACATAATTATTATAAACATAGAACTCATACATTGTACTGGCTATAATTCCAGACCTCATTGTCATCTAGATAATCCTTTATGTTTTTGAACCGCGATTCAGGCAAGCTTAATATATCTTCAGGGATTTTATTATAGAAGCGTATACAATGCCCCATGAAGGATGTATTAACCTTTGCCAGCCTAAATAGTGGGAACAAAAGTTTATGTTTATTTCTAGTATTCACATTGTGTTGGCTACCTAAAGTTTTAAAGTTACTGATATTTTTCCTGACGTACATAATGTTTTCACAGATATACTGACTGGCAACTGTCAGGATGTTAGTTTCTTTAAAGAAATCTCTTAACGAATCTCTACTGCCTAGCTTATAAATGAATCTGATCGCTCTCTTCTGCAAGACAAAGATGGTCTCAATATCTGCAGCCCGTCCCCACAGTAGTATGCCATAGGACATAACACTATGGAAGTAACTAAAATAAACAAGCCTAGCAGTTGCGACGTCAGTTAGTTCCCTAATTCTTTTAACTGCATATGCTGCTGAACTAAGCCTATTTGCTAATTTTTTTATATGAGGACCCCATTGAAGCTTTGCATCAATTGTGATACCTAGAAATACAGTTTCATTTACAAGGTCTAATTTGTCATTCTCCAACATAACATTGCTGTCAACCGCTTTGACATTTGGTAGAGTGAACTTTATACATTTTGTCTTCTTTGAATTTAACAATAAGTTATTGGTAGTAAACCAATTATGTACCCGAGAGAGAGCATTATTTGTACTGTCAAGGTCATTCTCTTGTCTCTTAATTTTAAAAATAAGTGACGTGTCATCTGCGAATAATACTATCTCTGACATATTTTGAACCATGAACGGCAAATCATTTACATATATGAGGAAGAGGAAGGGCCCCAAAATAGATCTCTGTGGCACTCCTATCCTGACCTCTGACCCTGAAGATTTAGTTCTATTTATTTCAGCTCTTTGAATTCTTCCTTCTAAATATGATGTCATAAGTTTTAGGCTATTCCCGTTTATACCATAGTGCTTTAATTTTAAAAGAAGTGTTTTATGGTCCACGCAATCAAATGCTTTCGACAAGTCACAGAATACGCCTATAGCATCCTTGCGATCTTCCCATGCACTAAATATATGTTTAACTAACATGACGCCGGCGTCCGTTGTAGAGCGCCCTTGTGTGAATCCGAATTGCTGACCATGGAGAAGTTGATAGTTATTGAAGTGTGTAAGCAGTTGACCTAGAACTATCTTCTCGAATATTTTACTTAAAACGGGTAAAACCGAGACTGGTCTGAAATTTGTAGGATCTTGTTTATCACCACTTTTAAATAAAGGAACGAGCTTACTATATTTCATTAAATCAGGGAATATACCCTCATCTAAACATTGGTTAAAGATTTTGGGTAAATGGGGTGCTAGGGTGTCGATTACTGAGCTAACTACTGTAACGGACATACCCCAACAAGTCTTCAGTTTTTTTAAGCTTTAGCTTTTTAAACGATTTAATCACTGTATGTGCTTCAATATAGTCAAACGAAAAATCATGATGCAAGAAAGGAAAATCATTTACATATACGAGGAAGAGGAACGGCCCCAAAATCGATCCTGTGGCACTCCTATCCTGACCTCTGACCCTGAAGATTTAGTTCTATTTATATCAGCTCTTTGAATACTTCCTTCCACATAATGATGTCATAAGTTTTAGAAACATTTCGCCTTCTTCCAAGGATCCGTCCGCACTCAAGGTCATTGGTTTACGACTCGTGATGACTACTCTAGACTATGACGATTCTTGTCTCCTCTCGTTTTTAGGGTGCCGTACCCAATGGGTGCAAATCGAGACCCTATTACTTGACAATACTACGCTGTCTGTTTAACCTTATCTTTAAGTATAATTGCGACGATTTTTTAAGAATAAAAGTTCTATTCTATCACAGAGATCTATCTTTTGAACCGTAATAGGTAGACACTTGAAATTTTCACAGAATGTGTACACCTGAATAAGATCTCAACTGGCTAAGGAAGAAAATACCCAACAAGAAAGAGTGTGAGGAATGCCTCAGCCAAGAACTGACCTGAACTGAAGAACTTGGACTGATGTAAAAAACTATTTTTATAATGTCATTAAAAAAATCCGAAAGGGTCCTAACAAAGGATCTAGAGCAGTGATTTGGTTGGAACAATGTTTTCTTGTTTTTTTACTATCATTTATTATTAACCCTCCGACGCTGTAGTGCCTGGGACATTGTTCTATAGATGGTGTAGGCTTGCCCAGCACCTATACCATCCTGACAGCTTAGTCGGCCTAGCCCACAGGAAAGACTAGTCAATAAGTGCGGAGTCAACTAAGCCGCGGGTTTCCTTACGATGTTTTTCTTCACTGTTAGCGTCGGAGTGGTCCCCTCACCCATCTAGTGTGAGTGAAGATACCACTGGATAAATCATCTCATTCAGTAGATGCAAAAAAGCCAAATATTATTATTATTAACCCTACAAACCTAATAATCTTAAGAACCATGCAAACCCAACCTAACCTAAGCCCTTCAATGATAACAGGATCTTTGCGTAACGCAATGAATAGTACCAACGATGTGTTTTGTCTTTGCTATAGTGGCACTGATAAGTGCTTTAATTCTGTGATGCTCTCAATTATTGAACATACATACTTAGCATGAGTCTAATTTCTCGTATAAAGTGCGGTCCTTTTTACAGGTACTCATTTTGTGCTTATACACACAATGGGAACTGGAGGCGCCACGTGGTGGTTCTAATGAGTCTAATTTCTCGTATAAAGTGCGGTCCTTTTTACAGGTCCGCATTTTATCACATTTTGTGCTTATATACACAATGGGGACTGGTGGCGCCACGTGGTGGTACACACCTGAACTATGTTTTGGTTTGTGTTAACTCAACTCGACAAAAATACCGAATATGAGGTCCTCCCCGAAAATTTGCTCATACTTCGCCAGTCGAACAATCAGAACGCGAGAATTCGATAGCTATATTTGAAGCTTCCTCAAAATATTGTGCGGACGTCCGCACAATGGGGTCCGACCGCACATTGAGGGTTTTTGACTAACTTAAGACCGCACAATGTTAAAGCCGCGAAGACACACACACAACACACAAACACTCACACTCACACACAGAGAGGACTCGCCAATAACTCACCAATAACACCCCTATTATTATTTTAAGTTTATTGTAACTTTGCTACATTTTGCTTAACATTGTATTCATTTAAATATTTTAACTTGCCTTATTCGGTGGGGATTTGGCGCTGGATGCCGTAATAAAGGCTTCATGCCTAGCTCGGCTCCAGAGGCTAATCTATATATTTAAGTCATTTCGTGTAACATTCTTATTTGTAAATCCTTCTAAATCATTGGTCAATAAACAATAAAAAACAATAAATAATAAAAATATAAATAGATATTCCCATATAAAAAACGTGATTTTTTTGGCGTTTTTTGCTCAATATTAATGACGGCAACTCGTGGACGTTCATAATATTCGCGGAGTATTTTGTTGTATATTCGGTAAAAACATAATTAAATGAATAATAGTACAAACAAAGGGGTGATATCCTCACATCAATGGTATGGAACCCTTCGTGCTCGAGGTCGACTCGCATTTGGCCGATATTTCTAAGCATTAACGCTCGTGACTAAAAAGTCCTAATTGGGAGAGTTCTCCCTGTCCGTACACTGGTGTGAGTATGCGGTAGACCATTCTTTTAGAAAATCAGATAAATATCATCATCATCTGATGACCTCTGTGGCGTAGCGGTAGCGCGTCTGCCTACCATGCAAGGGTCCCGGGTTCGAATCCCGGCTGGAACAAACAAAAAACCCATGTCTTGGATGTTTACATGTTTGTGATGTCGTTGTTTCTGGTTCCCACGACACAGGGTATCCTAGTGGTCCAGAAGCATTGTATGTGCTTTTATGTAAATGTTGTTATCATCATCATCAACCCATTATATCCCCACCGAGGGGCACGGGTCTCTTTCCCGAGGAAGGTATAGGCCATACTCCATCACGGGGGCCAAGTCCGGATTGGTGGAGGTTTGCAAGACTTGTGGCTGGTCTTACTGTCAGAAGCTCTATCGACGGCAGCCGGCACCAACTGCTTAACGTGCCTTGCGAAGTACGGAACCGCTCGGAAAAATGCCACTAGCGTTAGTGATAGACGGTTTACCCATCCATGCTGAACGGTACACCCAACATACATGTTATTATTCTATTCTTAAGCACATCCATTTTAAAACCTTCGTTAAACTGTTTTTGCTGGAGCCTCCACGAACGATGTACTCACTGAACCCCGTACGTCTGCTGGATCCTGGGCAACAATCAGCGAGTCCCTAACGTTATCAACCCTTGTATATCCCCACTGCTGGGGCACGGGTCTCTTCCTGCAACGCAGGAAGGTTAGGCCATACTCCACCACGGGGGCCAAGTCCGGGTTGGTGGAGTATTGCAAGACAGTGGCGGGCCTTACTGTCAGAAGTTATCAAGCCGCCCATAAGGCCTCCGACATGGCTTAACGACTGCCATTACACGACAGCCGGCACCAACGGCTTAGCGTGCCTTGCGAAGCACGGAAGCGCTCGGAAAAATGCCACGGCGGTAGTCGCGGGACGGTCACCCATCCTGCGCCTGACCGCGCCTGTTGATGGCTAACTCAAGTGATTGATTCCAATCGCTCGGTTCGCCTAGGCCACGAGCGCTTCCCTAACCAGTGCCTAACGCTGATTCGCAAATCCTTTCACCGCGGTACGGTAAAAAGAAGTTTTGGCATTGTAGAGACACTGTTTGATACAAAATTCTTAAAAGCATAGGTATAAAATGAAATTGTCATTCTTCTATGTAGGACAAGGTGTTTGTAGTGAAAGAGGCTTTCAAGGTATTTAAACGTTTAATTATCGAGCACAGTACTGTGATGAACAGACCGATTGTAGAAGAGAGAGAAAAAGTATTGCTATCACAAAATTTTATGTTTTCTACCAACATAAACTGCCAGCTAGGCTATCTTAGGCTATCTAATGGCGTTAAAAAAAAAAGAACAATAGTAAGTTGAAACATTTGCATAGAAACATAGCGGCTGAAGCCGGTTTAAGTATTTACTTAACGTATTTCAAGAAATGCTTGACATATTTTACATTTCTATCTTAATTTTACATTTAGTGAATATATATCCTATCCTAATCATAGGTACTAACATAACAAATATCTTAACTTTATTAATTTAGCGGATAGGTACCTATGTATCAAAACAAAAACTTAATATATTGGTAATACAGCCACTTTATTTATGGCCCTTCTATGGCAAGAAGTGGAAGTTTTAACTTCAACCACCCGTACATGACCATCATCACCTTTAAACACATGCGTTATCCTGGCCACAGGCCATTGCAATGGTGGACAGTTATCTCCTATTAATAACACTAACGCTCCCTCTTTTAGATTCGCATTAACGTTTTGCCACTTTGGCCTACTAAGCATTTGAGACAAATAAGCTTTATGCCACACGCGCCAGAAATCCTGTTGTATTTTATTACATTTTTTCCAAAAACGCAGTGAATTAATATTAGAGGCAGTTATTTCTGGCTCGGGGGGCGCAGTTATGGACCTGTTCAGAAGGAAATGGGCCGGTGTCAAAAAGGAAAAATCTGTAATATCATTTGAAAGTGGAGTGATTGGCCTCGAGTTGAGAATACCTTCAACTTGTATTATTATAGTATTAAACTGTTCATACGTAAGAAGTAGATCGCCAATGACACGTTTAAAATGATATTTCGCTGATTTGACCGACGCCTCCCATAACCCACCAAAGGTCGGGGAATAACTGGGTATAAAATTAAAATCTATACCTTTACATGAACAATAATCTTTTACAGTATCAAGATGCTGCTGAGACTTATGAAGCTCATACAATTGCCTTAATTGGTTATTTGCACCTTTAAATGTAGAAGCATTATCACAGTAAACAGTCAGTGGCATGCCTCGCCTAGAACAAAATCTTTTGAAAGCGGCTAAAAAGCAATCCGTGGTAAGGTCTGAAACTAATTCGATGTGAACACATTTGGTAATAAAGCACACAAATATACATACATAGCCTTTGCTAACATATGACCTTCTAATGGAGGATTGTTTTATTTTAAATGGTCCACAATAATCAACACCTACCTTATTAAAAACTTTATCTTGAACTACCCTATCTCGAGGCAGCATACCCATAAGTTGCTTAGCACTTTTTGCCCTGAATCTAAAGCAGCGGACACACTTATTAATTATACTTTTTACAAGCACTGTGGCACCAACTATGTAGTATTTATGAGCTAGACTTGAAAGTGTCAGTCTTAGCCCTGAATGCATCAATGACATGTGTTCATTTAGAGCAATAAGTTTAGACACATGACAGTTTTTTGGCAAAATGATGGGACATTTTTGAGAATAAGGGATGTTTGCCTTCTCCAGTCTGCCTCCGACACGCATGCAACCTACATTGTCAAGGAAGGGGTGCAGTTGCTTTAAGCTAGTTTTGATTGGTTTAGAATTTTGTAAACAACTGATTTCTTCAACAAAATGCAATCCTTGCACCTGCTTAATTATGACAATCATGGCCTGCCTGAATTCGGAGGCAGACAAGTTCCTAGCTTGTACCCTTTTCTCTTTTGCTACCCTGCAATTTTGTATAAATCGCAATACATAAATTAAAATTCTTTGTATTTTTACAATAGAAGAATATTTTGACATTGGGATCACCTCCTCAATTACATTGCAGTTTACACTAATTGCCATTTCATGAGGCATATCGACTGATTCGCAAACTGCGCTCTGTGGAACAAATTCGAGAGTTCTTGCTTCCTTGTGTCCGTGCCACCACAGCGGATGGCTTTTCAATTCTGATGGATTCAAACCACGCGACAAACAATCAGCAGGATTGTCTGTTCCAGCTATGTGGAACCAGCTGCAACCCTCAGATAGGGTTGTTATCGTCTTGACTCTGTCATGAACATAAACTGGCCCTTTTTCAGGCGCATTTCTCAACCAGCAGAGCACAATTTGTGAATCAGTATATAATATTTTTCTATTAAATCTAACCTTGCTTATAGTAGGACTGACCTTGGCATATAACTTGGCTAACAAAAGGGCAGCATTGAGCTCTAATTTTGGTATAGTAAGCTTGGAGTTCAATGGCGCTATCCTAGACTTGCTACATAACAAACGCATATAAACCTGATCTCTGTGCACACTTCTTATGTATAAACAACAGCAATATGATATACTGCATGCGTCACAGTATCCTACTAGATCTACATAGACTGCATTACAAATCATTGTGTCACGCATGACATAAATGGGCTCCATACTCATCAAGTCTAGAACAAAGGCATTCCAAGTCAGCAACAGCGATCCCGTTACTGGACTATTCCAGTCTAATTTAGCCTGCCAAACTTTTTGTAGAAATTCTTTAGCTCGAGTTACAATTGGCCCAGCCAATCCCATGGGGTCAAAGAATGTACCTATGAAACTTAGTACAGTTCGTTTCGTCCATACAGATGGAAGCTTACCTTTGGGTTTACATAATATAAATGAATCTGACTCTAAGTCCAACAATAGTCCTAAAGCCTTTAGTTTTAACTCCCCTGCACCTATTTGGACCTTGTCAAAGTGTTGTTTTTGTTCAGGAATATCTGATAACATTTCTTGATTATTAGCTCACCATTTGTGCAGTTCAAAGCTACCTAACCTCAATATGTCAATCAATTGATCCCTTACCTGTTTTAATTCTTCTAAGGTAGATGCTCCAAACAAACAGTCATCAACATAGGTATTATTTAATAAGGCCGAAGCCGCCAGTGGATACTGCTCACCAAACCGATAAGCCAACTCTACCAAGCAGCGGGTTGCCAAGAAGGCTGAACTCTTGACACCATATGTAACTGTCAGCAGCTGTAAACAGAGTAGGGGTTCATCGACATGCTCTTTCCACAAAATGAGCTGCAGATGCGTTTGTGAGGGGTGTACTAATACCTGTCTATACATTTGCTTAATGTCGCACAGGCCTATATACCTATAGGTACGGAACAATATCAAAATGTCAAACAAGTCCTTTTGTACCACAGGACCCGCCTCAAGGACATCATTGAGACTAACCTTGAGCCTGGTTCTAGTGTTTGCATTGAATACCACACGAAGCTTCGTTGTGGTACTATCTTCTTTCATCACTGCATGATGTGGTAAAAAGTAACAGCGTTCCAAAGGTATATTTATTTTACTGAGGTCTATGATTTTACCATGCCCCAAGTCTATTATCTCATTTATAAATTTTGTATAATTTAATTTTAGCTGGGGGTCTGCTTTGAATTTTTGGCATAAGCTGTTGAGCCTTTGTAAAGCTATGGAAAATGAGTCTCCTATTTTCAAATCTTCTACAGGGGTTTTCAGAGGAAGGCTGACCTGAAAACGGTTATCTATCAATTGCACAGTTTTACAAAACTCACCTTCACACAGGCTCTCCTTATCTGTGAGTATTGTGCCTACTTGAGGGACATGCTGTTCCTCCCAAAATCTTTTTAACACACTATCAACCTTATCTTCCATCACTGCATGCAAGGAAACTTGATTAGAACAGCTTTGCCCTAAAAAACAATTGTTTTTTGCTTCTAAATTTCCAGATATTATGTAGCCAAATTTAGTAGGTAGCAGAATGAGATTTCCCTTGTTTAATTCAATTTTTCCTGGCATCATAATTTTAAACATTATGTCAGCTGAAATTAAGAATGATATTTCACTTGGGACATTGTACTCATCATTGGCTAACTCTATTCCAGCTGGAATGGCTAAGTTTGAGATATCAAATCTTGTCTGTGGAAGAAATGTTGTGATGTTGTCCACCACAGAAAACAATGCATTGCATTGATAATCATTGTGCCTGGAATGTAAGCCTAAATTGACAGCCTTGGTAACAGGTTTCTGCTTTTGACCAAGAGCTGTTACATTCACATTATAATTAAATGTTTGTGCACCAAGTTTATTTACTAAATTGGTGGTCACGAATGACATTTGACTACCACTGTCAACTAAGCCTTTAGCAATTATGTAGGTACCATCATTCATTGGTATTTTGACCTTAATTGTAGGCAGCAGTACCATGCCATCAGGTGTGGTACTGGTTTTGCTTATTTTTGAATTTATTAGGTTACACACCCCATTGTCTACATGCAAAAGCGAATTATGTTCCCTACTTTTACAAAACGAACATTTGAAGTGGAAAACACATTTTTTGTCGTGTGAATTCAGACATATTTTGCACAAATGTTTTTTATCAGTAAAGTCTAGCCTTTCTCGTGAGCCTAACATTTGAAATTGCTTACAAGCAAACAGCTTATGATCATTTGCTTGACAAAATAAGCATGACTTTATTCCTGCTTTAACACTGGCCACATTAGTGCTTTTTAATCTCAAGGGAGCAGAGGGAGCAGTCTTACCTGATGCTATATTGGTTTCCTCGAAACTGATTGCCCTTCGTTCAATGAATGCTAAAAAATCTTCCAGGTTTGGCAGGCTTGCTTGATCCCTCTCTGCATAGTACGCTCGGATATTGTAACTATCTAACTTTCGTATGATTATGGGAATCATTAGCATGTCCCAATAATTTACTGGCTGACCTAAGCCCTGAAGAGCACCTAGTTGTTGTCGAGCACTTGAGACCAGCTGCCTAAGCTCAGCTGAGGTACCCCTTGAAATTGGCTGAAAATCCAAAATTAAGTTAACATGGTGCGTTATTAGAATGCTTTTGTTTTCATACCTGGTTTTGAGAAGTTTTATTGCTTGTGTATATGACTCGTTCACCAATGGCAAACCCTCGATAAGAAGCGAAGCCTCATCTTTTACATATTTTCTTAGATAGAACAACTTCTGAATTGGCGTTAATCTAATGTCACTATCAATTACCGCAAAGAAAATGTCGATGAATGGCTTGAAATTAGTGATGTTTTTCCCATCAAAGTATGGTATGTCCAACTGCGGCAACCTGTTGTGTTGAGACACTGGTGTGGAATCCTCCATGACTGCAGTGAAGTTTTGCTCCTTATGTGCTTCTAGATCCTGTGGTCCTGCTGCAGGTTTCACAGATTTTCGCAGGATGATTTTCAATTGAGCCATTACTGCCAGGCACCTTTCCTCCACGTCATCCTCTTCGAAGCACTTATCGTCATCCTCCTCCACCAGCAGCTGCAGCTCCAGAGAAACCTCTTTGTAACGTTGGAGTCCATTGCGTAGCAGCTCCAGCCGCATCACGACCGCGTCCTCCTCTATTAGAACTTGCCCAGCCTGCTCTGCGGCATATTTCTCAGCACGTGTTAGTTGCCCTTTAAACTGTCCTATCATCGCCCGCTTGCGTCTCGTTTCATCGTCGGTTTGTTCCGAGGCGGCCTTAGCCGACGTAGCTGGTATGGTGGGCGCCATTCCTTTCGCACTTTACTTCAAACTGTATGCAATGTAACCGCCCAAATTGTTAAATTGAATTGTTTTTCTATCGAAATAGTCGCAATTTGCGGAAAAAAAAGTGTTAGTTTGTAGTGACAGGTGTCGTTGTTGCTTGTCTACTCTCTGATCACAGATTATATTGTGTTCACGGATTGACAGTGAACCGTGTGGAAGAAAAATTTCTTTGTATATTGCCACACCGGATTTTGTCGCTGCCAACTTTGCCGTCAAGCTCGCCGTGGTACCTTGCTCTTTCGTTGTCTCGCTCGCACTCGATGAGTTGTATCGCGCGCTCTCGTTCTCTCACCAAGAGTTGCTTCAGGACGCCATTTTTGCGAATGACGACAGGACCTCATGCGCAAGATTTTTATATTGCAAAAACTCACGAAATATCCTCGCGAAGTTGCTGCCTCCAATAAATGACGTCCCCCGATCCTTTTCCTTTGTTTCGGCACCAATGTTTGTAGTGAAAGAGGCTTTCAAGGTATTTAAACGTTTAATTATCGAGCACAGTACTGTGATGAACAGACCGATTGTAGAAGAGAGAGAAAAAGTATTGCTATCACAAAATTTTATGTTTTCTACCAACACAAGGCTTTAACGCAGGCATTCGTAGAACTCGTAAAGTGCGAATGTAATAAAGTTATGTATTACTCTGATATTGAAGCGCGCGGCGTTCCTGCAGCGTCTAATGAATGCAGATGAAGCGAAATAGGTTTAGTGTCAATGAGGATTACACTTCCGCTTCCGTTTGATTTTTTTTTGTTGCTCAATCGTTTGTTCGTACGTTCGTTGGTGCGTCCGTTCGTTCGTTTGTTCGTTCGATCGATCGTTCCTTCATTAGTTTGTTTGTTCGTACGTCCGTTCGTTTAATCGATCGTTCCTTCGTTTGTTCGTACGTTCGTTCGTTCGATCGATCGTTCCTTTGTCAGTTCGTTTGTTTGTACGTTCGTTCGATCGTTCGTTCGTTAGTGCATACGTTCGTGCGTTTGATCGATCGTTCCTTCGTTAGTTCGTTTGTTTGTACGTTCGTTCGTTTGATCGATCGTTCATTTGTTAGTTCGTACGTTCGTTCGATTGTTCCTTCGTTAGTTTGTTCGTACGTTCGTTTTTTTGTTTATTACTAAAACATTTACTAAAAGAACTGGTATGACAAAAATTACGTGTGTTGATGACGGATTTCAGGCGACAAGGCTCGTTTCTTATCAAACGCTCTTGTTGAAGCGACTATGTCTGAGACGCAGGAGGATTTGAGGGTGCAGGTACTGAAAGCAATACTCTCGTGCGGGGTATTCTTATATTCACAGTAGGACGCGGCGTGACGTCCTACCTAGGTGAATGCGCGGCGGTAACTCTGTGGGCACGTACAACAGGCGGCCCTTTTATACGTTATCGGAGTACCTGACCGGCATGGTAAAATTAAAATACAGTAAAAATAGAATTTCATTTTAAAACTAATTAAACTAACATGCAACTAACGGAAAAAACTTAATTTTATCTTACAGTTACATGGTTCAAATTATACGTTACAATTTAAAAGAAACAGGTAAAATTATGGAATTCCTACACAATCAGATGGTTTATCATCAGACTTATCTTATGATATAATATAGTGTACAAATATGACATTTAGAAACCGTGGATTAATCCTAGTTACATCTTATTACATTAATTGAACGTGGTGATTTTAGGGGTTTCCCACGCAGCTGGCGGAAGGCGAGCCAATGGTTTACCGTGGGAGAGCGGCCATAAACCGATAAAACAGTGCAAAACAAATTCTGGAGACAATAGATCACAGTCAGGGCGGCAATTATCGGTGAATGGGCGCAGAACATCAATGGATCGGTTAGAATGGACAGCTGTATTGGCACAAAACATTAAAGAAAGCGCTTTGTGAAGACTTTAGATACACCGTCCCTGCCATCAAAAACTATTGCCATTATGCCGATAATTACCAGCCCTGTAGCCTTAATATATATTTGCACCGTGAGAACTTAATTAATACCACTCGGTTTATGCTCGCTACATCTCTGATCGTGCTCTGCTTTCGGTCGTTAACATTCCACCCCCTAGTTGGAGGATTCCACCGATAACTCATCAATAGGGAGCACGACCAGTTTGTTCACCGGTCTGCGCAGGATTTTACCACTAGAAAACTTAACACTAACCACTCTAATTTGTCCATCGTTTCCCGGATGCACTGCACTTATTTTGCCTCGGGGCCACACATTACGCGGGAGTGTTCCGTCCACTATTAGCACTAAATCCCCTACGCGCACTGGGGGTTTTTCACATTTCCACTTGTGTCTATGGTAGAGCGTCAGCAGGTATTCGCGTGTCCAGGGCCGCCAGAACATTCCAACTATTGCCTTTGTTGGGCGCCACTGTCTCTTGATGTTGACGTGGATGGAATCTTTCCGGACCAGCGTCGTATCTCTGGCAACACTGCCGGGTAGCAGAAGGATTGGAGTAACGGCTCTTGGCTTGTTGTTGCCTTTTCTCACGTAAGTGAGCGGGTCGTTGTAAGCTACGAGGTCTACATCCAGCATGTGCAACGTGTGCAGCAATTCCTTTTGATGTGCCCTGGTGTGCAAGAATTCGCGTATCCATCGACGCCAGGACATTTCAGCTAAGGCCTCTACTCGGTGCCACTGTCTCTTGATGTCGACATCGTTAGCGCCATTCAGGACCGGCGGTGTGTCTCTGGCAGCAGCGCCAAGTGGCAGAAAGTTCGGAGTAACGGTTGTCGGCACATCGTTGCCTTTTGTCACATAATTGAGCGGGTGGTTGTAAGCCACGAACTCAACTTCCGGGGAGTGCAACATGTATAGCACTTCCAACGGATCTTCGTAAATTTCACTGAGATGTTGTATTACGAGGCTCGGAGAATCGCCTTTCATCAACATATCTTCGACTCTGCGTCGGGCGTCGCCTTGAATAGCCGATTGAAGGCGGCAAAGATTGTCAAAATCGTCGAAATTCCACTTGCGCGTCGTTTCTTCGTACCTTTTTTTGAATGTCACCCAGGAACCAGCGGTTCCAGTAAACGTAGGCAACTCCATAAATTCCTTTGGTGAATACCGCACAAGTTCGCTTCTTTGCAAGTCCACACGATCTATGACACACGACTTTTCTCGGGTCGGCGCTTGATATGCGGCTAGAATAGGCAGCACCGGTGACTTGACTTGGCAATTGTGAGCGTCGTAGACAGGGCTCGGCAAGCAGGACGTTTTTACCTGGGTGGCGTCCTTGACTGCGGCGGCCTTTGTTTCCAGTTGTCTGTAAACAGGCCCGGGTTCCGGCGATGCGTCTCGTACTTGAGGAGCGGAGACATTCGTTAGCCATTCTACTACGCGTTCCTCAGGAAGCGCAATCGAATGCTCATTAAAATCTTCGTCCTCATCCACATGGGAGAGATTCAGAGCCATTTTTTCCTTTACAGCATCGATTTGAAGATGTTCTTTGAGGTTAGCAGCCTCAGCAAGGCGATCCGCTGCTTCCTTTGCTTCGGCAATGGATTTCGCGAGGCGCTTCTCTTTTTCTTCTGCGATGCGAACCAGTTCCATCTTGCATTCGTACTGGATCCGAAGACGTTCAGTGCGACTGCTGCGACTGGTCCGGGATGACCGGCTGTCAGCACGACGAATTGTAGCTGATGTGGCTTTTGAAGCGGTTAGCGATGTGTGGTGGTCGATAGCATCGACGGGGGATATCGCTGCCGCAGATGTCGTCGGCTGAAGCGTAGGTGGTGATGCTCGCCCTGGAGTTTCCAAAGGGTCAGCAATCACAGTGGAGCCGACCGCGATCTTCGCTGCAGTCTTGCTTCTGGTCTCGTAACTCGTCATTGCTTCCGCTTGATAATCCGGCTCGAAGGACCAATGTTGATGACGGATTTCAGGCGACAAGGCTCGTTTCTTATCAAACGCTCTTGTTGAAGCGACTATGTCTGAGACGCAGGAGGATTTGAGGGTGCAGGTACTGAAAGCAATACTCTCGTGCGGGGTATTCTTATATTCACAGTAGGACGCGGCGTGACGTCCTACCTAGGTGAATGCGCGGCGGTAACTCTGTGGGCACGTACAACAGGCGGCCCTTTTATACGTTATCGGAGTACCTGACCGGCATGGTAAAATTAAAATACAGTAAAAATAGAATTTCATTTTAAAACTAATTAAACTAACATGCAACTAACGGAAAAAACTTAATTTTATCTTACAGTTACATGGTTCAAATTATACGTTACAATTTAAAAGAAACAGGTAAAATTATGGAATTCCTACACAATCAGATGGTTTATCATCAGACTTATCTTATGATATAATATAGTGTACAAATATGACATTTAGAAACCGTGGATTAATCCTAGTTACATCTTATTACATTAATTGAACGTGGTGATTTTAGGGGTTTCCCACGCAGCTGGCGGAAGGCGAGCCAATGGTTTACCGTGGGAGAGCGGCCATAAACCGATAAAACAGTGCAAAACAAATTCTGGAGACAATAGATCACAGTCAGGGCGGCAATTATCGGTGAATGGGCGCAGAACATCAATGGATCGGTTAGAATGGACAGCTGTATTGGCACAAAACATTAAAGAAAGCGCTTTGTGAAGACTTTAGATACACCGTCCCTGCCATCAAAAACTATTGCCATTATGCCGATAATTACCAGCCCTGTAGCCTTAATATATATTTGCACCGTGAGAACTTAATTAATACCACTCGGTTTATGCTCGCTACATCTCTGATCGTGCTCTGCTTTCGGTCGTTAACAACGTGCAAAGACGGACTACCTACAGAAGAAATTTCTTTCAGCCAGCCTAGAAGAGCTGTAGGTAGGGCAGATAAAGTGGAAACAAAAGCTACTGCCACCTTCGTTTAAATTTAGAATAAAAACTACTTAATAATACACTACTAGTAATAATCCTATTGGCTTAGTGACTACCGTTAGTTGCATTTATCCGAGCGCTTCCGCAAAGCACGTACGCCATGCCCATTGGTGCCGGCTGTCATGTTAAGGTAGTAGCTAAGCCATTTCAGAGGAATTATGGGCTGCTTAATAACTTCTGACAGTAAGGCCCGTCACTGTCTTCACCAACCCGGACTTGGCCCCCGTGATGCAGTACGGCCTAACCTTCCTGCGATGCAGGACGAGACTCGTGCCCCAGCAGTGGGGACATACAAGGGTAAGTATGGAAACTGTGTAAAATTATTAATAAACTATAAATGGGCGTGTGTACCTACTATTTTATAGCTCGGTATATACACTTTTTTATTGTGGATGAAGGTAAGATGTAGAAATAGGTATACATACATAACCTCACGCCTGTATCCCAGAGGGGTAGGCTGAAACCAGGGACTGCCACTTGCCAAAATCCTCACAGATCACCTTCGCTTCATCAACGTTTATAAGTCTTCGCAACGTTCATAAGTTCCGGGTACTTTTTATCTTCCCCTTTGCTAGAGGAAGTATACGTATAGGTACATAAATAAATAGGTAAACGTAACCTAATAATAGAATTCTCAGCAAAATAGCCTCTTATCGGTTCAACGGAATGGCTTTAACATTGATTACGTTTCTTTCCTTCCTTAAGCTCTTTTGAGCCTACTTTATTGAAGCACTCCCCACTACCAAGAAATGTCGATGATTTGATTCAAAGAGTTTTGCATTGGTGTACCTCTTATTGTCTGAATAAACTTTATTGCTAACGAAACAAAAAAATTGGCCAGACGGCGAAACTAAAGTGGGGCTGGGCTAGTCATGTCAGACGAATGCACCGGAATAGGTGGGCAAAACTCGCCACCGAGTGGGTCGCAATCTCGCAATCGAGGCCGGCCTAGAAGCCGGCCGGTGAAGAGACGATCTCGACAACCATCTGCCGGAGTGGTTTGAGGTGGCCCAGGGTCGAACACTCCTGACTGAATTGGGGGAGGCCTTTGCCCAGCAGTCAGACACAAACATAGAGGCTACGTAAAAAAATTACATAAGAGAGTACATGTACAAAGGCGAGTTCTTATTTGTAGATAGATTTGTTCCGGAAAACCTTGGAGGATCGGAGAAGTAACAAAAACCGAGTCATTACTTTCCTCATGGCTAAGGGACGTGACTATGCTGCAGCTTCCACCACCAGCTCTCTCCATTTGATTCTATTATGCGCCAGATGTATGGCTGCTTGCAGGACATATTAATCACGCTGACCAAAATGTACGAGCAAATTTTTTTTTATGCAGCCAATAAAGGTACCACTGCAGGACACAAAATGAAATCTTTGAAATCAAAATGAAATAACGGTACTTCCCCTACCGCTAAATTAGAGAAGATTTTTTTTCTCTCACTTACACTATAGTGTAGGGTAGGTATCATTAGGTTTGCCGTTTAAAAATAGTTTGGGCGTATGATATTTGTAGCAGTATTTGAATTGTAGTTTTATGAAACGTAACAAACAGTATGGGTCGCTTTCAGGTCTAACGTGGTTCTTCCAATGACTCACAATCTTATACTCCACGACAGCAAGCAACGTACAGCGTGCAATATCCAAAGTTCCATTAGCCGCTATCCCGTCTGGTAATATAGGGAGCATAAGCGCATTAGGTTAATGGCTCCTACATCTTCTCATTCCTATAGGACGTGAGACAAATCTTCCCATTTTCTGTCCGATAATGGATTCTGAGATAACGTGAGCGGTGGAGCGGCAGAACACTGGCTTTTCAACCGGGAGGTCTTGGGTTCTAATCCCGGTGTGAACCAATGACTTTGTTTTTCAAGTTATGTACGTTTCTGAAGTTATAATAGCAATACCACTCGCTAGCCGTGAAGGTTAACATCGTGAGGGAACCTGAGAGTCCGAGGTGTTCAACTACCTCAGCGATTGAAATTGTCAATTCGCAGTGGGCACTCGTGGTAATTGACTTCTTTTTGAGAGAAGGCCTGTGCCCTGCCGGCTGCCGCCGGTGCCGGATGTCATGTAATGGCAGTCGTTAAGCCATGTCAGAGGCCTTATTGGTGGTTCGATAACAACTGACAGTAAGGCCCGCTACTGTCTTACAATCCTCCACCAACCCGGACTTGGCCTGTGGTGGAGGATTGTAATTGCTTTAATCTTCCTGCCATTGCAGGAAGAGACCCGTGTCCCAGAAGTGGGGACACACAAAGTTTGATATCGATGGTTATTCTTTATTGCACTAATTCTTTATTGCAGTAAATGTACAAGAGCGTGCTTAGTGCAAGAAGCATTCTCTTCTAGCAAACCTTAGGTGTTCAAGTGACTGGCAAAGGGTAGTACAAGAAAAACATATCGCCTGTTTAGCCGCGTTTTACGATTTGAGGAGACTCGGACGGAGTGACCAACTTTTGCTACAAAGATGGTAGTATCGTGTGCATCGCCCATCTTAACAAAAAAAATGTCACTCTAATGAAAATGGCCATGTTTTTTTCACTCGGACCTCGCTTTACTCGCCTTAAGCCGTCTTTTCACCATCTTAGCAGACTAGGATAGAGTGACCAACTTTAGCTACAAAAATGGTACACATACAATGTAAGATAAGATAAGATAAGAATATTCTTTATTTAATACCGGAAAAATAGTTACAGAAACGGCAGATAAAAAATACAATTTGCGGCCTTATTGCTGACAGCAATTTCTTCCGCTGTGTGGTGTCGGCCTAGAGAATAGCACCAACCCAATCTTCCCGCGGGTGTCGTAAAAGGCGACTAAGGGACACAAACTGGGGGGTGGGCAGCAGCGCCCCCTGCAGTACAATTCCACCGAACTGCGATCCCCAACCCGCATGCCCAGCGTGGGGATTATGGGCATTACCCCCTACGATAGCACAACGTGGCGCTCTTTAGGGGAGGGCTATGTCCAGCAGTGGACTAGTATAGCCTGACGACGACGAATGCAAATTGGAGAATTTGCCGAGGAGAAATAGATACGGGTAGCCGGTGCAAATACGAATATTAATAGACAAAAGTACGTGTACGTACCTAATAATAAACTTACATAAATCATACTTGAATACTATAAATATACTTACATAAATAGTGACTTATAACAAGTGTACGTGTATAACATAACATTTACATACAGGCACATACATTGCTTCTGGCCCCACCCTAGGATACCCTGTGTCGTGGGAACCAGAAACAACGACACCACAAATACGTAAACGTCCAAGACCTGGGGGTTTTTTTTGTACCCAGGCGAGCGTTCGAACCCGGGACCTCTTGCATGCGCTGCCGCTACGCCACAGAGGTCGTCAATCATATATCAGTCAATCATCTTAGTAAAAATATGTCACTCTATTGTAATCGGCCGTGTTTCTTCACTCAGACCACGGTCTTAACTGGCGGCCAAGCAGAAATGACATAATTATGATGTGATGCGGAGCTCGGAGCCCCGAAAATGGCGCGAGCGCGACTAGTTGTATAGAAATCGTGCCCTCGCACTGTATCTTCTGTGTGCGCTTCGTCTTCCCTTCAGTATGTGGCAAGCACAATGTCAACTTTGCGCGCGCACTACTAACTCCAACATTCCTGCATCGCGCAATGAGTATCTCACATGACATACCATAAAATTGACGTCCGCCTTACAACAGTTGGACCGGCCGTCCCCAGGCATACCATCTGCCTGGAGAGAAATTTCCCTTTATAGTGGAAGAGCATGATCACCCGCTCTTCCCTATAAGTATATTTTGTATGAAAAGTCTTTTTCATTTCTTATACTCGAAAAGTAGTGTTGTGTTGATCTGATTATTGGGTAGAAAATGCTGCTTCCCTCAATAGAGAGAGAAAAATTCATTTAAATTACTTCTCACCTAAGGTCCGGAATGAACTATAAAAATAGAGCCATTGTCAGCTGTGAAGAGTTTTATGTAAAAAAAAAACTAATTAAAAAAATGCTGCGGCCATGTGAGTTTCTAAACAGACGGTGTGAAACTTCTTTGAGCGGAATAAGCCGCAACAATTACGCGTTGAGTTCCATATGTAAAATTTAAAAAGTCGACATAAATTGGCGGGATACTAATATGTTATACGTATCTGTGACGATATTCATAAAAATTGGCAAAAATCTTTTATGCTAAGATTTGAATATTAAAAATCAGAGTGAAAAGTAGAGTGCTTAACACGTGTAAAAGAATCAATTCCTACTCAGACTATAGCCGCCCTCGCTGCGCTGGGGCGTATAATACCTCGGGAATTGATTCTTTCGACCCTCGGTTAACAATCTATCGCGTCTTTTCACCGTCCATTCTGTGTCGCCGCTTGGACATCAATCTGTGGTTCTTTCTTACTATCAATGCGGTCTATTCAATAATCAGCTGGCCCAACAGTATCGATTGAAAAGCATTAATTGTTAGTTACATAAGCCCTTATGTACGAACGGTGGACTGCGCTTAGTACATTATCTACGCTGTAGCACAGTTACCCGCTGTTAGATCTGTGTGGGTGCATGATGTCGGGGTATGTAAGATGGTACAGTCGACTGCAAGTCCAGTTCGAACAGCATGAGTCGTTAAAGACACTTGTATTATTAATAGTTTCATTTGGTGTGGAGGTGTTATTTGAAATTCAGCGCTATTTCTCTGTTCTTAGTGATTCCGACGGTATCCGTCTTTTTTAAAATCTGTTAAAGTATCGCAATAAAATATGGAATAATAACAATTAGTACACGTCGGGAAATAAGATAATAACGTTTTACTTAATAAATAATCGCGATTAGACCCGTTTAATATATAACAATTAGTACAGACGACAGCACATCACCCTGTTAATTTTAGTTCCAAAGTCACCCGTAATGCGTCGGAGCAGAGTGCATGGATGTATAGGATGATATGCCGTCAACTGTACCGCCTCTCCGTTAAAGATAGGCGATTGTGAATGACATCTCTTTTCGAATCATTTGAAATTACTGTGACAGTTTCGGAAATAAGTGCTCATTTCGCTTGCTTTAGTGATAATATTCGAATACACTACTACTGACGAAAAGACGTTAGTTATTTCGAAATTATATCGGCCCAATTTTCGAAAACGCTTTAGTCTCGCGATTTTCGAAAACACGATTCGTGGCGGAATGACACGACTTTACACGAGTCGCGCGCGTTTTGTTCGCTCAATGCTGTCTTCACAATATTGTTTTCATGCAAATGAAAGAGCACTAAATTAGTAACTTTTTTTCGAATAACAAAGAATATTTTCAAAACATTTGAATAACTACCATTTTCGAAAATTTCGAAAACGCCCATCTTTACTCTCCGTCTATTGAAAGAATGATCCGCGACATGTTCCTCTCCGTCGCACCATTATAGGGTTTTCTGAAAGATACTGCTTGTAGCCGCTAATTGTACTCTGTATTTTTACATGTATTTTAAAATATGTTATTAGTACATGAGAGCACATGATATATAAATCAGGTGCTCTGATGTACTATAAAAATATACATATCCTTATGTCCATGTGATGTCGACTGTACGTCGGGAATACTAAATTATCTCGAGCAGGTAATTAATCTATGACGTCACGTCTGCTTCGGACATCTTACATCTTATCAGTATGTAATGTTACTGCGTTACGGATCACGTTTCGTGTTTGCGAATCACACCTTATCAGGTCTTCTCCCGCTGAAAGAGACCAGAGGGAGATAGACACTCAGCAGATCTTCCTGTTACATTTTATTATTTACAAACGGCATGACAAGGTTTTTTAAACTGTTATTAAAATACCCTCGGTTCAAGGAAAAATATAATTAATTGTTTGTAGTTAAAAAAGTGCGAGAAGGAATTGTGTTTTATGACTTTCATGTACCAGTCTAAAAAGTAAAAGTAAAAAAAAAAATAAAAAAAAATGGGGTGGGCATCAGTGCCTCCTGCAGTATAATTCCACCAAACTGCGATCCCAAACCCGCACGCCCAGCGTGGAGATTATGGGCATTACCCCCAATCATGGCACAACCTTCGCTATGGCGCTCATTAGAGGAGGACTATGTCCAGCAGTGGACTAATATAGCATGAGGAAGAAAAAGAAATTATGGAATAAAATCTCAAAAATAAACTGCGCAAAAGGCGTAAAGAAATGCCTAAGAGTCTCCCTTAAGGGCTGATTCCGATAGAAATGTGTTTTGGTTTTTACATACAAAGCGCTCGTGGCCTAGCCGAACCGAGTGAATGGAATCAATCACTTGAGTTAAGCAACAACAGGCGCGGTCAGGTGCTGGAGGCGTACTTGCAACGTGGTTTTTTACAGTAATGTAATTTTTACGGTTCATGTGGATTTTGCATCTACGTAATGAGATGATTTATACAGCAGCGTCCAGTGGCATCTTTACTCCAACTACCCACTAACCGTTAGTAGCTCAGTGGGTTTAGATGACAGATATATGAATTAACTAGCAAGTTTAACACAGATGTAAAGCAAATGTTGTAGCATTAGCATTGGAGTCTCCCTGATGCGCGCAATCTAAACTGTAGCCAAACCACATAGTGAGTGAAACAGTAGGGGGACAGTGTATTCTGACTTCTAAGATACAGGGTACAGTCTGTTAGTTCTGTACAGTTCTTGGCTACTATCCGATAGTATTTGATAAGGAAAGGTTTATTTTGTATTGTTATTTATAACTCTACATCCATTTTCAAAATGATCTGGAGAGATGATCTCGACAACCATCTGCCGAACTGGTCTGAGTTGGCCCAGGACAGAAAACTCTGAACTGAGTTGGGGGAGGCCTTTGCCCAGCACTGGGACACAAACATAGAGGCTACTTAAAAAGTTTTCGAAATAGTGAAGAAAAGTTTTATACAGAGCAGGATGTAGTACTTATTATACTCGTATGCTTTCGGCAAAAACCGAAACCTAGTCTAGAGCCCGAGGTATATTCAAAAACCTAACTGTGCCCTAGTTTAAGCATAAGGGACTTGCTATGTAACACAAACTGTAAGTGCCTACAAAGCCTGGTCATTAAATTATTATTATTCAATAGAGGAAGCGTGACGTCCGTTTTTAAGTGCGCAAATGTCAAAAGTCGTAATTTTTCGGTACATTAACTGTCAAATGGTGATACAACAATGTGTCACAATTCACAAAAAATTGTGAATTGTGACACACCGTCATGCAGTCTGTGCTGGCTTTTAATTACTTTAAGACTCTATTTCAGTGCTGAGAGGTCTTGGATACGCGCTTCTCACGCGTTTTAAAAGTCCAAAGTTGCGAATTTCCAGCAAAATAATTGTCAAAGTCAAAAAACTTTATAGTTTTAGCACCACAAAACGCGTGACTTGTGGCATTGTACTTTCCAGTCTGATGTCTCTATCTCTCTTATATTTTAAATAACGTTTTTAATTACATTGAATTAAGTTTTCGTGCACCTACTAAGTATTTTGTTAGTGAGTTATGGCGTTTATGTTTTTTTGTTATGGGAGTAGTGTCAAGTTATTAAAAAAAAAGTTTATGGAATATAATTATTACATGTCAATGTCATAATTATCCACGTTCGATTCCCGTTTCACTGCTCAATTCATGAGAACTATGCGAACTGTACCATAAATTTGCAAATCCGATATTTAATAAAATAGGTACCAAAAAGACTCAGAATCAAACAGAAAATATCAAAAAGAATCAGGTATCTTACTGTTTATCCTGTATCAATTTCTGTGTCGGGCCGGTCTCGTCCAGACGCGCATAGTTTTAAACTTGGACATGCTCCCAGTGGATATTAAATTGAATACTTGAGACTGGAAAGCCTGTCTAGTACAGTCAACAGCTGATCAAGCTTTGCAATTTCGATGCGAAGTAGCCCTTAATGTAAATGAGCAGAGTGACCGCATGCAAAGATCTATGTTGTGCTATTGAATGCGAGCACATGTCAACTATGGGATCATGTGGGGATTATGGGCATTACCCCTTATGATAGCGCAACATGGCACTCTTTAGGGGAGTGTATAGCCTGACGACAACGACGACGGACTAGTATAGCCTGACGACAACGACGACATGTCAACTCTGCGCGCGCAGTCGCGCACTATAAGCCCCAACATTCCTGCACGTTGGAGTCACCACTATAGGGAAGAGCGGGTGATCGTGCTCTCCCACTATGAAGGAAATTTACCGCCAGGCAGATTGCATGCCCGGCCGCGGCCCGTCCGACTGTCGTTCCGCGGTCGTTATATTTATGTTATATTTATGGTACGACAAGTGCACTTTGATTGCGCGATTCAGAGATGTTGGTTTTTATAGTGCGAGCGATAAGTTGACATGTGCTCGCTAGACGCGTTTGAGAGAAGATTATTTATACCATTGGTGGCTAATTGACACCGTGTATGATCAAACTGTGGACGCTTGATAACCGGCGATCTTGCTCATGTACATTAGTGATAGTTAAAATATATATGAGAGTGATAGTTAAAACATACGTGTCTAATTAGCGCTTCTAAAATACCCTACATCCAATCATGGGATGGCGGGCGAGGCTTGTGTTAGCAATTGGAACGAGCTCAGTCATAACCGGCAAAATATCCATGCGTCTGGCACCAACAGACCGCGATCTTACGAGGCACCTAGATATTTCGACGAGTTATACATCAACAAAGTAATTTTCGTACAAAACTAACCTCTAATTTTTTTTATTATAGATAACATAATTTTATTAATTGAAAAATGTCACATCCAATCAAATTACTTAAACTAACCTCTAAATCAAACTAACTATACTTTATTGCACACGAAACATTTAACAGGACATTACATAAGAAATAACATGTACAAAGGCGAGCTTATCTCTGAAAGAGATTTCTTCCAGCAAACTTTAGAGAGTCGGAGAAGCAGTAAAAAGCGGTTCTATATAGGTTTTTAAAACTAACCTCAGTAACGCTGTCACTATCGCCCAATCAACGCTCACGTCACGCATAGCGCACAGAATGAACCAATCACAGAGTGATGTACTCTGCAGCATATCGAGCGCCCATTTCATTGGTAAATACTTATCAAGAGTCTGGGCCCTTTTCAGTGTGGATTTTGTTGGGAGAAACATTCGGAATTTTTTATCCGGAAAAGTAATTAAGATTGATTTATTTTGTAACGGTGCGTCTCCTCAGTGATTACGTCTTAAACTGCTTTTGAACTTGGATGGAATATTCCTCAAGTACCCTAGGGATGCAGGAAGAAATTGTTTTAAATTTCTTTCCTAAAGCGGTGGTAAAGTCTGCCACTGCTTTCGGATGAATCTATATGTAAAAAGTGGGATAAGTGTTTTTATGTACCTAGCCTATAAACATCTCACTGCAGGGCACATGCTTTGTCTCAGCTAGAGACTATGGGCTTCATTACTCCACGTGCCCACCGCGGATTAACAATTTTAAAGCACTGAGGTATTTGAACACCTTAGACCCTCAGGTTTCCTCGCGATGTTTTCCTTCTATAAGTTCACAAACGTACATACCTTGGAAAACAAATTCATTGGTACACGCCGGGATTAGAACTCGCTATGTTTTCCTTCACCGTCAGTGAGTGGTCTTGCTACTATAACAGCTAAGTGATATAAAAATAATGATATTCTTTTGTACATTCCGCGTAGCGTATATTCTAAGCATGCTTTAAATATTAATTCGATGATTCATTTATGAATTTAGTAATTACTTTTTTAAAAACCTATTTAGGGGCTAAAAATTCCACCCATGCCGGGATTCCAACTCTTTCTAATTGAGCTAATGAGCGACTCACCGGCATCAGTGAAATTTCGAACCTCTTTACACGATTCTCTGTATTACGTATTAGTAATTAAATTACTGTTGAAATAATTAAGTAAACATAGTCGTTTCTGAACGTGCGTAATATTTGATTTCTGAACCGTTTGTCGCATTGGTTCTAGATTGTTCCGCCTGTGGGCGCTTTTGTCTCTACGTGAACTTTCTCTCGTAACGTGTAATTTTCACACTGTAATCGTGCGCTAATTAAACCGTTTTCTTTATTCTATGCAATTTTTCATTCCAAAAATTGCACAGGACATTTATTTTATTTATACACGTACAGGGTGACCGAAAAATCTACGTTGGCCAAGCCAGTCACAAAAACTAGCTTCACGAAACATGTCGACGCAAAAGTATTCTACTGGCCTTACATTCCCAGGCTATACTGCTCAGCCAAAACGTACCCTCTCTAAGCTGTCACCCCTTTATAGCATGGCCGCATAAAAAGGCTGTAGGCCATACAGCCTTTTCCCCAAAGAAGTGGCATATCGACGTATCGAATATTCATTAAGTGCATTAAGTCGGCCCCCGGAGGCTCATGAAAAGCTAATAGGATGTTCACACGGAGCGATCTCGCCGTGTGCCGGGCATAGCTTTAGCTGGGAACAGCTGTTGTATGTCAATCAAAAACCTTATCAGCCGAAGATGCGAACGGATACCAGCCATCAGTCTTCTCGTGACCACCATGACTGTGACGTCGTCGGAACGTGGAGGTAAAATAGCAATAAATTACTACGCGATTAAGCCCCGAAAATATTCTAACTATATCAATCAATCACGTAATAGTGGCACTTACCGTGACTCCTTCACGGTCCATTCGGTCAGGCTGTGGAACGCGCCGTCACAGAAGATATGCGCCGTCCCACTGTTGGTACGTTGAAGAAGCGGTTGAAAGAGCATTACCTACCTCTGTTATCAACTTATCACATTGAGTTATATATTTGTGTTGATACCTATGTAGTTTTTTTCTATATTTTAGTTTACGTAGTTTATTTATTTCTTTCATAGATAGCTAGGTTATTAAATATTTATGTAGTATATTTTGTACACGTATAAAGACCCGCTTTTTACTGCTTGTCAGACTCTCGAAGGTTTGCTGGAAGATATCTCTTTCAGAGATAAACTTGCCTTTGTACATGTTATTTCTTATGTTTTAGTTGGGCCATTGTACGTAGCAAGCGCTGAGGTACGCTAACACCTCAGACACTAGGGTTTCCTTACGATGTTTTCCTTCACCGTCAGCGAGTAGTATTGCTACTATAATTTCACAAATGTACATAACTTTGAAAACAAAGTCATTGGTACATGCCGGGGTTTGAACCCACGACCTCTCGATTGAGAAGCCGGCGTTCTACACCTCTCCGCTACCACCGCTCTAAATAAAGTATACTAATAAATACGTTAGTGAAATCCTAGAGTCTGTTTATTAATACTTGTTCACTTTAGTGAACATGATTCTACCAGTAAAGTAAACTTAGCAGTCGAAAACTATCGCATTCCCAAAAATGATATGATCTGGAATACTATTTTAGATATCACGCTAAACAAAGTTCATGAACTTAAAGAAGGAAGGAAACATCAAATTTTGGCAACAAATTTCAATTTTGAGGTTAGAATCTTGTTCACTAAATTGGAAAAGTAAGGATAAATACGTTGTATACTGTACTAATATCATAAATGTGAAAGTTTGTGAAGATTTTTGGATTTGTTACTCATATATACATAACCTCACGCCTGTATCCCAGAGGGGTAGGCAGAGATCAGAGACTGCCACTAGCCACGATCCTGATAGATCACCTTTGCTTCATCAACGTTCATATGTCGTTATATGCACGCACGCCGGTTCCGGGTACTTTTTATCATCCCCTTTGTTAATACATCCTCTATTTGGTCGATGTATGTCCGCCTGAGACGTTCCTTAGCAGCCCTTTCAGATACATTCGTAATATGTATTTGTTTCATCAATTTTTCTTCCTTCATCCTCTCCACATTCCAAACCAACGCGATTGAATGATTCACTCATTCAATTCATTCATTCATTCGTTCGTTCGTTCGTTCGTTCGTTCGTTCGTTCGTTCGTTCGCTCGTTCGTTCGTTCGTTCGTTCGTTCGTTCGTTCGTTCGTTCGTTCGTTCGTTCGTTCGTTCGTTCGTTCGTTCGTTCGTTCGTTCGTTCGTTCGTTCGTTCGTTCGTTCGTTCGTTCGTTCGTTCGTTCGTTCGTTCGTTCGTTCGTTCGTTCGTTCGTTCGTTCGTTCGTTCATTCAATCAATCAATCTCGCCTATAACCATTTCTGAAGCCCAGTTATAAAAAAAAATCTGTATTGTGTTGCCATGTGTAACACCCCACCCCGAATACTTAAAGACTTTAACCCACTTAAAAAGAAAATACGTGCAATAATAATTAACCTGCTAAAAGAAGCTATGATGCAAAACACTAATGGCCAACTGTGATCGTCTAGTCTAATGAGAACCCTTCGTTGTGAACGTATTAGTAACCTAAGCTCTTTTAGGATATGAGATTGAGTAACGAGAGTGTGTAAGAGATCCGTCTAAATACAAAAGCAGAATTTAGATTAATGAACAGGAACCAAAGGTTAGCTTAAAGCAAATAAATATAAATGAAAACAGCAATCAAGCGAATGAAATAAGCGAAAGCAAGATATGATTTAGAATAAATTAAATAGATAATAGGTTAAGCTGAAATTAAGTTGAAAGAAATAAAACTAGGATGAAATATGTAACTCTTACAAAACTACTTCTAAATAAATAAAATATAAAAGTACCAAATAAACCAAATGTCATACAGCAAACACGTGAGTGTTATAGTATAACGTCCCCTACCAAAAAGGCCGGTTAAAACAGACATTATTAGCCGACTATGTAGATAAGAATGGATTAATATGAGATGAGTACAATACTCGGTTATCTACTAGTCGATAGTGCTAATTATATCCGCCCTGGATGGGGTATGGCCACCACTACGTTATACTGTTAATATATACTTATAAATAATAAACTATGACAGACTAGAAATAAGAATAGGTACAGTGATTCATTATCCCGAGTCTATTCCTCAAGTAGACATACATAATTACGCGAGAATTGGCAAAGCGACGTTCAGCAGTACAATGCATTGGCAGTCGACGAAAGTGAGAGGTAGGTAGGTAACCAAATGCACAAAGTACGTTGGAAAAGACTTCACCGAAGCTTACCAACACTGAAACAATCTGGCCAAACTCACGCAACCATGAAATGCCACTAAAGGAAAAATCAATCAACTAAAGAAAATACTAACGATAAAATCTGTACGTATTCCCAAAATAAATATAATAACCTAACTAGGTCAATGCCTTAAGCATCACACACAATTAACGCTGGAATTGGCAAAGAGACATTCAGCAGTACAATGCATTGGCAGAAGATGTTGAAAGAGAGGTAGGTAACCAAATGCACAAAGTACGTTGGGAAAGACTTCATCGAAGCCTACCAACACTGAAACAGTCCGGCCAAACCAACGCAACTATGAAATGATACCAAAGCACAAGTCGTCAGAAGGAAATAAATATAATAAACGCACAATCAGCATAATTAGGTGTAAAAGTCTTAAGACCCAAGTCATTACACACAATTAACGTTAGAAACGGCAAAGGGATGTTCAGTAGTACAATGCATTGGCAGAAGAGTGTGAGAGAGATAGAAAAATGCACAAAGTACTTTGGAACAACTTCATCGAAGCTTACCAAACTGAAACATCTCAGCCGAACCCACGCAACCATGAGATAATGCCAAGAATTAAGCCAATACACCTACTACAAATATAAGCTTTACTATTAACAGCCTATAGTGGCTTCTAACTACTCGCTAACGTCCCATAACGTCTTTCCATTGAGAATAAAAATTCGTAATTTGATCGCCCTATATGATGGGCATCCTATTTAGACCCTATTTTCCGTACGCTCCTATTCTATTGCATATTATGACTTAACATACAACATATTTCCGTATTTTATCACCCTATATTTTAAACACCCCATATTGACTTCAGCCCATGCGTTCCTATTCAATAGCATAACATCTAATAATATAACATGACTTCGGTCAGGAGAAAAGTACGTAGGTACCTAACTACACGAACGTTTCTACTTCTTCGCAACAGTTTAATGAGCCGAACAACAAGAGTTAAATAGGTACTTATATTATGATTATTTACCGTAACGTTTTAAGCCTATTCCTTAGTTTGATTGAAATGACATTGTTAGGTTACACTCTTACTTTTACAATAATAATATTGACTAATAACCAGAGACGTAGAATATTGATAGATATTGCAACCAATAAGTTTAGTAGATCTTGAATAATGTTGGTCCCGTAGGAGGTGAACAAAGACCTTGAGTTTTATTACAATGACAGTAATTTCAACATGAATTTACAAAACTTAAACGGGATATCATCCCGCCTGCCTTCCAAAAGAGATAATCAGACACTTAATTACTTTTATGATTTAGTTTACGTTTTTACTGCAAATATTTTAAATTTACGTTCCTAGGAGTAATCAGAGATTAGAGATAATTTCGAAGGTCTACCTACGTAACCCTAAGTGAAATGAGACAAAACGTAACGCTTTTATCAACAAAATTTAAACGCTTCACTAGAAAACATTGTTGAGACACCAATTCACTTATTTCTCAATTTTAAATGATCCTAATGGACGCATAATGATCGCATAGGTAGGGAGTCGGGGAAATACTTACTCATCATACAACTCTGGATACCCTGAAAGAAAAGGGGAAGCCTTCCTAATATTCCCAAACCAGTAAGCCAATGAATTTAACCACCCATCAAATTGTTTTAACAAAGCAAACCCCATTTACTTTTAATTATGTATGTGTGAGTGCCTATGGTGCTTCCCTAGTCACAGCTATTACCTATCGCTATCCTCCCTATCTCCGGAAAACCAGACTGTTTCAAATCACTTGGTGACTTGACACGGTTAGCTTTCAGACTTTCTGGCCGGCCAGAGTGTGTAGCCTAGGATGTGTATGCGTAAGTGGTTTATGGGTTCGGTACCACTTACAAGGTAAGAATATTCGGAATATAATACATATATATTTTATGGGTGCAAAGTGCCAGAGGGCTGGAATCGTCTGTCACACAGGGAAATAGCAGGGGGAAAATTGCTATACCACAAATGCTAGTGGAAGGAGATCTAACACCACATTCACAAGAAGCTTTAAATCCCAATTTTCAAATAAGATAATTAATATTAAATTATCTCAATTAGATAACTAATTATGAAATTACACAGGAAAATTATTTCACAAAGTAACTTAAATTGGGAGCGCCTCCGGTGAAGGGATTCTTTAAACCTTTCAACCAAAGCAGACTCAGATTCAGCCGTAACATAGTAAGCAGAGCTAGATGTTGGGTTTCTTAGTCCGTTAATTTAAACTTCTTAAGCCACCCAAGTGAATTCGCTCTAAATTCACACGTTTGTATACTAAAACTCAATTATCACTAGCTAGTGAAATTAAGCGAAAGTAATAAGCGGAATTAAATATGATGCAAAACCTCTGAAAGTTATGACGCAAGCATGCTATTGATAACCTCGTATGGCCACGCCGAGCCATAGTAATTTGACAAAGGCTAGCCACACGGATTATCACTAACATACCTTTGCCACCGAGAGTATTCTTTTGCACACATTTATTTCCCCATAAACGTAGTACTGTGGAGAAAAAGGATTAGTTCAATTTATTTCGCGGAAGCTAACCTAATCACTAAGGCCCTATTTTACGCGGAAACTTTCTAGCTAAATTATAAGGAACTACTTTATCATTTTTACTTTTGAAACTATTTTTTTTAGCATCGAAGGCAACTCCAAACCTGAGACTTCACACAAGAGCTGATAGACTGGGACGCAATGCCCACAGGTGATGTTAGGTCACAAATCCAAAGCCACTTTCCTATTTTCGTATTTAAACGCAAACGAAACTCCCTAGCTCAGAAGGCAACTCTAAACCTGAGACTTCACACCAGAGCTGATAGACTGGGACGCAATGCCCACAGGTGATGTTAGGTCACAAATCCAAAGCCACTTTCCTATTTTCGTATTTAAACGCAAACGAAACTCCCTAAATCTAATAAATTCGAACAATATGCCGAATTTGCCTACGAGCGTATTAGACGTGATTACTGTTCTATTTTTAGTGCAAAAATGTTCCAGAGTCCCGTGCCTACAGCCTTTTTATAAACTCCTACCCCCATATTTTCCATAACTCAACCAATGAATTTTGAACTCTAAATTCGTGTGTTTAGCGCCCTAATTGGCAAAATTTGCCGGAATAGAAAATTATGGTCTCGCTCTTGCCCCTTTTTATCGACCAGTGACTGACACGTAAAACAATAGTTCGGCTTCCTAAACGAATGTCATCGTTGTTGGTTATTACTCAGCAGTACCTTACGCACGGTTGGGTGGTGTGATCTTTCATTGGCGCCAGAATGACGCGAACAAAGCTGCGCGCACACACCGCGCAAACGAATTGTTTTACAGGGTTTATATACATAAGCGAAAACTATTTCTTGTAGGTAAACCTCGCACATATCACAATTTAGAATTATATCAACGATCGTGAGCACTTGTACGGAGCTTGGTCCGTTACAATCAACCCCCAAAATTTGGATACGACCTGTCGTTATCAAATTTTTAATAAAACACGAGTGATCACGTGAGTATTTTTGCTACACTAATTACTTGTTTCATTATTTACCGAATTTGACGAAATGAGTGAGGTGCGTTTTTCAACCAGACCCTTCGAATAATTATCTATGCGAAATTTTTATGGACACCGTTATGTTCGGATCGCTTAGCAGCTTGTGACACAGCCTATCATTTGAAACCTTGATAAGAGATCCTGGTTGTGAGGCAGAACAGCCCAAAGGCACCGACTACTAACTACCAGATACACTCGCATTAAACTCCAAAGGGGAGGCTTCCCCAAGAGCAAGCGTGCACCGGTAATAGAACCGACCCTTACAATAGCCTCAAATAACAATCAGCTATGAAATCACTACAGGAAGCTATCAAACAAACGATACTTATCAATTAAAATCCCCAATCGACAACATTCTCGCTTCTGGAGCTTGTGTAGTTGCCGAAACTAGTTCTTAGCTTCTTGTGGAGTGCGGGATAGAAATACAATTTAAATTACTTTACAATGAAAATCACAAGATGTGGGAGTATTTATATCCAATTGAGGTGTGTGCTGTATTCGGAAACGTAACAAAACAAGTTATCTGCGTTAAACTGATTCACTAAACTCTTACAATTTCCATTTAAACCCTTTTTCATTCTCTGTCTTTATAATCCATCTAATTCCTTCCTCATCCATTGAATCATACACAAGCTTACTCTTACTTGTTTTCATACTAGTATATGAAACCAAAGAATTAAGCGAATCAAGTCTTCGCAGATACATATATTTTTTTTTATTACCGCGGCATAAAATAAACAAATTTCGTTTTAAAATTGACAACCCCATCCGAAAGGAATTTTTGTTTAATCAAGAGCCCATGACCGCAAATATATCTTGTGGAAGACGTTATGAGACGCAGGATAACTTTTATTATAATTAAAATTGTTTTACCTTACACAATACCGCACGAATTACCTTGATTACCGTACACAATACCTCAAAATGTTATTACCAGTATACCTTTCAGAACCGTTTGAATTACCTGGATTTTAAATGCACAGTCAACGATGAAAATCAAATAATCAAATTTAAACCCGATTACATTACTAAGCATCCGGTTTTTATTAACAAAGATATTTGAGTAAAAGCAAATAATATAACTATTAATAATAAAATTAACATTGATAATGCAGTTTAAGAATGTTCGATTATTTATTTTTATCGTTTACTACGAATTATTAAAATGAAACAAGACTCCTTTTTCTTATTATTTATTGTTTACTATACGCGGATTACTAAAATGAAACAAAGCGAGTTTTTTTTTTTTAATTTTTTTATTTTTTTTTTAATAAATTAATTTAGTATGTAAAATATGAAATACGAATCGCTTTGAATATCCGAATGTTATTTAAAATACCAAACTTTTTGCAAATTGAACAAATCCCAACTGTAAATACTAATTATAATAATGATCGACTTATTACATAACGCACTCGCTGAATTACGAAGCCGTCCGGATTACGCAACACTAAATACTTAATAATACCATAAGAGCTACCCACGCTAAGAAAACCTTTTTATTTATATTTATTACAACCCCCCCAAATGAAAGACTAGTTTCCGCAAAATGAATGGATAGTCTCGAAAATAAAAGATTATAAAATTATCAACCCCCAGCATAAAATAGGTTAAAAAAATATTTTTTCACACAAAACTAATACTTGTTAAACAACTTTAAATATTAAGCAGACAACGTCCCTAAGGGAGCCAAATTTAATATGGTGTGTTATTTATATAATTAGGTAACCCCCATACGAAAGACACCTTAGAATCTAAGATGTCTTTTCTAAGGCTTAGATTTATCAAATTTGCTGATAAAGCTGATAAAATTAAGCAATATTTTTTTATTAATGATTTATTACTTTACAAAATTAAGAATATTATTAACCCTAGCTTCCAATGAAGGTAACTAAGTGTGACGTAAAATATAGTTTGATACAACCCCCCGAATAAAAAACCGTTGACGTACCAACCTAATTAACTACTGAACCGTATGATCAAAATGTAGTGAATGTAGTGAAAATGAATGTGATCAAAATGCAAAACGAACTACAGTTTCTGCATTGAAATTACGTAATTTAGTTACAAACTAAAAGAAGCCATGGGACGCCAGTTGAATAATCATGATTACCTACAAGTAAGCAAATGCACACACGCGTAAAATATTTAGTTTCACTCGTGTATGCATACAAAATTATTTACGAAAGCATAAAAAACAAATCTCAATCACACCCCCATCGTCAATCTCAAACCTTTCCATTTCACGAACATCAAATTGTGGCATAAAGCCAACGATAATGAAAAGAAATAAGAATATTTTGCATCATTTAAATAAGCTACTCAATCTTAAAACATCATGGTCACGGCAACACCATATTGTAACACCCCACCCCGAATACTTAAAGACTTTAACCCACTTAAAAAGAAAATACGTGCAATACTAATTAACCTGCTAAAAGAAGCTATGATGCAAAACACTAATGGCCAACTGTGATCGTCTAGTCTAATGAGAACCCTTCGTTGTGAACGTATTAGTAACCTAAGCTCTTTTAGGATATGAGATTGAGTAACGAGAGTGTGTAAGAGATCCGTCTAAATACAAAAGCAGAATTTAGATTAATGAACAGGAACCAAAGGTTAGCTTAAAGCAAATAAATATAAATGAAAACAGCAATCAAGCGAATGAAATAAGCGAAAGCAAGATATGATTTAGAATAAATTAAATAGATAATAGGTTAAGCTGAAATTAAGTTGAAAGAAATAAAACTAGGATGAAATATGTAACTCTTACAAAATTAATTCTAAATAAATAAAATATAAAAGTACCAAATAAACCAAATGTCATACAGCAAACACGTGAGTGTTATAGTATAACGTCCCCTACCAAAAAGGCCGGTTAAAACAGACATTATTAGCCGACTATGTAGATAAGAATGGATTAATATGAGATGAGTACAATACTCGGTTATCTACTAGTCGATAGTGCTAATTATATCCGCCCTGGATGGGGTATGGCCACCACTACGTTATACTGTTAATATATACTTATAAATAATAAACTATGACAGACTAGAAATAAGAATAGGTACAGTGATTCATTATCCCGAGTCTATTCCTCAAGTAGACATACATAATTACGCGAGAATTGGCAAAGCGACGTTCAGCAGTACAATGCATTGGCAGTCGACGAAAGTGAGAGGTAGGTAGGTAACCAAATGCACAAAGTACGTTGGAAAAGACTTCACCGAAGCTTACCAACACTGAAACAATCTGGCCAAACTCACGCAACCATGAAATGCCACTAAAGGAAAAATCAATCAACTAAAGAAAATACTAACGATAAAATCTGTACGTATTCCCAAAATAAATATAATAACCTAACTAGGTCAATGCCTTAAGCATCACACACAATTAACGCTGGAATTGGCAAAGAGACATTCAGCAGTACAATGCATTGGCAGAAGATGTTGAAAGAGAGGTAGGTAACCAAATGCACAAAGTACGTTGGGAAAGACTTCATCGAAGCCTACCAACACTGAAACAGTCCGGCCAAACCAACGCAACTATGAAATGATACCAAAGCACAAGTCGTCAGAAGGAAATAAATATAATAAACGCACAATCAGCATAATTAGGTGTAAAAGTCTTAAGACCCAAGTCATTACACACAATTAACGTAAGAAACGGCAAAGGGATGTTCAGTAGTACAATGCATTGGCAGAAGAGTGTGAGAGAGATAGAAAAATGCACAAAGTACTTTGGAACAACTTCATCGAAGCTTACCAAACTGAAACATCTCAGCCGAACCCACGCAACCATGAGATAATGCCAAGAATTAAGCCAATACACCTACTACAAATATAAGCTTTACTATTAACAGCCTATAGTGGCTTCTAACTACTCGCTAACGTCCCATAACGTCTTTCCATTGAGAATAAAAATTCGTAATTTGATCGCCCTATATGATGGGCATCCTATTTAGACCCTATTTTCCGTACGCTCCTATTCTATTGCATATTATGACTTAACATACAACATATTTCCGTATTTTATCACCCTATATTTTAAACACCCCATATTGACTTCAGCCCATGCGTTCCTATTCAATAGCATAACATCTAATAATATAACATGACTTCGGTCAGGAGAAAAGTACGTAGGTACCTAACTACACGAACGTTTCTACTTCTTCGCAACAGTTTAATGAGCCGAACAACAAGAGTTAAATAGGTACTTATATTATGATTATTTACCGTAACGTTTTAAGCCTATTCCTTAGTTTGATTGAAATGACATTGTTAGGTTACACTCTTACTTTTACAATAATAATATTGACTAATAACCAGAGACGTAGAATATTGATAGATATTGCAACCAATAAGTTTAGTAGATCTTGAATAATGTTGGTCCCGTAGGAGGTGAACAAAGACCTTGAGTTTTATTACAATGACAGTAATTTCAACATGAATTTACAAAACTTAAACGGGATATCATCCCGCCTGCCTTCCAAAAGAGATAATCAGACACTTAATTACTTTTATGATTTAGTTTACGTTTTTACTGCAAATATTTTAAATTTACGTTCCTAGGAGTAATCAGAGATTAGAGATAATTTCGAAGGTCTACCTACGTAACCCTAAGTGAAATGAGACAAAACGTAACGCTTTTATCAACAAAATTTAAACGCTTCACTAGAAAACATTGTTGAGACACCAATTCACTTATTTCTCAATTTTAAATGATCCTAATGGACGCATAATGATCGCATAGGTAGGGAGTCGGGGAAATACTTACTCATCATACAACTCTGGATACCCTGAAAGAAAAGGGGAAGCCTTCCTAATATTCCCAAACCAGTAAGCCAATGAATTTAACCACCCATCAAATTGTTTTAACAAAGCAAACCCCATTTACTTTTAATTATGTATGTGTGAGTGCCTATGGTGCTTCCCTAGTCACAGCTATTACCTATCGCTATCCTCCCTATCTCCGGAAAACCAGACTGTTTCAAATCACTTGGTGACTTGACACGGTTAGCTTTCAGACTTTCTGGCCGGCCAGAGTGTGTAGCCTAGGATGTGTATGCGTAAGTGGTTTATGGGTTCGGTACCACTTACAAGGTAAGAATATTCGGAATATAATACATATATATTTTATGGGTGCAAAGTGCCAGAGGGCTGGAATCGTCTGTCACACAGGGAAATAGCAGGGGGAAAATTGCTATACCACAAATGCTAGTGGAAGGAGATCTAACACCACATTCACAAGAAGCTTTAAATCCCAATTTTCAAATAAGATAATTAATATTAAATTATCTCAATTAGATAACTAATTATGAAATTACACAGGAAAATTATTTCACAAAGTAACTTAAATTGGGAGCGCCTCCGGTGAAGGGATTCTTTAAACCTTTCAACCAAAGCAGACTCAGATTCAGCCGTAACATAGTAAGCAGAGCTAGATGTTGGGTTTCTTAGTCCGTTAATTTAAACTTCTTAAGCCACCCAAGTGAATTCGCTCTAAATTCACACGTTTGTATACTAAAACTCAATTATCACTAGCTAGTGAAATTAAGCGAAAGTAATAAGCGGAATTAAATATGATGCAAAACCTCTGAAAGTTATGACGCAAGCATGCTATTGATAACCTCGTATGGCCACGCCGAGCCATAGTAATTTGACAAAGGCTAGCCACACGGATTATCACTAACATACCTTTGCCACCGAGAGTATTCTTTTGCACACATTTATTTCCCCATAAACGTAGTACTGTGGAGAAAAAGGATTAGTTCAATTTATTTCGCGGAAGCTAACCTAATCACTAAGGCCCTATTTTACGCGGAAACTTTCTAGCTAAATTATAAGGAACTACTTTATCATTTTTACTTTTGAAACTATTTTTTTTAGCATCGAAGGCAACTCCAAACCTGAGACTTCACACAAGAGCTGATAGACTGGGACGCAATGCCCACAGGTGATGTTAGGTCACAAATCCAAAGCCACTTTCCTATTTTCGTATTTAAACGCAAACGAAACTCCCTAGCTCAGAAGGCAACTCTAAACCTGAGACTTCACACCAGAGCTGATAGACTGGGACGCAATGCCCACAGGTGATGTTAGGTCACAAATCCAAAGCCACTTTCCTATTTTCGTATTTAAACGCAAACGAAACTCCCTAAATCTAATAAATTCGAACAATATGCCGAATTTGCCTACGAGCGTATTAGACGTGATTACTGTTCTATTTTTAGTGCAAAAATGTTCCAGAGTCCCGTGCCTACAGCCTTTTTATAAACTCCTACCCCCATATTTTCCATAACTCAACCAATGAATTTTGAACTCTAAATTCGTGTGTTTAGCGCCCTAATTGGCAAAATTTGCCGGAATAGAAAATTATGGTCTCGCTCTTGCCCCTTTTTATCGACCAGTGACTGACACGTAAAACAATAGTTCGGCTTCCTAAACGAATGTCATCGTTGTTGGTTATTACTCAGCAGTACCTTACGCACGGTTGGGTGGTGTGATCTTTCATTGGCGCCAGAATGACGCGAACAAAGCTGCGCGCACACACCGCGCAAACGAATTGTTTTACAGGGTTTATATACATAAGCGAAAACTATTTCTTGTAGGTAAACCTCGCACATATCACAATTTAGAATTATATCAACGATCGTGAGCACTTGTACGGAGCTTGGTCCGTTACACATGGTTACAAGAATCGTATAAGCGGATTCTGTGGCGGTACGAAGTTTGTCTGGTCAGCTATAGTCTATGTGTCTAGGTACTTAAAAAAATGTAAACAATCTTAATATGTCTTTCCCTTGAAATACACACTTTGTAAATCAAAATCTTTACACTTTACCAATTTAATAGGAAATTTAATGGTATTTCGGATAAAAATAAGATAAGATAACTCTACAGAGTCATTGAGCATTTATTTTATCATTCAAATTCAATGTTTCATGGTCGCTCGACTTTTTATGTAGAATTCAAGCCTTATGCTGCGGCCACACTTGAAGGCGAAGATTCGTGTTCGCGTTGTCGGACTACATTTCGTGTTCGCTCTACGGCGAAGAGCTTGACCACATCAAATAAACCTTCTCTACGTCGCGACAATCTAGGGTGTATAAACCCTTTGATGTGCGGCATTTTACCGACAGCGGCGCGAAGGGTGTTTGTATTCGCGATAGGACGAATTTTTTGGCCAGACATGTCGCGACAACGCAAATCTTCGCGTTATCGCGATAGTGTGGCCGTACCATTAGAGTCGTATACGAATTATTTGCTAATTAAGTAAGAATTGGCTGCCATATTTGCTAATAAACTTTGCTCGCTTTAAGGTGTCATCATAAGCCAGGATTTAGTGCGCCATCCGAGTAAACTAATGCTTCTGATTGGCTATTTTGGTATCACGAAAAACCGTCCAATCAGAAGCATTAGTTTACTCGGATGGTGCACTCGGTCCGAGCTTACTAAGACCGTGAACACCTGGCTTTAATGTCGTAGTCATAATCACATTTTACAGTCGATTGACTTTTTATGAAGAATTGAAGTCATACGCCTTGGAGTCGTATACGAATTATTCCCGGGATGCTTCCTTAACGGCGTGCACTGGCTGTTCGCTTGCAACTTCTTCTATCTTGGCGTTATTGAGTCCTATGCATTATTCAGTTTCATTACTCCAAGCGCTACGAACTATAAATCGAATGGGGCTTATTTACGAGCTCTTTATTCACTTTACTCACTGGAAATACGGTAGCGCCTTGAGAGATGAACTGAGTGTACGGATGATGGATTTTACCTTTAAATCTACGACGACCTCTGTGGCGTAGCGGTAGCGCGTCAGCCTTCCATGCAAGAGGGGTCGAATCCCGGCTGGGTACCCCCAGGTTTTGGACGTTTACGTGTTTGTTATGTCGTTGTTTCTGGTTCCCACGACACAAAGTATCCTAGTGTGGGACCAGAAGCAATGTATGTGCCAGTATGTAAATATAATGTATGTTTGTAAAAAAACACTTTGTACTTTGGACAGCTCCATGTCCAGTAGTGGACAGTACAGCAGTGTGAAGTTCATATTTTTAATTTCTTTCGTACATTTTTTATCAAAATGATTCAGATTTTTGGGCTACCTAGTTTAACTTGTAGTCGCA